>CM062930.1:60627500-61252500 GCA_031878705.1 Tapirus indicus
ATCTGTGCCACGGAGACTCAGGAGCAGTTTCCATGAAAGGAAGTCCCACAGCGGCAGCCACTTCTTCCAGCACCACCACCACTTGGTTGCCAACTCAGCACCTGCCATGAGTCCTTTTCAGTCCTTTAATCTAGCCCCAAAGAAGACCTTTTGCATTTAACCTAGGTGAGGCTGTGTGCCACAGGGCAACTGCCATGTCTTGTCTGTACTTAAAAATTGGGACTTCACACAGATCTCTCTTCAGATGGATAAGTAAAGAGAAATAAATCTGGGCATATGAAAATATTCTAAATCACAAACAGAGATGAGAAAAAAGACCAAGGCACTCTGGGAGATTCACTGCCCTCTAAAGCAGATATTTTGCAAGAACAGAAGGAAAAAAATATCTTAACATGCTTTATGTTACTAATAAAATACAGGAGTACATAATCTCTGTGAATAAAAGGATAAACCATGGTAAAAAGAGAACTATTTGAAAAAATATATATTTCATGCCAAGTAAAGCCTAAATAAGAGCTGCTTTTGAGGCAAAAAATAGCAGATCAGTAATGGATAAAACTTAACAAAGTAAAAGGCAAACTTGAACAACACTCTGAATGCAAAAGAAGGAAGGCTAAGATAGTAGGTGCAATGACAGAACAAGGACTGAACCAAAAAAATAAAAATAAATAAGCATTTCTGAAACAGACAATAAAACAGCACATACTGGAAGAAATATCCTAATTTTTTTAAATCCAAGTGTGAATGTAAAGAGCTCTCACAATAATCCAGGCAATAGTTTTGAAAAGAAGTTTATACCTAGCACGTTTTAGTGAATTTTTAAAGCTCCAAACACAAAGAAGAATTCTAGGAGTATTCAAGCAAGAACTGCAATTCACCAATAGTTTCAGCCTGGGTTTCCCTAAAGACAAAACCTGAGGGAAAGGTATCTGTGCTACTATTTTGGTGGGAAGCACAATCTTAGGGAAGCAGAAGTGGGGGGAAAGGAAGAGACTAACAAAGAGCAAATATGCAAGGTCCCCTTGGTATCAAGTCAACACAACTGATCTCTCAAAACCTCACAGGACCATCTTCCAAGAGGCCCTGTGAGCTATTGCAACTCAATACAGTTTGTCCAGAGGAGGAGGAGAAGAGGTTTTACCCACTGCCTCCCAATTCCCATTGGCCAAAGATTTGCCCCTCAGTGGTGTTAACTTCCACACCCTTCTGGGTTGCACATACATAATCCCCAGCAAGTCCCAAGATGTCTGCACCTCAGCATCGGACGGGAAGCCCCAGAGCAAAAGATGAGAGATGTGAGGCTTGACACGAGGCAAAGTACTGTGGGCTGTGCCCATGTGAATCAGCTGAAGCCACACAAAGCTGGTCATCACAGCAGCACCTGGGACAGAACAAGTACCAGAGCCCCAGAGACCAGTGAGCCCAAGAGAATATTGGGTGCCTGCTTCACCAACAACAGATCAGAAATTAACTTCAGACTTATCCTCAGCAACACTAATTTTAATTAAGCTTGGCAAACCATGCCAACTTCATATCAGGTACTATATGTTAATGGAGCAGCATCTCTAGAGCTTAGAGAGAAAAAGTCTGACCCAAGAATTCATACACAGCCATCATCCTTCTTGTAGAAAGACATCCTCAGATACAGAGGCTCAGAAAATGTCCTGATCTTTTTCTGAATAAAGTACCTGCAGCAGGTCCCCAGAACACAGAAATGAAATGCAATTGAGAACCCAAGAAGGAAGAAGTTGTAGCCAAAAGGATTATCAGGCAGCATGAAAACCAGTTAAATTACAGATACAGGTCTAAATAATCACTATCAATCTGATTGCAAACCTTAAAAGAACAAAAATATTTTATAAGGAGATACATATTGACTACTTTTAAAATTGAACTATGGTGTTTATAACCACACATTAAACTTTTAAAGTCCCAAATAATTTACTATTCAAAATTTGGGGTCATAAATGATTATTTTATTCTTGACTTTGATATTTAAAAAAAAGATAGCCTTTATGAGATTGGATTTTATTTGTTTAAGGTATATATTAGTAGAATGAAAAACAGGATGTTTACTCTCAAAGAGGAAAATGCAAATAGTATATATAGCATAAATAATAATAATATCATAATAAAATAAAGCAAATAGTATATATAGCATAAATCAGAATAAAAAGGAAATATAGAAACAGAAAGTCTAAATCAAGATGCCCAAAAGAAAAATTTAGTTAAAAAGTTATGGGAATAAATGTAAATGGATCAAATGCCTGCACAAAGAAACAAATGCTTTCAGACTAGATAAATAATAATGAGCTATCTATAAGAGATTTTATATATATTTTTTAATTGGCAAGGATATATCCAGCAAATGCAGTATGCAATTCAAAACAAATTACATTAAATTTAAAAAGCAAATTTTAAAAAATTGATAAATGGCACTATCCATAATAAATATTGTACTATAGAAATCTTCTACACATCTAAGAATAAAGCACCAATATATAAAGCTGATTCCAAGCTCAGAGACACCAGTACCAGACACCAGTATACCTCACAACAACCCTGGGATGTTGACAGCATTGATAGTCTTATTTTATAGATAAGGAAACTAAGAGGAAGGTTAAGTGATTTGCCCAGGGTCACACAAATGATAAGTGGAAGAGTCCAGAACCTGCTACCAGGTCTTCTGACCAGAAATGCCATTTACTATACCCCCAATTTCATGTCATCCACTGATACCTTATGTTTGTCCAGTTGGGTATGGTGGTCATTAGGGCTGTTCACAAATATGGCAGTTCTCTCCTTGCAGGCACATGGCCGGCTTGCACCCCCACCCACTTGAGATTAGATGTGGCTGTGCATCCATATGGGCTTCCCCACAGTCTCTTTCCCCACTGTCTTGGTAGCCAGTAATGTTCCAGATAATAAGTATGACAATGGCATCGATCAAGACCCCCACCCATCCCCCATCACCTCAGGATGGACTCGTAGTGTGGGACAGAAATCAACCTTTATTATTTTAAGCCACTAAATCTGGGGGTTGTTCATTATTACAGCATGGCCTAAAATCCATCCCTACTGATTCATCCTTAGTAAAATTTTTTTTCCAAGATAGAGCCAAGGACAAAGTCTGGCAGCATTCCACAGAAGCAATTTCACAGGCCAAAAGCCATTAATCAATAATTTTGGGCTTCAGCCATTTAACCAGTTACTAATCCACCTAATTATACTACTGCATGGACCACAAGGCTATCAAGACAGACCTTACCAAAGACTTACAAAATCCAAAGATACCCCGTCTGTTGCATTTCCATTATTTATCAGACTAGTAATAATGCCAAAAAAGAGATGTGGTCAGTATGGAATGACTTCTTTATCAAAAATTCATGCAGGTTATTGGTAATCACTGCTTCCTTTCCTAATGTTCATAGACCTTTTTTTAAGAAATCTGTCCTAGGAGATAGAGAACGGTAACATTTGATCTGAATCTTAAAAGACAAATACAAGTTTTACAGGTAGAAATTGAGAGGAAAGGACATTTCAGGTTGAATGACAGAATGAACAAAATTGAGGGGGAACGAAAGTGCATGACTTTGAGTTAATCATCCCTTTGCTTCTATTTTAGACCACGAAGCAAAAGTGGAGACGGTGACTTCATAACATGTAAAGATTGTTACTGTATGCAACAAGTTTTAGAAACGAAAAGTGAGAGGACTGAGAAAAATTTCATTTTTAAGCCTTTAGCAACTTGTAATAACTGATATAAACTTTGTCTTTAGATTTACTTAGAAGAATTGTAAGTACACAAAGAATTAGGTATTAACCTAAGCTTTGCCTAAATTCCCTTAAGAAACTAATCAATTTTCAATAACATTTAATTTAAATCTCCTTCTTAGGATTATAGGCAGATAAATAAAAAGCTTTTAAAAGTTTTCCACTTGAGGAATGAATTTACTCTGCTAGGCTTTTTTCCTAAAGTGAATTCATTTCCCATGCGCTTGGTGACTACACTCAGAGATTTTAGGACAAAAATAATAGAAAGCATCTGCAGAGTAATTATGGGCTCTCCTTGGCTGACGAGGAGAAGCCATACCTCACCTTCATGCTGTCATCCCAGAGGTCAGAGGTCTTCTGTCAAGTACACGAAGCTGGAAATTTCCAAATAATCTAAGAAAACACTCAAACTGCTTCAGACAGTTTTTTCCATTATTTACGATGCAGCCCACGATAAGATGGAAATTTTCTGAGGGTAGCGTGATAAGCTTCATGTAAGCAAGACACAGCTAATGGCTCGAGGAGTGGAATTCTGGTGCTTCCTGAAGAGGCCATTTTAGTGCAATCTCCCCTTGACGGGGTTAAGCTGCTTATAGATTCCTTAGATAAGACTGCAAAGTAGACAGCAGAATGTAGACCCAATTCTAATGCCTCAAGACAAAAATGACAGAAAAGAGCAAGGAACTCCTGAAATGCAAGGCGTTTTCTCTTTCACCTACTTCAGTTTTTCTGCCTCCACTAAAGACTAAAATGACAGCAAGCTAAACTGTTTCATTAAGTAATTAGCCACAGAGCTGGGCAAGCATTTTCAAACTGAATGAACCAAACCCCAGATTTTACCTAACTTGCCAATGAATTTGAACGACGGTTTTTGAGTTTCCAATAGTTGTATTTAGTTTAGTACGTGGCCATCATTTTTGAGCATGTCTTCATCTAGGGGTTTGGTCACAAGACAGCAGGATATAATGATGAGGCCAACTAAGACACACGGGAGAGGTAAGAGGGCTGTGCACAACTTTTGTACTTGTGCTGTCAATTCCCCTTAAACAAACGGCTTCACCTGTGGGAATCAGAAAGCTCCTCTGTTAAGCTTGCCAAGCAGCAGGCGGGGGCTCATCCTGACATTTCTTAGAGTCCTGTCTAGCTCAAATTTATAAAAACAGGAAGTAAAAGTCCTAGAAAAGTACAAGTTCCTATTTTCACAAAATTTCTCAGGCTACTTTGCAGTTTCAAAACACTAAGCTGGTACCTAAAACTATGAGAACAGAGAATTTGTAAACCTATGAGAAACTTTAAAAATCATCTAGTCCAGAAAGTACTTATAATGATAAAGAAGTAGGAGCCCTCAGAGGAGAGGTAACTAGGAAAGATCACAGTGCTGGTGGGGGAGCCAGGCTCCTGATTCCCAGTCCAGAGCTTTGTTCCTCTATGCTGTGCTGCCGTCTTTGTCCATATTTAAGGTCAATAAAAGGCTAGAGTGAAGTGGACAAATTCTACCATCTAAATGTTTCTTGAGTCTGTTTTTCTCTAGGCCATATGACACTACCTCCCACATTTCTTAAATATTGCTGATATAAGAAACATTTTCTTTCCTAATGGATTGCTGGGACTCAAATCTCATTTTCTCCAATACTATTCTCTGCTGTTTAGAGTAAGTTAGAATAGTCTACCTAAATTTCCCAATGTCGATTTGATCAACGTCCCCCTTCTGCTTAAAACCTTGTGATGATTTCCCATCTTATATGATGTAAGTTTAAATTCCTCAGCATGGCCTGAAAGGCCCTTTATGACCTGATCATGCCTCTCTACCCTCCCCAACATGCATGCTGAGCTCCAGCTGTAGGCATTCCTTGCACGTCACAGTTTTTGTTTCTCACCTCTGTACCTTTCATGTGCTGGTCCCCTTATCTGGAAGAGCCTTCTCCCTTTTGTTTGACTGGGTCATACTTCCACCTCTTTCAAAACATGGCTTGAAGAACACTTACCCCAATGATCAATGTCTATTGAGATCAAAATATTAGCCAAACATGAAGTGACCACATATCACATTCAGAAGTGCCATATTAGACACCACACAGTTTGCGGAAGTATCTTATGAGCACCACAATAAAAATTCATCCAGATTTAAAATACATAGACAAAATGTTATCTTATTAATAAAACAGGAAAAGACTTTCTGTTCATAAAAGCAATAGAAATAAAGAAGAAAAAATAATTAGATCTGACTACATAAAAATTAAAAACTTCTGTTGAACAAAGACTTAGAAACTGTTGCATATGACAAGAGGTATCCTTAATAAATAAAATGCTCTTACCAGACAATAAGAAAAACACTAAAAACCACAATAAAGAAATGAGCAAAGAACATGAACTGAGATTCATAAAAGAAATACAGCTGGCTAATAAACATTAAAAAAATTTAATTCCATTAGAAGACCAAATAGCAAATTAAAAGAAGATAACATTTTTCAACTATTTAATTCACAATGATCATATTCAGTGATGACAAGAGTAACCAGTAAGAAAATTGCTCTCATCCTTTGGTAATAGAAGTTACATTTATATTTTCTTTCTGGAAAGTGATTTTACAGCATATATCACAAATCTTAAAATTTCATCTCTTTGACTCTGTTTTTTTCCTTCTCAAAATCTAGCCTAAGAAAATTGTCATAAATAATAGAAACCTGTACTCCACTGTATGATTTATGGTAGCAAAATGGGATACATCACTAGTCTGCAATGAAGGAATAATTAATAAATTATGATATAAATATAGAATATAATGCAGTAAATAAATTTTCCTTTTAAATATTATTTTAATGGCATGAGAAATGCTTATAATTCAATGAAAAATTTAAAAACAAAATAAAAATTGTGTTTGTAATGTGTTCCAAATAATATTTTAAATATATGTATGTCTAGAAAAAAGACTGGAAAGATATATATCAAAATGTTAACATTGATTATTTCTGGGGAATTTTAATCTTTTTCTTTGTACTTTTCATTATTTTCCAAATTCTCTATGGTAATTTTACACTGCTTTTATAATCAGGGAAAGATGCTATTTAAAAAAACAAAATAAATTTTATATATATATGAAATTTACATATTATATATATATATATACACGTACAGATATATACTTTTTTATGTGTGTGCATGTTTAAAAATTAGTGCAGCCCAGGGCCGTCCCAGTGGCGCAGCAATTTAGTCTGAGCTTGGCAGCCCAGGGTGCGCCGGTTTGGATCCCGGGTGCCCGCCGACGCACTGCTTGTCAGCCATGCCGTGGCGGTGTCCCATATAAAGTAGAGGAAGATGGGCACGGATGTTAGCCCAGGGCCAGTCTTCCTCAGCAAAAAGACGAGGATCGGCAGTGGATGTTAGCTCAGGGCTGGTCTTCCTCACAAAAAAAAAAAAAAAAATTAGTGCAATCCAGCAATCCATTTATAAACTACATGATTTTTCTTTCTAGGATATTCCTTTTAACATCTAATAAAAGTAACTAAGGCTCCTGATATTCACAAGAAAATGGGATATAGCAACCCCACCATTGGTGAATCCATCACACAAAAAGAAAATCTTCTCTAACAGCACCATAAACCTCTTCTTCAGTTACAATTTTATAACATTTTGTGTAGTTATTTGATTAACATCCATCTCCCCTACTAGACTGAGAATTCCAGAAGAGCAAGGGCTATCTACATATTTCATCACTAGAGTATGATCCGGGGCACAGTATGCCTGGATGCATATGAGATGCTCGATAAATTTTTTTAATTGATTGTGAAGAAGAGAGAGAAAAAAAAAAAAAAAAAAAAGGAAATCTACTGTCATGGGGGCCATGAGACATTTGCCCATAAAGTTCTTAGTTATCTCACCTCCTACTTCCCTGTCCCCCACAGCCACCAACCAGAAGGAAATCAGATGAAAGCTGGAATCCAACTTTTCTTCTCTTTTCCTCAAATTTATTCTCACTTGAAGTCCTTTTCACTAAGACTAATTCCTTCTAGATATTCCAGCTAGTTAGAGCTACTGACCCTTAGACATTAATTAACACTTGGCTGGATGTAGCCAGGAGGTGTCTGACTCCATTAAGAGGCACTTACTCTCCAGAATGAAACCCCGGTTGGCAAAACGACGGGTCAGGAAAGGTCTTTGTGGGCCATAGGCCTTCTAACACCCCTTGGGTTGTGTTTCTCGCAGCCAGCAAGATCTGCTCTGATCTTCTTAAAAGAGAGAGAGAGAGACTGTCAGAAACTAAAATAAAGAGACTCCACAGTGCTTACTAGTCAGTCTCCCACCCCCAACCATCCTCTCCCCCAGGCTTCCTCATCTCTGAGCGACTACACCCAGGGTCTCAGTAAACGCAGTCACTGATGGCTAAGAGAGTATCATGGATTGGACCACTTACTGGAAATAAGAAAGGAGAATGCTTTGGGAGGCTTGCCTGGGTTTCTCAACTCAACAATTCATTCAGAGCAGGCAAACAATTAAACCAAGAGGACAGTGAAGAAAAATGATGTTGTTTTACTGTCTCTGAGACTTATGAGGGAAGAATGAATTGGTAAACATTTTTTAAACTAGTAAAACATTTTTGCTTGTTTGTAAGGATTGCACGATGAGAATAAATTCTACCACAAAGAGTGAATGAAGGAAGAGAGAATGAAGATTTTTCCAAGGCGTCAAAGAATGACTAATATCCCCTGCACTTCCAGAGTGTGTGACTTATTGATACCGTCTGGAATTTACATTCAAGAGAAATGAATGATCTAAATCTTTATAAATTCCATCTTGTTCTCAATTTGCAAAACACAAAACAACCACCACAAAACATTCACTGTTGCAAAATAGTCTTTGCAACTAGAAGGGTACTGACTTAACCATCAAACAAATCTGGTTTTCATTCTGGCTCAAGCACTAGACAGTTGTGTGACCTTGGCCAAGTCTCTGTCATCTCTCAAATGGAAAACGATGACAGCCACCTCAAAGAGATGGTATTAGGATTAAACAAGGATGCCTCCTGCAGTTCCTGATAACAGCAGACACTCATAAATGGTCCATATCCAGATCTGAGTAGGAATAAAGCCACATAACCTAACATTTATCAGTAGATACTGCCTCAAGTATATATAGACCTTGAATTTAGATAGTTCCCTTTCCTTGAATGTGAATTCCAGTAGACCTTCTTGCTTGCACAAACATCTCATTTCTTTTCACACCATGCCTGAGAAGTAGCAACGGCACTTCTTCTTATCCTCATTTTGAAGTTGAGAAATTAAGTCTCAGAAAAGTTAAGTGAATTGTGTACCATCATCACCATGCCTGGAGAGAAGCAGAAATAAAGTGAAATTGCAGGAGTTCTGAGTATTCTAAGTACTTTACTCTTTCCAGGCCCCCAAGTAACATGGTTTCTAGACAAATAAATCTGAGATGCCCACCAGACCAATATAGTCAACTAAACAACTAACTTTAGAAAAGATTCTCAAAACAGGTGATAAGAGACATAACAACTGTGCTCAACAGGTCACCTTGAAAGAGCAACCCTGAAACTTGTAGTAAAGGAAATATATATTGGAAAGCCAAACAGCTCAGCAAAAAAGCAACTAATAGTAAGATACTGAGGAAGATGAGAGAGTAGAATATGGAACTTCCAGATACAGGAATTACTTCATTTATAACCAAAAATGATTTTGCAAGCAGATATGTGCCAAAAAAGGACAAGGATGCTCCAGTGCTATTGAGCTAGACTATAAAATAATATTTTATAACGTTTTTCTGATTAATACCACATTTGGTACAACTCTTGCAGTGAAGCAATTTCTTATCAGTAATTTCAAAATCCAAAATGCTCTGAAAACCAGAAGTTTTTCCCTAAGTTTGGCACCAAAATCTCACTTGGTGACCTAATATGAGGTTATCCCACATAGTATGAATATTCAGATGTTCCACATCAGAAACATGCTTGATTAGATAGCGCTGCCCCAGACCCCGTTTGGGATGCTATGTAATACAGCCACCATATTATTTCTCTAACGTCTGCAAAATTTTGAATTCTTAAATATATCTTGCCCCAAAATATTCAGATAAGAACTTGCAGACCTGTACTATTATCTTCATTTTAAAACTGGAAAGTGATTCAATCTCAAATTAATTTCTATTTTGCTTTGTGTCTAATACTAATCTCTAGGTAAGTATACTCAAAAACAAGTAGAGAATTCTTCTAAGTATGAATCCATATGACTGTCATTTTAAAAACTCCTTTTGTACCTGGAAAGAAACCCAGTAAATGTCTATAAAACTAGGAGAAATTAGTTCAAAGAGGAATTAAATCATGCATAAAGTTCCCAAGGTTACATCTTAATGACTGTAACACAACTGCTAAAGAAAATGTTTTTATCAAACCGTGTTGTTAAAACCATTGAGTTCTGATGTAAGAGGAGGATTTCAGCCAAGTCATCTGAGTGGTGTTCATAAAGACATCCCAGACCATTTACCTATATTTTCATCTCTGCCTTGATGTGGGCCCTGGGACCAGCCAAGGACTCCAGACCTCTCCTCTCTTGGATAACTGCCTAGAGCCCAGGCTTGAGAGGAAAAGAGAAAAGTTACATCCTGAAAACAGCAACATAAAAAGATCAAACAAACCCACAAAATTCCTCCGTTTGAGGAAGATTTTTAAAAAGAGTTATGAGGTCTTTGGGCGGGGCTTAGGTGGTTTCAAGGTTTGCGTAGCTCTGAATTATTTTGGGTTGTCACATAGAGGTGGGGAAGGGGCAGGCTCCCGGTGGTTTGCCGAAAGTCATCTGCTTCAGATCAAATTATTGGCTTCAAGCTTAGAAATGAGGAAGTAATTCCAAAGAGTACCAAAACTGAAAGAAGGAGGTGTACGTGCATCTTGGGGGCAGGAAAGGTGGGAGGGACCATGGAAGGGATGGAGAAAGCATTACATCCTGAACCAGACTCTCCAGAGATTCCCTGCTTCTTTTTAAACTACAGATAAATCCTGCCAGGAACCTTCCTGCTCCTCTACCTCCCAGTAACTGACCTTCCCTGAGACAACCAGCAGCGATGTTTCTTTTGCCTGGAACATCTTCCCTCCTATTCATCACTTCACTCCACTCATCCTTCAGCCTAACAGTCTCTTCTTGTCGGAAGTCATCCTTGACAGACACCCTACATGTCCCTGTACTACATTAGGTCTTCTCCTATATATGCCCACAGCTCCTTGCATCCCCCATCAGAGCATTTACTTTACTTTGTTATAATTGCTTTTTTCTCTGCCATTCCTGTTGGATATATCCTCTTTAAGGGCAGAGGCTGTATTTATCTTGATCACCATTATATTCCCAGCACCTAAAACAGTGCCCAGTCCGTAGTATGCGCTTCATAAATACCTATTAAATAAACAAATGGATCAATTAATAAATTGGTTCCTAACTGCTTGGGGTTCATGGTGCATTTAAGAAAGCTCCAAACAGGCAAAAGTAGACCCAGTTGAAGTCTTTCAGAAACTGGTGAGACAGACCGTATAATAGGCCTTAAATGATGCCTAGGACTTAGAAAAGTGGAGTGCTTCCCCCACTGTAAATGAGGAAAAGACATGGAGTGACAGCAGGAATATGCCTGGTGTGTTCTAGAGCAATGACAAATCGAGCTTGCCTTCAGTGGAGGGTCTATGTGAGGGAGCAAAATGAGAAAATGCTGGCGTGAAAGTAATGACCAATCACGGAGCATGGTAGCTACCAAGCTAAGGTGTTTGAACTTTGTCCTGTGGTCAGTGTAGAGCCAACAAGTATATCTAACCTGGGAATAAAATGTGCAGATGAGCTATAGGGGAACTGATGGGAGGAATGAGGGCCAGTTAGGAGATAATTTAGTCATAAGGCAATGAGGCCATGAGAGTCTGGACTAAAAAGGTAAGAATGAAAATGAAAAGAGAGAAAATATTAAGAAGTGTCCAGACTGAATAACTAATTGGATATGTCTAAGAAAAACAGCAAGGTCTAATTAAGAAGTTAGTTTGAAGAAAGATTATAAGGAATAATAATGTTTACAACTATCACTTGCTGACTGTGTAGCACATGCCAAGGGCCTTACGTTTAATCTAATTTTTACAATAACTCTCTTGGGTAAATATTATTTCTGTGTTTTACATAGGAAAAAAAATTTAAAGCATTTTTTTAAAGGTTCTTGCAATGACATAAGTTAGTGGTTTTGAAACCACAGAATCTTCTGGTACCACCTCATTGGGCAAGGAAGATGTTCCAAGATCCCTTCCCCCACCTTCAACTAAAGCAACTCCCCTTCATATGCCTTATATAATAATTCTATAGGTAAGAATTTATCTTTTAAAAGTGTTCTCTTTCTTTAAAAAGTGTTTGAGAACTACAAAACTAGGCAACAGTGGCTAGAAACATATAAATTGGGATAGTGGGGAGGACATGTCATTTGCATCAATAGAATTTGTTATTAGCGGAGAAGGAAGAAAGAAGTAGAGGATGATCTTGGGTCTTGGACTTAGATCCCTCTTACTGGGTAGTGGGGACCTTTACTGAGAGCAGGATACAGTAGGAGGAGAACATTTAGGGAAAAGAACCCCTTTGGTTTGAATTGGGTTGAGTTTAAGATACCTGTAGGATAACTCCATGAAAATAATCATCTAGAAATACAGTCTGGACAGGCATACAGATGATGGTGAATCCATGGCATTGGAAAAGATCACCAAAGAAAAGAGGGAAGGAGAAAAACAGAAACAGACAATGACAGAACCCTAAGGAAAACTAACATTTCATTCATTCATCCAACAAATATTAATTTATTATCTACAACGAAGTTGTAATTAGAAAGAAAGAAAAGACAGTGAAAGAGACAAGGAAGAGAGAAGAGTATTAAGAGAAAAATGTGAGTTAAGTTACAAAGAAGGAATTTCAAGGATAGTGTGGCTAGCAGTGTCAAATACGGCAGAGTTCAAATAGGATAAGATTGGGGGAACAAGAAGTGTTAAATCTGACCATTTGAAGGTCACAGATGAGCTCCAAGGTGGGAACTGCAGCTTCCCTTCATCCAACAACTATTTTCTAAGCATCTCTGAAGGACCAGACACTGGGCCAGCTCTTGGTATTAAATGAGCACAAGACAGGTCCCTGCCTTCATGGAGTTTATAGCTTAGTGAGAAAGACAGACGTTAACCAAATAATCATACAACCTAAATGTAAAATGGAAATTATAACAAGAGCTAAGAAAAAGACACAACCCATGACATGGGAATCAATAGTAGAAGAACTGGACCTTGTCAGGGAAGGTTTCCCTATAGGAACGATGCTTGAACTAAGATGTCAAAGATGAGTGGAACTTAAGTAAAGAGGGAAGAGCTCACACAAGCCTTATGATAGGACAAAGCCCAAAATGTGTTTGAGGGATTGAAAGTCCAGTATGTCTAAAGCAGAGAGAGGAGAAGTGAGTGAAAGGCCGGCATGGAGAGGCTGGCAGAAGCCAGACTGTGTAGGGTTTTGGAGGTCACACGGAAGAGTTTTTTTCTTAGGATATGCTAAGAGTAACAGTGGCCCCTGAAGTGTTTATGTGTTTGGAGGTGGGGAGGTACATAGGGAGATATCATCAGATTTGCATTCTGGAAAGATGGGTCCAATTGGAGTGACTGAAGACACAAGAGACACAGGATATCTGAACAAAGTTCCGAGTGTCACAGGAATCTCAGCAGGAATGAGCGGAGGGGGCAAGGATAAATTTGGAAAGGTTGCCTCTTCCTGAGAACAGATGTAAAGATGTGAAGAAATGGACATATTTGGAAGTAAAGAGAAAGTTTAGTTGAAAAGTTGAAATTTATCTGCTAAGAATGAAAAAAACAATGGATTAGCCAGCCCTGATGGCCTAGTGGTTAAAGTTCAACACTTTCACCACTTTGGCGGCCTGGGTTCACTTCCCTGTCACAGAACCACACCTGTCAGTTGCCATGCTGTGGTGGCGGCTCACATAGAAGAACTAGAAGGACTTACAACTAGGATATACAACCATGCACTGGGGCTTTGGGGAGGAAAAAAAAATGGATAAAAGGTGGAGGTACAGTGCCTGCTCTAAAGATGACTGCAGTCAAAATTTATTGAATGTTAATGAATGCAGAGGTTTAGAATAGCTGCTGTGCCAAACCCAAAAGGGATCCAGCTAGGGACGACGCTAAGGATTGCCTAGCAACCCAAGGCCCCACTTTGCTAATTCCACTTAGCGTGCACCATTAATGCCTATAAGGAAAAATGTGCAGTCTCCAAAATATCATAAACTTGGAAACATTGTGGACACCTGCACTAGGAAAATCTGAATCATGGTGTCATATTGCTTTAAAATGCTCAAAATTAGGGGGCAATGTCTTAACACTCTTGATTACCACCCCACAAGTTTTCCTGTGATTAATCATAGGTGGTTTGAATACTTTGAAAGTGATTTCTGCTGCTGGCATTTTCTAAAGAAGCATAAATTACGACAATTTCTCCTGTTTACAGGCACTGCCATTTCTTCCCACAGCTTTCATCAACAAATAGCAATCAGAGCAATATGGCTAAGAAGTAATAGCTGTGTCTTGTTTCTAATACTATGCCAAGCTAGGCTGCCAACTGCTGTCAGTTATCTCTTCTCTCCCCCAAGTCATGGAGGGTAAGAGGTACGACACCATGGCTGCAGCCTTGGACACCAAATGAGGTAATCACAGAATGCAATACAATTTTGATCTTCGTGATGAGCAGGGTGCAACATGTTTCATTCTTTTGTAGCACCTTAGAGATAGAAAGGCATTTTACCAGTGTTCTCCTAAGCAGGGAACATCATTCCCAATGTTGATCCATTGAAGTACGCAAAGAAAATATTAGAACTTGATCTTTGATATTTTTATTTTTTAAAAGACAAAGAATTAGCTTTACTGGTGTTGAATTTATTACATGGATCAGTACTGACATCTTATTCAGTCTGAATATCAGATGCCACATGTCACCTAAGGCGAGAGAGGGAGTTCCATGACACTGAGAGTTGGGCAGTGGTATTCTCTGTCATTGTGTCTAATTAAGTAGATATGTGAGCAACCTCAGATGATGCAATTTTGTTAAGATGTCAATTCTCTCCTAACTGACCTATAGATTCAATGCAATTCCAATCAAAATCCAACTTTTTGTAATAGCTGAAAGCAAACTTTTCTGTAAAAATTGAGAATCTAATTCTAAAATTCATACAGAAAATGCAAAGGATTTGGAATAGCTAAAGCAACTTTGAAGAAGAACAATGTTGGAGGACTTACATTCCTTGATTTCAAGACTTATTATAAAGCCACAGTTATCAATACAGTGTGGTATTGGCATAAAGATAGAGAGATAAATCACTGGAACAGAATAGAGTCCAGAAATAGATCCACACATATTTGAACAATTGATTTTTGACAAAACTACAAAGGCAAGTCAGTGGAGTAATAGACTTTTCCATAAATGGTGCTGGAACAACAGGATATCCAAATGTAAAAATATAAACTTTTGTCCATAATTTGCACCATATACAAAAATTCACTCAAAATGAAACATAGACCTAAATGTAACCTAAAACTATAAAACTTTTATTAGAAAACATTGGAGAAAATTTTTGTGACACTAAGTTAGGCAAAGATTTCTTAGATATAATACCAAAGGCACAATCCATAAAAGACAAAAATTGATCGATTAGAACTCATCAAAATTAAAAACTTCTCTTCAAAAGATTCACTTAAGAGAATGAAAAGACAAACCACACACTGGGAAAAAATATTTGTAAATCACATATCTAATAGAGAACATATAAAGAACTCAAGAAAACAAAACCCCAATTTAAAAATAGGCAAAAGATTTGAAAAGACACTTCACCAAAGAAGGTATACAGTTGGCAAATAAACACATGTAAAGATGCTCAACACCATTAGTCTTTGGTAAAATGCAAATTAAAATCACAGTGAGGTATCACATCACACCTATTAGAATGGCTAAAATTTAAAAGACTGACCATACTCAGGGTTGGCAATTTATATTTTATAAATTGCAATTTATATAAAATTGAGTTTCAATTTATATAAAATTCTAGAAGGTGCAAATTAATTTGTAGTGACAGAAAGAAGATTAGTGGTTACCTGGGGAGTGAAGAAGAGATTATAAAAGGGCCCAAGAAAAGTTTTGAGGGTAGTGAATTCATTATCTTGATTGTGGTGACAGTTTTAACAGTTATATCATATGTTAAAATTTATCAAATTGTACACTACATATATGTGCAGTTTATTGTAATGTTAATTATTATATGTTCATACCTTAGTAAAGCTGTTAAAAGAAATTATGTCCTGTTCAACAAAAAATTATTGGTAGATTCAGCAAAATATCCTGAATACTACCTCACCCACCATAGTATGTAGATAGGTAAGAGGTGTAATCTAGTCACCTTGCAAGATTCTAGTTGTAAATGTAAAATGAAGATAATGCTTACCCCACTGAAGAATGATGAAAATTATTAACTAGTGTTGACTGGGTCCACTGAAAATGCTAATTGTCATTAAAATTGCTTTACTTTTAGTTACAAAATATGGCATTTATTTCATGTCACTGGATCTAAGTATATCACTATTGGCTGAATTTATCCCTAAATGCTTTAATTTGGGCAAGCTCCTTGATTTGGAATATCAATAAAGTGTGTGTGTGGTTTAAGATTTTCAGGCTATGCTGCTGTACTGGCAAAGATTGTATTTTTCATGTGAACGATATGCTTATTCAATCTGTACACTAAAAACTTAAAAGAAGGGTAGATTTCATAAGTACAAACAATATTAGTGGACTCCATCCATAATCAATTCATCAAATCCACCTGAATACATTTTCTCAAGAGAGAATTTAGTTGCTTATATATCAACACAAAAAGCCTCTTCTCCTTGGATCTTCACATTCACTGGCTAAGTGTGCTACACAAGAAGTGCATCAGAAAAATTTGCACTCTGGGGTCACATGAGACTGAGTTCTAATCCCAGCTCTGGCACTCACTTGCAATGAGATCTTGGGCAAGTTACTTAACTGCTTCAATCTGTTTCTCTCTGTAAAAAGGGAGTAAGATTCTTGCCCTCTGGGCTCTTAATACATATCATCCTGAAAGTTGACAACCCATCTGAACTTCAATATTTACCCTTAAATCTTCACTGCAGTGTTGTTCAAGTACAGCACTTTGGTAAAGGGAAGGAACCGACCCTCCTAGAGGCTTGCACTATGGCTTGATCTGACCCTCTAGGGCCCATGTCAAAGACACGATTATTTATTCTAACTCATTTATTAAGTTACTCAGACATCATTCCCAACTCTTGAGAAATGGAAATTTACTTCATTGAGGCTTATGAGAATTAACCAAATATGGTGACACATTTATAAATGAGTTACTAGTCACAAGCATCATTCATTCTACAAATATTTGTTAAGTACTTACTGTGTGTCAGGGACTCCGCAGTAAACAAATCTCAGCTTACTATTTGTTGTGGACTGAATTGTGTCCCCCAAAATTCATATGTTGAAGCCCAAACCTCCAATGGGACTGTATTTAGAGACGGAGCCTTTAAAGAGATAATTAAGGTTAAACGAGGTCATAAGGGTGGGCCCCTAATCCAATGGGACTCGTGTCCTTATAAGAAGAGGAAACACCAGGAATGTCACACAGAGAAGATGCCATGTGAGGACACAGTGAGAAGGCCATCTGAAAGTCAATGAAAGAGGCCTCAGGAGAAACTAAAACTGCTGACACCTTGATCTTGGACTTCCAGCCTCCAGAACTGTGAGAAAATACATTTCTGTTCTTAAGCCACCCACTCTGTGGTATTTTGTTACGGCAGTCCTAGCAGACTAAGATGTGATTTTCAACTGAAAAACTGGCACCTCTAGTTCGAGAAGGTTTTGTCAGGTCATAGGTCAAGAGGAAAGTCACACAATGTAGAAGCTGAAAATGTGGAGGAAATGTTTTCAGAAATGCCCTGAGAATGAATGCCCCTATACTACTTCCATTTCTTGAGTATTGGCCAATTTTTCCCTATGAATCTTTCAGGGAGAGTTGTTATAAGCAGCAGTGATGTGATTACACCATGTAATTTGTCAGCATAGGAAAGTATGTGCAAAAACAGTGACTCTGAGGTAGCCCCTGGCAGCCCCATCTCAGAGTACCCAGTGCTTAATATCCTGGGCATCTCCCTTTGATTTCTCCTCCCAGCCCTGAACGTTCTCATTTTTGCTCTTTCTCTCTTAGAGAAGAAAACTAGTCTGGACCATCCATTCACTAGTAGATGAAAAGTTGGTCCTAAAAACTGATCTTAATAGTAAATTGTCCTTGACTATATATTGTTACAGAGGTATGCTGTCTTCTGGGTGTGTCTGTAACAGTTTTGGGGTTCTCGAGAGAAGCTGTTTCCTCTACAAGGTGGCTCTCGGTCTCTAGATGATTGTATAAACCAAGAGAAGTCACCTCCACCCCATCCAGGAAGGAGGAGAGTAGGGAAGCAGGGAGGTGATGCAAAGGGTAGAAGCTTTGGAAGAAAACAGATTTTTCTTCTAGTCTGCACTCCTCTCAGCCCACAGCCCTGCCAGAGAAGCCTCCACTATCCCCAGAGCTTCAAGTCTTGACTCTAAACTGGTGGTTCCCATGTTGTTATTCTCAATCCCAATTTCTCAAAGCGCTCTGTTACTATATCATAACTCCCTCCTGGACATTTTCACTTAGATGGCCCAAACTCATCTCTCGCTAATCTACCTCACCAAAACCTTCAGCAATAACATTCTGACGGTTCTTAAGTGTCAGGAACCATCCCATTAAATTTAGTTATCCATTTAATTCCAAGTATAGGATTCTTCGTTTTAAATTTCCTATCCTTCGGCCTCTCACAACAGAGGCCTCATTTGGAGAGTATTTTCACACTTCATCTATTTTTTTATTGCTCAAATTGCCCTGCCTTTAATAAACAAGCTAAATGTTACTATTTTTGAACAGTCACTTTTATACATAAAAGACATTTTAGACACTTTACACATCCCATCTTCATCCTATGAATATGTGCTCACAGAAAGTTTTGGAATGAAGAAAAGACTATTCAGAGGTTTACTTTGGTTTGAAAAATTAATATCAAATGTGTTAAATTTATTAAAGTTACCAACAAATAAACACCAAGCATGGACCAATGACGAGAATGTGTCAGGAACCAAGGATTCCAACTGATCCAATTATGAGCATCCAATACCCATTTGAAAAAGAACACAGAAACCTTATTATTCCTTAGACTTTTAAGTTCAGCTTACAAATATTATTATATGTGTAACTCTAGCAAATTTTAACAATCACTTTTAAGAGCTTTTAGAGAATATTGATTCTAATGTTCAAGTATTTAAAACTAAATTTATAAATTTAATATATTCAATTTACTTTTTTAAAGTACTTCATTGTATTTAACCAAGAAATTTTCCTATGAACTTTAAGTAATTCTCATATAGCTGATAAATTTATAAATATCATGGATCTTAAGTTGTCTTAAATGTTCCAATTATATATATAAAGTAGTTAAATTTCAATTAAGAAATCACAGCTCAAGATCAACTCTTCAAAGATGTAAAATCCCTATCTTGTTTTTTTTACATATGAACGTCCAGCTGTTCCAGCACCATTTGTTGAAACGACAAGAACTATTCTTTATCCTCTTAATTGCCTTACTCCTTTGTCAAAGATTAGTGGCCCATATTTGTGTGGGTCTATTTCTGAGTTCTCTATTCTGCTCCCATATCTATCCTTTCACCGGTACCATGATATGTTGCCTTGATTATTGTAGCTGTACAGTAAGCCTTGAAATTAGGTAGTGTGAGTCCTCCAATTTTGTTCTTCAGTAGAATGTTTGCTATGCTAGGTCTTTTGCCTTTCCATATAAATTTTAGAATCAAAGTGTTGATGTTCACAAAAGAGCTTGCTGGGATTTTTACTGGGATTACACTGAATCTATAGATCAATTTAGGAAGAATTTACATTTTAACAACCCAGTCATGAACAAGGAATATCTCTCCATTTATTTAGATCTTCTTTAATTTCTTTCATAAGTGTTTTGTGGCTTCCACATATGGATTTTATACATATTTTGTTAGATATATATCTAAGTATTTCATTTTTTGGATGCTATTGAAAGAGGTTTGGGTTTTCCTTTTAATTTCAAAATCCAATTGTTCATTACTGGCATACAGGAAAGCAACTGCCTTTTGTATATTAACCTTGTATCTTGCTACACTTGCTTATCAGTTCCAGTAGTTTTTATGTTGATTCTTTGGGATTTTCTACATAGACCATCATGTCATCTGTGCTAATGGCAATTTTTATTTCTTCCTTTCTAATCTGTATACCTTCTATTTTCTTTTCTCATCTTACTGCACTGGCTAGGACTTCCAGTACAATGTTAAATAGGAGTGGAAAAAGGACATCCTTGCCTTGTTTCCAGTCTTAAAGAGAAAGAATCAGGTCTGTCACTATTAACTACGTAGGTTGCAGGACTTTTGGAGATGTTCTTTATCAAGCTCCATTTCTAGTTTGCTGAGAGTTTTTATCATGAACGGGTGCTAGAGTCTGTCAAATGCCTTTTCTGCATCAAATGACGTGATCATATGATTGTTCTTCTTTGTTTAGCCTGTGGATATGGACTACACTGATTGATTTTCATATGTTGAACCAGCCTTGCATACCTGGAATAAATCCCAGTTGATTGTGGTGTATAATTCTTTTTATATATTAATGGATTCAATTTGCTAACATTTTGTTGAGGATTTTTGCATCTATGTTCATTAGAGATACTGTTCTGTAGTCTTCCCTTCTTGTAATGTCATTACCTAGTTTTGGAATTAGGGTAATGCTGGTTTTATACAATGAGTTAGAAAGTGTTCTCTATGCTTCTGTTTTTCTGGAAAAGATTATGAAGAATTGGTACTGTTTCTTCCTTAAATTTTGGTAGAATTCACTGGGACTGATGCTGTCTTTTTTGGAAAGTTATTAATTGTTGATTCAATTTCTTTAGCAGATATAGGACTATTTAGATTATCTATTTCTCCTTTTGTGAGTTTTGATAGTTTGCGTCTTTCAGAGAGTTGGTTCATTTACAAAGTTGTGAGCATAGAGTTGTTTGTAGTATTCCTTTATTCTTTCTTTAATGTCCATGAGATGGTCTTATAAGACATACAAATATATTTTCCATTTAAAGAATCTTAAAGGACTCCTGTATTCTCTTCACATATTTCCTACATCTTAGGACCATACAACATGAATGGATATTAAAATGATACTCCTTTGAATTCTAAATATATCTCATTTATTTGTCTATCTTGTTGCAACTTCCAAGGTCATTCCCCCAACAGGGCTAGAAGGAATCTGAGCATACTTAGTGTTTAAGAAATGTGAGGCTAAAAGAGCAATAGGTCAGCCTTGTAATTCCGGTTTAAAATTGTTAATTGAGTAATTGATTTAGACTTGTGATTTTTAAATATAAATCTTACTATAATTATGTACAGTCTTAAATAAAGAGATCTTAAGAATTCGTGTATTTTAAGTTTATTTTGTAGATTTATAAGAATTTTTAAATCTTCAGAAAAGTTTTGTTGTCAGATAACTGAAGTACTTTAAAAATCAAAATATCCAATTTTTTGAAAAGTTAAATATAGGAAAGAGTGTAATCAACTTTGTAAATCAAAATATTACCCAAAGGCCATCTTAAGAGTGATGGCTAAAACTTATTGACATAAATAGAGTAAAAAGATCTGTAAGCTAAGTTTAAATATGAAAGGAAGAACTAGGTTTTCAAATGTAACTTTAAAACCTGAATATTAATTTTAGGGCCCAGCCCGGTGGTGTAGCAGTTAAGTTCACCTGCTCTGCTTCAGTGGCCCAGGGTTTGCCAGTTCGGATGCTGGATGGAGACCTATCACCGCTCATCAAGCCATGCTGAGGTGGCGTCCCACATGGAGCAACCAGAAGGATGCACAACAATGACATACAACTATCTACTGGGGCTTGGGAGAAGAAAAGGAAAAAAGGTGGAAGATTGGCAACAGATGTTAGCTCAGGCCAAACTTCCTCAAAAAAAAAAATTGAATATTAATTTTAAAACCAAAGTACATCCTTTGAATTGCCTTTTATGGGCAGAAAGCCACTTTTAAGGCCACCAAAAACACATATTTAATGGTTCTAGCATTTTGAGGTCAGAGAACTTACATGAAGAGAAAGTCAGGCAGGCAGTACAGATAGGTACACAAGTGCTTGGTGGGAGTTTGATTCTTAACAAAGTGCCATCCCAGGAGATAACCTAAAACCAAGGCTTATAGTACCTTGGTGCCTGAAATGAATAAGGAGGAGGAGGAGAAGTAGAGGTTGTGATGAGATTGGCCCTGTTTCTTAATTGTGCACTTTAACACGTCCACAGGAATACTCGACTTGTTAGCACTTGAAGCTGAAGGTGTGCCCTTTCAGCAAGATCAGAAACTTATATGGGGGCTTTAAAACAGAACCTCAGACACTTCAGCAGCTTAACAGAACATTAACCAGTGCCTCCAAGTGTGTCTAACAATCACAGTGGCCAGCCTGAACAATATGGCAGATGCCAACAGACACAATGCTCGGCCACAGACTCGTTCTACATCTAGCCAAAAACAGTGTCCTCCTTTTCAGACCTTGTGTGACCATATATTTGTCAAGTACTTTAACCTTTTGGATGAAAAGTATCACACTAGTACAGGCTACTTTATCTTGACCCTGACCAATTCTTCATAAACAAACTGGCCATACTTACTAGTGGTAATTAAAATGCACACAGAAGAGAACTAACATCTGTCAAGTACATATTATGTGCCAGTATTACAGGAATTATTTCAGTTAATACCCCTAACAACCCTGTAAGGTAGATATTATTATCCCCATTTAACAGGGGATTGGAAATTGAAGCTTTGAAAGTTTCAGTAATTTATCCAAGGTCATGAGGCAGGAAATAGCAGTGCCAAGTCTTGAACTTCCTAAGCTCTTGCTCTTAATCCAACACTGTCCAATAGAAATATAATACAAGCCACAAATGTGAGCTACATATGTAATTTTAAGTTTTCTTGTAGCCACATTTAAAAAGTAAGAAGTAAGAAGAAACAGATGAAGTTAATTTTAATAACATTTTATTTATCCCAATATACCCAAAATACAATTTTAGCACATACATTAATATAAAAATTATTAATGAAATAGTTTACATTCTTTTCTTCATACTAAGTCCCCCAAATCCAATGTGCTCTTTTAGCACAACTCACTTTTGACTAGCTATATATCAAGTGCTCAATAGCCCATGTGACTAGTGGCTACCACATCTCATGACACAGACCTAACCTCTGGTGACCCTACCAGATTGCTGTACCTCCCTGGATTAGAACCAGCTGTACTACACCTGTGATAGAACTGAAAAGAAAAATCTTACAGGTTAAAAATCAAATTGCCAGAAAACCATATATTTTCTGGTCAAAAGACAAATGAAAGGAAATAATTCGTCAGCTGCATTCCTCTGCACAACAATCATAAATGCACCAACTGCACTGAGCTGTTTACCTCAATGGGACTGGAAACCCATGATCCAAAATTCATAAATCCACACATTTGGAAAATGTAGACTGCCAAGGAGGGTAGTAAATCCAAATGAGTCCTATCTGAATTCTTCTAGGCTGTCCTTTTTTAATCGATTTTAGAGGAATCCCCCACAAATTATACATCCAATATAAATTTCATGCACACACAACCCCCACCACCACCACCATCCACTCTAACAAAACTCCCTCGAGGGGCTTAGTTTGGGTTAAGGAATTTCCTTTATTTATTTTGCATTTCCTTCCTGTTGTAACTGTATTTTTATCCATCCTGCTTTCCCCCCTTCCTTTCCCCTCTTTTCTAGTTGGTTTCCCAGATTCTTAAACCTGCACTAGGTTTTTTGCTTTGTTTTGTTTTGTCTTTCAACATTAACCTACTACTTTGCTGCTGCTTTTCATTGATTGCCTGCCATGCAGATCACATTCCCTCCTGCCTGGAGGAGAAATCACCATCATTAGGGTTGCTCCAGCCCCCACCTAATAGGAGCAAGGGAAGGAGGGATGATGGAGACTTCTGCAGCACACAACCCCTGGTGAGGGAGAGCGGAGTGGGGTGGAATGTGTCCAGCTGCCAGTGCAAGTTTTCGTGAAATTTTAAAAAAACCTTAACATTGTAAAATTCATCTACTTTCATTGTTCTGGATTATGTTTACAAAATGAAAATAGTTTAATTTTTTAGACTTCAGAATAATACAAAAAAGTGAACAGAAGAAAGGAAATAGCACCTGAAATTCCACTAGCAGAGAGAACCACGGTTAGCATTTTCATTTTTAAAAATCCTCGCTTAGGGGCCGGCCAGGTGGCGTAGCGGTTGAGTTCACACATTCCACATCAGCAGCCCGGGGTTCACCAGTTCGGATCCTGGGCATGGACATACTCACCACTCATCAGGCCATGCAGAGGCGGTGTCCCACATAGAAGAACTAGAAGGACCTACAACTAGGATATACAACTATGTACTGGGACTTTGGGGAACAAAAAGAGGAAGACTGGCAACAGATGTTAGCTCAGGGCCAATTGTCCTAAAAGAAAACAAAACAAAAAAAGTAGCTTTCCCATTTAAAAAGAAAATCTTCACTTAGTTTTTAACCCACAGAAGCTTAGTGAGCTGCCCCTCACCCCCACTCAGCTTGAGAGCAGAAGGAAAGAAGTAGTTCTGACTTAGTTCTGACACAACGTAACAATATTTAAGTCTGAAAGGAGCACAAAAGTTAAATTATAAATGAGCTATCCCTCACTCAAGCTGCTAGTAATCGTTATCAGAATATGTACTTTTGAATGTAATTATGAAAAATAATACCAATAATAATAAAACCCATCATTTACTAAATACTAATTATGTGCCAAGCATTAAACTGGGTGTTTGGCATATGTTTTTCCATTTTAATTCTTGTCACAATTCCATGAGTTATGGAGTACTTTTCCATTACACAGGTGGGGAAATTGAGACTCAGAGAGCTTAAGGCCAGCTACTAAGTGATAGAATTAGGATTTGAATTTAGGCCTGTCTGATTCCAAAGGTTATGTTCGTTTTGCTATACCATACTGCCGTAGCTAAAGTCATCATGAAGCTGTGCCATCTCGAGTTGTTTTCAAGAAAATAATAAGTTACCAAATTTACCTTTACCAGTTTTAGAACCTAAAAAGTTGGGCCTAAGAACTTGAAGATAAATATGAAGTAATTTAATTCTGGCAGGAAAATACCTAGAATTTCCACCACACAACATCACCAGCCCCAAGGACAGCAAAAGAGTTTCCTCACTGCAGGAACTCCACCCTCTAGCAGACTTGGGAAAGGAAGTATGTGCCCACCAGCCAGCTACCATCTGTTTCAGGGCCAGGAGAGCCCTGAGTTCTGGCAGCAAGGCAACTCCCCCTCCCCCCTATTTTCCACAAAATCAAGAGAAGCCTCCAGAAAAACCAGCTGCTGGGAGAAACATTTTGTTTTTGATCAACAACGATCCTTCACCTCTAAGGGGCCACGTGGCTTGGGCTGTTTTCCCAGCGGAAGAATTGAAGTTGGAGTGAAGTAAATTCACATTTGCTATCCACTATCTCTATATACATATGCCCTAACACCTACTTTGATTTACAAGCACTTAAGAGCTTTAGAGCAAAATTTGTTCATAACACAAAGAAGAGACATAAAGAACTCTTGGCAATGGGTTAAGCTGACGAAGGCAAAGGTTCTAGACAGCCCATTGAAAATTTGATGACCAGATAGGTAGCCAATGATGCTGCAATGCACTCTTCTTTAGATCACTAATTCCCAACGTTGTCATATCATGGCACTCAAAGAAAATGATAACACTTGTATGGCACAATGGGGTCAACTGGAGGAGAGCTAGAGGAAATCATTAGGTTTCCTCATGTAATATATTTATGATTGAAAAATAAAATAAAAGTATTAGGAAAGATACAAAGTACTGAAATATTTAAAACTTCCAAATAAGATCTTTTCAGATTTTTAACGAGAAATCTGAGCTTGCTCCTTTGAACATAACTTTTTCATATAAGATTTTATGCATAAATTACCTACATGTACTTTCTGACACAAAGATTTTTAAATCATGATCTCTTTAGAATTCTTGATCACCATCAATGAGAAACTTTGCAAAAGCAGATGATTAAAATTTTTTAAACAATTTATAATCATTCAAAAATTCACAACCACTAAAGCTATAATTAGTGAATCTAAGCTCTTCCTCTTATTTTAAATTGAAATGTCTGCTGATAATATAAATGTGTTTCAAAACCAACAAAATTTGTTCATATCAAGAATTTCAGGGGCCGGCCCGGTGGCACAGTGGTTTAGTTCGCGCTTGGCAGCCCAGGGTTTGCCGGTTCGGATCCCGGGCGCCCGCCGACACACTGCTTGTCAGCCATGCTGTGGTGGCGTCCCATATAAGGTAGAGGAAGATGGGCACGATGTTAGCCCAGGGCCAGTCTTCCTCAGCAAAAAGAGGAGGATTGGCAACGGATGTTAGCTCAGGGCTGGTCTTCCTCACAAAAAAAAAAAAAAAAAGATTTTCAAAGTAGTGACGAAATTCTAATTTGCAGAATGCACACAAGTTGGTGCAGTTCTTCTGAAGATAACATGGATGCCACAAAAAGGGCATATCAATAGCATATGAACATATTTATCAATATGTGAAGACAGAGATTTGGGGTGACCACCTGGAGCTGTGCCTTCCACCAAGGGGACTCATCCAGACTGATATTTCATACTTTTAATCCATTCACAGCAACTCATTGGGAAGTTCTGCCCTGGCTGAAGATTACAAACCTGCATGGACCATTTTCCATAGTTTACTTGGTGGACCCCCATCATGGACAGTGCTGCACCCCAAGGATAACAATGCTACCAGTTTTCTCTGTTATGGCCAAAATGAGCCTGCCTGCTCAAGAGGTATTAAATTCTTAGCATGGGGGATCATACTTTTGATGGATACTACAGCTATGGAACCATATGATTCCACTATAGCATTTCTTATGGATCACTGAAAATATGGCAAAATGTCAGCAAAAACATTGTAGGCTGAAGCTTAGTTCATTCCCAGCTGTCTCTCAGCAGATATATACTGCTTCTCAGAAATGATAGCATAGTATATTCATCCAGTTAAGAGTCCACCTTTCTAAATGATTAAATGTCATTGCCTCAAATTCTCTATAATTTTAGCTTTGGCAGCTTTTGCCTCTTTGATTTTTTTCATCACATAGATGTCCTCCTTCTGTGAGGGAAGAGGGGAAAAAACACACTGCTGGCTAGTATCCTGCCCTCCTCAGCTCTAGTTCCTGCCAAATTCTCTTTATGCGCTTCATGCCCTAAAGTCCCAGTTGAACCCCTCAAGAAGTTACAAATCAAGATTCCTGTCAAGGTTGTTTACACTGCATTACTATTTAAATCCTTCTGTATACAAATCAAAATGAAATTACACCACTACTTTAATTTAACATTTCCCATGAAAGGCTGATGATTGGTACTTCAGGTGAAAACCCAATACGGTAAACCATTTATAACCAATTTGTGTAACTCAATTGTTGTGAGAGTTTGCAATGGTTTTTCCATTTTGATGATATAAGGATGTTTCACACATTCATCAAATGGGTCAGCTGCAATTCTCAGAAGATTTCTGGGCATGAACATTAAAAATTGTAGTAACAAGATGAATAATGGTTTATAATTAAAATTTCAGGAACAGTAAAGATAGTGACTATCAAAGAGTTAAAAGGTAATAATGTAACAATAACCTCTAGAAGCAACAATACATCAAAATGGTCTATAGTAAACTAGCCTTTTCTTATACTTTTAATTTAATTTTAATTCTAATGGATTGTTTTCAATTTTGTACTCCTCAAAGTGAGAAACCCATTAATTCAGAAATACGTCAAGCAAAATTTGTTATATGTTAGCAAGTTTTGCAGAGCTCTACTTATGTTATTTTTTCTGATTCCAGATTAAAAGTCACATAGTTCTTGAACACTATTACGTCCTCAAATTACTTGGCTTTCCGTAGGATTGGGGATAGGTGACTCTTCCTTCCTTTCTGAAGTACTTTTCTCTCTTGGCTTCCCCAACCACACATTCTCTTGGATTTCCTTCAACCCCATTAGCTGCTCCTTCTCAGCCTCCTTTGCTGGCTCCTCCTTGTGTTACCACCTTGGAATTGTTGTTGTTCCTCAGAGCTCAGTCCTAGACTTTCTCTTTTTCTGACACTCTCCTTAGGTAAATACGTCCACTCCTGAGATTTTAAAGGCTATTTCCATCCTGACTTCTAATACTATATCTCTGGCTTAGACTTATCTATCTCAACCTTGTACCTGAATGTGTTACAGAGGGCTTAAACTTTACATGAAAGATACAAAAGGAATTAAAATACAAGTGTTCAAAGAACAAAGGGTCTAGGCAACATATTTTTGTTTATCTTTTGCTTCAATATCTCTCCAATAGTTTTTTTAACTGTATTGAGGTATAATTGAAATACAGTAAGCTGCACATATTTAAAGTGAATAATTTCATCAGTTTTGACAAGTATTTATACTTGTGAAACAATCACCACAAATAGAATAAATATTTCATCACTCCAAAATTTTTCCCATGTCCTTTTGTAACCCCTCCCTCTCTCTACCCCTATTTCCAGGCAACTATTGATCTACTTCCTATCACTATAGATTAGTTTGCACTTTCCAGAATTTTATATAAATGGAATCATATAGTATATATTCCTTTGTGCCTGGATTCTTTCACTCACCATAATGATTTTGAGATTTATCCATGTTGTTATCTGTATCCATAGTTGATTCCTTTTTTTAGTGAGTAGTATTCCATTGTTATATTGGTATTGTTGTACCACAATTTGTTTATCTATCCTCCTGTTATGTTCATTTGGGTTGTTTCTATTTGGGGGCTATTACATATAAAACTGCTATGATCATTTGTGTACAAGTCTTTGTATGGACTTATGCACTTATGCTCTTCTTTCTATCTTGAATAAATACCTATGAGTGGAATGGCTGGATCATACAGTAGGTGTACTTCAAATCTTTAAGAAACTGCTGATTCCAGTTCAAGATGGTGATGTAGGAGGCTCCTGAACTCACCTCCTCCGATGGACACAACAAATATATAGTTACACACAGAACAATTCTCTCTGAAAGAAATACAGAAGCTAGCTGAGTGACTCCTACACATAGAGCAAACAAACAAAGAAAAAAACCCACATCGAAATGAGTAGGAGAGGCTAAGACACAATCTCACCATAAACCCCAACCTTGGTGTGGTGACACACAGCTGGGAGGGAACTCACAACTCCCAGCTTCTCCCTGAGGAGCAAAGAGTTTGGACCTCACATCTAGAGCCCCAACTTTCAAGACTTCCATCTGAGAGACGAGTGTCCAAAACATCTAGCTTTGAAAGCCATCAGGTCTTGTGTCTACAAGACTCACAGGGTTATAGAAAACTCAGAGACAGTTCTTAAAGGGCTTGAACAGACTTACCATGGCTATCTCCCCAGGGACCAGTGCAGAGGCAGCAGACTAAAACTCACCCAGTCTTTTTGTGAAAGAGGCTTATTTGCTTATCTTAAAAGCTGTGGCATGAGGGGCAGGCTTCTAATTTAAAACACATCTAGGGACAGACTTTTATAGTCTCCAAAGACTGTGGAGGCTGGTGGGTACCATCTTCCCACTCCCCCTCTGCCTTGCTCCAAGTCGCCAGTATCTCCAAAAAAGGAACTTGTGCACATGTTTGCTGCCCCACCTTTTGTGGCTGCTGCCCAGTGGACACATCCCTTGATAGCCTGGTTCTGGTGGCCAGTGGGTCTTGAGTTCACAGGTTCACTGGGATGGTAGCAAACAAAGAAACAGTTCTTAACTGGCTATTCCTTCGGGGCTCAGTGCAGAGGGAGCAGACAGAAACTCCCATTTCCCAGTCTTCCTCTGAAAGAGGTATATTTGCCTACTTTAAAAGCTTCTGACTGAGAGTCCACCTTCCAATCACTCTGCATCTAGGTGCTGACTGAGATCCTCCCCTTTGAAACATTGATAGGTTTTGGCACATTCTCAACTACTGGAAGCTACTATAACAAAGAGGGCTGCTTGGACAATCAGAAAAGTTTTAGAGACAACCAAGAGCTAGGGAAGTGTTAAAAGATAAGGTTCATCTCCTATATGAGACCACCACTCCTTCAAGACTGGGAGAGGTAGCTGCTTTATCTAACACACATAAATCATCACAGAGAGTGGAGGAAAGTGAAGAGACAGAGGATTATCTTCCAAACAAAAGAACAAGATAAAAATCTCAGAAAAAGAACTTAATGAAACAGAGATAGGTGATTTACCTGATGGAGAGTTCAAAATAATGGTGATAAAGATGCTCACTGAGGTCCGGAGAACAGGGCAGGAACAAAGTAAGAATTTCAACAAAGAGATAGAAATTATAAGAAAGTACCAAACAGAAATTGCAGAGCTGAAGAATGCAACAATTGAAAAATTCAATAGAGGGGTTCAACAGCAGAATAGATGAAGCAGAAGAAAGGATCAGTGAACTCAAAGACAGAGCAGTGGAATTCATCCAATTAGAGCAGCAAAAAGAAAAAAGAGTGAAAATAGCTTAAGGGACTTATGGAACAACATTAAGCAGACACATATTCTCATGATAGGGGTCCCAGATGGAAAAGAGAGTGAGAAAGGTACAGAAAACTTATTCAAAGGAGTAATGGTTGAAAATTTCCCTAACCTGGGGAAGAAAACAGACAGCCAGATCCAGGAAGCTTAGAAAGTTCTAAATAGGATAAATCTAAAGATACATTACAATTAAGTCATCAAAAGTTAAAGACAAGGAGAGAATCTTAAAAGCAGCAAGAGAAAAGCAACTTGTCATGTGTAAGGGTCCCCAAAAGACTATGAGAAGATTTTGCTGCCAAAACTCTGCAGGCCAGAAGGGAGTGGCATGATACATTCCAAGTACTCAAAGAAAAAAACTGCCAGCCAAGAATACTCTACCCAGCAAAGCTGTCTTTCAGAATTGAAGGAGAGATAAACAGTTTTCCAGATAAGCAAAAGCAGAAGTTCATCACCACTAGACAGGTTTACAAGAAATATTAAAGAGACTTCTTTCAGCTGAAATTAACGGCTGCTAATTGGTAACAGGAAAACATATGAAAGACTAAATCTCACTGGTAAAGATAAATATATAGTTAAAATTAGAATAATGTAATGTAATGGTGGTGGGTTGATCACTTATAAATCTAGTATGAATGTTAAAACATAAGAGTAGTAAAAAATAACTATAACTACAATAATTTGTTAATGGATACATAAGATAAAAAGAAAAATTGTGACATGAAAAAACAGAAAATGTGTGGGGAGTAGTAAAAACGTAGAACCTTAGACTGCATTCAAACTTAAGTTGTAATTGACTTAAAATTAACTGTTATAAATATAAGTTGTTTTATGTAAGCCTGATGGTAACCACAAAGCAAAACCCTACAGTAGATACACAAAAGAGAAAGAGAAAGGAAGCTAAGCATACCATGACAGAAAATTATCAAAACAAAGAGAGCAAAAGAAGAAGAAACAAAGGAATTACAAAACAGCCAGAAACAATTAAAAAATAACAATAAGTCTATACCTGTCAATAACTACTTTAAAGTAAATAGACTAAATTTTCCAATAAAAAGACTTACGGTGGCTGAATAGATTAAAAAAAAAAAAACAAGACTCACTATATTGTGCCTACAAGAGACTCGCTTTAGCCTTAAGGACAAACACAGACTGAAATTGAAGGATGAGAAAGATATTCTATGCAAATGGAAACCAAAAGAAAGCTGGGGTAGCTATACTTAGAAAAAATATATTTTAAGGCAAAAACTAATAAGAGACAAAGAAGGTCATTATATAATGACAAAGGTGTCAATCCAACAAGAAGATACAACATTTGTAAATATTTATGCACCCAACACAGAAGCCCCTAAATATATAAAGCAAATATTAAGAGATCTAGGGGGAGAAATAGATAGCAATACAGTAATAGTAGAGGACTTCAATATCCCACTTTCACCAATGAATGGATATCCAGACAGAAAATCAATAAGGTAACACTAGACTTAGATGACACATTAGACCAGATGGACTTAACAGACATTTACAGAACATTCCATCCAAAAGCGGTAGAATACACATTCTTCTTAAGTGCACATGGAACATTCTCCAGGATAGATCATATGTTAGGCCACAAAACAAGTCTCAACAAATTCAAGAAGATAGAAATTATATCAAGTATCTTTAATGGCCATAATGGAATGAAACCAGAAATCAATGACAGGAGGAAAGCTGCAAAATTCACCAATACATGGAAATTAAACAAAATACTCTTGAGCAACCAATGGATCAAAGAATAATACAAAAGGAAAATCAAAAAAGTTGTGAAACAAATGAAAATGGAAACACATCAGACAAAAACTAGGAATATGCAAAACTTAGAACTGCAAAAGCAGTTCTAAGAGGAAAGTTCATAGTGATAAACACAGGCATGAAGGAAAAGAAAGATCTCAAAAAAAAGAAAACCTAACTTTACATCTCAAAGAACTAGAAAAAGAAGCACAAACAAAGCCCAAAGTTAGCAGAAGAAACGAGATAATAAAGATTAGAGCAGAAATAAACGAAATAGAGAATAGGAAAACAATAAAGAAAGATTAACAAAACCAAGAGTTGGTTCTTTAAAAATTGACAAAACTTTAGCTAGATTAACCAAGGAAAAAAAAGAGAAGACCCAAATAAATAAAATCATAAATGAAAGAGGAGACATTAAAACTGATACCACAGAAACACAAAGGATCTTAAGAGTCTACTATGAACAACTATACACCAACAAATTGGACAACCCAGGAGAAATGGATAAATTTCTAGAAACATATAATCTTCCAAGACTGAATCATGAAGAAATAGAAAATCTCAACAGATTGATTACTAGTAAGGAGATTGAATCAGTGATGAAAAACCTCCCAACAAACAAAAGTGCAGAACCAGATGGCTTCACTGGTGAATTCTACCAAATATTTAAAGAATTCATACCAATCTTTCTCAAACTCTTTCAAAAAGTAGAAGAGGAAAGACAACTTCCAAATTCATTTTATGAGGCCAGCATTATCCTGATACCAAACTCAGACAAGGACACTGCAAGAAAAAAAAGTTATAGGCCAATATCCCTGATAAACATAGATGCAAAAACCCTCAGCAAAATATGAGCAAACCAAATTCAACAACACATTAAAAGGATCTTACACCATTATCAAGGGGATTTATTCCAGGGATGCAAGGATGGTTCAACATCTGCAAATCAATCAATGTGATACACCACATTAACAAAATGAAGAATAAAAATCATATGTTCATCTCAATAGATGCAGAAAAAGCATTTGACAAAATTCAACATTCATTCATGCTAAAAAACTCTCACCAAAGTGCGTATAAAGGGAATGTAATAATAATGGCCATATAGGACAAGCCCATGGCTAATATCATACTCAGTAGTGAAAAACTGAAAGCTTTTCCTCTAAGATCAGGAAGAAGACAAGGATGCCCACTCTCACCACTTTTATTCAACAGAGTACTGGAAGAACTCACCAGAGCAATAAAGCAAGAAAAAGAAATAAAACACACCTAAATCAGAAAGGAAGAAGTAAAACTGTCTCTATTTGCAGATAACGTGATATATAGAACCCTAAAGACTCCACCAAAAAACTGTCAGAACTAATGAACAAATTCAGTAAAGTTGCAGAATACAAAATCAATATACAAAAATCAGTTGAGTTTCTCTACACTAATAACAAACTATCAGAAAGAGAAATTAAGAAAACAATCCTATTTACAATTGCGTCAAAAAGGATAAAATATCTAGGAATAAATTTAGCAAGGAGGTGAGAGACTTATACACTGAAAACTACAAAATATTGATGAAAGAAATTGAAGAAGACACAAATAAATGGAAAGATATTCCATGCTCACAGATTGGAAAAATTAAAATTGTTAAAATGTCCATATCACCCAAAGAAGTCTACAGATTCAATGCAATCCCTATCAACATTCCAATAGCATTTTTCACAGAAATAGAACAAACAATCCTAAAATTTGTATGGAACAAAAAAGACCCCAAAAAGCCAAAGCAATCTCGAAAAAGAAGAACAAAGCTGAAGGCATCATGCTTCTTGATTTCAAACTATATTACAAAGCCATAGTAGTCAAAATAGTATGGTACTAGCATAAAAAGAGACACATAGAACAATGAAACAGAATCAAGATCCCAGAAATAAACCCATGCATATATGGTCAACTATTATTTGACAAAGGAGCCAAGAATACTCAATGGAGAAAAGATAGTCTCTTCAATAAATGGTGCTGGGAAAACTGGATATTCACATGCAGAAGAATGAAACTAGACCCCTATCTTACACCACTCACAAAAATTAACTCAAAATGGATTAATGACATATGTAAGACCTGAAACCATAAACCTCCTAGAAGAAAATATAGGGGAAAACTCCTTGACATTGGTCTTGGCAATGAATTTATGGATATGATACCCAAAGCACAAGCAATAAAAGAAAAAATAAACAAGTGAGACTACATCAAACTAAAAAGCTTCTGCACAGCAAAAGGTACTCAATGCCATTAACCACTAGGGAAATGCAAATCAAAATCACAGTGAAATATCACCTCATACCTATTAAAATGGCTATTATCAAAGACAAGCGACAATAAGTGCTGGCAAGGATATGGAGAAATGGGAACACTTGTGCACTGTTGGTGGGAATGTAAATTGATACAACCACTATGAACCAGTACGGAGGTTCCTCAAGAAATTAAAAATTGAACTACCGTATGATCCAGCAATTCCACTTCTGGGTGTATATCCAAAGGAAAGGAAATCACTGCCTCAAAGAGATATCTGTACCCCCTTCCCCTATTCACTGCAGCATTATTAACAATAGCCAAGATATGGAAACAACCTAAGTGTCCATTGACTGATGAATAGATAAAGAAAATGTGATATATATATAATTGTAACTACGTGATATGACAGATGTGTTAACTAACCTTATCGTGGTAATCATTTTGCAATATATACATAAATCAAATAATCACATTGTACACCTTAAACTTACACAATGTTAAATGTCAATTATATCTCAATAAAGCTGGAAAAAATAAAATTTTTAAATAATACTTTCTAAAATTTTAAATAAATAACAATTCCATTCACAGTGATACCATGCCATAAAATGTTTAGGAATAAATATGATAAAAGATGTCTGCCATGGCTTGATAAGCAGTGTATAGATCCGCGCCTGGGATCCAAACCTGAGAACCCCAGGCCGCCTCAGCAGAGCATGTGACCTTAACCACTATGCCACTGGGCCGGCCTTCAGTTAAAATATTTTTTATTTTTTCTTGTCATGTTGTCTTTGACCTATGAAATATTTAGAGGTATGCTCTTCAATTCAAGATACTTGAGGTATCTTCTTATCGATTTCTAACCAAATTCTGTTGCCTTCAAGGAATATACTCTGTATGATTCTGCTACTTTTAAGTTTCTGAGACTTGTTTATGTCCCATCACCTGGTTTTTGGCCATTATTGCTTCATCTTGGTGAATGTTACGTGCACTTGAAAGGAATGTGTATTCCGTAGTTGTAGGATATAGTGTTTTACAAATGTCAATTAAATCAAGAAGGTTGATACTGTTGTGAAACTTATATCTTTACTGATTTTTGTGTAGTTGTTCTATCACATGCTGAGAGAGAATATTAAAATCTTCTATCACAAATGTGAAATTTCTGTTTCTCCCTATAATTTGGTCAATCTTGACTGCACGTCTTATGAGGCTCTCTTATTAAGTGTTTATACACATAAAATTGAAAAGTTTTCCTAAAAAAAATTACCCTTTTATCATTATGATACGCCTCCTCCCTTATCTCTAGCAATAGTCTTTGTCTTGAAGTCTGTTTTATCTGATATTAAGATAGCCACTCCAGGGGCCAGCCCGGTGTCATAGTGGTTAAGTTTGTGTGCTTCACTTCGGCAGCCCGGGGTTCACAGGTTTGGATCCCGGGCACAACCTATGCACCACTTACCAAGCCATGCTGTGGCAGGCGTCCCACATATAAAGTAGAGGAAGATGGGCATGGATGTTAGCTCGGGGCTAATCTTCCTCACCAAAAAATAAATAAATAACCACTCCAATCTTCTAATGCTTACTGTTTGTATGATGTATCTTTTACATCGATCTACACTCAATCTTTTTGTGTTTTTATATTTAAAGTGTATTTCTTAGGGGCAGCATATAGTAGAGTCTTGCTTTACACTCACTCTGTCAATCTCCATCTTTTAATGGAATGTTAAGTCCATTAACATTTAATGTAATTATTGCTATGGCTGAATTTAGATCATTTTTAAATTTGTTTTCTATTTGTCTCTGTTTTTGTTTTTACTGTTGTTGTTATAGTTCTCTTACCTCTGCTCCTTTTTTTTTTCTTTGCCCTCAGATTATTTGAATACTTTTTAGTATTTCATTTTACTCTATCTTTGGCTTTTTGGCTATATCCCTTTTTTTGTTTGTTTTGGAGGGTTTTTTTGGTTGTATTCTTTTGTTCTTAGTGATTCATCTAGTGATTACAATACACATACCTGATCTTCACATTCTACATAGAGTGAATATGCCAACACTTACATAAAATGTAGAAGTATAGCAACCACATATGCCCTTTCACCACCTTAACTGACCTTTATGATATAGTTGTCATATGTATTGTATTTATACACATACATATATAAATCCCTTCTGAAATCTTATAATTCTGGTTTTCAGTGGCCATATATAAATACAGAGAAAAAAATATTTTTCATTCCTGAAGAGCCAAGCTTCCCTCTGGTATCATTGTCCTCAGCTTGAAGAACTTACTTTATTATGTCCTGTAATGCTCATCTCCTGGAGATAAATTCTCTTAAAGTTTCTTTATCTGAAAATGTCTTTATTTTGCTTTCATTCTTGAAAGATATTTTCACTGGAGTTTGAATTCTGGGTTATCAGCACTTTATGCTGTCCCACTATCTTCTAGCCTTCCACAGCTTCTGATGAGAAATCTACAGTCATTTGAATTGGTGTTCCCTGTATGTAATGTGCTATTTTTCTCTAGCTTCTTTCTTTTAAAAATTTTTTTATTTACCACTGGTTTTTAGGAGTTTGATTTTGATGAGTTCTAGGCATACTGTTTAATTTTTATCTTGTTTGGAGTTCACTGAGCTTTTTTTGAATCTGTAAATTATGTCTTCCACCAAATTTGGGGAGTATTTTGGCCATTATTTCTTCAAATATTTATTTCTGCCCCAGTCTCTTTATCCTTGCCTTCTGGGACTCCAGTCACACCTACTGATATTATCCCACAGGTCCCTGAGGTTATGTTCATTTTTTTTTTCAATCTTTTTTCTCTATTCTTCAGACTGGATAACTTCTATTGATCTATTCTCAAGTTCACTGACTCTTTTCTCTAGCATTTCCATTTTGCTATTGAGCCCATCCAGTTTTCAGATATCATATTTTTTTAGTTCTAAATTTTCTATTTTATTCTTTTTCAGTTCTAAAATATCCATCCAGTTCCTTTTCTATTTCTCTGCTAAGAGCTTCTATCTTTCCATACATTTCAAGTGTGTTTTCCTTACCTCATAGTGAATAGTTATAATAGCTGCTTTAATGTCTGTGTCTGATGATTCCAACTACTGGGTCACATTGAGTTTGGCATATGTTGATTATCTCTTCTGTTGGGTAAGAGATGTGAACACATTTTCTTCGTTTTTAAATATGTCATGGAACTTTTGAAATGAATCTGGGCATTGTGAATGTTATATTTTTTAGGCACTGAGTCCTATTATAATCCTTTGGAGAATGTTGATGTTCTTGTTTTAGTGGCAATCAACTGTTTAGGCTCAGATTGCAAGTTATATCTTGCCATCTGTGGGCACTGGTTCAAACTTCAATTTGGTTGTTAAAGCCCGTGCTTTGGTGATTAAGTCTGTCACTCCCATTTGTACCTCAAGAATGAGCCTGAGACTTGTGCAGATTCATACACAGAATTAGGAATCCCTTTCCAGTTTTCTCCACTCCCGTATTCTCCCCTTACTCTCCAGCCCCCAAGGGCACCTTTTCCCAGTTCCTCTAGCCAGAAGGACTGTGTTTCTATTAAGATTTTATCTGCCTATATGGTCATCACTCCCTCACTATTCCATAATGGTTACCCACCATTAGGGAAAAGCTGTAAGAAAGAAGAGGAAAAAATGGGAATCTCACCACTATGTGGTCACTTGTCCAAGTTTGGCCCCTCCCCAACAATCTGCCCGCTTTTGTTTAGCTTTCAGAATCCTCAAATAGTGTTTTGTTTTGTTTGTATTTTGCCCAATGTTTATAGTTGTAGTCAGTGGAAGAGATGGGTTGTATTGGGTTTACTTTGCCGTGCCAGAACCAAAATCCTCAGTAGCTTTATAGGCTGAGAATTGGGCCTATTTCACAGCCATCCCAGTTATTTAAATTGAAAAATTTCAACAGGAGTGTGGGCACGTCTGTGTGCTTACGTGTGTGTGCGCGCACGCGTGCCTACATGTGTTTGTACACACTAAGCACTTGCTCTATATCTCACAGACCAATAAAAATTCTTATCTCAAAGTGTTGTTGCAAGGCTTAAATAAGATGATAGAAATAAAGTGCCCAGTACAGTGTCTGGTAAATTGCAGACGTGGGTAAATATTAGTTCCCTTTCCCACTGAGTATAAAGTACACTGAACTGCAATGCCTAGTTTTTTTAAACAAAAACAGTATGAATGGAGAGTTGAGATGCTTAGAATTGTTCTTGGCATCTAATTTGTTCTTAATCATATGCTACTCCTTCATTCTCTCTTGTTTACTCTTTCTCTTTGTTGACAACAATCAACTGTGTCACTGAGATGACACTGAAGTCAGACACACCTATAGCATTAATGGAAGAAGAATCTGTTTACATAGTTCTGGCCCATCCTAAAGGCTTAAGTCAATTATCTGCCTGCTTTGCATCATTGTCACACAAAATGGAACTGCCTGAAAGGAAACCACAAGAAAAACAATAACCTTCTAAATCCAAACTCACTTCAAAGTGACGAATTCTCCATATGTATCCAAGAATACAAAGGTGCAATTTACGAGTGGCATACACTATTCCATGACAATTAATAAAATATTAGTGCAACACAGTCTCCAAAAAATGGATCTGGGGGAAGTGGAAGAGAGATGGGATGAGGGAAAGTAAGGAGAAATTGGATGAGAGAAAGAGAGAAACTAAAGTTTCCCTGTTCCTTAAAAGTGTAGGAAGAATTCTAGTCAAAATATAATCATTCAAATCCTTTTTAGTCTTGCAGCTGTAACAATATGACCCAGTTCCACAGAAGTCAAAGCCATTTGCCATAAATAGAGGTGTCCCATCACCCCAGGTCATGAATGGAACTGCATTCCTGAGGCCCCTGTTTCTGGTAATCTGCAAGCAAAAAAATAAAGAGCACTTTAAAATGGCGAGTTGACAGGCAGGCTGCACAGAGTTTAAACCCCTCTGATTAGCCCTCTAAACATAACCATATCCACCAGCTTTTCTGGTGCCCTTGGCTAGGCAAGCATGGACTCCAGAACCTATCCTCCTCAGCCTATTTCATCCATTTATTCAATAAAAGCAAACCTATGTCATTAACCAGGGAAAAATCTGCTTCCATAGCTCTGCCCCATCTTAAAGCTTTAAGCCACCTCTCTGCCTGCTTTGCATCACAGTTACACATAATGGAACTGCCTGAAAGGTAACTGCAAGAAAAATAACCTTCTAAATCCAAACTCACTTCAAATTGAAGCTCTCCAACTGAAGAAGCCAAGAATATCAAGGTGCCATATATGAGTGACAACAATATTCAAAGACAATTAGTAAAAGACGAGTGTCACACAGTCTCCAAAACATGGGATTGGTGAGGGGAGTGGGAATGGTGGAAGATGAGGTGGCTCCCTGTCTCCAGGCATCGGCCTTCTGAAAGCTAAAGCAACCTTGCTCTTGCAGGTATTCTCTAATCCAATAGGATCTCAAAGAGGAGAACAGGGTTGAGAAGCATAAATAACTAATTTTTTACACCCCTTCAGCAGTATGTAACCTGGCAGGAGCACCAGGTGACCATGAGGTTTACACCCCTTCAGCAGTATGTAACCTGGCAGGAGCACCAGGTGACCATGAGGCTGACACCTTTTTATGTGGCTCAGCTTTTCAATTGGGCCAAATGATTGGAGCTTCCAGAGCATGGGCCCATGGAAGTAGGCCTCTGACAGAATCACTTTTGAGGGGTAACAGGATCTATTTTTGGTCTATAACCAATCAGAGAATGGAGGAAAGCAGGCCTAAATGACTACTGATTGCCCAGACCACTGCACATATAACTTCATACAGATGTAATTCTCACTCTAATGTGTTAAGGGACAAAATGGCAGCTAAAGAGAGCATAGAGAAGGGTGTTCAGACACAATTGCAGGTATTTTTTTTTAAAGCATCAAGTTATTATTGAAGCATTTTGTCAGCTCCTTTATTTTGCTTTTTTGCAAGTCAGTAAAATTAAAAGAAAAATTTTAAGTTTTTAAAAGTCCCACCTTCTTGGAAGTTTTGATTGTTCTTGGATAGTGTTATAGAAAAATCATGCATGGGAGGAAGGAAAGTTAATATATTTAGTGACAACTCTAGCCAAGCTCTCTGCCAAATACTTTTACAGTAACTGCTTTCAGTTTCACAAACCCTATGAAGTTTATCTCCATTTTAGAGATGAGAAAACTGAGAGTCAGAAATCATAAGTAACTTGCCCAAAGTCACAAAGCAAATGAGCAGTGGAGCTGGGATTCTAACCTGGATCTCTCTGACTATAAATGTCCTCTAGTTATTCATTTACTAACTCGCTGGGTAACCATGGACAAGTCCCCCTATTTCTCTGGGACTTCTTTGCCTCATACGGAAATGGCAGCTCCTAAGGCTCCCTTCAGCACTACCTTATATGCCCCCACTGCTCAGGGGTTCCCAACCCTTCCACTGCCAAGAACCCATTTTTTCTTTTTCACATTTTTCCTCTTGGAAGCCATCTTTAGAATGATGGTATCTACCTAAATTTGTATCCCTCAGTAATAACTGATGTATTGTTCTCATTGTAATTATACATTATTTTTCTTTATTTATGAGGAAGATTAGCCCTGCGATAACATCTGTTGCCAATCTTCCTCTTTTTTTTTTTTTTCTCCCCAAAGCCCTAGTACATGGTTGTCCATCCTAGTTGTAGGTCCTTCTAGTTGCTCTAGGTGGGATGCCACCTCAGCATGGCTTCATGAGCGGTGAGTAGGCCCACACCCAGGATCCTAACCGGCAAACCCTGGGCCGCTGAAGCAGAACGGGCAAACAACTGCTACGCCACTGGGCCTGCCCCCATTGTAATTAATTTAAAAAAAAACAAAAAAACCTCTATGTATCAGTTAGTGTTCAATGAGGAAAACAGAAACCACTCTAGGTATTCCAAATAGAGAGGATTCAATGTGAGGAATTTATTGCACAGACAACAGGAGGATTGAAAGAGCACCCAGGGAATGCTGAGCAAACCCAGAAGAACATAGCAAGAGCAGGAAGCTATTGCCTTTCTTATGGCTGAAGAAACAAGGAGAGGAGATGTTGCTATTAGAGTCCAAAGCTGGGACCATCCAGCAGAAACCAGAACCACCATGGAGGCTGCCTGGTCGGATGGGACCAGAGAGGGAACAACTCTCCAGTAGAAGTTAGAGCCACTGAGGAAACACAGCCAAGGAAGGAGGCATGGCCTGAGGCAGAGCAGAAAGGGAGAGATTTCTGGTTTCTCCCACCCTCTAGTCTTCCTCTGATGCCTCCCATTAGCTGAACCTGCTCAGAGGTCAGTTGGCAAGTAAACCTGAGAAATGTAGTTCCCTTTGATACAGAGCAGAATAAGGGAAGGTGGACTATGGATTTGAGAACAAACAGATAAATGACCCACACAACCCACTTAACTGGTAATCACAGCTTCTGATCAGCATACGACAACAAAGTGACCCAAGGGACTAGACAGAAGTCTGGCCAAAAGCAAAGCAACTTATCTTATTTAGCCCATGAAGCTCTGCCCCAGATTACAGGTACACTTTCCATTAGGCTCCTTGAAATCATTTTTATACCCTTTGGAACCCGCAGGTGATCAGGACACCAGTTTGAGAATCACAATTCACATTTCATCAATCTACTTTGCATGTGATTCTAAAATCGAGAGATCCAAACTCAAAGAACCAGAAGGGGGAAAACTGGATCCTAATTCTAGCCCTGCCTGAAGTGACTGTCAGGAAATGACTTCCTTTTCTTTGTATCTCAGACTTCCTGCCTGCAAATGAGTAGGCAAAATCACTACTAATCTCTAGAATTACAAATCATTACAGGGTTACAGAATCACTACTTATCTCCAGAATTACTAAATGAAGTTATGTAGCAGAGTTCTAAATTTACTCACACTACACCCAGAAAACATACCATATTTCAAAGCGTCTAAAATGTACTTTTTTTTTACGTTAACATCTCTAAAATTGAGATATGTCTTACCATAACATGCCATAGTTTAATGGGGAGCTGTGGTGGTCAGTTCTGTGTATCAACTTAACTAGGCTACAATCTCCAGCTATTCAATCAAACATTAATCTAGGTGTTACTATGAAGATATTTTATAGATGCAATAAAAGTATACAATCAGTTGACTTTAGGTAAAGATTAGCCTAGATAATTTGGGTGGGCTTGACTCAATCTGTTGAAAGGATTGAAGAGCAAAGCTGAGGCTTCCCTGATGAAGAAGGAATTTGCCTATGGACCACAGCTTCAGCTCATGCCCAACAGTTGCAGCCTGCTCTTCCTAACGACCTGCCCTAAAGTATTTCAAATTTGCCCAGCTAGCCCCACAATCGCATAAGCCAATTCCTTGCAATAAATCTCTTAATATATATCTCCTACTAGTTCTGTTTCTCTAACTGAACACTGACTAATGTAGTAGCTTTTTTCTTTCTCAGTAATTCATAAAATAATGGTTCTCCTAATAATCAAAGGCATCTTAGCTTTCATAAAATATAGGAATTTCTACTTTCTCTCCAAAATCCATACAATCATCCTCATAAGCCCCTATCCTCTGGAGCAAAGCTGGAAAAAAAATGAAATGCCTTTCCAATCCAGCAAATTTGATCTGATGCAACAACAGTTCCTGTAATTAACTGCTTGAGCTATTTGGGTAAAATCTCCTCTCCCTCCCCATCTTCCAATCCAAGATGGTGGCTGGTTGGAGGAGACAGCAATGATCATACATGACAGTGTGACAGAGGAGGAAAGGGGGTCCTCAGAGCCGCATGAGGTCATTTGGATTTTCACTGACTCTCTGCTGCAGAGCGGTCAGGCTGAGCTTCTCCCTCAAGTGGTGATCACAGAGGTACAAATGGGCCTGCCTGGCCATTTAAGATCACATGTTGGCACCCCCTGCTTGAACCCATGATCCAAGCTATTTATCCCCATCTTTGAGTCCTTACCCAAAATAAACTTTGTCCTGTATCAGGTCCTCTGCTGCTTCACCAGGACCCTCAGCATCTCCACCTCCGCTCCCTGGGGCATGAAGTAACAAAAATGTTCTACATACTATGCGCAGGTCCAGGGGGCCCAGATATTGCTGACCTGGCCTCCCAACACCACCTATATTTGTTCATATGCCATGCTAGCCATGGTACCAAGCCTATAGCTGCGATTTTCCTGCAGGGCTTCAGTCTTCACCACACTAGTCTAAAGGAGCAAAGGTTTCTTTGGGTGCCCCATTTCAATATGGATGATAGTTAATAAAGCCACACCCCCTTCCCTTTCCTATGTTGGGCCCTAAGAGAAGAGGAAAAACAAGGATTCTGACTCTGACTTTCTCCTTATTCCCATAATCTTCCTGGACTGGAAGGGCAAACTTTTCTTATTTCCCTCCACATCATGTCTTCCTTCTATCCTAGGGCAGCAAGACCCTTGGCTCAGCCTGCAGAGGCAGAAGAGGAATCTTCTGAACACTCTAGGAAGAAACTGAATGATCTGAGTCCTCCAGACCAGATTCTTGATATTTAGAAAAGCCCCTTTCATCAGCCTATTGAGCATATGTTTCAATAAGTTGGAAGCCCCCAAGTTATCAAGATTCACAATAGATGGAAATACACCCGAAAAAATTTTTAATATGTCATCTCCATTATAAATGTTATCACCATTAGGTTCAAGAGTTCACATACCACAAACAAACTCAATACACAGGCTTTTATAAATCTATCAAATCAGGAAGACTTGGATTGACTGAGTTTTACTGAATCAATAATGGGTGGCACACACAAAAGCAAATCTGAGTCCTGCCACTTAAACCGTCTGAGCGCTGCCTTCTCCTCTGCAAAATCATTTATTGAAATGTGAAAGTGCTTTATAAATTTCACAGTGCTATATGCATGCAAGATATTAGTACTACTCTTTTCGAAGTCATTAAACTTCTTGCTTCACTAATTTTTAAAATTACGTTACTCAGACTAACTTTTTTATTGCAGTAACAATGGTTTATAAAATTATATAAATTTCATGTGTACATCATTATATTTCAACTTGCATATAGACTACATCATAGTCACCACCAAAAGTCTAGTTTCCACTCATCACCGTACAAATGTCCCCCTTTACCACTTTCATCCACCCCCCCTGCCCCCTTCCCCTCTGGTAACTATCCATCTATTCTCCATATCTGTGTGTTTGTTGTTGTTGCTGTTTTCATCTTTTTTATGCCTGAGTAGTATTCCAGTGTGTGTGTCTGTGTACATATATCACATCTTCTTTATCCATTCATCTGTTGATGGGCACTTTGTTTCCAAGTTTTGGCTATTGTGAATAATGCTGCAATGAACATACGGATGCAAATATCTTTTCAAATTAGTATTTTTTGTGTTCTTTGGATAAATACCCAGAGGTGTAATAGCTGGATCATATGATAGATCTATTTTCAATTTTTTGAGGAACCTCCATACTGTTTTTTCCATAGTGGCTCCACCAATTTACATTCCCACCAGCAGTATACAAGAGTTTCCTTTTCGCCACACCCTCTCCAACACTTGTAATTTCTTGTCTTGTTAATTATAGCCATTCTGATGGGTGTGAGGTGATATCTCATTGTGGTTTTGATTTGTGTTTCCCTAATTAGTGATGTTAAACATGTTTTCATGTGCTTGTTGGTCATCTGTATATCTTTTTTGAAAAAATGTCTGTTCAGATCCTCTGCCCATTTTTTAATTGGGTTGTTTATGGGGTTTTTTTGTTGAGTTGTATGAGTTCTTTATATATTTTGGAAATTAATCCCTTATCAGATAAATGATTTGCAAATATCTTCTCCCAATTGGTACGTTATATTTTTGTTTCCTTGATGGTTTCTTTTGCCATGAAGAAGCTTTTTGGTTTGATGTAGTCCTATCTGTTTCTTTTTCCTTTTGTTTCCCTTGCCTGAGGATATATATTCAAAAAGATACTGCTAAAACCAATGACAAAGAGTGTACTGCCTATGTTTTCTTCTAGGACTTGTATGGTTTCAGGTCTTACATTCAAGTCTTTAATCCATTCTGAGTTAATTTTTGTGCATAGTCTAAGACAGTGGTCTACTTCCATTCTTTTGCATGTGGCTGTCCAGTTTTCCCAACACCATTTATTGAAGAGACTTTCCTTTCTCCATTGTATGCTCTTGGCTCCTTTGTCAAAAATTAGCTGTCCATAAATGTGTGGGTGTATTTCTGGGCTTTCAGTTCCGTTCCATTGATCTGTGTGCCTGTTTTTCTGCCAGTACCAGGCTGTTTTGACTAATATAGTTTTGTAGTATACTTTGAAATCAGGAAGCCTGATACCTCTAGCTTTGTTCTTTTGTCTCAGGATTGCTTTAGCTATTCAGGTTCTTTTGTTGTTCCATATATATTTTAGGATTCTTTGTTCTATTTCCGTGAAAAATGTCATGGAGACTTTGATAGGGATTACATTGAATCTGTAGATTGCTTTAGGTAGTATGGACACTCTAACTATGTTAATTCTTCCAGTCCATGAGCATGAAATATCTTTCCATTTCTTTGTGTCTTCCTCAATTTCTTTCAAAAATATTTTATAGTTTTCAGCATATAGATTTTTACTTCCTTGGTTAAATTTATTCCTAGGTATTTTATTGTTTTTGTTGCAATTCTAAATGGGATTGTATTCTTGATTTCTCTTTCTGCTATTTCGTTGTTAGTGTATAGAAATGCAACCGATTTTTATATGCTGATTTTGTATCCTGAAACTTTATTGTATTTGTTTATTATTTCTAACAGTTTTTTTGTGGATTCTTTAGGGCTTTCTATATATAAAATCATGTCATCTGCAAATAGAGATGGTTCTATTTCTCCCTTTCCAATTTAGATCCCATTTATTTCTTTTTCTTGCCTAATTGTTCTGGCTAGGACTTCCAAAACTATGTTGAATAAGAGTGGTAAAAGTGGCCATCCTTATCTTTTTCCCGTTCTTAGAGGGATAGCTTTCAGTTTTTCACCTTGGAGTATAATGTTATCTGTGAGTTTGTCATATATGGCCTTTATTATGTTCAAGTACTTTCCTTCTATACCCATTTTATTCAATTTTTGTCATAAATGGATGCTGAATCTTGTTGAAGACTTTCTCTCCATCTATTGACATGATCAGGTGACTTTTATTCTTCATTTTGTTGATGTGGTGTATCATGTTGATAGATTTGAGGATGTTGAATCATCCTTGCAACCCTGGAATAAATCCCACTTGATTGTGGTGTGTGATCCTTTTAAATGTATTATTGTATTCAATTTGCTAATACTTTCTTGAGGATTTTTGCATCTATGTTCATCAGCGATATTGGCTTGTAATTTTCTTTTTTTGTGTTGTCCTTGTCTGGTTTTGGTATCAGGGTAATGTTGGCCTCCTAAAATAAGTTAGGAAGAATCCCCTCTTCTTCAATTTTTTGGAAGAGTTTGAGAAGGATAGGTATTAAATCTTCTTTGAATGTTTGGTAGAATTCACCAGGGAAGCTGTCTGGTCCTGGACTTTTGCTTTGGGGGAGGTTTTTGATTACTGCTTCAATCTCCTTACTAGTGATCTGTCTATTCAGATTCTCTATTTCTTCTTGATTCAGTTTTGGAAGCTTGTATGATTCTAAGAATTTATCCAATTTGTTGCTGTATAGCTTTCCATAGTATTCTCCTATAATCCTTTGTATTTCTGCAGTATTGTTGTAATTTCTCCTCTTTCACTTCTGATTTTATTTATTTGAGCCTTCTCTCCTTTTCTCTTAGTAAGTCTAGCTAAAGGTTTGTCAATTTTGTTTGTCTTTTCAAAGAACCAGATCTTAGTTTCATTGATCTTTTCTATTGTCTTTTAGTGTCTATTTCATTTATTTCCACTCTGGTTTTTACTATTTCCTTCCTCTACTAATTTGGGACTTCATTTGTTCTTCTTTCTCTAGTTCCTATAAGTGTAACATTAGATTGTTTATTTGAGATTTTTCTTGTTTCTTGAGGTAGGCCTGTATTACTATAAATTTCCCTCTTAGTACTTCTTTTGTTGTATCCCATAGATTTTGGTATGTCGTATTTTCATTTTTGTTTGTCTCTAGGTATTTTTTGATTTCTCTTTTGATTTTTTCATTGACCTTATAGTTATTCAATAGCATTTTGTTTAATCTTCGCATATTTGTGACTTTTCCAATTTTATTCTTGTAGCTGATTTCTAGTTTCATACCATTGTGGTCAGAAAAGATGCTTGACATTATTTCAGTCTTTTTAAATTTATTGAGACTTGTTTTGTGGCCTAACATGATCAGTCCTAAAGAATGTTCCATGTGCATTCAAAAAGACTGTATATTCTGCAATTTTTGGATGGAATGTTCTGTTTATATCTAATAAGTTCATCTGGCCTAATGTGTCCTTTAAGGCCAATGTTTCCTTATTGATCTTCTGTCTGGATGATCTATCCATTAATGCAAATGGGGTTTAAAAACCCCTATTATTATTGTGTTACTGTCAATTCCTCCTTTTATGTCTGTTAATAATTGCTTTAGGTATTTAGGTGCTCCTGTGTTGGGCACATAGATATTTACAAGTATTATATCCTCTTGTTGGATTGTATGTAATGCCCTTCTTTGTCTCTTACTACAGTTTTTGTTTTAAAGTCTATTTTGTCTGATATAAGTATTGCTACCCCAGCTTTCTATCCCTTTAATTTCAGTCTGTGAGTGTCTTTAGATCTGAAGTGTGTCTCTTATGTGCAGTGTATATATGGATCTTGTTCTTTTTATCCATTCAGCCACCCTATGTCTTTTAATTGGAGCATTTAGTCCATTTGTATTTAAAGTAATTATTGATAGATACATACTTACTGCCATTCTGTTACTTCTTTTCTGGATGTTTTTGTAGTTCTTCTCTGTTCCTTTCTTCTTCTCTTACTCTCTTCCTTTGTGATTTGATGACTTTTCGTAGTGTTATGTTTGGGTTCCTTTCTTTTTATTTTTCCTGTATTTATTATAGGTTTTTGGTTTATGGTTACTTTGAGATTTATATATAATAACCTATGTGTATAGGAATCTATGTTAGGTTGATGGTCTCTTAAGTTCAACCTCACATTAAAAGCCCTACATTTTTAGTCCCCCTCCCACATTTTATGTTTTTTGACATCATATTTTATCCCTTTTCATTTTGTGTATCCCTTAACCTCTTATTGTAGATATAGATGATTTTAGTACTTTTGTCTTTTGACCTTCATACTAGCTTTATAAGTGGTTAATCCACTAACTTTACTATATATTTGCCTTTACCAGTGATATTTTCTCTTTGATAATTTTCTTATTCCTATTTGTGGCCTCTTTCCCACTTAAAGAAGTCCCTTTAACATTGTTTATAAGGCTGGTGTAGTGGTGATGAACTCTTTAGTTTTTGCTTATCTAGAAAACTCTTTACCTCTCCTTCTATTCTGAATAATAACCTTGCTAGATAGAGCTATTCTTCATTGTAGGTTTTTTCCTTTCAGCACTATGAGTATATTGTGTCCCTCCCTTCTAGCCTGAAAAGGTTTCTGCTGAAAAGTCAGCTGATAGCCTTATGGGGTTTCCCTTGTATGTAACCTATTGCTTTTCTCTTGCAGCTCTTAAGATTCTCTCTTTATCTTTAATCCTTGACATTTAATTATAATTTGTCTTGCTGTGGGCCTCTTTGGGTTCATCTTGTTTGGTACTCTCTGTGCATCCTGGATGTCTGTTTCCTTCCCAGGTTAGGGAATTTTTTAGCTATTATTTCTTTGAATAAGTTTTCTGCACCTTTGTCTTTTTCTTCTCCTTCTGGGATGCCTATAATGCAAATGTTAGTATGCTTAATGTTGTCCCAGAGGTTCCTTAGACTGTCCTTGTTCTTTTTTTGTGTGAGGAGGACTAGCACTGAGCTAACATCTGTTGCCAATCCTCCTCTTTTTTTGCTGAGGAAGACTGGCCCTGGGCTAACATCTGTGCCCAGCTTCCTCCACTTTATATGGGACACCGCCATGGCATGGCTGACAAGCAGGGCATCGGCCCGCACCCGGGATCCGAACCCGCGAACTCCAGGCTGCCAAAGCGTGAATTTAACCGCTGCGCCACCGTGCCGGCCCCTGTCCTTGTTCTTTTTAATTCTTTTTTCTTTTTTCTGTTCCGCTTGGGTGATTTCCTCCACTCTGTCATCCAGATCACTGATCTGTTCTTCTGTGTCATCTACTCTGCTGTTGATTCCCTCTAGTGAATTTTTCTTTTCAATTGTTGTATTCTTCAGCTCTGATTGGTTCTTTTATATATTTTCTAATTCTTTGTTGAAGTTCTCACTGTGTTCATGTATTCTTCTCCCAAGTTCAGTGAGTATCCTTATGACTGTTACTTTGCACTCTTTATCAGGTAGATTGCTTATTTCTGTATTGTTTAGTTCTTTTTCTGAGGATTTGTGCAATTATTTATTCAGAACATATTCCTCTGTCTCCTCATTTTGCCTACTTCTCTGTGCTTATTTCTATCTATTAGGTAGATCAGCTATATCTCCCAATCTTGGAAATGTGGCTCTATGTAGGAGATGTTTTATGGGGCCCAGCAGTGTGCTCCCTTCTTATCATCCATGCTAAATGCTCCAAGGGTGTCCCTTGTGTGGGCCGCATGTGCCCTTCTGTTGTGGCAGGGGTGCTATTGCTGTGGGCACATGGGTAGGCACGGCTGGCCCCTGGACCAACTGGTTGCAAGGCGTTGTGATGCACAACCACTGTGGGCATGGTATTGGACAGGGCAAGCCCCTGGTGTGGCTTGCTGCAAGGCCTGGTGGTGCACAACTGCTGCAGGTTTGCTGGCAAGCAGGTCAGGCCCCCAGTGTGGCTGGTTGTGGATCTAGCACATAACTGCTGCAAGCTCACTGGTGAGCAAGGCAGGCCCCTGGTGTAGCTCTACACAGCCCAGCAGCATTCGGCTGCCTCAGGTACTCTGGTTGGCAAGGCAGACCCCCCAGCACAGCTGGGTGTGCAGCCTGTGACTGTTGATAGCACACTGTGAGCAGGGCAGGCCCCCAGTGCGACTAGGTGTGCAACCCAGTGGCATGCAGCTGTTGCTAGCTCACAAGTGAGAGGGGCAGGCCTCTGACACAGGCTTGCTGTGTGTCTGGTGGTGCACAACTGCCTCCGGCATGCTGGTAGGTAAGGCAGCATGGGTGTGGCTGGGTGTGCGGCCTGGGATAGCAGCTGTTACTAACCTGCTCTTGGGTAGGGCAGGCATCTGGCATGGCTGGCTCTGCATACTGATGGTGCACAACTGCCGTGGGCTTGCTGGCGGGTGAGGCAAGCCCCCTGTGTGGCTGGTTGCAGGACCTAGCTGTGCAAGTCTTCTGCCTCAGGTGCTCTAGTGGGCGGGGCAGGCCTCTGAGCAAACAGGCTAGAGGAAGGATTCTACAATGGTGCTTGCTAACATCTATGTCAGCACAGCTGAACTAGGTCACAAAATGGCTGCCACCAGCATCTCAGTTCCTGAGCGGGGGAGGGGACCCCAGCTGCCTCTTGCCTCTCCAGGAGGCACTCCAAGCTTGGTAAGTGAGTCTCTTACCAATAGACTATGCACTTTTCTATCTGGTGTTTTTGTGCTGGTTTCCAGGTCAAGTAAGTCTGTGCATGGGCCCTTTAAGAGCAAGTTTCCTTTCCCTGAAATTCTATAGTTTTCCTGGATGTATTCCTTGTTGGTTTTCAAAGCCAGGTGTTTTGAAGTCTTGTCTCTCTTGTGCTGAATCTAAGGGCTGGGGTTCCCAACAAGGAGTTCAAATCCCATGCTCCTCCAGGAAAAGCTCCATACCTTTGAGATCGCTCCCAACTCTGAAGCACTGTTGCTCGGGTGTGGATTTTTCCTCAGCAAGACTACATCTCTGCATCTTCCACCACTCTCTGTGCTGTCCCATGTTGTGGAGGTTCTTTTTTTCCAGTTTCCAGATCCCTCTAAGAGGAAATTATCCCACATGTAGTTGTAGGTTTGTTGTGTCTGTGGGAGGAGGCAAGTTCAGGATCCTCCTATGCCACCATCTTCCAAAAACCTTCCCAGACTAACTTACTAAGTACTGCTGGTCTATGGTCAATATTCCCAGCTAAAGAAATCCATGGTCTCATTACTGTCACCAGCAGCACAATTATTATTATTATTATTTTTGACTAAATGAAATACATTCCTTGTTTCAGCTAGGCAGCTTGACATTTCTTCTTCCTTTTTTTGTTTGTTCCCTAATAATCTGAGAAGGATTGAACATTTTTTAAGCAAATTTTATACAATGCCATACAACAATATCTAATTTGTTCAGTTGGCCATTTGAAACAAAATGTGTGTTGCTTCATTTTTCAAACACTGAAGATATTCTACAGTTTTCCAGAATTTCAACAAAATCTGGTAAATACAAAGAAATTACAAAAACTCGGATGGCCCTAAACAATTGTAGGTTACAGGACGCCTGGTGATTTTTAGTATTAAGAGAAGTCAAATATACTTTCTAAACTTGATAATGCTAACAAAGGCTAGAAGGATTACTGATAAGAGCAAAGGCTACCCTAAGTCAAATAAAATTTATGTTCATGTCACTGCAACTTCTGAGAGCAATCAAATCCTAGATCCAGTTCGGTAGGCCCTGAAACTTGTTTATCTGAGCTCTATGAACAACCAGTGCCAGCCATACTGACAAGCACACCTAATGTGTGCTTTTTAAACAATTTGTTTTTTAAAGTTATCTCAAACCATACCCACAAGGGCTGTGAGCTGCCTTTCTGAATCTAAGACAGGCCCTTTGCTACCATTGCTAAGGACAGTGATTATGAAATGCATGGACCTAACACCAGCTTCCATCTGAGTCTGCATCTCCTGCAGTTGCTGCGTTACATTGCTGCAGGCCTGCTCAGCATAGCGGGTTGGTTTAATTACTTTTCTTACCAACTGGATAGAGAAATATTTCACCTGAGTTCTCTGTGGAGTGCTTTATTTGGTAATTGGTGTTAGAATAGAGGAGGAAACAAATATTTTTTTGGCAGGAGCTGGGGCCTCCAGACAGAATTTCTAGGTGCCCTGTTTTTAAATAGAGAGAGTGCAGGCAAGGCCTTGGTGAAGTGTTTTTGCCATCCCAATGGTCAGCCTACTCCAGAGGCCTGTATGGGGACATTTATTAATCTCCTCAAGGGGGGAAATTGCCATGGTTGAGGATATATTTGATTTGGGGAGATGGCTAAAGGTCATATGGAACCAAGTCCACTGAACTAGAAGCTTTGGATCAAAAAGAAAAAATTTGACTGAAAATAGAATAATTTTCCTGTGTGTTTCATTCAATGCCTTTAAAAACAATTCAGAGGTAGAAGTTTAAAAATGTATTGGAGCACTAAGCTCATAGTAGGAACTTAAAAAATATCTTATTGTCCTAATAACTCAAAAAAGAAGGCACCAATGGACTAAGTATATAATCTTGCAAGGTCACTGATTTAAAGATATATTTGAATATATATCACATGTCAAGGTCACTGATTTGAATATATATATTCTGAAAATTTAGTTTTTAAATGGCTTGATGACTTTACAATCTCATTATCTCCATGCCAAAAAAAAATAATTAAATAAAATAAAAACTATTAGAAAGTACTTTCTAGACCTTCAGTCATGGGCATTGTCTCATCCTGGTTTTGGTCTACACATATTATCAATAGTTAGTCAACATTTGTTAATTTGAAAATTTCTTGTGTAGCATCATTCAGGAGACAAGCAGCATAACCAGATCACAGAAAGGCTTAGCAACAGTATGAGGGGAACAATCCTAGAGTATTTCATTGATTGAAAGTTCCATATGTGACAGTAAAGTGCCACGGTTACCAAAAAAAATTAATGCAATCTCAGGCTTCAGGAACCAAAGTACAGTGTTCAATTTAATGTCTTCCAGAGACCTGCTCAAATTTGTACTGATAAAGGAACCTGGACTAACATGTTCACTTCCGGACAAGCTGAAGCACAGCAGTTTAGGATAACTGGCATAGTGAAGGGAACAGAACCCCCAAAATACGAAGAACAATTGCCAAACTTGAGGAAACTTCACCTGGAGAGGAGAAGTCTTGATGACTCATCAGTATCTACAAAGTTTAAGGAAGAAGAAAGACTAGATTTATTATATCTTTCTCTTCTTCAAGAGGAAGAATTAGGCCCAGTGGGTAGACATTACAGGAAGGTAGACCTGAGTTAGTACAAAAAGCTTCTGAAAATTAAAATGGTCCAAAGATGGAATGAGCTGCCAAGTGAGATAAAGAGGAGTCATTATAGGAGGTGTTTAGGTGGAAATAACATGACTATTTACCAAAAATATTATAAAAAAAGATTCTTGCACCACAGATGATTGGCCTGGAAAACATCTAAGGGTGTTTCGCAATTCTCATAGTCCTTAATCCTAAGTATTATCTATAATCCCTACTGCACATGTTGTATGTACATATATGCTTTACACAGGTGGTGGATTTATCTAAACTCTTTAAAAATACTGTGATCCTACCACTGAGAGAAAAATAATAATCTGCTACTCACTTCCTGACATAACTGCTATTTACCACTTATCATTATGAAACTTTCTTGTGGTTTTTCAGTTCAATCTTACTACTAAGTAGGAAGTAACAGAAATATTGAGTTGAATGCTTACTATTCAGAAGTTGCTGGCAAACACTTACTAAGCACATATTATGTGTTTCACACTACACTTGACACATGCAAAAATGAATAAGGCATAGTCTCCTCCCATGCTTATAGACTAAAAGGTCAAATTAAGCCCGAACAAAAATTTTAATATATTCAGTAGTAAGCCAGAAACCACAGAATCTAGAGCAGGGGCCCTTAGTCCCACCTAGTTTAAGTGAAGACTTTCTGGAGAGAATGATGGTTTATCCAATAAGGTCAGCCAAGTAAAGAACAACAGGAAGGGCATTCCAGAGAGAAGGATTGTTGTGAAATGTAGAGAAGCACAAAGTGTGAAGAAATCACTAGTGTCTAAAATGTTAAGTGCGAAGAAGGGAGGGGCAGGAAATGAGGCTGGGAAGACAGAGAGAAGGCAATGCACAAAGGGCTCATATACTGTTGCTTAGGAGCCTGGGGACCTGCCACAAGAGGACCACAATCAGGGAGGTAACAAGGTTAGATCTGCACTGTAGGTAACACAATCCAGCTATAATACCAAAGAGAGTAAACTTAAAATTTGTAAATAAACTCATTTGAAGAATCAAGTTTTATTCACATGTAATATCCAAGGTTTAATTTTGAAATTCCACACAGATTAAATCCTAGGTTAAGCACACTTACATCCTAGATTAAACACACTTACGAGCACAGATACACACAACACAAGAATGGTAAAAGCAACTGCACACATTGGTCTTTCTATGATCCACATCTCTCTCTACTTCCCACTTAATCAACTGCTCCCAGGAATGGGAGGGTCAATCAAACACAGCTCTTTCTTATTTATGTTTTTCAGAAATACATCTGGAAACTGCCCTTCACTATCCTTGTCCTAATAAGCAGAAAGATAAAAGTAGAAACCCATCCTTGAAGAAATAAATGTGGGAGATCTTTCTTTCTTTTTCCTTCCCTTCCCTTCTTTTCTTTCTTTTTCCTAATGAAAAGCTACCTCTAGTTTTTTCAGTATGTTCATATCACCACGGACTGGCAGAGAGGGAGAAACCTAAAAGTCCAAGTTACTATCACAGTTGACCGTTCTCATCGCTCATCATTCTTTGGAAACCACAGTAAGATAATGATGGTGTCATACAACCAAAAGATCATCTCTGTTAAGTCTCTGAGACATATCTGGCCTTCCCTCGTGAGGTTCCTCCATCTAAGACAACATAAATAAACTCCTGACCTGCTCTATCTTATTTCTTCAGAAGGAAAATCTCCTGTTCATTATACACACTACAACATTTATCCTCCTGTTTCCATCCTTGAATATGCAGTATTGTTGACAGAGAGTCCATTTCCAGCCCCTATTATAAAACAAGTGTGTCCTCCCATTTAATTCAGTTAACATTCTTAACAGTTTGGTGCAAAGTATCTCAGTCAGGTTCTTCACACTAAGTTTCTCAAATGTGTGCACATATGAATAAGACTATTTCTTTTTTTCAAAAGCAAAAACTACCTTCTATTTCCTTATTCAGTCACAAAGCCACAAAGAAGTAAACATTAGGAAAAAAAATCTAGCAGGTTGGAGGGATGGGGTTTTCAAACAATTTGCAAATGCTTCATAAGTTTCACCAAAGCTTGTTTCACTGTCAAATCAGGTCAAATACAAAGAAAATTATTATGGTAACATGGCTGTCAAATAAAGGCAGATGCTTCCTCTTCCTTTTTTACCTCTAATCCCCAAACTCTTTTATTTTCCACAAAAAGATTTAATAAATTGGAGTTATGGGAAGACCTAAAATTTTGCTACCACATCTATCCAACATAGTCCAAGTATCTGCCTACTGGAATACTTATGCTAATGTGCATTTTTCACCATAAACAGATCTTTCACTTAAGGTGACAAAATTTCACAAGAACTCTTTCAGGCACAGAAGGAAACTTGAAATCTAAGGGAGGACACACAGGCAAGGCTTTACAAGAGAGCTGGACCCCAACCTTGGCCCTGTCACTAACTTAGCTGTGTGACATGGACAACTCAGTCTCTTGAGGCCTCAGTGCCTTCATCTCTACAAAGGAGATTTGGACCAGGCCATCTTTAAGGCTATATCCAGGCCTAGAATCCTATTAGGCAATGGCAGGTGTCCTTATCTGAGAAGGTCTGGTTCAAGTTATAGAAAAACTGGATGAAAACAGAAAAGAGACAAAAAATAGAAGATAATCAACGAGTAGAGGTGGATGAGATGAGGCAAGAAATTACTAGAGAAAGCAGAAATATCATAAAACACTGTATGAGAAGTGAGTAAGGAGCAGAGAAGACAAGACAGCAAATGAACAATAATGACAGTGAGTGAAGCTGAGAGAAAGAGTGAGAAAAGCAGCACAGAAGGAAGATAACTAGCCCTCCAGGCTCCAAGCTGGCAAGCATGGCACAGGGTGGTGAAAAAGGAAAACAAAGCCAGGGGGTTCACTGAAAGTCTGTCTCTGGCGCACGCTCTCTCTCTCTCTCCATCTCCATCTCCCCTAGGCAAAACAACAACAACAACTAGAGGAATCCTCTCTAAAAAAGTTAAATCAACTTCCTGGGAAGAATTAGGACTGGTTGGGAGACAGTGACACCTCAGATTAAAGCTCTCCTCATTCTGGAATGTTAAGGCCCCTCTTTGTTTAAACGTTGGATCCACACCAGCTCACTCTAAAGTGAAGCCTGCTGGTCAATATGCTCCACCTTCATACACAGAGCTCCCAGGCAGCCTTCCCTGTAAGAGACACCTAGAGGGAAAACCATCTAACATATTTAACAGAATTAATGGAAAAATAGCAATGCTTAAATAGATCACCGTAACAATTTCAGACAGGAAATATATAGAATATTTACCTCCTATGCAATTTTTATGAGGAAGTTACTTGAGAATTTACTCCAGGAAAATGAAAGTTGAACACAAAGAGTGGAATTCAAAAAAGTGGATGGAACTCAACCAAGTATCCAATAAAAAGAAATTCTAGGATGACAGTGTGTGTCAGGCTAAGAAAATAATTGGCTCAACTGGAAGAGGTGCCAGTCCACTTCATGAAAAATACCTTCAAGAAAAATTTTAGAGTCCAAGTAATGGACAGAATGACAAAGATGCTTGATATTAGTGACATGGAAAAAAAAAGAGAGAGAGAGAGAGAAAAGTCTTCTATCTCAATAATGAATTAGCATTTAGAACTCCAAGGGAAAAACTGTCTTAAAAAAGATCATAGTCCAAATATAAAGCAAACTAAAATACTAAACTACTGCATAATTTTGAATAATTTATAAATTGTAAGAAAAGAAAATCCATTTATCCTTTTGACCCGTACAGTGGGAATAATGTCTGTTGAAGGTCAAAAGCTTATGATATCAGACATAAAGAGAAGGAAACATAATCTTAGACTGTGGAAATATAATCTTAGGAACTATAACTTTTGACTGTGAAGTGGCAACATATTATTCCCATGCATAATAATAAAATAGCTTTAAACCTTTATAATCAATCTACTATACAAGATTTAAGTATTTCTATGGAACAAAATGTAAATGCTAACAACCTTAATAATATAAAAAAAATAAAGGCTCAGTGGTCAGAAGATGGGAGGTGGGATAATATAGAAGAGTTAGAAGGAAAGGCAAGAATATGAATATCCTCATGTAATATAGTGAGGAGTTGAGAAATTATCCAAAGTTGATTGCACAAGACTTGAGGTTTACAAGTATAGGAAAAATACTGAAAATTTTAAAATAATGATTATCAAAAATTGGAAGAGGGTGTATAGATGGATGTTGTGTAAGTGGCTTAAGCTTCCACTTATAGAGAAGAGACAAGAATCAGTCTTAGATTGATGAATCAAGAAAAAAAATCTTTACAGTTATCATACAATCAAGAAAACAGAAACCACTCCAGATAGTTCAAACCGATGAAGTGTATTACACAGAATTAGTTACAAGAGAACTGGAAAATGTCAAAAAAAAAAGGGAAAGGAAAAATTAAACATGTAGGAATTGGCAAATAAGTGACCAACAGGATTTTACAAAAGGAGGAATGGAAATGGTGAGATCAGATTAGGAGCATTGGGGTAAAATGATGAGTTCAGTTTGGGATATAATTAAATAACCACAGGAGGCCATGAATAATTATCAATTAAGTGTAAAAACTATAACCAGTGCTTCCCACACCCTTATTCCTTCAATTCACATGTATAACTCTGTTTTCTGACATTTTCTTCTCAAAATGAACTTAAAGAAGGGAAAGGAATGGGGTTCTTTTTTAAAAAGATATTTTATTTCTTTTTATTCTTGTAACATTGGTTTATAACCTTATCTAAATTTCAGATGGACATCATTATATTTCAATTTCTGTGTAGATTACATCTTTTTCACCACTAATTACAATCCATGTACACATGTACATATACCTAATCACTCCTTTTACCCTCCTCCCTCCTCCCTTCCTCTCTGGTAACCACCAATCCAATCTCTGTCTCTATGTGTTTGTTTGTTGTTATTTTTGTCCTCTATTTATGAGTGAGATCATACAGTATTTGACTTTCTCCCTGTGACTTATTTAACTTAGCATAATACCCTCAAGGTCCATCCATGTTGTCACAAATAGCAATATTTCGTCTTTTTTATGGCTGAGTACTATTCCATTGTGTATATATACACCACATCTTCTTTATCCATTCATCCCTTAATGGGCACCTAAGTTGCTTCCAAGTCTTGGCTATTGTCAATAATGTTGCAATGAACATAGGGGTGCATATATCTTTATGCATTTGTGTTTTCATGTTCTTTGGATAAATACCCAGCAGTGGAATAGCTGGATCATATGGTAGTTCTAAATTTTTTGAGGAACCTCCATACTGTTTTCCATAGTGACTACACCAGTTTGCACTCCCACCAGCAGTTTATGAGAGTTCCCTTTTCTCCACATCCTCTCCAACACTTGTTACTTCCTGTCTCGTTAATTACAGCCATTGTGACAGGCATGAGGTGATATCTCATTGTAGTTTTGATTTGCATTCCCCTGATAGTTAGTGATGTTGAACATCTTTTCATGTGCCTGTTGGCCATCCGTATATCTTCTTTGGAGAAATGTCTGTTCATATCTTTTGCCCATGTTTTAATTGGGTTGTTAGTTATTTGTTGTTGAGATGTATGAGTTCTTTATACATTTTGGATATTAACCCTTATCAGATATATGGAATGGGGTTCTGAAGGGAAGAAGGTGGGGAGAAAGTTAGCTTGAAACAGTGCAGGAACAATCAGTGTACATGGAGACAGATCCCATCTGGTCCCACTGACTCCAGCATCCTTTTGGTCCCTGGGCATGTACAGCTGTAGCTGGTGATGCCTGTGTTTCTCTGGTTTGTGGTTTTACTTATCATTCCTTGGCTCTGCCCTGACTTCTTCAGTAAATTGGAGGCACAGGTTCTGTAGCTACCACTTCCTCTAAAACTACAAACAGCTATTAGTAAAGTGCTCCACACATATGGGGCACATAAATAAGGCCAATTGCCTTGACAACAAAGTGAACTAAAGGAGGAACTTGCCACTGAACACAGAAATGCCCTGAAGTAGAACCAGCCTGAGACTTCATCCACTGAGTTCAGGATTGACGCCTTCTGGAGACATGTTTGTTTTCATTAACTACTGTCATTCCTCTTTGAACATCTACTAAATGGATTTCATGGTTCACTGAAACAGTGAACAATGCTTGAGCTACAGCTAACATTTTAAAGCCTTACCAAGACTTTAAATTTACATAGTAAAACATTTAGGTCCCAACTCAGAAGCCACTTCCTCAGAGAAGGCTGTTCAGACCACCAAGGTAAAACCACCTCCAGTCACTCTCTACCATATGACCCTATTAGACCTTCTGCTTAGCACTTAACTGTACCTGAAATTATCTCACTCATGTGTTTACTAGTTTATTACTTATTCTTTTGTTACCTTATTGTCTGTCTCCACTTACTAGAATGCAGGCTGTACAAGATCAGGGATGCTGTCCTATTCTCTGCTCTAGCCCCAGCCTCTAGAACAGGGTTCAGCACATGGTAGGTACTGATTAAATATCTGTCGACTCTCAAACATTTGTTTCATCTTTTCTTGTCTGATGTATATACTTGTTCTGGTTGGAATTTTTTAAATTCAGAGAACACATAGACATTAAAATTAAATAAAATCTGAATTGGAGACCACTGGGACCTCGGCATAGTAAAACAAATAGTTCCATTAAATGAATGCTTGGGTAAAACAGTTTTCTTAGAAAACACTCATTACCAGTTTTAAAAGATAGTTTATTGGAAAATATGCAGCTAGAAAATAAATATGAAGTAGACTCTTCTAGCAGTTGCTAGCATGTAGAACAGATTCCCCAACTATGGGGAACAGGTACATCATGCAGCAGACCACTTAACCCTTTCTCAGGGCCAGTTACATAATTTGCGGTGCTCAGTGCAAAATAAAAATGCAGAGTCATGGGGCCATCCCAGTAGCGTAGCGGATGAGTTCACACGCTCCACTTCTGTGGCCTGGGGTTTGCGGGTTCAGATTCTGGGAGCAGACCTATGCACCGCTTATCAAGCCATGCTGTGGCAGGCATCCCACATATAAAAACAGAGGAAGATGGGCACAGATATTAGCTCAGGGCCAATCTTCCTCAGGATAAAGAGGAGGATTGGCAACAGATTAGCTCAGGGCTAATCTTCCTCACCAAAAAAAAAAAAATGCAGTCACTTGTTCAAAAAGAAATAAGAATTTAAAGATGGCAACAGCAGAGCATTAAAACAAGTGCAGGGCCCTTCTGAATGTGGGGCCCTGTGCAACTAACTGCACAGGTCACACATCCATGAAGCTAGCCCTGTCCTTATTTCATCCACAGCAGTAAATGGGCCAAGCAGGGTGGTGTAGACACTAGTCAGAAAGGCAGCTCTCAGAGGTTGCGTGTAACTGGGAGACCAGAGGTTCCCTGGCTCATCACTGACTTGTGTGTGGGTGTGGGTGTGTGTATGTGTGTTGCACTCATGCAAGCAGATACCTCCCTTCCATTACTTAGCAGCATGCAGTGGTCACCAAAGAGTGACAATCTTATAGGAAGTGGAAAGCTCAGAGAAGAGGGTGTATCCTGGCTAGTGAGAGACAGAGGAGGGAAGCTGGGAGAAACCAGGAAGACCAAACCAACCTCCAGCAGCAAGAAGATGTGTCACAGGAGAAGGGAAAGTTGCGCCAAATTGGAATGAGGTCATTTTGATCTACTTTCTCATTTGCCCTAAAGCCAGTTTTGCTCTAAGATCACAGAAGAGAACCAAATAGCTGAGCTTTTCAATGGCCAACATATACCAATTTTAAGATCCACCAGTGACCAAAGCAGCTTCAACCTTGTAGAACCTCCACTGGGGACAGGTAGGGGTTCCAGGGGCCCTCAAGAGCCTTGGTTGCTCCTGTAGGAGAAGTCCACATTTAGATTTGTTTTGGACTTTCAGGTAGTACAAATTAAAATCACTCCAACCCAGTTAGTCTCCTGCAATTTTAGGGCCAGGCAGGAATTGGAATCTTTGTAAGCATATGATTGAATGATAGTTCAGTAGCGTAAATTTACAGCTAGTTACAAACAAGCACAATCAGAATGTTAATTAATCACTTGTTATCAACGTGGAAGAAAGTCTCCAGCAAAGTACTCTGTCCTTAAATCTGTTCTACTTAATATTTTAAGTTAATGAGTTATATGAAAACTTAGAAAGTACATTTATCAGATCTACAGATGACCCGAAAATGAGCAGGATAACTAATATGTTAAAATATAGAATCAATATTCAAATGTATCACAACTAGTGAAATGTTAAGCTAAAACAAACAAGACCACATTTAACTGTGTTATTGTGAAGATCTTCTCAGGTCCCCAAAAAGTAAACTGCAAAATTGTAGAATAGGAACAGCAGTCCAGTTTGAATAATCTTGAAATACTAATTAACCAGAAGCTTACTAAAATGCAGTAATACGACGTGCCTACTCTAAGAAAATGGGGGGAGGAATCTTAGATTTCTTTAATAAATAAATTCACATAGCCCAAATCACAGGAAATAATAATAATCCCACTTTGTCTTCACTGATCATAGCCCCAAGCAGGCTGCAATACTGTTTAGGTCCAATGGTATGATTTTTAAAGATGACAACACAACATTTGGAGAGGTAAAAAGACTGCCCACTGCTAGAAGGTCTGTAGTGCAAAGCCAGGGCTAGGACCCAGCTGTACCTAGACCTCACTATATTTTCCCCACTATATTATGGCTCCTCCAAGCCATATTTGGCATTGCCTTATCTAGGAGTAGAATGTGTTCAGGAACGTAATTTGTGTTTATAAAGTTTCTCCAGCAATTTGACCAATATAGAGAAGAATGGCTTTGGAGAATCCAAATAGGATTTTTAGGATGCAATAATTTCTGTAATATTCATATATTCAGGTTGAAAAGCATTTATGAAGCTCATCCTATGTTCCTGGCACCGTGTTGGGTGCTGGAACTACTTAACAAGACAGTCCCTGCCCTCCTGTCATTCACAGTCCAATGGAGGAGACAACAATGCCAATAATTGAATTCTTATTACCCAGTATGATACATAACAGTTGTAATTAGGAAGTACATGCTATGGGCTGAATGTTTGTGTCCCTCCAAAATTCTTATGTCGAAAACCTAATGCCCAATGTGATGGTTTTAGGAGACAGGGCCTTTGGGAGATGATTAGGTCCTGAGGGGGAGACTTCACGACTGGGATTAGTGCCTTTATAAAAGAGGCCCCAGAGAGCTGGCTCACCCCTTCCACTATGTGAAGATACGAGAAGTCTGTGATCCAGAAGTGCGCCCTCACCCGACCATGCTGGCACCCTGATCTCTGGATTCCAGCCTCCAGAACTGTGAGAAATAAATATCTGTTGTTTACAAGCCACCCAGTCTGTGGTATTTTGTTATGGCAGCCCAAATGGACTAAGAGAGTACAGAAATAGTAGAAAGAAGGGAGCTATTAAGTCTAAGTCAACCAAGAAAGCCTTCAGACAGGAAAGGATATTCGACTTATATTAAATCACACCCCGAGTGCTTCTTTTATTGTGTCACCAAAGGGATTAGCATTTAACTATGGGGGAAAGAACATGAAAAGACCTTGCTGAGGTGGACTTCTAACTTAGCCCATGTACTAACCAAACGTGATACAAAGAGGGGGTAACCATCTATAAGATTGAGATAATCTTTTAAAATACATCTCACATAATAAATAGATGAAGTAAAGGCTAAACTTCAGCATTAACCCTGCAAAGTTCTTCAAACACGAAGACCTCAAAAATGCACTGACAACATTGTGCATGCCTGAGAAAGATGTTAAGTGTAAGAAAAGCGGTGCCCTCCTCTTTCATTTTTGTTCTTTCTCCCTCCAAAATCTAGCAGGTGCGGCCTCCAGGCACTATCTGCACCAAAATAAACTCCCACCAAACTTGTCGGCTTTGGCCAGTTATCATTTTGTGCTTTTTTTTTTTGCTGAGGAAGATTGGCCTTGGGCTAACATCCATGCCCATCTTCCTCCAGTTTATATGGGACGCCACCACAGCATGGCTTGACAAGCAGTGCGTAGGTCCGCACCCAGGATCCAAACCCGCAAACCTCGGGCTGCCAAAGTGGAGTACACAAACTTAACCACTACGCCACTGGGCTGGCCCCTGGAGTGGCTATTTTAATATCAGATAAAACAGACTTCAAGACAAAGACTACTCCTAGAGATAAGGGAGGAGGCACATCACAATGATAAAAGGGTCATTTTTTTTTTTTTTGAGGAAGATTAGCCCTGAGCTAACATCTGTTGCCAATCCTCCTCTTTTTGCTGAGGAAGACTGGCCCTGAGCTAACATCCGTGCCCATCTTCCTCTACTTTATATGTGGGATGCCTGCCACAGCACGGCTTGATGAGCGGTGTGTAGGTCCATGCCCGGAATCCAAACCTGCAATCCCCAGGCCCCCAAAGTAGAGTGCATGAACTTAACCACTACGCCACCAGGTCAGCCCCTTGTTTTGTTCTTTTTCAGTCACTAAAAGCAATACTTTTTATCTTTTAAGTAGACTATGTCTTGCTGAAATTTCCTCAGTGCAATAATGTGATTCCCACTATATTTCAATAGAAATATTATGTGAGGTGCACTATTTGTTCTGGGGTTCTCTCTCCCATGTGTGGGAACTGTGAAGTACCCATTTTTATTCCTTGAGAGTATCATTGGGAGGTTCCTGTTCGAAGGCACCATTAACCACTGGTTGGGGAGAGGAGTTTGTATTCTGGAGGCTCTTGTTGTCTTGTGTAGGGTCTGGGATGCGGAGGTAAGAGAGATTGCACATGGAGAGTGACCAGATATCTCCCTAATATTCAGTGTTCAGCCAGCAAGTTCAGCCCTGTGGTGCCCTCTGCCTGGGCAAGAGAGGGGTCATCACCCTGAGATTCTCTCCCCTCCCTTCTTTGCCTATTGGAGTCTTAGTCATCCTTTCACATCTTCTGTGAAACTTCCCTCAAGCTCTACTTTGAAATTAATTATTCTTTCTGTTAAGTTCCCACTACATTCAGCTATTATAGCCCTTATTTCATTCAGCCTTATGTTAGTTAGGTGTTTGCACATCTGTCTCCCTTACTTCTTGGGAGTAAGAACTCATCTAACTCATCTGTGATTTTTCTCTTTTGGCGTGGTACAAAATTCTTTACAGTTAGTAAATCTTTGGTAGGTTGAATTCTATTAACTTCCATCTTTAAAGGAAAGGGGCAGTCTGATCAATTTATTTACAATAACACTTAGACTGCCTAACCTTCCACTAAACTTGGTCCTTAAACTTGCAGTGTTACACAACCAGTTCTTGTATATGTGCTATCAGTCTAACAAGATCACAAGTTCACTAAAAGTACAGCCCACATATTAGTGCAGCTCACACTTCTGTCCAAGGTCTCTCTAGGCAGCTTCTCTTCTCATTTCTCCGTCAGTGATCACACATATGTCCACAACTTCAACTACCACCTGCAAACCAATGACTCCCAAATTTCACACCTCTGGCCCACTCCTAGCTCCTAAGTTCCACAGTACTTCTAACTATCCATCCACACATTCATCTGAATGTCTCACAGACAACTCAAACTCCACATGACAATTATTCTCTTAAAAAGTCAGACCAGTTTCTTGGACCCAGCAGGCAATAACTACTACATGAGATTTGAAGGATACTAAAGGCCTCTTCACCCAGCCTAACGCTTCCACTGTAAGAGTTATTCTTTTGGATTAAGGTCTGAGACCTTCAAAGATCTTTAATGCTAGTAGATTTGTTATGTCTCCTCTTTTTAGTAATGAAAGGAAAGAACAAAATCTCATGATTTTATTCTACCGCTTAATTAGAGAAGATTGATGGCAAGTTATAAAAGAAAAAACAACATATGTTTGGCCTCATACCTTGTCTAAACTCACAGAGGGCCCATTTTATCTCCCTGCTAAATTTAAGTCAGGAAACACAGCATCTTCTCTAAGGGGTGTAAGAACAAACCAAACCACTAAATGTATCTTTCTTGATAAAAACGCAAATATATGTATGTGCCCCTCCACACACTTACACACACACAGGCAAATACAGGTAAAATCTTATGTGAATGAACATTAAGACCAATCTCATTCAATGGAGCCAAAATTTTAACCAGAGAAAACAGCAATAAGCAGAAGGCAGAGATGTTTCACAAGGAGGAAGAACAAAGGTGAACACTCTCAAAAATGGCAGCCTAGGAGCTGGCCCAGTGGTGTAGTAGTTAAGTTCATGCGATCCACTTCCATGGCCCAGAGTTCGTGGGTTCAGATCCCGGGGGCAGACGTACACACTACTCATCAAGTCATGCTGTGGCAGGCATCCCATATATAAAATAGAGGAAGATTGGCAACAGATGTTAGCTCAGGGCCAATCTTCCTCACCAAAAAAAAAAAAAAAAAGGCAGCCTAAAGCCCCAGGAGAATATGTGGAGGAGGAGGGGGAGGAAGTTGGTTACCACCAGCCACCCTGTGTTATGCTGTCCAACACACATACACAAACACACACACCCCAACTCTATGGGGCTAATAAGTGAGTGCCTTCAGCACCAGCAGGTGGCACCACCTCCTTCTCCTCCCCACCCCCACCCCTGCCCCCACCTCAGGCCTGGATTCCTCACTTAGCCCAATTATCTGGTCTCAGGGCAGAAGAGAACAGCATCAGACTGTGACCCCTGTTGGTCATCCATGTCCTACCCAACTCCAAGACTGGCCTGGATAAAAGCAATCCACCTCAAATCATTTGTGGTAATGGGTGGTATATTTCGGAGAAAGTCATGCAAAGATAAAATATATATATAAAATACATATATATTTTTATATATGTTCCCCCGGGGGGCAAGTCCTAAGTTTTCCATCTCTGACAAAGTGTCCCTTTCCTCAAGACAGTTGCACTTTCATGTCCTTAACTGTTTCCTCCCCCTTTTCTTTCATCTTTAGGCATCTTGGCCAGCATTTCTTCTCTCCTCTCACACTGAAAAAAAACTAAAGAACATTTTGGTCCTCCCTTCCCCAACCCCCCAAGAAAATTGTTTTTTTAAGCAGCCAGACACAATTCAAAAAAGTACCTTGTTTTAGACACTTACACTGACTGCTTGCAGTGTTGCACAATTTGTTGAGAGAGTCATTAGACTCACTAGACTGCCTTCAGCACTGTTTTTAATCTTTGTTCTTCAAAAAAACTCTCATGAAAACATAAATTGTTTTAGTGGCCCCAATCACTTTGATAGCTCAGGCTGACTTGGAATACATCTGGAAGCTTTAGCTTGATGAAAACTGCCTGCCTGCTTGCCTTTTATTTTGTTCCTTCTCGAACTCTCTGGTTTGTAGATGTATATGATCGGAGAAGATTCTTTTGCATTTTCGGTGCAGTCTAATCTCCCAGCCTGTGGCTTCACCATGGACCCCCTGGGAGTTTGCCCTGGAGGCTTGAGGAAGCCAGGTGTCTGGCTAAACACCTGAGTGGACAAAGTTAGAGTGTCCTCAGACTGCTTCCAGATGTAGCCTCACGCAGAATTATAGAAGGGTATTCTAGGGCTAACAAAGGTGTCCTGGGCCTTTGCTAGTAGAGTCCCATGTAGCTTAAGTGGGAGAAGACCCTCACACAAGGCGGAAGCTTTGATCTTCAAGCAATCAGAAGGCCAGTTTTTCTTTCCTTATCATCCCATCCTATTGGGGAGTAAATACAACATGCAGAAGTATAACTCGAAGTTGTTGGGGGAAAAAGCAAATTTCCATAAATAAAATCACATTTGCCCTTGATTTTCATTAAGTTTCACACCCATAAAATAAACATCTTGTGCATTAGACATATAGTTAAACCATTTGAAATCATAAATGATCATAAGACATATAGTTAGATTAAATGATAAACCATTTGAAATCATATATTTAAAGAAATGATATATTTGTGACAAAGCATTAATAATTGCCAAAAAAAAGCTAACACCATTGAAATTACCTCCTCAAATTTTAAGGGTCAAACAATTCTTATTCAGTAAAGTCCACAGAAAGGGAGATAAATGTTAGTTAATAATCTTTTAATGTCAGTCCTTATCTCATCCGAACAGAAATGGTCCCATTTCTAAACATAGCTATCTCTGTGTTCTTCTGAGGAATGTTTAATTTATATATGAGCTAGATCTAAATTGTGCACTTAATAGCTCAGGTTAGGGTTCTAATAGTTCTCCGTGTGTTTACTTAGTACCTTTTGTAAATTTTTTCATGGAGAAATGTGTATCACTGTGCACACAAATTCAAAAAATTATTGCCTTGTCTTATTATGACTAAGAATAAGAAGGGTGAAGCTTTTCCCAGAATAAGATTTTTTTATGCAAGATCTATCAGCCTGTCCTTATTTTGTAATGTCTTTCAGCAGTTGGAGATTATTTTTTTTCAGTTTTAAGTCACTGGGTGGAAAACACTAATTATTATAGTATTTATAATCTGCAACTATCTGTGCTTAGAATCCCCTTTTGCAATTATTGTTCATGAGCAAGCCTCCCGCCTCAGACCCCTGCCCTGGGCCCACACCAATAAATACATGAAAATTTAAAAAGTTTAATAAGGAACAAATTTCAGAAAGAATCCTTAGGAAGCTTTCATTGTTTGTTTCAAACCCTGGTCATAATTGAAAGGTTAACCTAAACTTCCAAGCCATGAACCAGTGGGAAAATACAAGTGATGAAAGTCATGTGTTTTATGTGCTGTCATTCTGAATGTTTAAAACCTGGAAGTACTAAATGGGGAACTCCGTGCTCATCGCCAGTCAGGACTGACCAACCAGTCTGGAGGCATTAATCAGGGAAGGCTGTGGAAGTGAACGTTATTACCTCGTTCAGAAAGAAATCTCTTTGAAGACGATGAAGACAGGGCAGGCAAGAGGTCTTCACAGAAGGATGGGCTGCAAAAGCATCTGGGAGCCAAACAAATGATTATACCACTCTCCACATGTGCAGAATGACCATTCTCTTTGGAAAAAGAAATCTCTAATCTCATTCTTTCTCTTCCACCACTATTCCCCCCATCCAGAGATAAAATGCCCACCAAGCGCCCTCTGCTAACACTTGAGAGCAAAAGTGGGGGTCACCCAGACTGATAAACTACCAGGCTTAAACACAATTTTCAGAGAAAATCTTCTTACTCCTTTCCTCTAGGGGGACTCTTATCTAGACTTTTCAGGAATTCACTCCATTAAAATATGATTGAAGCAAGATATATCTATGGCAGGCTGCATAGTTTTCTATCACCACAAAGTTAATGCTGAAAAAATACCTGTCCTTGTTGTAAATCCATTAGAATAAATTAATGGTTCCACTGACATACTCAAAATAAATATGTGCCTGTCATAAATGTAATTAAATAATTCCGTGGAAAAATTTAATGTTGAAACAATTACCCATATGGTTTAAAGCATTATGAAAATATTATGGAAAGAAAAATGGGAGCTGTTATTAATAGAACACAGGGATTTTCACATCTTTTGGCTTTTTTTTTTCCTCATTCCTTCACAACGAAAGGAAAGAGAAAATATTTACAAAGTGTTGTTATATGTGCAACTAAGTACTTTCATATCCATCATCTCATTTGAGTATCATAATAACCTTGCAAGTTCATTTTACAGACAAGGTAGAGGTAATTGAAGCTTGGAGACGTCAGGTAACTTGCCCAAGACCACACAGCCAATCAGCGGCTGAGTTAGCATTCCAGTGAAGGTGTGTGCAACTCCAAAACACCATGCTCTTTCATCCCTGTCACTCATCCTCCCATCGGCCCTCCATGCCACATACCTCTCTATAGAAGCCACAGACTGCAACCCTCACAACTCCTGTGCTGTCCTGTTCCCTGCCCCACCCTAGAGCAGTCAAGGAATGTAGATGCCTCTTTCTGGCCCAGTGACTATATCCTTGACTCCTATTTAATGTTTAGTCTACAAGTGAAAAGGAACAGTAATGTAAAAAGATAATAATAATTAAAAGAAAACAAGAGGCAAATAATGCAAATGGGGGCTGTCTCTCAGAGCCTACAGAAATCTGCCTATTAATATAAGTCCCTAGTGGTGAGAAGGTACTGGGAGGGCAGCCAAGAGTAAGTGGGAGTGGGTGTGGGAAAATGCAAGAGAAAGAAGAAAAGCTGCTAAAAAAAGACCGGCCATATGTCGCAAATTATAAATTCTCTGGCTGCAAATATAATTTCTGCAGTCCAGAGGCTCTTAGGGGAGCACACCTCAGACACACTGCAGGAACCAGTGGGTAGGACTCAGCGGATGCCCAGACAGGGCCACCAAACCATACTAAGGTGTGAATCTTCTCCAGGATCGATGAGGCTTTGAACAGTGGCTTTGAACAGAGACTGACAGCCTGGTGTTAATAGAGATAATGATATTATTTCAGGGCTATCTCCCAGTCCCAGCTCAGCTTCAGCCTATAAAAAAGCTGACACTCTGGCATAATCCAAACCTTGGAGATTTCTGAAAATGTACAAAGAGATTTCATTAACCTAAAATTATGATCATCAAAGAACACAGACTGAGAGAGTAAAGGGAATTCCTGTGCTGGCAGAAATAAAGACCAACTTATTCAAGAGCATGCACCATCAACACCTCATCCCCAAGAATGCTTTCTGCAAAGTAGAAGTGGAGAACCACTTGGCGTGACTTCAAACTCCCTTACCCACAAACTACTTCTTCCATTATCCTGAAATTCCCATATCACTCTCTCCTTTGGAATAAGACCCTCCAAGATCCCTGTTAAGATGTAAACATTATCTTGGAGAATTAAACCAAGGAGGTAATGCCATCTATAAATATCACAGGTCAAAAACTCTTATTAGAATGATTGACATTACAAGCAGGGAAGAGACAGTGATTCGCAGGATTCAGAGTAAAAGACACCACTGCTACCTCAGGAATAAACAAGGTGTAATGCAGACCTATTGTCTTTATGGTAGCTCAGCACACGAGAGAAGACAGAAAACAGGTGAAGTCCAGAACAACAGCAGACACCACTTCAGTACAACTCTTTATAACCCAACATCACCATTCCCACTCCTTACTTACCAGCACCTGTCACAGTTTTATCCAGTGAACTCTAACTATGTGTCTCCTCCCTTTCTGTCCTTCTCTTCCAGGTTCGCGGTGAGTCTCCGTAAGAGGGGAGGGAGGGATGGAGACAGTTCCACTAGTACTAGCCTGTAAAAGGGAGAGAGCTTTGCCTCTTCCCACCTTACAACCTCCCCCATGCACGACAACGACTGTCCTGTCAGATGCCCCAGCACCCTGACCCCTAGGACCACAAAGTTTGCAAGAAATTCAACTTCTCCTCTTAAGTCTGCAGACCCTAGATATATATCCAATGCAAAACAGGATTTGTTTTGACATTCAGACAACTTTTCAGTAACATTTCTGTTAGGTGAAGAGAGCTTTTACTATATTTGTGTCTCTGCATGCTTTTTCACCATTTTTTCTGACACATATATGAAATACTCCCAAACTTTCACTTGCCTGGGATGCCAGGATACCCACACGCTCCATATACCAATGCTCCATCATAGAAACCAATTCATCCCAGGTTCTAACCTCTAAGTGGTTACCGACCACTTTTTTCCCCTTATATTTTAGGGTATTATAACTTTGTAAACTGTTTGAGATTCTTTTTGAAATTAGGCAGTGTACAACTCATGAAATTAATCATCGGGAAGTCTACAAACCATATTTCTCTACATGAAAACATGCTATGAACCATGTGGTATAGTGAAAAGCATGCTGGGATGGGAGGCGGGGGACCTCGGTCCTGGTGGTGACCTGCCACTGCTGGCAGAGCTCTGACACCCTCAGGGCCTGTGTCTTACGTCTGTGTAGTGAGGGGCGGCGGTAAGTGAGAACTCTCTGAGGACCACTCCAGATGCCTGGTTCTATATTTGGAAGGATTTATCAAAGGGCATTTTGTCATCTTTCTACTTCCTCTCTTCAGAAATCTTTTTCTTCTAACGTATGTGTCTAAAATGAGTAGCAGAGACAAGGGTGATGACACACCTCGCATCAGGAAATACTGTGAAAACAGAGCTGAGCAGACATCGGGAGCACCATGAAATGTGGAGCCACTTTCTGACTTAAAATTCTTCACTTCACATACAGATCTAACTGACCACAAAAAAAGGTACTATCTCTTTGAACCTACAATTATCTCCTTTTCTCCCCCTCTTTGTAATTATCAGCCCAAGTACAAGTTGATTGTGGTCGTGCTGCTGCACGTGAACGTGGCTGATTGGCCTGTCAATGAATGAGCCTGGCCAGCTCTACCCACACCAGGGGAAATGTTGAAAACACAAAACAACCAGGACAGGGTCCCAACCAATCAGAATGGGCACCCAATCAACAGCACAGACACAGGCTGGCCTGCCTCACAAGTGCATCCTGGCTGAGTGTCAGCTCTGCCCTGTGACGGCTCACACTCCTGTTCTGGCTCTTCTCAGAGGAAGGAGGACACAGAGAGACGGTTGGGTGGTGCTAGGCCTGTAATTCTAGCTTTGGTGACCCCAGAACCTCCTAGTGACAGGATTTACTTGCAAAGTGCTGTAATCTGCAACACAGGCAACTTGAATAAGGAGACCGAAGACTGTTTTTTATATATGGCATGCATCTATCTATCGATCGATCAATCTACTGATCTGTCTATCCATCCATCCATCCATCTATTCACTCTCTCTCTCTTTATTTTAATAATACTACAAGCACTCACAAAACAAATGAAAGCTAGATTCTGAACAATAACCTCTCTCTAACTATACAGCTCCCTGATCCCGTCTCCCCGGCTTCACTCGCCTGAAATAGCTATCGTTCTAAATCTCGTGTTCAGCACTCCCTTGCTTTTGTTTTGTATAGCTTATTCCATTTATACTCGTTCACAAAAATTATATTTTCATTTTGGGTGTTTTGACACTATAAAACGTATGTCATGTTCATTGTTCTCATTTGGAACTTCTTTTTAGTTTAACATTATATTGCTAAGATTCACCCATATTGTTACCCTGAAGGTAAAGTGACCTCCATTTTCGGATAATAAAAAGAAAATTCATGCTTATTGTAGAAACTTTAGAAAACAAAAAAAATCAAAGAAGGAAAGTAAAACCCATCAAATCCTGTATTTCTTTTGTTCTTTGTCTTTCCAGTGCATACATTATTTTTCCTCACAAAATTAGGATCATGTTGCATGAACAACAGATAAACAAATAGGTATTTACAGGTTTTGATAAGTGCTATGAAGGAAATAAACAGAATACAGTTTATTTTCTGTATAATAATAATGGAGTGGAAACCATTGAATTCTACATTTTAAATGGGTGAACTTTATGGTATGTGAATTACATCCTAATAGAGCTTTTTTAAAAAAAGGAATAATAGCGGCCAGCCCAGTGGCATAGTGGTTAAGTTCACACACTCTGCTTCAGCGGCCAGGGGTTGGTGAGTTTGAATCTGCGCATGGACCGACGCACTGCTTATCAAGCCATGCTGTGACAGGCTTCCCACGTATAAAGTAGAGGAAGATGGGCACAGACATTAGCCCCAGGGCCATCTTCCTCAGCAAAAAGAGGAGGATTGGCTAATCTTCTTCACAAGTAAAGAAAAAAAGAAGAGGAGGATTGGCAACAGATGTTAGCTCAGGGCTAACCTTCCTCACCAAAAAAAAAGAATAGGGTAGAAGGACAGAGGATCAACTTAAGGTAGACAGTGAAGAATTCTAGTATACATTATACAAACAGAAAAGTTGGAAGAGAATTTGGCAAGTCAATTAATACTGAAATATATTTGATTTGTTGGTATGCACACTCTTTGGAGACCCTAACAACTTTCATTAACAATAATCATTTGTTATTGGTATTTTTTAACACTATTTTCTTTAAGTATTTTAAGAATTTCTACAGCAAAACTCTAGAATACTAGCTATCAACATTTCATAAATAAATTATATTTGTAACCTGAGCACACAGAGGAATAAAACTATTGGATTTTTTCAGGTTTTATGCAGAAAAATCTATTTAGATACATCTTTTTAGAATTAGATAAAGTTTGAGAAAATTCTTACTACATTTAGATGAATTGAAAGATTAACAGGCATCTTATAATCACAGTAAAATCATTTTTGCTACTCCAACTAAGTATATTCAGGAGTCCTGAAGGATTTATGTGAAGTACTTACCCTAGTGTCTCTATGAACTGGGTAATTCCATCATCATTTTACAAGTAAGGACTCTAGGCCCTGCGAGGTAAATAATTTGCCAAAGTGAATCATTTGCTGCTAGAATGTCAGTTCATTGTTGCTGGTTCACAGGTGTCCACACAGTACAATGTAGAGATGTGGCAAATATTAAATTAGATGCATCAATACAGACAGCCCAGTTAAATAATTCAACTTGATTGCCATCTGAAATCTGACCAGTGTATACATCTTGGCAGAAAACTTACAGTTGGTGAAGACCAATATAACCATATTAGTCAAGACTTTCAATTACAGGTATAGAAATCCAATTAAACCAGCATTTTGTAAAGGAGAATGTATTGGAATTCCATAATTAGAAAGTCCAGGGGCATTCCTAGTTTAGGCATTACTGGGGTACAAATAATATCATTGGGAATCTGCCCCTTAGCCCTGCTTCCTCTGTGTTGACCTCTTCCTCAGACGGTCTCTCCCCGGGATTAGCAAAGAGGGCCAGCGGCAGCTTTAGACTTACACTGTTCTCACAGCCAATGAGCCAGTGGAAAGACTGTACCTCATCCTGGACAGCTCCAGCAAGAGCTCCAGGCCAGGACAGGACAGGCGGGGTGAGTTAGGGGTCCACTCCTGAGCCATCACTGCAGTTAGGTGCATGGAGTACTTTGATGATCCAGGCCTGGGTCATGTGCCTGCCTCTGGATCCAGAGGTTTGAGTCAGCCCCATCAGAACCTCAAGACCTGAGAATTGGGAAGGAATGGTACCCACAGAGATGTCAGGCAGACAAAAAGCTTGCCCAGCACAAGGACTACATTCCATGGCTTACTACTCTGGCCTTAGGCTTTGGAAATTTATCAAGTGTCAAATCTCAACTACACGGACAGAACTGTTAACCTGACATTGTAAAATGACTAGTCTTGAATCACAGCCAGAGGAGAAGTTTAGGGAAGGTCTGCAGGAGCCACCCCACCTCAGCTCTGAATTTAGATGAGAAATGTCTGGGATGGGACACATCTGAGTGCTAGAGTCTTGACTCCTGGTTTAGCATATGTGTCAGCATATGCACGTGCTGGCATTCTGCACTGGTGTATCAGCACAACTCCACTACAGCTTCCTGACTTGGGATGCAAAGCTGTGAAATTCAATGAAACAGACTAACATCTTGGAAACATTCACAGTCATTTGCTGAACCATGTGAAAACATTAAGATGAAACATCTCTGGACTTCTTTTTGGCAACTTTATGTCATACAAAGGAATAAGATTTCTTCAAGCCTTAAGTGCTGGAGTTGCTAGTCTTACTTTTGTGTATAGATCTCTCTAGATGTTATATTATTTGTTTTCTTAATACTGTATTATATCACCAGCCATCCACGGCAAAAAATGTTCATGTCAACAAGTATGTTTCTTTGAAAATTAAATTCAGAAAATAACTGTATTTATAGCTGTGATATATAACTCAATATTTAGCGTGATAATTCTATCACAGCAAGGTATCTTTTGAAAGAATATTCCAGAAAATCAGAATTTCTCCAACCACGTTCCTACTAGTGACACCCAAAATATGGAGTTCTGTACAGTGCCCCATAACTAGGATTTGAATGCTCACACAAGGAAAAACATACTCCTATTAATGAACCTACAGTGTAACACCATGACCCATTCGAACAGGCCACCCCTGACTCCGCTAGCACAAGAGAAGACTACACCGAGGGAAAGGGTTCCAGTTTGAGCCTAAGCCATGTCTACAGCTAGAATTCAGACTTCTGGGGCCATGTCTGAAAGGTAAGTGGAGCAACTCAACTAGAATTATTGGTTTGAGGAACTGAAGTGAGAAACCAGTTGAAAATAACTCACCTCGAGGTAGAAACATTTGCATGAGCTTGACCCAACATCCAAGCCCCAGTCTCAGAGGGCGCAGCATGGTGTCAGCCTAGCAAAGAAAAAGGTGGGGAGGGCACACAAAATCCCTATAAAAGGATTTCTGTTAATTATGATGGTCTAGACTCACACTTAAGATTCTGCTCCATCTCAAAACCCTACTGAAATAACAATAGAGATTTTCTTAAAGGCATAAGCCCACAAGGATAAATGTGAAGATGGGAGAGGTGATAAAAGCAAAAAAAATTTGGAAGCTAGAAAGCTGATGAAAAAATGGTAACTGACATCATAGAACAAAGAAAACTGAACCCTAATCTGGCATTTGGGGAAAGCTCAGAAGCAACCAATTCATACCTCAGAACCTCCAAAAGGCTTGGGCATCTCTGGAAATAGGGAATAAGGACAGACTAAAATAGATTTCTTTAAAACTCTTCAGATCCTCTCCCCTCCCCCCAGATGACAAAGGCTTATTCTCTAGAGAGAATAAAACAGGTCTCTGGATTGTGAGACAACAGGCACCATTGAGGGTGGGTGTGCCACACTGAAAACAGGAAGATGCAGTAAAAACAGGAAGATGGTGAGACTCCCAGGCTCGTCTCTCACTCAGCTCCCAGAACACTAACAGTCAGGTTTACACCCTCTAGCATGAGGTTGGAAGAGCCTTCTCCAACCAGCTCAATGGAAAAAACCTAAAGTTGTTAATATCAGAAATTCAAACAGCCCAGCCAGATCACCCTCAAGTGTACCACACACACACACACAAGGGTTTCCAATCTGCTTCTGATGCCCCATTTTTGCATTTAAGCAGGCAATTAAGGATACCAGATATTGGAGGAGAACTTCTATTATGAAAGACAAATACAAAATAAAAAGAAAAAAGCACCCTGGAGGAAACAGACTGTGCAGGAAAAAGAAAGCTTCAAAAAAAAAAATCTATCAGTAATGACCTCAGAGAGATAAGGGAGAATGTTGCACTTATGAAAAAAAAGAACCTGATTTTTTAATGTATTCAGAGAACAAAAGAAAGTCTTAGGAATTAAAAATGTGATAGCAGAAATGAAAAACTCATTAAAAGGGCTAATAGTTAAAATTCAAGAAATCTCCCAGAAAGTATAACAAAAAAACAAAGATGGAAAATAGAAGGGAAAACATAATAAAATTTATTTATAAATGTAACTATATATAAATATATATTGAAATATATTGATATATAAAATATCAGTATTATCAAAATATATATGAATACTTATAAGAAACACTTCTTCTCCCCACTCCATACAAAAAAATATGTGGTGTGTGTGTATGTGTGAGTACATACATATATGTTATATATTTAGGCACCACATATGTCAATCATCTATATATTGCAAGCAACCATAGAAAATCTTATAATTTCTTCCTCAAAACAGCTAACCAAGCATGCTGTACCAAATGGACATGGTGGCAAGGAAGGCAAGAGGTACTGCAAAGGATGTGAAGATGGAAAAGACTGCCACCCAAGGACAGTCACTAGATCCTCTGGATCTTAATGGTGATGGCACAGAGTGACCTAAGAATCAACAGGAATGCCTGGTCTCATGGTACTAACACAATTCTATGGAATCCTGAAGGGGGAACAGACCAGAGCATGGAAGCAAACGTGGAGGCATGGCTCCAGGGATCTGCAGTGGTAAACACAGACGTGGAGGATCAAAGTTCAAGGCATGGCACATGTGAGCCCTTCACCCACTCATTCCCACCAGCACCAGAGCATGCATTTACTCCATGCAATGTGGTTAAAATTAATATCAAGGGCAGATACAACATACATCTCTATAAAGCTTATAAGACCACCATCCTTGTGGCTGAATCCCAATTTATGCAATCAAAAATCATTTCAAAGTAATGCAAACATCATGAAGGACGTACATAGATCCCACTTACACTTCTTAATATCACCTTATTCCTTCTCGCTCTATTGCCTTCACATACTAAAACTGCTCCAAAACTTGTCTCCTCAGTACTTAACCCCAAATGCTCTTCCAGCCCTTGACCCCAGGTATCCCTTGGATAGTTCACCTCCCTTCTCCCAGGCCCAGAAAAGCAGGACCCTGCTTAGGAAGGGGGATAGGTTTAGAAACTGGAAGTTTTCTTATATTCATATCCTTTATTCTGTCACATTCCAAGAAAGAAACATGAAAGACATTAGCCAAAGAGTTCTTCTAAGGTGGTGTGTGTGTGTGTGTGTGTGTGTGTGTGTGTACATTTGTAAGACAGAAGAGATTTAAACATGTCTGAAGACAGGTGATGTTGCTGGGTACACCTGCATTCTATAAACTGGATTTAGGAAGAGAAAATGGCTGTCAAGAGAAATCGTGGAGAATGAATAATGTATAATTCATGACTTAGTCAACTCTGTTCACACAGACAGCTTCAATGCCAGTGCAAACACAAGGCATAAATATATTCAACATCAATAAAGCCAAGTTGAAGTTGAAAAGGAACTTGGAAAATCAAAACTTCTGTTGTTTGGGATAAATTTTCTCCAGTGGATTGAAAGCCAGCCTTGGGGGCAGCCCACAGAGAGAACAGATGGCCAGAGATATGACCAATGGCTCACAATAGCTACTACAAACTTGCTATAAAAAACTTAGAGAGAAAAGAAAAATCATAATAAGGTTGGGTTTATTATATTTCACTTGTAGTTCTTTTATTTTGGTGAGATAGTCTTTCCTTTAACTTGACCACACAAATAACATGTGGTTTTGTTTATCATGTTGCAAAAGGAAAGAAAACTGGAGCAGAGGTGCAACGCAGACAGCGCAGTGGTGTGAGATACTGTTGTCCTATATCAACATAAAGGCAATCCCCAAGAATACATGCCAACCATAAAAAACACAGTCTCCATAAAAGGAATATTTTTTGCTCTTAACATTAAGTGGGTCTTTTCCAACTTGTGTGCAGTAAGTATCACTTTTACAATCATTTTTATAAAAATAATTTTTTTTAATATTGAATAGGCCTTCCTTCTTTGTTTCTTTAACTTCTCAACTCCCAACGCATGCAACACTGCTTAAAAATTTCTTGATAGTTCCAAACACGCTGGGCAGTGAATTCCTTGATGACAATATCAGTCCTTGGGAGATTTCAAATGGCTTTCACACTGTTCAGAGGTATCACTGGGATGTCATCCCTAAAGTATTACAACAGCAGCAACCTGTAATGGTTGTTCCAGGTTCAGCTGACTGACAGCTTGCCTGTCACCGACTTAGCAGACAGGGTTCCTGCCTAGAAACTCCTGCAACACTTGACGTTTGACCACTCAAAGAGAAAACACAAGAAAAGCAAGTGGTAAAAGTAATGCTGTAGTGAGAACAAGAATGAGTCCATCATGCTGGTTGTTGTGGCACTTTCCTTGAAAGAATAACACTTTACTCTTGAGAGATTTCCATTCTAAAAATAAAGAACACACAAAGGAACACACAGTCTGGAATAGATGGAAATATTCAGAGACTGAAAAATAAATATCTGTTGACCTTTATTCTCTTAGGCGTATTGTCAACAGGATTCCTCAAGACAAGACCTATCTCTTTCTCATTAGCTTCCCAGTTGCTCCCAAAGAGTCAGAAGGGGTCCTGCCCCCATGGCTTTTCCAAACACTAATTCATTCCAAACTGAGTGAGTGCTAGCTGGGCAGAACTACCTCCAGTGAACCTGTGCGTGAAATTAAAGATTCTGTTGACTCTTACTCACCTTTTGAACAGCAAAACAATATTCCCCTTAGCTTGAATTTTTTGTTTCACATTATTATATATATATATATATATATATATATATATATATATATATATATATATATATTCTTCACTTTTTCATGTCATCAGCTCTTTGTGTGAGCAGACTATATTAGAAGAGTGAATATACGTTCACTCTTTTAACATGGCTTGGATGTACTTAGTGGTGAATTCCTGAGTACACAAGTTTTGTGTGAATGAGGGTAACGTTGGGTGTTACAACTTTGCTGCATAAGGTTAAAACATGTTAGATCTGGCAGATACAGGCATCAAGAAGGCAATAATTAGTGCCAGGCTCCCTGCTCAAAAATTCTGTTGCTAGTTTATTTTCCTTCCAGTGAATTATAGTGCAACATGCCCTGAATTTTGACAATGAACTATCTCAAGCCTATATGAAGAATAAAACCACTTTTTTCCATAAAAGATTTTTTAATTTCTTGGGAAATGTCTTTGAAAATGGACTTGAAAAACCCTTTTCTGAACTTGCATAAATCTCAATTCTTGGGGCTCTTTCTAAAGAGCATTCTAGAGGGTAGCTCCATGCTGGAGATTCAGAGAGCAGATGACACTCCTTGGATAACACTGCTGAAGGGCAGAGGTAATTCACAGAAACCTTGAGGACAAGAGCAAGAGGGGGACCTGCCAATCCCAACAAGTGTGTCCTAAAGCCACTGTGCTCTCTTGACTCTTCCCCCAAACTAATTCTCACCTAGGGAACATTAGTTCTACATGTGTTTCCATTGAAGAAGCTGAGAAACATCACAAGCTGCCAATGATCAGAAGATTGACATCCCTTAAAGGGGTATGGATAGACTGGGCAACAATGGTAGGGTGTATTTAAACAAAAGGGTTTGAGGAATATGCTCCTTACATCAATGGAGGACCTTCTAAAAGTTGTGTGTGGTCTGCACCATGTTTTCCCAATTTATTAGTGCTGTTCAAATATAACAGTAGAATCAATTCAATGTGTGTGCCGGAAATTCCAGCCCCTTTTCAAAAAACATTCTCTTGTCGTCACTTCTGACACTGCCATTCTAATCAATGTCATATTCCAGACAATAAAATGTCAGAGGAAGAGGAAGAGGAAGAAGAAAAACCTATTGCTCAGAAATCTAACCACTAGTAAGCCCAACACCTCCAAATTAGGGTTCTTGCAAAGTTACCACCTCCCTCTGAGCTGAATCACCCCAACTTGGAGCTCATCCTGCAGGGCTGGGTGAGGACATTTTCAAATGTCACATCATAGGACACATCAGGAGTCTAATTTCTTCACCTCCCACTTACTCCTCAACTCATTCCAATCTGGCCTTATTACTTCACCCTCTTTACTCCACCAAAACAGCTTTTACCAAGGTCACCAAAACCTGAGATGACCATGTGTCCAGACCTCGTCTCACTAGATTTTGCAACAGCATTTGACCCTGGTGACCACTCTTCCCTTAAAGCCCTCTCTTCCTTTGATTTCACTGACCTCACTCTCCTGGTTTTCCTCCCAGCTCTTTGCTGCTCCTCCTCACTCTCCCTTAATAGCTCTTTCCTCTCTGCCTGGCCATTAAATGTTGAAGTTATTCAATATTTGGTCCTAAAAGCTCACTTTTCTTCTCACTCCATATACCTTCCCTAGACCATATATTCCACATCCATGGCCACCACTCTGCACAACTCCAGAAGACACTATGCACACCACAGTCTATGTAACTGGCTCCCCCTCGAGTTGTACAGTGCATGGCTTGGGTCACAAGGGCAGTTCTATCCACTCCTGTGGCTGTACGTTACTGATGGCAAAATACATATCTCAGGCCCAGGCAACGTTGAAACTTAAACCCACACATACAATGGACTACTTGAGATCCATTTGTTCATCTCAAAGGCACTACAAATAGCATATCCAAAACTGAACCAATGCTCTTCCTGTACAAACCTGGTCCTCCTTCAGCATTCCCTATCTTGGTGAATGGCACCAGTATCCACCCAGTTGCCCAACCTAGCACTTGGAAGGCATCCTTGTCACTTTCCTCTCTGGCACCATCAACAAATGTCCTCCTTGCATGTTTGTTTGTTATCTGTCTCCCTCCACTACGACGTAAGCCTTCTGAATGCTGGAATCTCTCTCATTCACCATTGCACCTCCAGAGCTAGAGGAATGCCTGGAATATAACATTTGTCAAATGAAATAATAAAGTCCTATTGATTTTACTTTTTCTCTCTCTCTTAAATCATCTCCATCAACACCAGCAGACTTGCCCAGGTTGCTCCCTCAGGTTTCCCCTCTTTTTTTAGTTAATGCCTGTTCATCTTTCAGATGTCAACTCAGTATCACTCCCTCAGGAACTTCCTCTGATGTCCCAAACTGGGCCAGGCCCCCTTTAGATGCTATCATAGCTCTTCTTACTTGACACTTATTTCCCTATCTGTTCTCCACAACAATTTTATCTTTTGTCCAACCTCTATATAAATCATTCTTCCTTTTTCCAGTCCCTCAAAATTGTTCCTTAATTCATCCAAAAAAGTACCAAATCCCAGGTATTCAGCTAGGTGCTGAGAATCCTGAGAAAATAAGATCAAATAAGTAGTTTGGAGAAGGATAGGAGATAAGGACATGCAAACAAACATGTAATACAGTATGTAACAGCTACAAACACACACACACACACACACACACACACACACACACACACACAAGAAGTAAGCAAGCACAGAAGAAAAGGTGATTAATCCCATCCAGGTGGGGGTGGTCAAAGAATTCTCACTGAGTGGGTTTTGCAAGGCAGATCTTTCATTCTAATTCCTCGCAGACCTTCCCCAAATTCAGAGCATTCACACAAACTGTTTAAGTTTTCAATATTTTCTTTTAACCCAACCCTCAAGGCCAGCTCTAGACAGTTTGAGTCTGGAGGACTTTGCCATCCACCTCCAAGATCTCCCCTTTCTGTGGACTCACAACACCTTTAAATGTCTTCATTCTCTTTAATTTCTGTTCACTCTCCCCACTCCAACAAGTTTTCTGCCCATTCTCTCCTTTCTCTTTCTTTGAAAAGTAATCTATTGCCCTCAGTCCCAATAATGTGTTAATAGTTATATCTTCTTAGAGTAGGTAAATTTTTCAAGAGGCCCTTGAGAGAAATTGCTACCCTAAGAAATGAATTTCAATATAAGAGTGGAGGGTCTGCTCCAAACCCTTTAAATCACAACAATAGACAAGACCTTGTAGTCTGATGTAAGTAAAGCCAACACTGCCAAAACAAATACGACTTTCCAAGTTTGCTAACTGTGTGTGCTTCTTGGGTTATTTCTCTTTCCAGCAAATATGAGAGCAACTTGAAATGATCATCACACTCAACTTTTGCAAAAGAACATCACCTATTATGAAAGATATTAAATTTCAAGGAAACACTCAACTCATCTGTGACATGCGCCTGGACTCCTCTTCCCCTCTCTTCACGCTTGGCCAACTCATATACTTCATTCAGCCTCAGCTCAAACCTCACTTATTTAGGGAACCCTTTCTCTTCTCTTGACTCTAGTTCTCATGGTAGCCTGTGCTTCCCCTTCCAGAATACTTACACACATGTAATTTTGTTTAATCTTCACAAGGGATGGATCTGTCTCATTTTCAGCTGTATCCCCAGGGCTTAACACAGTATATGATACATAGAAGGTCCTCAAAGCCAGTATTCATTGAAGTGAATTGCTCTATCTGTGCCTCTACACACATCTATTGCTACAACCATCACACTATATTGTAATTTCTTTGTTTTCATGGCTATCTACTTCCCTTCACAGTAAGTCCCTTCAAAAAAATCATAAATCATTCATTTTTGAATTCCTGGAGTCTAGCACATTTCACAGCTACAGACTTTGGGTAGTCTAATCAGTGCTTGTGGTTAACTAACTCCTCCTTTTAAATTTAAACATCCTCATGTCAGGTTTTCCCCAGCTTGGATTGGGTCAATTGATTTCAAAACCTAAACTGAATACTTTACACTTTTTGCTTTACATTGATTTCACCAACTCTCAAGCCTGTCAAAAATGTTTAATTCTTGATTCTATCATCAAACATATAAGAGTGGCAGCCTGAGAACAGAAAGTGACCTTGGGCAAGTCTCCAAACTTCTCTGAACAGAGCTGCCACACTGAACTCCAGGAGACACTCATTCACACCATAATCTATGAAAATGGCACCTCCTGAAGTTGTGCAGTGGGCTGGCCTCAGGATCTGCCATTGCTCAGCTGTGAAATCAGTGGGTTGGACCTCATTCTATGATTTGGGGTCACTTACACTTTTGATAAATATTCCTTCTATGCTTTCATCGTATTTCTGAAAAAATTACTGATTAAAAGCAAAATACAGAGGAGCATGTGTGTACCCCAGGTCTCATTTTGCATTCTTGGAAGGCTGCTTTAACTAGGTCAACAGTCATCCTTCACTTCCTTTAGAGCACCATAGGCCTTCAAGACTGTGGAAGAGAGCAAACTGCCACTTCCTTGTCACAATGAGCAAAATCCTCATGAACTACAATGTGTAACAATGTGAAATATATATTCTGAAAATCCCTGAAAGAAAGAAGTTGATTGACAGTCAATCAATCTTACCAACCAAGGGAATAGAATAACTGGTCTGAAAGTCACTGATATTTGGCTTTGTGATGTATTATGCGCCTTTCTCTTTCAGTTTTGCCTAGGCTAACATCCATAACAGTGAAACATGATTGTCTGTTCCTGAAAAGACAAGGAAATGCCATGCAACATAGTACTGGTTGAAGATGAAACCAGTAGTACTATATTTTTTTAAGTTACGAATTGTATCTCCTACAAACGAAGCAGTAAATACTCCTGAAATGGGTAATAAATTAGGAAATAACTCATCAAAAGGAAATATGATAAACGTGCTGTTACCATAAAAGTGAAAAAGTAGCATGTGCAAAAGCCCTGCATGCAATGGGAAAGAGCTTATTGAGTTTAAGAATCTGAAGGAAACCAGGGTGGTAAGAGCTTGTGGGCAAGGGGAAGAGGGTGGGAGATAAGCCAAGAGGGACCACATCATACAGACCATACAGATTTGTAGGCCATGTTGAGGATCTTGGGCTTCATCTCAAGTGTGATTGAATACTGTTGTCCAATGGTAGAGGAATGGGTTAGTAAATTAGCTTATATCAACATCACAGATACTGCCCATCACTGATTCCCAAACTGTGCTCTAAACACTTATCTGTGGAACAAATGTTTCATTGTGTATTTTAAAAAAAAGTTTCATGTTAAAATTAATTTGAAGAAAATGTATCATATTTTCATCTTTTTTCTTAAGGCATATTACAATATTATAGGCTTTGAGAAATCCCACAGTGAAAGAATTTGTTTACTTTTACAACTTTCCAAACTTATTTGACCTCAGAGATGTTCTATTTTCCCCAAGTAACATCAGTTAAAATCCCAAGAAACTACCATTTGTAAAATATCTTTTGGTAAATATTGCTATTTACTCATTTTAAATAATCATACATAGAAAGTCTGTAGAAAAATGAAAAACATCTCATGATTGTAACTATAAAAAAATATGAATGCATGTGAAGGTAACATGCAACAATTAAAGTATCTGTTGCCTAGGATGACAGACTTATCAGTGATTTTATATCTCTATTAAGTCTTGCTTTAATCCTGATACAAAATCATTTTTTCAATTAAAAATTATAAAGTAGGGGCCGCCCGGTGGCGCAGCGGTTTAGTCCGCGCTTGGCAGCCCGGGGTTCGCTAGTTCGGATCCCTGGCGCCCGCCAACGCACTGCCTGTCAGCCATGCTGTGGTGGCGTCCCATATAAAGTAGAGGAAGATGGGCACGGATGTTAGCCCAGGGCCAGTCTCCCTCAGCAAAAAGGGGAGGATTGGCAACAGATGTTAGCTCAGGGCTGGTCTTCCCCACAAAAAAAAAAAAAAAAATTATAAAGTAGTAAAAAGTTATGAGAGCCACATTTTTTAAATGTATTTGAAGTTTTGCCAACTCAATCAATCTGTGGGCTGCTGCACAAATTTCACTTCATTAGTGTGTCTAGAAACTAAACATTTTATGATGGAGAAGAAACCAGTCATCATAATACCAGTTCTAACACCCTTGCTGGCAGGTTGATCTAATTAACATCTCTTAATTGGATGAATTAATTTAAACAGAAACACAACTTGATTCATACCATGTTTAACTACAGACATCCTTCATAGGATTCATGGAATCCTCTGAACTTATCCTCCAATCCCACCACTACTTAGAAAGCCATTTCCAAGAGTATTTCATATACACAGATCAAAACCTTTTTATAACTTTGGTGTTGGGGCCAGAAATTAAATCTTGTATTTCCATTCATTCATTCATTCATTCATCCAACAAACATTTATTGAGAGCACTAGACTATGCCTAAAAATATAAAAACTTAAAAAGACAAAATCCTTAGCCACATGAATTCTCAGTACGTGATACAGACATGCAAAAAAATGTAATATAGAATAAATACTCTAACCTTGGTATATTTTGGCACAATGTTATTACAAAGAAAAGAGAAGCCAGTTCTTCCCAGAACAGGGAGAGCGGGTCAGAAAGGCTTCAAAGAGGATGAGACGTTGGAACGACATCTTCAAAAATGAGCATGAGTTTGCCAGGCAGATGGCATTGGGAACATTCCAGGCAGAGAAGAGCATGTACAAAGCATAGATGTGTGATCCAGAACAAGCACCAGGTAGGACATAGTAAGAGGGCACAGGGAAACCTGTCACAAATCCATCAAAGAAGATGAAGGTTAGCAAGTGACTGCAGGTTTAGATTTTAGGTGGTAGCACCCACTATAAGGCACGAGCAGGTTCAGAGAACTAAGGAGAAAGGTTCAAACTGCAGTCGACTGAAGAGTGAATGAAGGTCTCAGGAAGCACAGGACTCAGTCATTTGCAGGGTAACATTTTGGCAAGTGATATTCTTAACTCATGTAATAAGTAAGTGCTTATGATGGGATTCCGTTGTGCCATGTAACAATAAAAATATATTTTGTAGCTCTGTGTATCACTGAATCTGAATATAGATGATTTTTATGATTTCAAGCAGGTATCCTTTCACTTCTTTAAAAACAATAGTACTTAATGACAGGTTGTAAATAAATCTTGATATCTTCAGATGAAAAATGCTATATAGGGCCAGCCTGGTGGCGTAGCGGTTAAGTTCTCACACTCCGCTTCAGCGGCCAGGGGTTCGCAGGTTCGGATCCCGGGCGTGGACTGATGCATCGCTCGTCGAGCCATGCTGTGGCGGCATTCCATATAAAGTGGAGGAAGATGGGCACGGATGTTAGCCCAGGGCCAGTCTTCCTCAGCAAAAAGAGGAGGATTGGCAACGGATGTTAGTTCAGGGCTAATCTTCCTCACAAAAAAAAAAAAAAAGCTATACAAACACAAAGGGTGATTTATTAAATTCACTTCAAATGCAAAGGCTCCCAAAGTACCTAGCAAAGAAGCATGTGTTCTGAGATCTTCAATGAAACAAAGAGGAGAGAGGTGCATATTCATAAAGATACTACACTTTGAATGTTTGCAGCAGCATTTCTCTAAGGGTTGCAGAACACTCTGTCAGTACGTTTACTCTTGTACGAAGAGAGTGGTCTGTGCTCACATTTAACCACAGATAAAGAGGTGACTTTAGAAAATGCAAGAATTGCAAGTGATCTTAAGCATCATCTATCCAACCTCTTCATTCTATGGTTGAAGAAACAGAATCAGAGAGGTTATTAGGTTGCCCACAGCTCACACAGTGAGTCAGAGCTGAACCCAAGACTGCAACCCAAGATCACAGCTTCCAGTAGTCTGGTGTTTTTGTTTTCACTGCACCCTCCTGGCCTGTCTTAAAGGCCGAACTAAATCAGAAACAGAACTAAGAAGTCAGTTAAAAGCTGAGTCAACAATACAGTGATCATATTACCCCTCAGCCTGTGAGGATGCATTTTATAGTGAGCATGGGGGAAGGGAGGGTCACTGTGAACATCTGCTACATGCCAGTCATTTGGCTGTGTGCTGTGCATACACTCACAATACATGATGCAAAGTTATTCTCTCATCATCTCATAGTCAGTCAGTAAACAAATATTTCCTGGGGGGTTATTAAGTGCCAAGGACAGTTCTAGGCCCTAGAGATCACACTGAACAAGGCAGAGCCTCTTCCTTCATAGAGTTACATTCTAGTTGGGGGAGACAGATAACAAACAAGTCAACTAACGAATACACAAGAGAGTAGTAAATGCTAGACAAAGAAATAAAATGAAATGATGCAATGGAGTGTGACAAGAGGGAAGGTGGGAGAGTGGGCACTGCCTCATCTTGTGAGGTCAGAGGAGGCCTTCCCCAGGTCCTCTCCTTATGGACTGATAAGGACATGCAATCCAGCATCAGGCGTGAACCTTCATATAAGAAGACATGAAAATGGCCTAGAACCTGATGACATCCAAGGGTAAAACCAAGTCAGAGATCAGGGCAGGGCGTGTGTGAGCCTGTGTGTGGAGGCACATGTCTGTCCAAGTATTACCAAAAGAAGCAGGAGAGAATGGGCTGAGGGCAGTTCTAAAGAATCTTCTGTAACAGTTTGCTGCTGTTTCCTTTGGCTTTTATTAAGCTGAGCTACTTAATATGCAATGGCTTTCACCCTGTGGCCTTCATTCCTCAAGGCTCTAATAATATTCAATTGCCCCCCCTTCCTCTCTCCACACGACTACTTTCTTATTTTAACTGGATGTAACTGTTTCATTACCAATGGGTTGAAGTAAAGGTGATAGAGATGACTATCAAGACCCCCATGCTAATCGCAAGCATTTTCTGGACCAAGACAAATGGGACAGAGTGGTGGAAAAGCTGGTCTGACAGGCATTCCAATAAGCATAAACAAATTGAACCCAAAGTGAGTGCAATACCATCAGGATTTCTTAAGGGAAAACAGCGACGAGATGTTGGAATTAATTTGAGGCCTCTGACATTGACAGAGTTGGAAGCAACACCAAGCTCAAAAGTCAATCTGCTTTGGGAATGTTAAAAGAAAACACTTGTTTGGAAAGAATTTTCAAGTGTGAAAAAGAAAGACTATTTTCAGTAGAATTTGTGAGCAGTGAGCCTGACCACACACCGGGGGCTGAGAAAAGACGTATCACTGAGGGAACCATGGTCTAGCTCCCAGCAGTTTTCATGCCCAGCACCCAACTGAGAAATCTTGTGCTCTGATGAATGTCTGCAACAGGCCAAATGACTCCACTAGGAGAGAACTGGACTCTCAGATCCAATCTTGGTCTTGATTCCATTCTTCCTTCTCCTTGCCCCAGCATTCCCTGTGTTTCTTCTTTCTGTGGTGATTGTATACACTTTAAGAAGCACACACCTTAAGTTTAAGTGTTTCACAAATCATTTCCTCTTCTCCATTGGTAGATACATGTCCAAATGGAATGCCACCCTTCAGCGAGAGGGTTCCCAATGTATCCACTAGACTATACTTACTCCAACACATTCCCAGACCAAGTTCAAGTCAACAGGCTAAAGGAATCCACGTCTGAAGCAAGTCTACCCACTGCATGTCCGAGCAAACTGTGGCGTGTTTAATGACATCTCTGTCCACTCTTCCTTAGCATCTGCATGGACACTCAATCTTAAATTCACCTTGTTGGCGTGGTATTCAGGAACATTTTGGATCTCTGGGGAGAAAAGACTGCATACTGCTCTAGTTTATCTTCCTGAATATCTTTTTCTACCACTGCATCAAGCACCAGTGGATCCTAAAAAGTGCACTTTTTGTGATCAACATGCACTGAAAACATCCAGTCATTCCCCAAATTCCATCATCCTGCTGCACCTGTGAAGACAAGGTAACAATAATATAAGCACCCTATGACACTGAGTTACAAGAGGCTGACTCTCAAGACTGGGGAGGCAGAAATACATCTGGGAAACCTCTGGCTGCTCCGAGTTAAGGAGGCCTTCCTATTCTGAAACCTCTATTTCCTATGTCTTGATGTGCTAATCCAGAAAGACAAAATTCCTGTTTGCTTCTCAGTGAAAGCTCTTAATAATGTATTCCACATGATCATTGCCCTTGGAATAGTTAATTTTCCAACTTTGCCTTCATAATATTTTATATGTGAAAATTCTTTGCCCTTTGAGGAGATTAGAGACATAAATTTGGAAATGATTTTTATGGTGCAATAATAACAATAGATAGCTCCTGCTGATAATTCTTCACCAAGGTGAAGGAGAAAATTTAAAAAGTATTTTAAGTTAGACTTATGGTGTTTTGATTTTAATATATTCTTTAGACATAAGCATGATATTTCAGGTAATCACTAAAAATTGTCTCAGCTCAACTTTTTCCACTGCAATAAAGGAAGCTTTAAGATTGTGAGCTATACAGATAATAAAATATGATACAATGTAATATAATATACAGTAGTCCCTCTGTATCCTCAGTTTCACTTTCCACAGTTTCAGTTACCCTCAGTCAACCACGATCTGAAAATATTAAATGGAAAATTCCAGAAATAAAGTTCATAAATTTTAAATTGCATGCCCTTCTGAGTAGCACGATAAAATCTTGCACCATCCCTCTCCATCCCACCAGAGCCATGAATCATCCCTTCATCCAGCGTATCCATGCTAAATGCACTGTATGTCCATTAACCACTTAGTAGCCATGCTGGTTATCAGATCCACTGTCGCAGTATCTCAGTGCTTGTGTTCAAGTAACCTTTCTCTTACTTAGTAATGGCCCCAAAGCATAAGAGTAGTGATGCTGACAATTCAGATATGCCTGAGAGAAATTATTGTTGCTAATCTCTTACCATGCTTAATTTATAAATTAAACTTTATCACAGGTGTGTATATACAGTCATTCACTGCATAACAACGTTACAGTCAAGGACAGACTGCATATAGTAGTCCATAAAATTAGTACCGTATAGCCTAAGTGTGCAGTAGGCTATACCACCTAGGTTTGTATAAGTACACTCCATAAAGTTTGCACAACAATGAAATCACATAACAACACATTTCTCGGAACATATCCTTGACTTTAAGCAACACATGACTATAAAGGAAAAAACAGTATATATAGGGTTTGGTATTATCTGCAGTTTCAGGCATCCACTGAGAGTCTTGGAATGTACCCCCCTCGGATAAGGGGGGACAACTGTATACATAAAATGAATATAAGTATATAAACACTATCAATAGCCTAAAGGTTTAAAGCTTAAGAGATCATATATTTTAAAATTTTGTAGCTCACCTTATAATCTAATTTTTTCATTTCAGACCTCCTGGATCAAAAATATGGAATTAAGAGCCATGATTTTACATAACTATATATATCTTGTAACATACATGTAGTAAGTTGCATGTTTTGTTTTATTAAACATAATGACTTACTCAAGCTTAATGGATATACAGTCAATCCCCATTGTAAATGAGCATAAGTGAGGCCATCTCATTACACTAAATGGCCCCAGTCCCTCCTCTGTGTGACTACTCGCTGCTTTGCACGTACTCCAAAAAATTCACAGGCTCTCCTGATTTATGGCCTCCACTTACGTATGTACTGCCCTATAGCTTGATAAATTAAAAACTTGGTTCTATGAGTTTCTCTCCAGGAACAGGCTGACCACAGGCGGGAAACACACCTATAAGGTATTATCCATCACAGGTGACAGAAGAATGGAACAATGTGATGCCTGGAGCCCGTCATGCCTGGAGACCAACATCCCTAGACGCACCCCCTCCTTACTGCCCATTTTCCCTATATAACCGCCTCAACATTCTGTAATCTTTGAAGATGGTTTTTTGAGACATTAGTCTACCATCTTCCCGGTTATACTGGCTAATCAAATTAAAACTTCTTTTCTCGATCCCTAACTTGCTGTCATTAATTGGCTCTGATCACAGTGACCAGAACGAGCCCATTGCTCAGTAACACCATTATTCACGGATTCCATATTTGCAAATTCCCTTACTTGCTAAATTTATTTGTAGCCTCAAAAGCAATACCCACAGCACTTTTGTGGTCATTTGTAGACACAAGGAGCAGTGAAAATTTTGAGTCACCTGAAGCACATACTCCCATCTGAGGTCGAGCACATTGATATTCTGCCTTCTTGTTTCAGCACTTACAGTAAAAACAAGCGTCCTTTTCAGGATCTACTTAATATCATGTTTTTCACATTTTGGTGCTTTTTGTTGGTGATTTTACTATTTAAAATGCCCCCTAAGCATAATGCTAAAGTGCTGCCTAGTGTTTCTAAGGGCAAGAAACTTGTGATGCACCTTACAGAGAAAACACATGTGTTAGATAACTTAGTTCAGGCATGAATCATAGTGTTATCGGCCATGAGTTCAATGTTAATGAATCAATTACGTATTAAATAAGGCATCCAAACAAAAACACACATAAAACAAGCTTAGGTATTGATCAGTTAACAAAAATGCTGTGACCAGAGGCTGGCAGGAACCAAACCCTGTATTTCTTCTAGGAATAATGATTCAATATTCACTAATTCAGTGTTCACAGTGAGTTTATAGAACAGAACTCCCGTGAATAACAAGAATCAACTGTATTACACTGAAAAACAAGTTCATGCATTACTACAAATGACTTCCATGCTTCTCACCTCAAAAGCACAAGGATGTGACTATGGAGTTCTCATTCCATATAGCCCAGCTTAGCGCTATTAACGTGGGTTTCTTTAAGCTGCTTATCAGATGGTGCCTCCCAAGGGGCAAGGGGCCAGGAGGAAAGTAGTGACCAGAAACCTGAAGGGGGCCTGAAGAGGGTTCCCTATAGAGGGAAGGCCTCTAGCCAGAGCTGTCGTGTGAGGAGCCACGGGCAGCTCACAGAGACTGCATCTCACAAGAAGCCACGACAGGACCGAGGCGAGGTGTACATTCCATAGCCAGGTTATTGCACCTGAATGGGGCAAGATGAGAAGGGAGAGCCAAGAGGAGACCCCAAGAGGGTCAGAAACTAAGCTGTGCAGAGGTTCAAAGAGAAGACAAGAAAGCAGGGTCTGGAGGGATGACTGTGTCAGGATTCAGGGGTTTGCTAAGAAGTTAGATGTGGGGGTCGTCACCTCTGGCCTGGAGGGAGGGAGGGGAGCACCTCAAATGGTGGCAGGGAGTGGATGATGCTGATGGCCATCTGAGTATCCTCTGAGAGAGGTAGACAAATTCATCTCCAAGGTTCCTTTCAGCCCTATAGGTGTATGATGACAGAGTGATAATAAGGAAGAATAGTGCAGGTTGGCAGATCTGCTTTGTTCATTTTTATTGAAATTCTTGCTTGCCATCACAGACCTTAAAAGAGAAACAAATGTCTTTTGGAGACCACAGTTTCACCAGTCTCTAGCAGTATAGTAGTTAGTAATATCAAATGTCTCTTTACTTTCTTGAGCTGTAACAGAAAGGGATACAAAGATTTTCTTTTCTAATGTCTATCTCCAACGATTACATCAGTCTAGTTTTTCTTCTTTAGCTTTTATTATAAAACTTCTCAATCACACACAAAAGTAGACAGAATTGTCTAATAGACTTTCATGCACCCACCATCTAGCTTCAATAATTTTCAACATTTTAACCCAGTTTTTTCATCCTCTTATTTGACTAACAGAGCTTTCATGTATTCTTTTCATTCAGCAAGTATTCTTGAGCTATTGCCATGTCAGGAACTTTTCAAGTACTGGAGATACATGAGTGAAAAAAAGAAAACAGGCAAAGCTACCCATTCTCAAGGAGTTTACATCCTAGTAAGATAAATAATAGCTAATTTTACTGAGAGCTATTGGCCATCACTGTTCTGGACACTTTACTTCGATTATTTTGTGTAATCCTCACAACAACCCAATGAGGTAGGTGCTCTTATTATCCTCTTTTTACTGATGAGAAAATTGTAGTACAGAGAGGTTGGGTAACTTGCCCAAGGTCACAAAGCTACCAAGTATTGTAATTGGGGTTCAGGCTGCCTCCGGAGTCTATGCTCTTACCCACCATGCGTACTGCCTCTCTACGCCTCAGAAAGTCCTACCTCTTTCGAAAATCACTTCTCTGCAGAATCCTGGGCTTCTCTGACTTCTCTGACATGAGGAGAATTACAAGAACCAAGTAGAAGCTAGCTATATAACCCTTTTTTTTCCATTCATATTGACCTCACAGAATCTTTAGTTTAAAAATTTTGTGGCCATTTATCCTTGTTGGTCCTACTTCCTCTTAAAAGTCATCTTTTTGTAGATTTCAATTCAAATATGATAGCAAATTAAAATACTTTTTCTTAACTATCAAAATCCTATGTTTTCTACCCTAATATTATGAACAGATAACATTTATTAAGCGCTTGTTATGGGCCAGGCACTGGGCTGAGTACTTTAGGTGCAACCATATAGACCTCATAACAACTCTGTAAGATAAATATTCCAATCCCACAGTTACAGATGGAGAAATGGAGGCACAAACAGATTACATAGCCTACACAAGTTCACATGGCTAGAAAGTGGCAGAACCAGAACTTGACCTGATTCCATACTCTTAACTACGCTACCCCCACCTCCACCTTAGAGGAATTCTCTAAGCTATAAAATCCAGAACTGTTTTGATGGTTCAGCAGAAATATTTTACATGTATCATATAATAATATTTTTCAAAACAAAGCTTTTCAGCTTTGTATTGTCCCACTCTACATTTCAAATTTCATTAAAAACTTGAGTTATTTCTCCAAAGAGCCCTGGGAGTATCAATATTCTGATTTTTATCATTCAGGACTGAGGTAAACCAAGACATGTGGAGTTTTTATGACTAGGCCAAGCTCTCATATTAAAGGGATCTGAAGAGACAGCAAAAGGACCAGAACCAGGATGGAAATCACATACTAAGGAAAACATCCAATCATGTAGATCCTATTTCAAGCCATAAATCACCAAATAAGGACTAGTAGAGTGCTTGGCACATAGACAGTGCTTGCCAACTTTGGCTTAATTAATTAATTCATTTTAAAGTGATGTGCAGATAAATCAGACTGTTCTTTTGAAAAGCAGTCTTGAAATCCCCTAACAAGCTATTTGTGCTGTTGGGAAAGTGGTGTTGTTTAAAATGTTTCACTGGGTAATAAAAACTTCCCTAGCCTCCACTCTAGGTTAGGTGCACCTGCTGGATGCTCCCATACTCTGCACATCTTGTAGAACTTAGCATATTGTAACAATTTGTCTACATGCCTTCCCAAGAAAACTATAAGCTCCACAAAAGTAAAGATTTCTGGATCATGTTCCCCACTGTATTTCTAGTGATCAGCATAGTGCCGTGGTAATAACAGGACAGATCAAATAAGTTTCATTGAAATGAGTGAATTAATGAGTAAATGAGTGAATAGATGAGTGAATGATTGAAATATGCATTCTAGTACTAGATAGGACAATGAGAGCTACCCAACTCATTCTGGTACCATCTTTCCTTAGACCACAAGTAAGTTCAAGGACTTATATTCATCTGATCAGACTTTCCTCAGCCAGGAGTTCTCATTGCTGTTCTATCATCCTCTCCTTTTTCCTTTCTTCTTTCTAGTTTTTGTCTTGAGTTTATCTGTTTTGGTCTTAATGTATCTCTGTTCTTATCTAAACCACCTTAACTCTTCTTTATTAAAAAAACAGAGCTAAATTAAACAATAAACTAAATACTACACATTAACCTATGATGACTAACGTGAATCCAGATTTGCCTACTAGAGAATTCTCTACGCATAAAGAAATGTTCCAAATCCTTATTTCTACCCAAAGATCTGTGTATTATTTTTACTTCCCCAAAGAACTACCTTTAACATTTTTTTATTTTTCGCATATGGTTAGATGATGTGCGTGCTGATGATTTGGGAATTACATTGACCCTCAGTTAACCCTTTTCTGCCTAAAATTAAATTTTGCAGCTACCCAAAAGCATTAGGAAATTCAATGCACTTTGTAGTTAAAATCATAACACAAAGGCTTAACTCCATAGAACCCCTCTCTGATTTTCTGAGATTATTTTGTATCAATAAAATGAAAGAAAGAGGGAAGGAAGAGGGAAGGTAGTAGAAAGGCATTGGCATCATGCTTTCCTAGTATTTCTCGATATTACTGGCATCTCCTTTCCATTCCTTTCAGTGAAGCTACTGGACTCTAAAGTTCAGTGCAGAGATGGTATTAGAGAGTCCGACCTCCCTGGTCAGAGATTCTGCCTGGCCCAGGCTCAGGAATAAACCCCCATCCATGGCCGAGAAGTGAAAACTCACCTGATTTCGATGGTATAATGCCAGCCATCTCTAGCTGACACTAGTCTTTTGGATCATGAGTCTACAATATTTCTCATCCCTGCTATTTTGCCTATTATTATTAAATAGCCTATTATTAAATTATTAAATATCCTATTATTAAATGGGCTTCTCAGTAGGAACCCAAGCTCTGAACACAAACCTGTGAAGGAGATCATTTGATTCTGAGAATGTCACATAATAGAAAGGGTGCTGTGCTCAGAGTCTGAGACATGAGTCCTAATCCCAGCTTTACCACTAACTTGGTGGGTGACAAAAGGTTAGTTCTTTTACCTGTCTGCATTCCAGTTTTCCCACCTATGGGAAAAGGATGACTACCCTGCCAACTTCACTCATATACTGTGAAAAGAAATCAGTAGATGACTTAGTGCTTTGAAAACTTAAAGCACTTCACAGAGGAACACATTAGTATGCAGTACCCTCCCACATTCCCTTTCTACATCTCACTTGGGGTTTCTCTTGCTGAGCCTCTCCAAGAAGCCCTCTGAGGCCATGAACCACAAAGCCTTCCCTTCAGCACCACGTCAGTAACCTCCCAGCGTGTATTTGGGAAGGGAAAGAATCCCCTACGACGTTAATGGCCTCTTCCTCCTCTTCTTCCTTCTAACAAGAAGAAAAATAGTAACAACCACAACTACTATCACTATTGAACATTATATCAAGTATTTGACTTGCATTATTTCATTTGATCTCCACAAAAACCCTCTTTGGTTTCAAGAGCCCCATTTTACCAATGAGACTGAAAATGAGTTTAAATAACTTGCCCCACTAAAGTATCCTAGGGATTTCCAAATCCCAGTGTTGGGGAGGAAGAAACCCTTCAGGTCAGAATTTCAGGCATTGTGGCAAGCCAGTCAGAAAGAGAGTTTTTGTTTGAGGATTGGGAGACTCATTTTTCTGAATTATCCTTCAAACCTCCCTTCAGGGAGCACCTATGAAAATAAGTCAATTCCAGAGTTCTCACCCAAATCGCTCTCGGATTAGAGAGCCTTGGATTCCAAAACAAAAGTAGCCCATGTGACTTAAAAAAAGGAGAAGCACGTGAGAAAGAAGCACATCAAAGTGTGCACAAATTTTCACTCCACCACCAGGCATATTTACAAGTGACCACATAAATCGTGATTTAACGGTCCGGCATGTGGTATAAAATGTCAGCAACTTTCACAGTTTTGAAAACTGTGCAAAAAGAGAGGCAGAGAGAGAAGTCTGCTCTTTACACCCACACAGTACTGTACACTTGACTTGAGTGCCCCAAAAATTCCCCTAAGCATTTTTATCATTACGTATCACTTGTATCACTCCACAGTTTAGTCAGCCAAACCATATCCTTTTCCAGCTTTAGATAAATTGCCTTTTGACAAACTGCACACAGACAAAATATCACGAAGTCCCCAAGTTGTAATCTCTACCCTGTTTTTCTACCGAGATGAGTAAGATTTTCCTATTTAGTTTTTTTTAAGTACATAGCAGCAGATGTATAGTATATAACATACAAATATCATCATTAGTATGTTTATTCACTCTTTCTTGCAGTTATCTGAGCTTTATCAGATACCTTTGCCCAGATTATGGCACTTGCAAAATCTAATAAAGAAAATTACTATGCAAGGACATATTGGTTTTTAAAAAAAGGTATTCTAGAAGAAGGCATTGTTATCATAGGAGAGGACAGAACCATGTGTGTTATTGCCCTTGAAGACCTTCCAGTGGGACAAGATATCGAGGTGGAAGACAGTGATATTGATGATCCTAACCCTGTGTAGGCCTAGGATAATGTGTGTTTATGTCTTAGTTTTTAACAAAAAAGTTTGGTCATTTGCCCTTTCTAACTCTCATTATGATGATAAAGCTTTAGCTGTATCTTGGGAAAAAAATGAATATAATCAAAAGTGCAAGATGCTTTGTCACTTTCACCAAATTTATAGACAACATTTTAAACAAATCCTATAATATGCCATAGAGAAGCCAAACTTTATAAACCACTACAAAATGTTTAATTATAAATCATTTTAGCCAAAGTCAAATAAAAGGTCAGCTTACCTTTCTGTACTATAAGAGGTTATGTTTATTTTGAGGAGAATACAATAACTAATACTTTATTCATCCAGCTAATGTTACACTTATGTTCAATGGCTATTCAAGAATGTACTTAAGACTAAGATTAGAGATAGAAAAACATGTCACACAGTTCTTGGGTGACTCTATACTCATGAAGGTTGTTAACACATCAAAAAGGTATTTGTCATATAAATAAGTATATACATCACCTTGCTAAGCTAATGAAACTGCTGTGATACAAAACACACGCACACACACACATACACCTGGAAAGACTAGCAGCCACTGACCAAATACAGTCATGTGTCACTTAACAACGGGGACATGTTCTGAGAAATGTGTCGTTAGACGATTTTGAAATTGTGTGAACATCACAGAGTGTACCTAGACAAACCTAGATGGTCTAGCCTACTACACACCTAGGCTATATGGTGTAGCCTATTGCTCCTAGACTACAAGCCTGTACAGCAGGTTACTGTACTGAATGCTGTAGACAATTATAACACAAAGATAAGTTTTTGTGTATCTAAACATAGAAAAGGTACAGTAAAAATTTGGTATAAAAGATAAAAAATGGCACACCTGTATAGGCCACTTACCTTGAATGGAGCTTGCAGGATGGAAGCTGCTCTGGGTGAGTCAGTGAGTGAGTGGAGAGTGAATGTGAGGGCCTAGGACACTACTGTACACTACTGTGGACTTTATACACACTGTACACTTAGGCTACACTAAATTTATTAAAAAATATTTTTCTTTCTTCAGTAATAAATTAACCTTAGCTTACTGTAACTTTTTTACTTTATAAACTTTAATTTTTTTTAACTTTTTGACTCTTCTGTAGTAACACAGCCTAAAACACAAACATACTGTACAGCTGCACAAAAATATTTTCTTTCTTTACATACTTATTCTATAAGCTTTTTCCTATTTTTAAAATTTTTTACTTTTATCTTTTTACTTTTTAAACACTTTTGTTAAAAACTAAGACATAAACACACATTATCCTGGCCTACACAGGGTTAGGATCATCAATATCACTGTCTTCCACCTCGATATCTTGTCCCACTGGAAGGTCTTCAAGGGCAATAACACACATGGTTCTGTCCTCTCCTATGCTAACAATGCCTTCTTCTGGAATATCTCCTAAAGGACCTGCCTGAGGCTCTTCTTGAGGAGGCGTCACTCTTTTCAGAAATATGTCCATGGTGGTTTGCTTGGTTTCTTTTTTTTTCATCATAGATTAGCTTGTAAGCAGATAATGTACCATGAACATTCCTATCAATGAAAACCTTTCAGTATTGGGGTCCATGTTTTCAAACTTCTTAAGGAGCTTGTTGAGGTCTGCAAAAACTTCTGCTAAACTCTTCACTGTGAATTTTCTCGGGGGTTCTTCTTCTTTTTCTTATCCCGAAGTTTCCATTTCTCTTGCCTCTTCTTCTTTCTTCTTGCCTCTTCATAGCTATACACTATGTTCCAGTTCCAACAACTTCTCATTAGTGAATTCCTCAGGAACCACCTTTAGGAGCTCCTCAATGTCATCCTCATCCACACCCAAGTTAAAGTTGTTTGCCATCTCAACTATAGCCTCATTGATTTTTGCAACCTCCTTATCCTTGGAAAATTCTTTGAAGTGTGTCTTCTTCCAGATACCATTCATACACTCCTCAGTGACATCACCCGAAGCCTAAGCAAGTTTCTTGATGCAGTCATAGATGTTGCAATCCTTCCAGAATTGCCTCAGTGTCTTCCTCAGTTGCAGCAATCTGAGCAAAGGTTTCCTGGGTAACAGGCCTTAAAAGCTGCTATGACTCCTTGATCTATTGGTTGGGTCAAAGAGGTGATGTTTGGAAGGTGAAACATCACTTTGCTATTGGATGAAGATCATCAATAAAAGGAGAATGTCCAGGAGTATTATTAACAATAAGCAAAATTTTCAAAGTATGTTATTCTCCAAACAGTACTTCTCCATTTTGCTGTAACAGCAATTCAGGAGAGCATCTTGGAAGAGGAGCTGGGTCATCCATGACTTCTTATTGCTTCTATGTACACTGGCAGCGTGCACTTACTGACATGCTTGAAGGTCCAGGGGTTCTCACTGTGCCAGATCACAAAGAGTTTCAATTTGTAGCCTGCAACACCACTTCCAAGCAAGACTGTCATCCTGTCCTTAAAAACCTTGAAACCTGGCATTGACTTAGCCTCCTTATGGATGAAAGTCCTTTCAGGCATCTGTTTCCAGAATAGGGAGGTTTCATCCATATTGAATATTTGCTCTTGCAAGTAATTTTCCTCCACAATCAGCTTATCTAGAATTTCCAAAAATTCTTCAGCTACCTTCACATCAGCATTCACAGACTCACCACTCACTTTCACACTATGTAACAAATAATAATTCTTAGATCGCTTAAACCACCCAGAGCTAGCAGTAAATTCAACATTGTAGTCAGGTCCAGCCTTTTCTTTCACCATCACAAACAAACTTTTTGCTTTGGCTGTGATCGTCATGGTGCTGAAAGGGATACGCTTGTGTGACTGGTCTTCACTCCAGGTCATTAGAAGTTTCTCCATGTCTGATATAGATCCTTCTTGAATTTTTCTTAGTCTCATTGCCTTCAATAAAGAAGATCCTTTAATAGCTTCTGTCACTTTGATCCTATTCTTCAAGATCATAGCTCAATCTTGGTGGGATGGGACATGCCTGACTGGTGAGCAATAACCATCACCGATTTTCCACCTTCATAGTCCTTTATCACTTTTAATTTTGTTTCCAGGTCAATTACTCACTATGGCCTCCTACTGGCAACATTAGCAGTGGATTTTGTATGCTTAGGGGCCATGATGAACAAAACAACACGAGATTAAATCAAGCACAAGAGAAAATGATGCAATCAAGAGACGCAGTGAACATGAGGTGTATGAGGCTGCTACTGGCAGCAACACAGCATACCATTTTACAGTAGACTTTTTTTATGAGTAGAAAGAGTGCCCTCTAAAATAAACATAAAAAGTATAGTACAGTAAATACATAAACCAGTAACATAGTCGTTTATTATCATTATCAAGATTATGTACTGTACATAATTGTATGTGCTATACTTTTATACGACTGGTGGCACAGTAGCATAACCACAAACACAACTAATGCACTGCGATATGATGTTAAAACAGCTACGATGTCACTAGGTGATAGGAATTTTTCAGCTCCATTATAATCTATTATGGGACCACCATAGTACATGTGTCTGTCGTTGACCAAACGTCATTATGCATTGCATGACTATAAACCAGAGGTTGCTCTAAGAACAGTAGTAGAAACATAACCCTGATCCCTGGTGCCTAACAGTGCCTGGCACATGCAGGAACTCAGTGTTTGTTCATGGATACTGACTTATCCCTGATATAAATTTCATATGGAGAATTGTAAAAATGTTGGACTTCAGGAGTAGGTCAGAGGCAACAGTGTTGAACATTTTTCACATCTCAGTTTTGTTTTTTTAAAAAAATTTCCTACTTGAAATTAATATATTACTTCTTGAAATTAGTGTTACACAAGTCGCTGAGTTTGGTGTATGAGTTTTACTTTCAGTTTTTACCTAATGAGATGCGTGTCTCGATCAATACACATTAATTCACACAATCCTCTACAAAGTGAAGTGCTTTCAAAATGATTGGACTCTACATTTGTAGAACACCGCAGAGTTTTCAAAGCCTTTCATGCCCATTGTCTCATTTAATGCAAATAACAACCATGGGAGTGAGAAAGACAGCTTCACTATCTCCATTTTACATGTGGGAAACCAGCTCAGAGAAGTCTAAGTGTCTGGGCCAATGTCACAGAACTAATGAGTGACAAAACTAGGACTGAAATCCAGGCCTTCTGGGTTTTCCTTCAACATGCCACACACACATAGTCAGCACAACAACACAACCATAAAATTAATCTCACAGAGACTATTTCTATTATGGCTTCATTCATTCAACAAGTGTCTATCCACTACCTAAACGTGCCAGACACTGAACTAGAAAGATAGATAAAAGCTCAACAACTGTGCATGCTTTTCCAGGAATTTTGTCTGACTCTTTCCTTTCTTTTTATCCCTGTTTCTAGGAGTCTCCTGGGCTTTCCTCCTCAAACTGTCCAAAATAAACATGGCCATGGCTTGAAGTCATAGCATGCAACTGCAGACACTGTGATGAATGCATCTCAAAGTCCATTTTGGGGAAAATTTCTGAGACCTTCCTTGAATCCTCAGTCTACTGAATACTATGGGGTAAAACAGGGAATCATGACTCTGTTCTGCTTAGAAAATGTGATTCTGTGATTCAAGATGATGATATATTTAATGTCCCACTGATTTCTTTTCCCCATCATCTATATAGCTACATCATGTCGGTGACTTGGTAACCTCCTCCCAGAGACCATCCACCTCTCTGGGTGCATGTGATTCAATGGGTCCCCCACTCACTCACCTACATCTGAACATCTAACCAGGACTGTTTATGGAGGCACTTTCCAGAGACCTAAGAATATCAAAATTTCTCCTTTCTGAAATACTATCATTCGAGTTTTATTCTTTTTTGATAAATATTGTTCTCCTCATTCAGTTTGTTTTAAAAATGTGAATCTGTTAGAAAAAATAGTGCGGGAAGTGTTTATTGCCCTATTGTGGATTTGATTACTGTGAGCTTTCTAGAAAGGCGAGAGGAACAGGGCGATCACACTGAAATGGGATACTGAGAAAGAGAAGGCACATAGAACATTCAGGGGCAGGGAGAAAAATAGCAAGAGAAGGACCATCTCAGATAAAGCTCTCCAACCTCACAGTTGTGCCAAAAGGAGCTATGAAATAACAGATACATCATTGGATCCTGAAGATATAGTGCCCACTGGGCAATTTTTCTGCCTTTTGTCTTTTTTAAAAAAAAAATTCATTTTCAATTGTGAAAAATAGAACTTTGGCTTCTGTGGGGGAAACGGATGAATTATTTTGAGTATGAAAATTTTCAGCTGCCTCTAAGAAATTTCTACCCAAGTACATTATCATCAAATCAAATAAATCATCACCCTAAAAACCTCCCCCAAACACCTCCTCATAAATATTCAGTTTTTCCACAAATTCACAATTTAGTGTAGGTACTTGGGAACCTCTTTGATTCAGTCTTTGTCTTCTTCCTCCTATCTAATCTATCACTGAACACTGACATTTCTCCCTTCAAACCATCCAATTTGTTTTATTCCCTGTGACCTCATCCCTTTTCATTTCACTCCTGGATTACAGCAGCAACTTCGGGATTGGATTACCCACCTTGAGTCCAGTAGTTCTCTACCTTGGGTTAGCCTGGGGAAATTTTAAAAATATGGATACCTGAAGTTCAGCCACTGAGGTTCAATTTAATTGGTCTATGGTATAGCCTGGGTATTAAGAGTTTGTTGGTTTTTTTAATTGTGGTAAAATGTACATAACATAAAATTTACCATCTTAACTATTTTTAAGTGTACAGTTCAGTAGTGTTAAGAATATTTACATTGTGTGCAACCAATCTCCAGAATTCTTTTCATCTTGCAAAATTGAAATTCTCTACCCATTAAACATTAACTCCCCATTATCCCCTCCCCCAGCCCCTGGCAACCACCATTCTACTTTCTGTCTCTATGACTTTGACTGTTCTATGTACCTCATATGAGAGGAATCATACAGTATTTGTCTTTCTGTGACTGGCTTATTTCACTCAGCATAATATCCTCATGGTTCATTCATGTTGTAGGCTGAATAACATTCCATTATATGTGTATACCACATTTTACTTATCTATTCATTCATCGATGGACACGAGTTATTTCCATCTCTTGGCTATTGTGAATAATGCTGCTATGAACATGAGTGTGCAAATATCTCTTTGCGATCCTGCTTTCAATTCTTGGGGGGTATACGCCCAGAAATGGAATTTCTGCCTTTGGCCTTTTAAATTCCTATAAAAGATGGTGATAATTTACTCTGCTGTCAAGAGACAACAAACTGGGTATGACTTGAGACATTGCACCCCAATAAACAAGCATTCCCTCCCCAAGGCTTCTAAGTCTGGCATCACCCTTCCTTGAGTGTGGACAGTGTGCAGAGCCTCACTATGTCCTGATGGCCTGGAGGCTGGGCTTGAGCTGAGAAATTTATGTGTCTTCACCAACATGGAAAACAAGGAGAAGGTGGGAGAGGACCAGAAGGGGTAGCAGGTGCAACCCTGGCACTCTGGGTTGGAGGGATGGTTCCCAGATCACTGATTTAAGGGCTTCAGAGGCCGGGAGCACTGAAGAGATTATAATGCCCACTCTCCAACTATAATTAAAATTGCAAACAATTTTAGGGTTTAGACCCTAAAATAAGTATAATGAAATCCCACCAAGTTTTGGTTTTCCCTATCATATATATCAACCCTGATGCTTTTATATATACATATACACACACAGACACTTATATGTGTGTGTACCAACTATTATATAGATATCAAATATTAAAACTTTTTCAAGGGGCCGCCCGGTGGTGCAGCGGTTTAGTCCGCGCTTGGCAGCCCGGGGTTCGCGAGTTCGGATCCCCGGCGCCCGCCGACGCACTGCCTGTCAGCCATGCTGTAGCGGCGTCCCATATAAAGTGGAGGAAGATGGGCACGATGTTAGCTCAGGGCCAGTCTTCCTCAGCAAAAAGGGGAGGATTGGCAACAGATGTTAGCTCAGGGCTTGTCTCCCCCACAAAAAAAAAAAAAAAAAACTTTTTCAAGACATTGTTTTCTTATTTGAGGGCCTCCTTCTTGCAAATGCCTGCAACCATGTTGACTCTGTCATCTGGGTCACCCAGCACTGTCTGTCCCTCTGGGGAGGACTAGGATTGGAACCTAGTGGTTCAGGGTCCAGACCCACCTCAAAAAAGCCTGAGTGACAGTTCCTGGCCCTCTACATACTTTGCAGAGTCTAAGAGCAGGACATTATGACACAATCCTAATGCTATTTATATTGTTCAGGGCTCCCTCCCAAACATGACACCACTAGATCCCGAGGTGACGAGGTGCTGTGTTTGCACACATTTATAGACAAGGAAACCAAAACCCAGTCTAAAGTCACACAGTAAGTCAGTGTCTCAGCCTGCCGTCCTGCCTCAGACAACTGCTCTTGTCCACTGCACTTCTGGCACGGATCCTCCCCACTCTTGTTCTCCCATCTGCCTTTGAAGTAGTGGGGTCCAGTCTGCCCAACCATCAGCCAACTGCACACTTGGTAATCTAAGCCCTACAGGAAATAGGAGCCCAAGCTGTCTTCTCAGGACACTTGTAATCCAGAGGAGAAGAAAGGATGCACATAATGAAAAGAGACAGGAACACAAATTGTTTTAAATATATATCCATATATAAAACCAGTTGCAGCTGGTACACAAGGGCAGTGAGGGGCTGCTGGAAGAGGGGGTGGAGGTGGTCAGGAAGAGGTGGGCTCTGAGCAGAGGCGGGTGGAGGAGCATGGCTCAGAGAAAGGCATGGTGCACTCTCTTCCAGCAAGAAAAAATGGCTGTCATGTAGAAAAGTTCCGAAGTTTGAGAAACAAAACCTGGAGAAAAGAGGTCTGTGGGCCTGGAAGGGGCTGTCTTACCAGCAGCCTAGGCAAATGCAGGCAACTGGCAAATGTCACAAATCCATGAGTAATGAGTTTTAGATGTTTTTTCTAGAGGCAACCAGAAGACATGGAGACAGTAGCTCTCTCTCAGGACTGTACTGGGCCTCAGTTTCCCTGTGAGCCCTGGGGACCATCCCACCCCGACGTCAGTTTCTCCTCGGGTGGCCTGCGTTGAGGCCATAACTTGAAAAGATGCTTCAGTGTAGTAAATAATAGGGTAATGACAGAAAGAGTCTGAAAAGTACCAGAACAACCTTACACGAAAGAGAGTTTTCTATAATTGATCCAAATATCTATATAGGGTAAGAAAGCATATCACCTCAAACGTATCTTTCCCTAGCCTTTAACTCTCCACTAACATCCTGAAAGACCAGGTTAAGTTCTCTAACAGGATGCTGCACTTCCCCTTCATAAAATTCCTTCCATTTGTGGCTGCTTGCTTTCTGTCTTGTTAGTGGACAGTAAGTTCTTCCAGGGTAAGAACCACATCTGTCTTATTCTCAGTCAAATCCCCAGCAGGTTCCAGAGGTCTGGCCCATCACAAGTGCTCTATAAATATTTGTTAATTGTTTTCCTGACTAGCAGTGGAAACTTGAGCAAGTTCTGTCCCCTCTTTGAGCCTCAGTTTCTTTATTTATCAATTCACAGATTTGAACTATCTCTAGAGTCAAAAAAATCTAACCATGCTTGTGGCTAGCATTTCCCAAAAGGAAATGGGCTGAGATGAGGCATGCCCAAGACAGGGCAGAACCAGAGGCCCTACCACAGCCTCCACGGTGTGTCCCTGGTCCTCAACACCAATCTCAAGGGGAAACCTGAAGTGGGAGCTGGAGAGCAGGCAGGGGATCCACAAGAGAGCAAGACCCAATGGGAAAAGATTCGGTGGAGAATTAGGTCCTAGTCCTGGTTCCGCCAGTCCCATCTGTGACCCAGAGAAAGTCACTGTGAGCCTCATATTTCCTAATCCATAAAATGACTGGGTGAGCACCAAGGAAAGTTCCCTCCAGATCTAAGATCTTTTCTTTTTTCTCTTCAGAGCCAAAAGTTGCTCAGTCAGAGCTGTGCTGGCCATAAAGGAGACTTGAGCCCATTATTATTGCTAATATTCCCATGGACTCCTGAGCTCCAGATCTGCACATTTTCTTAGGGGAATTGATGGGAGATTGAATCAACCAGAAGGAAAGAGACTCAGTTTCCTCTAACCTAACCCATATTAGGTTACGAGGCAAAAAATATATATAAGAGCTATCAGTAGGGAAAATTTGGAGCATCAATATAATCCCTCCCCAAGCTGGAATAACTGCACTTTTCAGTTTTTGCATCTGTGTTGTCACTGGGGAGTTATCTGGCTGTGTCTGTGTTTTAACATCTGTCAGCTAAATCAGAGACTTAACTGCAAAAATTGTAGGGCTCAGAAGCACCATGTGGTTTTTGACACTCCCTAGATGACACGGGGTCAAGAAAGCAATAAATGAATTGCCATGAGACCCAATATAACATTTTCATCAGTAACACGGCCCTTGTTCCAAAAAGCCTGTGCTCCAAACAGAAAGAGTATGTACCCATTTTCTCCAGAACCATATTTGGAAATTTCAAAGGAGCAGACCATAACAACTAGAGGCATCTGGGTTGAACAAATGGCTTTCTATTTAAAGAGTATCATGTCTCTAAACATAACAGAACCAACAATGCCCATCAGAATCTACTCCAGGTACGAGTAAGTATCACCTTGAAGCAAGGTACATGTGCTTTGATATCTGCTACAGAATACCACAGGTATCCTGACCAGGTGGGCATACATCTACATAGAACCACTTCCTAGGGTCCTATCGCTTTAACCAAAGGTTGCTCTTTCAGCTTCCTTTGTTTTGAGAAATTGAGCTAGGAGGTAGTGGAGTGACAGGCCAGCTCAAACAGCCTGATCTATGTTAACATCAGGATTCAAAATCACAGAATTCTCAAGATTTCATATAAAAATTGAGTTACAGAATCACTCTCCCTCATGCAAGGTAGTGTAGTATCAATGTTTCAGAACACCAGGTGGCTCATGAGCAAATCCACATGCAAGTCTTCCACTGGGGCAAGGGCGGCATTTCCTTCCCCAAAGGGGCCCACATTCGTAATACTCCCTACTAATTCCAAGCAAGATCTCTTAACTATAAATGTGATAAAGTCTTGTGGAAGGAAAAGTCAATCAATTTCTAGACTATGTTTCCACGTACGCTTTTGTTTCAAAGGCTGATACTCACATAAATGAGGGTTTCTGGGGTCCCTTTGCTTTTCACAAGTTTTAAACTCCACACCCAGTGGCCATATTCAGCAGAGGGCCTCACTGAAACACTTGCTCTGTACTAACCAGAAGCATGAATTTCTTTTTTTTTTTTCCTGAGGAAGAGTTTCCCTGAGCTAACATCCACCGCCAATCTTCCTCTTTTTGTATGTGAGCTGCCGCCACAGCACGGCCATTGACAGATGAGTGGTATAGGTCCACACTTGGGAACCGAATCTGGGCTGCAGAAGTGGCGTCTGCTGGACTTAACCCCTAGGCCACCAGGGCTGGCCCAGCATGAAAGTTTTCTTGCCCTTCCCTGTCTTTGGACAGCAGCTGAAGCTCATTTGATATGTAATTGTTAATATATATAATATTGATATGTAATTGTTAATGCATCCACTGTTGTAAGCTCTTTACATGTATTGCCTCATTTAATCCTTAAAACGACCTTATGAGGTAAGTACAGTTTTGTCATTCCATTTTGCAAATACAGAAACCAGAAGCAGAGAGGTTAACTTATTCAAGGTGAAGCAACTCCACAAGCTAATAACTGATGGAGTCAGGATTTGACCTTAGGCTTTTCTGCACTGGTAAGTAAGCTCCATGAGAACAAAGACTTTGTTTTATTCACTGCTGTATTCTCAACCATCTACATGGTACTTGGGGTACAGTATGTGCTCAATAAATATTTATTGAATGAATACACTGCTCTTACTAGGCACAACCTCCTCAAACCAAGAGAATGACCCAGCATCACAAGCATCAACTTAAACCATGAGAAAGTTGCTCAGAAGAGCATTTGGGGAGAGAATTCTTCGTGCAAACCCTGGGCTTTGCATAAAGAATGCAAAAGCCCATTGTGTCCGCCTGAGAAGAGCTGGGAGAAATCCTTCTGACCTATTTATTCCAAGCGGCTCCCTGAGCCCCCCTTCTCCCAGGCCACCCCGATTAGGTCACTGCTGAAACTGGGTCAGTATTTAGCACCACAGTCAGCTTATAATGCTTTAATCAGTAAATTCAGTAAATGATAAATCATTATCAGTAAATGATAGAGTAATCATTTACTCTATCATCTGCACTTTAAAGAAAGAAACTACTCCAAATAACAACATCCAGAATCTCCTTTAGATCTGTCTACAGAATCACGTTGAGATACAGACTTACAGTTTGCCTTTAGCTTATCGCAAAGTAACTCTTCCAGAACTGGACAGAAGCACGTGAGGCCTCACTCCTCCACTCCCCACCCTTCATCAGAGGGCCACCTTGCTCCTGTCTTCTGCCATTCTCCCAGACTCCTTCCTAAATTAACATTTTGGATTACCCAAACTCTAATGCTATTTAAAATAAAACCTAAATTACTACCTTATGTTTGGGGCAAGTCAATACTCCATCTGGTATCTCTCATTTCTGTGTGAGATTTGAACAAACCCACCCGGCACAAGTGGAAAATTGGTCTTGCACCACATACTCTGTTGGGATCACCACATTTGGAATTCTAGGTTTATTCTCCCACAGAGTCAAATTTAGCCCAACCCTAGAGAACAGCTCTGTGCACTCTGACATTCAAAATAATATTTGCTAAAAAGCGTGGGGGGTTGCAGGCAACTTGAGCTGCAACAAGAGGCATGTTATTACTGACTCAACTCCTACATGGGTTCCATCTTAGTCATCAGGCACATGGTTACGGCCTTGGCTTGGTTTCACAACCTCCTTCTTTTTTTCAATCCAACCTCAGAGGACACAGGTAGGTTTTGTGTAGTTGTCTTGTTTTGTGAAAGCCAAAGAGTAAGTCTTCAGGGTTATAGTATTTTCTTTTAAGAAAATCTCACCAAAGGTGAGACAAAACTTACAAACATGTAAGTATGCCTTGGATAAATGGAAGTAATGATGGTTGCCCCCAAAGTAGCCAGAACTGAACAAGGAAGTAGCAATCTTTAAAATTCTCTGTGATTTAAAAAGAAATTTCATAGCTATATTTGATTCCCAGTGGGATTTGTCCCTCCTGCTGCCAATTTTAACTATTTACCAACCACACAGGCAGATGTCACTGACAAGGATAATTTCTCTTTCTTAGTAAAGACTGACCCTCCTTCAGGTTACCTCAAGGAAAAGAATTAGCTTTATTTTAAAAATAAATGGGCTAGACTTGGCTCAGAAACTATCAGGATCCTAGGCAGTTAGTTACTCTTCATTCTCTCTTTAACACATTCTCTCTTTACTTTACCAAGTAACCTCCTTGTAACTTCAGTCTGCACCTGACCAAAATGGCTGCCTTGGCTCTAAATCTACCACATGACCTTTTTAGCTAGCTGGCCCAGGTTTCTGTTTCCCATCTTCTGATTCTGAAGGGCCCATAATATCTTTGTGGGCCAGTGTACACAGGTCCTGGTAACTGGTCAGTCTAGGCTGGAGACATCCCCGAATATGAAGTCAAGAGCCCACCAAGGTCCAGACAGACAGATTGAGATCGTGTAGTATAAAACATAATTATTAAAGGACTGCAGGTGGGCAAGCAACACCTGGCATCTCCAGTACAAATGTTTTTAAGTTTTTGTTCTCTATGAGGGCAAACTTGCTAATAGCCACCATTTAAAATTAAGGTTTCATACATTTAATACTACTACAATTTTTAATCCCCCTTCATTCTTTTTTTCATTGAGATGTAACTGACGTATAATCCTCCCTCATTCTTAAAAGTAAAATTGGACAAATTGAACAAAAACTTTAAATGGTAAATGTGATCACAATTTGAAAAGCTCTGGGAATATTTGATTCATGTGGAATAATGTATGAACTCTTGACTCTTTCAGAGAACAATTGTCAGTGAACATCATGTCCCCTCCAAATTATCCTAACATCACCAAAAACCTAAAACATGTAGGATGCACACAGTTTTAAGTAAAATCAATAAACATTGGTTAATGTCTCTCACCACCTCTGTTTTGCACAAGCTGCACCTACTTCCTGTGGCTCATGAATGCTCAGAAAATAAAAAGACAATCCATCTGCAATTCGATCATAGTTTTTGCATGCCAATTCTTGACACTGCCACCCAATTTTCTTTCTGATATTAAGAATAATGTTTACAATGTGATAACAGCACATTCCCAGTGTGAGTGTGGCCAATAGTCATAAAAGCAAATACCTAGGGCCATCTCTGTCAAATGTGCTTTACAGTACTGGTCTCCATGGGATAACGTAGTCCAGTACTCAGTGAGGGAATTGTAGTATAAGTATCCATTGACCTGCAACTGAACTTACCACTTGCTGTTTTCCTCTTACAATCTAAATCTGGAAATGTGCTGTCTGGTCAGCAGTGCACTACCAAGTCATTCAGCAAAATGCTCCAGATGCCATAAAAACGTGCCTGTGTGTTAGAAAATGAACTTGTAAAATATAGTCTAATGATTGTGTGAAGGCCATATTTCAGACAGCCAAAATGCTTCTGCCGAGACATCTTTGTAATGCAGCCAGGCGGCAGCTGTGTGTATTGTAGACACTGTGGGTGTGAGTCTGTCTGTGGAGTCACAGCTGACCCTGCCCCTGGCCTGCCTTGTCACTGAACACCCTCGCTGGGACAGCGTCCTGAATCCATCTCACTGGGCACTGACAACTGAGCCAGGTCTGCCTCTGAGAGTTCCTCTCAAATCAACACTCTCTTTGGTCTGACTTCATAAGACACATCACTAGTCTTCAACCATCGGCAAAGTGGAAAACAGGCACAGATCATATGTGACAAATCTTATATAATTTGATGAAGAGCAAGCCAACTTTTTGAAAAACACTGTAGTGGCTATTTTCGAAGAATAATTGTGCTTTAAAAAAATACCAGGCATTTCATTATTATATCTGGCCTTTTTGTTTTTCAGATCGGGGCTTTGGTTTTACTTTATCCTTGGGTTCACTAGTTGGGTTGTTTTGTCTTTTTCTTTTTAACAAATACTTTGTGTTGATTTTTTTTTTTAGTAAAACTATCTGTGTATTTATGTTATTTGTATCTATAAATTATGTTATTTATCACTCCATAAACATTTTTATTGATTCCACCCCCTAATTGTCTCTCAAGTCAGTTGACTTCTCTTCACCACAATCACCCTGTCTAAGCCCCCATCAACTTCACTGTCAGTATTAGCCTCCGAACTGGCCTTCCCACTCTGCTAAAGCTCCCATTCTATACACTGAACTCAGAGTACTGTTCTTTTTAATACCTATCTGACCAAGACAGCTCCAGGCTTAAAAGCTTTCAGTGACTTCCTAATGGCCCCTTCCTACTTGTCCAGCTTAATCTCACACCAATCTTCCCCCTTTACCCCCACCCCACCATCTGCCCCCACACCTCAGGGCCACAGGGGTTTTCTTTCAGTTCCTCCCAAATCCTTACCCCTTCAGACACTTCCTAATGCTATTCCCTCTGCCAGAAACGCCCTTCTCACTTCTTCACCTGAAGTACTCATACTGGTCCTTCCTCTTAGTTTAAACCGCACTCCCTCCAGAACCTTCTCCAACTGCCAACCCAGGGAAGATCCTGCCATATACTCTCAAAGCACCCTGTTCTTCATCATGCTTATTATCACAATTGTACCTAAGTATGTGTGCAATTCGCTGTTGGATGTGTGGTTTTGTGCCTGTGTTCATATTGGTGTCTCTCAGATGCCTGACGTAATAGGCCCTCAGCAAACAGCTGCCACAAGTAGAGTGCATCACCTTTACATGACATGGTAATTGTTCAAAAGAGCAACTGAAGCTGCACACATGGCAGGGTGGGTCTGAGAGGGGGGTTTTCCACTGATGGCAACACTCTTCCCTCGGTGCTTCCTGTCACCCTAAAGTCCACAAACAGATAATTAACCCAGGTCTGGCTGAGAGGCTGAAGTCTGGCTGAGAAGTTGACTGGTGATACTACAGCCCAAAATTCCACTGGCCAAACTGTACAGGAAATCATATTTCTAAATTTAGAAGGAGCCTCAAGATTTTATTTCTCTCTAGGAGTTAATGTCTCATAACCCAACAGGCTCTTAATTACATTTTTCTCCTTACTTACTTTTTTCCTTAATAAAATTTTTATTTTAGAACACTATTATTGTGAGGATAGTACAGTGAATTCTCATATACCCCACACCCAGTTTCCCCTACTACTAGTATCTCTTATACTAGTATAGTATATTTTTCACAATTAATGAGCCAATATTGACACATTATTATTCAGTAAAGTCCATACTTTATTCATATTTCCTCAGATCTTCCCTAATGTCCTTTTTCTAACTGAGGATCCCATGCAGGATACTAAATTACATTTAGTAGTCAGGTTTCCTTAGGTTCTTCTTGGTTGTGACAGTTTCTCAGACTTTGCTTGTTTTTGATGACCTTGACAGTTTTGAGGATTATTAAACAGATATTTTGTATACTCTTAATTGGCATTTTCTTAAATTGAGAGATAATTCATACCATAAAATTCATCCTTCTAAAGAGTATAATTCTGTGGTTCTTAGCACATTCAAAGGCTGTACAACTGTCACCACTATCTAATTCCAGAACATTTTCATCAACCTAAAAAGAAATCCAGTACCCATTAGCAGTCACTTCCCATTTCCCCCTCCCTCCAACCCCTGCCAAACACTAACCTAATTTCTGTCTCTATGGATTTGCCTTTTCTGGACATTTCATACAAATGGAATCAGATAATATGTGGCCTTTTGTGTCTAACTTCTTTCACTTAGCAGAAGTTATTCAAGGTTCACCCATGTTATAGCATATATCAGTACTTAAGTCCTTTTTATAGCTGCATAATACTTCATTGTATGAATACACATTTTGTTCATCTATTCATCAGTTGATGGACATTCCACTCTTTAGCTTGTGAATAATGCTGTTATGAACATTTGTATACAAGTTTTTGTGTGGACATTGCTTTGAATTCTCTTGGATATATACCCAAGAGTGGAATTTCTGGGTTGTATATAGTAACTCTATGTTTAAATTTTCGAGGAACTACCAAACTGTTTTCCAAAGCAGCTACAACATTTACATTCCCACTTCTACACATTCTCACCAACACTTGTTGCTGTCTGCCTTTTTTATTTTAACCATTCTATTGGGTGTTAGGTGGTATCACATTATAATTTTGACTTGCATTTTCCTAATGACTAACAATATTACACTTCTTTTTCCTGTGCATATGGGTCCTTTGTATACTTCTGTGGAGAAATGTCTATTCAAATGTTTTGCCCATTTTTTAATTGAGTTATTTGTCTTTTTATTGTTAAATTCTAACAGTTCTTCATATATTCTGGCTACTTTTATCAGATGCATGATTTGCAAATATGTTTTCCCATTGTATGAGTTTATTTTTACTTTCTTCATAGTGTCCTTTGAAGTTCAAAGGTTTTTATTTTGATGAAATCCAACATATCTGTATTTCCTTTGTTGCTTGTGCTTTGGGTGCCACATCTAAGAAACCATTGCCTAGTCCAAGGTCACAAAGATTTGCACCTATTTTTTTCCCAAGAGTTTTATACTTCTAGCTCTCACATTTGGGTTTGTTATTTTTTTTTAATATGGTGAGAGTAAAACTTGCAACAAGGAACAAAACTATATTTAATATAAACAACCACAGCAATGTCAATAGAAAGGTCTGTATTACAGGTTCTGCTGTATCTCTGAATAATCATGTGAATGAAGGGAGCACTTTACCTCTCTGAACCTCATTTTTCTCATCTATAATATCATGAAATGAAATGCTGGTCTCTAAGGAAACTGTCAGCTCCAGTAAAATCATGGAAGCAGGTGCAACAAAGTCTATTCTTTTTAGAAGAAAATACTGAATATGAAATTAGACATAAGAATCATGTTAGGGGATATATCCATTAAATCACATCAGCAAGATTCCTTCAGTTGATGCTCATACTTGCTAAGAACTAAAGGTGTAAAGTGTTTAGGAAATACCACAAAAAGAAGACAAAAATCCAAGTCTTTAATTTGAGAGTATTTATCTGGACATTTGGGTTTTTGATACTTTTTTAAGTTAATTTTTATATATAATGCAAGGTAGGGGTCCAACTTCATTCTTTTGCATGTTTTATGGCTTGACATATGGTCTATCTTGGAAAATGTTCCATGTGCACTCGAGAAGAACGTGTATTCTGCTGTTGTTGGATGGAGTATTCTAAAGACAGGTGAGATCTAGTTGGTTTATAGTGTTGTTCAATTCTTCTCTTTCTTTATTGATCTCCTTTCTAATTGTTCTACCCAATATTGAAAGCAAAGTATTGAAACCTCTAACTATACTGTTGGATTTTCTGATTTTCTCTTCAACTCCACCAGGTTTTACTTTATGTATTTTGGAGCTCTGTTTTTAGGGGCATATATGTCTACAATTCTTATATCTTCTTGATATACTGACAATTATATCATTACAAAGTGTCCTTTTTCATCTCTAGTAGAAATTTTTATCTTAAAGTCTATTTTGCCTAATACTAGCATAGCCACTCTAGCTCTCTTTTATTTAGTGTTTGCATGGTATATCTTTCTCCATCCTTTTTTTTTTTTGAACCTATTTGTGTCTTTGAATCTAGACTATATCTCTTGTAGATGCCATATAGTTGAATCATGGTTTTTTATCCACTTGCCAATGTCTGCCTTTTAAGTGGAATGTTTATTGACATTTAATGTACTTACTAAGGTAAAATTTAGCTATTTGTTTTCTACATAAAAATTTTATGTCTTTTTTGTTCCTCTATTCTTCATACTGCCTTCTTTTGTGCTGAATAGACATTTTTAGTGTGGCATTTCAATTCCCTGTTGTTTCTTTTACTATATTTTTTGTTATTTTCTCAGTGGTTACCCCAAAGATGACAATACCTTAATTTATAACAATATAGTTCAATTTAATATCAACTTAATTTCAATACTATACAAAAACTGCTCCTATATAGCTCTACTTCCTCCCCCCATTTTTCTGCTATTATTGTCATACAAATTACATCTTTATACATTTTACACCCATCAACACAGATTTATAATTATTCTTTATGCAGTTGTCTTTTAAACCAGATAGGGAAAAAAATGAGTTATAGACAAAAACTACATTTATATATTTATATTTACCTATATTGTTAGCTTTACCAGTGCTCTTTATTTCTTCATACGAATTCAAATTATTGTCTAGTGTCCTTTCATTTCAGCTTGAAGGACTACCTTTAGTACTTCTTGTGGGGCAGGTCTGCTAGCAACAAATTTTCTCAGTTTTCTTTTATCTGAGAACGTCTTAATTTCACCTTCATTTTTGAAGGATAGTTCTGCTAGATATAGAATTCTTGTTGAACAGTCTTTTTCTTTCAGCACTTTAAGTATATCATCCTGCTGCCTTCCAGGATCAATGGCTTCTAATGAGAAATCAGCTGTTGATCTTATTTAAAATTCCTTGTATGTGATGAGTCACTTCTTTCTTACTGCCTTCAAGATTCTCTTTGTCTTTGGCTTTTGACAGTTCAATTATGATCTGTCTAGGTGTGGACCTTTTTTTTTTTTTTTTTTTTTTAGGTATTTATCCTACTTGCAGTTCACTGAGTTTTTTGGATATGTAAGGTTAATGTTTTCCCTCAAATTTATGAAGTATTTTTTTTTTATAATATTCTTTCTGCCCCTTTCTCTCTCTTCTATTCTTCTGGGACTTCCATTATGTGTATATTGGTACTCTTGATAGTGTCCCACAAGTCTCTGAGGCTCTGTTCATTTTTCATCATTCTTTTTTCTTTCTTCTTCTCAGACTAGATAATGTCAATTGATTTATCTTCAAATTCTCTGATTATTCCTTCTGCTTGTTCAAATCTACTGCTGAGGCCCTCTAGTGAATGTTTTATTTTTAACTCAATAATTTCTTCTTGGTTCTTTTTTTATCATTTCTAGCTCTCTTATAATAGTCTCTATTTGGTGAGATATCATTCTCATATGTTTCTTTAGTTCCTTGAACATATTTAAAATAGCTTATTTAAAATCTTTTTCTAGGGGCCGGCCCAGTGGCATAGCAGTTAAGTTCACACATTCCGCTTTGGTGGCCCGGGGTTCACCAGTTCAGATGCTGGGTGCAGACCTATTTACCACTCATCAAGCCATGCTGAGGTGGTGTCCCACATAGAAGAACTAGAAGGACCTACAAGTAGGATATGCAACTATATACTAGGGCTTTGGGGATAAAAACAAAAAAAAGAAAAAGAGGGAAATTGGCAACAGATGTTAGGGTAGGGCCAATCTTCCTCAAAAAAAAAATCTTCTTCTACAAAGTGCAACATCTGGGCTTCCTCAGGGACAGTTTCTGTTGACGGCCTTTTTTCCTGTGTATTGGCTATACTTTCTTGTTTCTTTTCATACATCATAATTTTCTGTTGAAAACTAGATATTTTAAATAATATAATGTGGCAACTCCAGAATACAGATTCTCCCCCTTCCCTTGGGTTTGTTGTTATTGCTGTGTTTTGGTGGTGGTAGTTGTGGTTTAGTGGCTTTTCTGAACTAATTCTATAAGGTCTGTATTCTTCATCACATGTGGTCACTGAAACTTCTGTTTAGTTAGGTGTTCATCTAATAATTAGAGATTTCCTTAGATGCCTGATATCAATAAGTTTCCCAGTCTTTGCTGAGGGACTCTGTGTACATGTTTGGGCATGCTTTCAACAGTCAGCCAGGCAGTTTACAACTCCACCTTACCCTCCACTTCCTGCTTGTGCAGAGCCTCACGATTAGCCAGAAGTGAGAGCTTAGAAATCTTTCCTGAGTATGTGCACAGCCTTGGGCATGCACACAACCCAATACATTCATGTGACCTTTTAGATTCCCGGGAATATGTCATAGCTTTTCAAAGCCCCCTATGGATATCTCATTCTCCAGAGTTTCCTTTTAAGGCTTTTTGGTTAGCCCATTGTTTGCCACAACTATTATTCACTGCTTCAGGCAACTGAGATTTCAACATTTGCCTCTCATTGTTTTTAACAAACATCTCCAGTGAAAAGGCTATTCACATTAGGTGATCTCTGAGTTAGGCCAAATAAAGATAGCTCTGCAAGCGGGGTCTTCCAGCAAACCACCAGACAAGTCCAATAATGACAAGTCTCTGGGAATGGGGATTTGAGGGAACTTCAACCCCATTCTGCCCTCTCCAGTGTCTACCAGGCTGCTGGTTTTCACCGTGATTTACAAGCTGTTGGTTTTTATGTCTACTGTGAAGCTGGAAAGGGCAGGGAGTGTCAAAGTGTCAAGTTAAACACCACAAAGCTCTCTATTCTTACCAAAATTAGTCATTTTTCTTGAATAAATGCTCCCTGGACAGCTATAAGCCCTTAGATCCAACAAGTTCAATGAATCACAAGTAAAATAAACACACATGCAAACACCAAGGCACATTATAACCAAGTTGCTGAAAACCAATGATAAAGAGAAAATCTTTAAAGCAACCAGAGAAAAGAGACATTTCACAGATAGAAGAGCAATAATTAAAAATATCATTGACTTCTCACTAGAAATAATGCAAACCAAAAGAGAGTGGAGTATCGTCTTTAAAGTGCTAAAAGAAAAAGCCATAACCTAGAATTCTATATCCAGCAAAAATATCCTTCAAAAATAAAGGTGAAATAAAGGCATGTTCAGACAAAACAAAGATGAGAGAATTCATTGCCAACAGACCTACAGGTAGAAGACACGTATGTGAACAATATAAATGACCTTTAAATCATTTCATTCATTAAAATATAATTGATTATTTAAATAAAAAATAATTACAATGTAATGTGTGATTCATAACATAAGTCCTCTGGTCTCAGGGTTCCCCCCCCTCTGTGGACTCTTTTAACACAACATGGCATGATAAACTGACACACATTCCCAGGTAAGATCACAGCAGAGAATAGAGACACCAGGCCTGCATTTAAGACTAAACAAACTAAAAAAATTGTAAGAAGCAGATATACTCTCTTATTACTCACACACACCTTGTATTTCTCAAGCCTTTGCTCACTTTTCCCTCCTCCTCTCTTGCTTGGAATAACTTCCCCCTATCCATCTCTGTCTATCCAAAATCTGACTTTCTTTCAGGGTCCCATTCAAGTCCTTCCCCTTTCATGAAGCTTCTCTTGACTTACCCAAGGACAGCTAGCTAGTTAACGGTAGCGCTAGAATTAGAATTTAGTCTTCCTGACATTTAGTTTGGTATTCTTTATACCTTATCAATGGTTATCAAGGTTTTTCAGGTGGTGGGTTGCATGAAAGTATTGGTATTTTCACAAAACACTATGAAATACTGATACATTTAAATTTTTTCAAGTTATGTGCTATGCTTAATAAGATACTCTCTTATACTAGATTCTAGCACATATCAGATATCAAAGCTTAAGGAAGTATTGGAATAAAAAACATAATTCTGGAAAAATTCTTTTTCTTAAAATCAAAAAAAAGCCACTCATTTTTCCAATCTTGTAGTGGCAAAACAACTTGTTCTTGCCTAAAGAATATCAGTGTTCTGCAGAACAATTTGAAGACTGTTGTACCATGTGCCATTCTGAAATTTTACTTCATTCTCCATGAAAGTCTCTGAGCAACACTTTACTGAAGCTAAACCCCATCCTGATTTCCATGGAGATCTACAGAAAAAGAATTTCTCCAGTCTCATATTGCTCTAAGATAAAGTGGACTCTTGGTCAGTGTTTTATTTTAGAACAAAGATACCTGGATTTCTGGCCTAGGACATGGCTCATTCCATTACTCTAGATGTAAACTCTCCTAGTTACTCAAATAGACTCTCTAGTCTCAGGACACTGTCTATAATATCTTTTAACACATACACTCATGTTAAACTCAGAAAATCCTGACATGGAAAGGAGAAGCCATTTCCACAGACATCTTCTTCATAAGGACTAATTAAGGATCTTGGTGCTGGCTTTATTTGGAGCACATGTGGCTCTCTAGGAGTATATGAAGTACTGCATTACCTTGTGGTGCTTGGTACCAAGAGAGGTGCCAACATGTTTGTTACTCATTCCTGAAAGAAGTCTACCTTTCTCACCAGAGGCCTGAAGAATCACACCGCTGAGAGAGGCAGTATGGCTTAAGCTACAACCAACTCTGAGGAAAAGAGACTCTGCATTCTCCACAGAAGAGACAAGGACACAAGGGCCAGGCTGGTTCTCCAAGGTAAATTAGGTTCCTTTAGAAGAGCTACTGCTTCAGAGTTCCAGCAGTATTCAGAGGTTGGAGTACAGCTGGCCTTAGTCACCACCACTAAGGGCAGAACAAGAGGAAATGAGTCTAAACCTCAGCAGGAGAAATCTAGGCTAGACAAAAGGAATAATCTGTGAAGACTGTTAGCAGAATACAATGTCCATGGGTTTGCCAAGCATTTTTTAAATTAGTCAACTGTCCTCACCAGTGGCTGTGACTAATTAAAAATCATGTCACCATATTCAGAAGTGCAAACGGGCTACAGCCACAACCAACTTCAAGAATATATTACTATACCTCAGGAACTGATAACAATAGTCTTGTTCAACCCAGAAATGGTTCCTGGGATATTTTTATACAATGTGAGAATTCAGGAATTTAGTTTCAAGTGACTACTGAAATAAACTTTGTGAGGCAAGCAAGCTACGTGAAGATAAATAAACCAGAGGAGTTTTTTTAAGTGTGTTTATTCAAAATTGGAGAAAAGCCACATAATTCACTACACTATATCAAGCCTAAATTTAGATATCTCACTATCCTATAACCAGTTTTTGCAAAACAGTCAAACTCCCAATCAGTAATAAGGAATCTTTGAATTCAAAAGTGCACATTGTTCTTTGGCTAAAAATAGTAGAAAACTCAATCCCTTAAATACAGAGTAATCTGTTATAATCTCTTTAATTTATTGCACTTCCCGTGACCAACAAAAACTTACTGAATACCTATTATGTGCCTATTACATATAAAGCTTTTTATAAGCATCAAACTGAAATTTTAAATACAAGAAAAAAGCCCTCTTAAAAATGTTGTAAACCACTTAGTATGTTTTGAAAATTGCATTATACATTTTAGACATGATAATGTGATTTCATGAAAATACATATAACTGGTTTATATGTATTTATCCTTCTCATACTTAGTAGGTATATTTTCTCAAACTTCTGAGACCGATAAAAACTCATTTTCAAATAATTTTGTTAAGAGCCTAAGACTTTAAGAACACATTTTAGAAATGTGACACTAGTTCACACAAATTCAGTGATGAGTACTTGCCCATGAATACGTACAACAATTATGCTCCCAGCCCCCCCATCTTTGACTCCCCCCACTTCCCATTCCCCCCACACCCCACCCTCCTGCCCCTGGGGATGTCTGATCTCCAGTCTGGGAAAGGAAAGTACCTCCTCCACATCCTCTCCCAGGGTCTCTCCCCAGGCCTGCGTCCATGGGGAGAAATGCTGACTCACAGCCTCGGTGGGTTAGCAGCTCTCACTTAGCAGCTCTCACTTCCCCGGCCCTGCTAAGTGGGACGACAAAGCGGAGCAACCGGTGGGTGTGGAGAAATTCTCGTTATGCTCTCCAGAGGGCTGTGGGAAGAAACACCCCAAAGCCTAGAGCGTCTGGCAGACTGTAGGAGCTGCAAGCAAAACCTCAAGCACAGGGCTCAAAATGTTCAGCTGCCACAGGGGAATGACAGAAAAGGAAGAGAAAGAAAAGAAAGGAAATTAAAGGTCAAAAGGACAGAGAAGGCAAAGGGAGAAAAAAAGAAGTGCCTAAAGTGAAGTGGTGAACCCCTTTGTTGGGGTTCACTTTTCTTCTTCTGCCCCTTCCCTCCCAGCTGGGGCCTCTCTGCAGGATGTGCCCCTGTCCCTGGGGGCAGCCAGCCAGCAGAGTGTCTCCATGCTTTCAGCTGACTAACAAATAATCTTTGGCCAGACACTTGCAAATTTGTGTTTATTTGATTGCTCACTAGATTCCTTTCCAAAAGCTTTTCACTTTTCATTCCACAAAGGAGAAAATTTAATGGAAGTGACTTACCCAAGAACATAGTTTGAGCTATGTCTTGTCAACCAGACCCAGGGGTAAACTACTGCTCTGCTCTGGATAATACCCCATTGATAAGAATCTATGATTCTATGTACTTCAAGACCCTGAGGGCCACGTTTCATCATTTCAGAAATTTAAATAGTGTTAACAATAAAAGAAAAACTCCTTTTTATTCTCAAAAGCAGTTGTGTTATACTAGAATTATTCCAGTTGTAAGTTCTAGAATAGGCAAAACTAATCTATGATAGGAAAAAGTCAGAACAATTGTTGCCTTGGGGGTGCAGGCGTGGGACTGACTGGGAAGGAGCATGAAGAGAACTTTCTGGAATGATAGTAATGGTCTATATCTTATACTTAATAGTGGTTTGGGTTACACAACTGTATGCATTTATCAAAGCTTTTCTAATGGTACGTTTAAGATCTGTGCATTTCACTGTACGTAGATTTTACCTCAAAGGGGAAAAAAACAAAGAATATTTAACTCTAATCAAAGATAATGCATGCTTAAATGTCTAGGGATGCAGTGTTTCAATGTCTGCAACTTAACCTGAAATGTATCCAAAAAACAAAATGTGTTGATGAATGGATAGAAGAATAGGTACATGGAGATCTATATGTGATAAAGCAAGTTAGTAAAATGCTATTTATGGAATCTGAATGGTGGGCATATGGTTGTTCACTATAACATTCTTTCAACTTTTCTGGAAGTTTGACAATTTTCTAATAAAATGTTGGTAAAAAAGTATTTGACAATTGTCACCGGGTGTGAGATTTCATATTTAGGTATATCCTTATGGGGATAGGTTTTATATCTGACTTTCACATCTTTATATTTGCACATAGTACACCTATTATATGTGTATATATGCCACAGATTCACACACACATATAATTTATGCTTTATATTAAAAGAATAGAGTGATTAAAAAGGCATCATATGAAATAGCAAACTGCATCAAATAGATTTTATTTTATCATATGCACAAGCAGACTTCTATTAACATGAGACAAGAATTTTTTATCTTATGATTCAGTTTTATGTGCAAAAAGCAGGCACAGAAGTATACTGGGCTTCAGCCTTACGGGTAGATACTCTAGGGAGCTGCTACATAATGTTATATGTGGGATGATAGAGAAAGGTCCCCTACATCTCCCCTTGCTTATCTATCCCTATATGACATTTCCAGGTTACTAACTCCTTTAGATTAGACTACAAGAAGCATCGATTTTAAAACTAACTTAAAGTAGATAGATGGAAAGGTAGATGGGGTGGGGGGAATTAAGCTCTTACTAAATATTAACAACTTGGTCTTTATTTATGACTGGCCTCCCTCCTAAAGAATTTGAGGTGCTTCCAATAAAAATAAATGCAATAATCGATAAGACTAAATAAGTGAGAGTGGTGCTTTTAGACTAACAACAACAAACACAAATATCACAACATAGGAGCCTAGGATAATAGTTATGGTTGAGCTTTATATTTGTCTCTGAGCCACAGAGAAAAGTAACAGTTATATTTAGTTTCCTAATTTAATATTTAACACAATATCCTAAAGCAATTTCATCATGTGAAACTTCTAGAGATTATTCAGTGATATCACTGACAGTCCCGTCAACACCATTCTTACCAAAAAAGAAAATGCAGTAAATGATTTTCTATACATAGTTCTTCTTGCATTCTTCAATAAAAGAATCTAGGGCATAAGAATGGTTATCCCAAAAGCAAGAACTTCTAGTAAAGGAAATTCCAGGTGATAGAAATATATACCACCTCCAAAGGTGGTTGGAATAGATGGAACTAGGTAAAATAGAAGTAAGTAAGGTTGTATGTCATACTCCATGCCTTATAAATGAGAAAAACATGACAGCACTTTTTTTCTTTAAAAATACTAAAATGTAATAGATGCCCTTTCTCTGAAAACTGTAGGCAATTCCCCCACTTGCTCCTCTCCCCAACCCTAGTCAATCTTCTCTACCCTTGGGAATGAGGGGGTGCTCAAGCCACCTTGTTTATTCTGCTTAGGTACATGTGGGTACAGAGATCAGAGATGCTCAGAAGGCTGGGTCTGCAAGGAGAGAAAAGAACGAAACTAATGCAGTAAGAAACAGATACTAGAGAAGCAGGTAAGAGTCTTTCTGATCTTTGGTCTTCTTCCTGCTCCTCCCTAAAGCCTGAGAGAATTCTTCCAGAGAGTTCTATGAGAGAACAGCATTGTGGCCTTTTAATAAACTTCCTGTTTGGATAATATAAAAATGCAACCAATGAATATAATTTCATGAGCAGCTTAGACAATATATTCCAAGTATGGAAACTTCTGTTGGTTTGGCTTGATTCAAGCATAGAACTTGTAGCCTCTAGAAGATGAATTCTAAGCAATCTTTAATAAATATCACTTTTCTCAGCCAAGCTTTGATGAAGGTGATGAAGAGCAGACAATCTGAGATGGCGTGATCTTGCAAGGCCTGGAATGCTAGTGTTCTGAGCTGATCCATACACTTCAAAAACCTCACAAGCAGATGGTGAGAGATTGATCTTTTTTGAAGACTGGGTAGACTCTGCTCTGGACTCATCCAGATGAGTTCAGTCAGACCCATGAGGTTAACAAAGGCCAGCAATCTAGGGAAGATCAGAACTCATCAGGTAGACTGGGCTTTAAACTGCTTTGGTAGCAACAGGTAGTCCTTGAGCTTTATTAAATGTAAGCCTCTTGATCAAAAGTGTGGAGGTTTATGATGTCCAAATCTAAATGGGGCCAGTTGTTCAAGAACTGTAGAGTTGAGAAAAGCAAAATTTCCAGATGTAAAGTAGCTATCCAGAGCCTCCAAAGGTAATTTTTGTATTGACTTATTAACATTTTTATTATAAAAATAATGCATACTTATTGCAAAGAATTCAGAAAACATGGAAAAATATTTTTAATAGAGGTAATTAATAACCCAATCTCCTATAATCACCATCAATATTTTCCTGTGTATCCTTCTATACTTTTTCTAGGCTTGTGAAAAAAATTTCCTATAAAAATGTTGCATTTATACACACTATTTTGTAACTTTAACAAAGTTGATGCTATGTCTATGATATTGACTCTGTCAATATCAATAGCTTCTGCATCATCATTTTAATAACTACATAACATTTCAGTGAATGGACATACCATAATTATTTATTTAACTGGCCCCCTACTATTGGGTGTTTAAATTATTTCTGGTTTTTGGTTATTATAAAGAACACTGAAATGAACATTCTTATATATAAATCCATATTTACTTGTTCAATCATCTCCTTAGGATAAATTCCCAGTACAGTTCTTCAGTCAAAGAAACTTAAAAAGCTCTTTAAAATTTGCTGTGTTCCACTCACTCAGAGGAGCTTCTTAGTGGTAAGAAGTTTATAATATGACTAAATTAGATAAATTTCCAAATGGTTCTTCCATGTTCTTTTCTGCAGCATGCCTCCTTAAACTTACCATTTTCTCAGGTTCTGGGTTTTGTTTGGCTTCTTTTTGTTTCTTATGGTCACCAACCATCTTCTTCAAATCAGAAGTCTGGTGAGCAGGCCCACATTTACTCCAATAAGATGTCCTCTTCTTGAAAGCAGTTCAGATGCTCGGACAACTGGAAACCACTGGTTAAAGTGAAAACCCCTTCCTTCCACCACAGTCTGCTTAATGCCATAATTTCAAATGTACAATTATGTGTGCAAATGGACCCAGGAACACTAGGTTAAATGTATGAGAAAGAAATGGCTGCTTTTGGAGCACCAGGGATAGTGTTACACTCACTCAATACAGTCTACACCTGCCCATATGATGGAGAAGCTAGTAAAGACATCCCCCAAATTTTATTTATTATTAAATGATGGCCAGATATGCAGACACCTGGGAGGGAAGGATGGAAACATATGACATGCTGCTATCGCCTCCAAAAAAGGAACAGAATCTGGAGATAACTGGTCCTTGTCCTAACCCCCAGTACCTCAGAATGTGACCTTATTTGGAAATAGGGTCATTATAGATGTAATTAATTAATTTAGGATTAGGTCATACTGGAGTAAGATGGGCCTCTAATCCAATGTGACTGGTTCCCATATAAAAAGGGGAGATATGGACACAGAGACAGACAGGCATAGAGGGAAGACAGTGTGAGGACACAGGGAGAAGACAACCACCAGAAGCTAAGACAGAAACATGAAACAAATTCCTCCCTCACAGCCCTCAGAAGGAACCAACCCTGCTGACACCCTGACCTCGGCCTTCTGGCCTCCATAACTGGGAGACAATAAATTTCTGTTGTTCTAAACCACCCAGTTTGTGGCATTTTGTTACAGCAGCCCTAGCAAACTAATAAACTCCTCTACCCACCTTTAACATCAGAAAGAAGAAAGTAAAACACTAAAAAAATAAAGGGATTCACTTTCCGAAATCCTGCTCTTCTTTGGAAATAGAAAATGTTAAACCACAGAAATTAAGTTATAGCATCAGATATTTGATTAGTCTCCAAAAGAGAAAAATCTCATCATTAGGGAATGAAATATCTTCCCTAATATGCAGAGGTATCAGGTGAAAGAGCTGAGGATTGACCCAGGCCTGAGGATTGACGGTCACTCCACCTGCACTATCTTTGGCAGCCTTTCACCTCTTCTGAACCCTAACCCCCTCTCCCTTTTCCTCCTCTTTGGCCCTCAGATACACAAGACCCACGTGCCGCCTCGAGCCGTAGCCCCCACTGCAGCACCCCACCCAAACCGACCCTCCTCCAGAGAACCACATTCCAAAATGTGCCTTCTTCCTCCCTCTTGCTCCGTAAACAAAACTCTGAGGCCTTCAGAATCAGACCTCTGCTAGATTTTCAGAAGAAAGCAATCTGAATTATCTAAAGTAATTTACACAAATGTGTATATAAGATATACAAATGCCTGAGAGATTTGTAAAGCAAAGAATCTCTATTTGACAGAATGTGTGAGGCAAATAAGGTGCATTTTGGGTGTTACATGACGACTCTGGGCAACTTTCCTCACTCTTCCCCCATCTGCCTTTCTTCAGGTCAGGGGTCTGGGAAGTCATTAAGCCAGTCCCCCAAATACTCTCCTCTATTCTATTCACCCTTTTGTCTTTTGTTAAAATGCATATGTCCCTGGGAAATTTACAGGGTGGCTGGCCTCTCCTGAGAGCCACTGAGAGTCACTGAGAGAAGGCAGAATGTCAATACCCCAGGTTGGAGGGTGGGGAGAGATGCAGAGAAGAGAGTGACAAAAGACAGCTTGTCCGAAAAAACTCAACATCATACTTACCCTGTCTCACGATTTTGCTAACACAGAAGTAAAACCTTTAGTAAGAGCTTTATCTCTCAGGTGCTTTTAGATATCATGGTAATAGCAGCTTTACTGAGCATTTCCATGCCTCAACTACTACCCTCAGCACTTTACAGATTATTAACTCATATCATCTTTACAACTCTAAAAAGTGGGTGTCATTATCCCTCTTTTATAAATGGAAAAACAGAGGCACCAAAGGGCTAAGTAATTTGCCTAATATGGAGTGAAACCAGCATACAAATCCAGGCAGGCCGACCCCACAGGTTCCTGCTCGAAGCACCATACAAGGCAGGGAAACCTCATCTGTGACATGCGGTATTATCATTTCAGCAAAAACACACAGCAGTAAATTGAAGCATCTGCCCACCCATTTGAAATACAGCAAATGTTTCCACGTAGATGCGCAAAGCAGACATCAGGAGCTCCAACAGGCCAGCCTGCCTGTCATGGAATCAAGAAGCGTCCTCCCTGCCCACCTCTGGAGCATTCCACAGTGGCAGTCCAAACAGCTTGTCTGAACTGTCACACTAAGGGAATTTATTTCCAAACAGAACAAAAGAAAAAAAAATCCCAAATGTCTGCTCTCCTTCCAGGATTTAAAAGGCCTGATGTAAGAAAGTAAAACTAACAAAATTAAATGTGAAATTCTAGTGAGTATAATGCCTCCAATAGTTTGTTTTACTATAAATTCTTAATCTACCTGTGACTTTTCACTTTAGTGAGAGAAGAGTAAAGTGCATCAGTACCCAACTATAAAAAAAGCTGTGGGCTGAGCCTAAGGATGGCTCTATCAGACAGGCTCTGATTTCAGGATCTAAATCTGAGCTTGTGACGGCTTTCAGCTTTATTGCTCAACAAAGAGGGCAGCTCTAAGAATTTCACACGCACACATGCACATACACATACACACACATGCTTCTCTTACAGACTGATTCTAGTGATGAAAAACAAAACAGTACTGTGAAGTGAATGCCTCTGCCAGGACAGGGCCCGCTCATCCTTTCAGGGAGCGCCTGAGAGCTGCCCTTAGTGCTCCTCAAAGTCATGCTCATCCAAGCTCACCCAGGCCCCAAGGGATAAGGGACTGCTGAGTTCCCCACTTCTAGAGGCCGGCAAGCCTCCTGCATGCAACAAAACCCAGGGTCCGCCCCCTCCCTGCAGGAAGGGTACTCCGCCAGCTGCCAACAAGCCTGATGAGCTGATGTCTGCAAGACACAAAAGGGGAGCAGGGAGCAGAATCTCCCCCTCCAGAGGAAGGAAGCAGCACTTCCTAAGGGAAGGTGTAGGTCACCAGGACAGGAAGCTTGAAAGAGCAGGCTGGAGAAGGAAGAGAAAGGAGTAAGTGGGAACAAGAAAGAGAGACAGGGGTGAGGGAAACCTGCTCTAGCCAAGAGCAGTGTGTCTTCTCCTGAAGAAAATATCTGTGGGGAATGAGGTAATGAGTAGGTTGGATCAAATCACAACCTTTGATTCCTTCTTTTATACCAAGCAGGTAAATCAACTACCCAAATAACATAATGGCCCTGAATAGATTTTGCCTGGGAAGACCAACAAGGAAGGAGGTCCTAGAGAAAGGAGCAACGACCACCTTGTCATCATTCAGGGTCCTCCATCCCTGCAAAGACTGGCCTGAAGAATGGACCACTCTGTGGATTAGAGCTGGAGGCCTGGGTATCACTAGCTGCAGGGGGTGGGGGGTGGAAGGACCTACAGCCCTGCAGCAGCCAAGATACCCATCCCCCCCCCACCACCACCAGGAATAAGAAACAGCAAGACTGCACTTCCTGGTGTTCCCCATCTACAACAGATTGACAATAAACCATCTGGAGAGAGAGGAAAGGTGGAGCTTCTGCTACACAGGAGTTACACTGCTGACATCTACGGTTGTTCTGTTTGCTCCTTTGTAGCGAAGAGCTCTGAAGTCCTCAAAACAGAAAAGGTATTTGCTGATTCACAGAGACAGAAAGTAGAACTGTGATTGCCAAGGGCCAGGAGAAGGGGAAAATGGGGAGATATTGTTTAATGGGTATAGTTTCAGTTTGCAAGATGAAAAGAGTTCTGTGAATGGATAGTGTTGATGGTAGCATAACAATGTGAATGTACTTAATGCCACTGAACTGTACACTTAAAAATGGCTGAGATGGTAAATTTTATCTTATGTGTGTTTTACCACAATTTTTAAAAAACTTTTAATGGTTTTGCTGGTCTTCAGGGTCAATAGAGAAAAAGTAAGGGTAACCAGGTGAATGTGTCCCACTCCACAGTTAATTCTGAGGAGATCAGAAACTTCAGGGAAAGAAGTGTTAGCAATTGCTAAAAGGAAAGAAAAGTAGAAGGAGGAAGAGTAGGAGGAGAAGGGAGATGAGAAGAAGAAGGTGGGGGAGGAAGAAGAAGAAGAAGAAAAGAGGCAGGATAAGCACCTGAATTGGCCCTGGGGTTCGGCACTAAAAAGCCTTTGAGTGAAAAAGCCTTTGAGTGACGTGGAAGTAGCACATTCCTCCAGGCCCACCCCATGAAAAGGCCATCCCCCTCACTCTTCTTTGTCTTTTCCAAACCATTGCTGTTCTGTCTTTCCTCTAGAGCCTCTTCCATTGAAGCATGTGCTATCCTGTAATACCATCCTTTTCCATCCTCTCCCCCAGTGCGCCTGAAGGCCTTGGCACCTGGTTCAAAGTGTTTCTCTATCCTGGACTCCTGGTAGCATCTGGGTAACTTCAGTTTTCATGTTGATGACTCAGTCAATCTGATCTCCTCGGTACTTACCAAGTGCCAGGTATCATATCAGTAACTTTGCATCATATCTGTAGCCCTCACAACAAACCTAGTTAGGCTATAACACCCCAATTTAGAGAGAGCAGGGGCTGGGATCTAAACCATGTTGGTCAGACTCCCAAATCCATGCTCTCCCCTCTTTACAACAATGCCTCAGAACGCATCTAAAATGTAAACTTGAAAATCCTGTTCTCTAACCATACACTCTTACTCTGCTACCTCTCCCACTGAACCTCTACCTCCACCTCATCAAATGTCCGACCCATCAATTCCTGCCTTTACTCCAAGTTTATCAACGCTTCCTGACGCTTCTTCCTTCTACACCTGAGCACAGAGGAAATGCCAGGAAAATCCCTCACGAAACTGTTTCTTTGGCTCAATGCCCATGTAATGAACCCCCTCCCTTTGATCACCAGACTACTGATTAAATTAGCAAAATAGTCTAGGTCTAGAATTATAAGCAATGTTATGATGGTGATGTAAGTGCTGGTTTAAACTTTTAATAAGTGTGTTAGATTGGTTGGAACTAGGTGGAGAAAAAACAGCTGATGGCAGGTGGCAACTGATAAGAACCCAGATAGCCTCATAAAAATGAGGCCCTGTGCTTCCTCTTGGGGTTCTTGATCTAGCAGGAGCACACTCTCTGACCATGAGGTCACTGCTGGCATCCACTGAAAGACATCCTGTCTCTCTCCATCCTGAACACAGTGACACAGTACTCTAGGGGTCCCACGGGTGGCTGAAAAAATTCTCATTCCCTTTACCTTTTATCAACATACACCCAATAGCACTGAATGAGAAGGACAGTAAAATGTGCCCTTCAGTAGGGACCTCCCTTCCCTCTTCTCCAGGATCAAGGTTGCAGGGTGGATTGGAGAGTGAATAAAGTAGACTTTTGTAGTTTAATGTGAAAGCATACATATGCCTATGTGTTCTTTGTCATTTGGCATGACAAAAATCTAAATAAATATGAGATAGAGCTGTAACAAGTTCTGAGCCCTTGGTCATCAATAATGCAGACAATGATACCTGGTCAATCACTTTAACAACATTCTCATCAACGTCTCTATTCTCTTGCCCTGTTGTCCTGTCCTTGTCTCCTCTTTCCAACAATCCCCAGTAACTCTCTGATTTCCCCAATTCTGAGAGTTCTCGTACTATTGGAGAGAATCACAACACCATGTTGATTACCTAAATTACAAATTTAAGAGTTCCAACCTCTGCTCTGCCCTAAATATTCCTCTATTGTGTTTCCCTATAGCAATACTTCCAAAGCTATTCCATGTTCTTCAAGTCCCCTGCCCCAACCCTAATCCCTTTATCCTCATTAAGACAACATTGCTTCCTGGCTTCCAAAAAAAAAGACAGTCATCCACAACTTCCATCCCTTCCACCTTTCAGGTTTTATTTCCACTCATCTTCCCCATTTCCTTCTTGTCCAAAAAGAAAAGTATCCTACTCCTTTCCAGGGCCACTCACTCCATCTGCATTTTAATCCCATCCTTGCCTTCCTCTTCTAAGATGTTTCATCAGTTCTTGGGTCTTCTCCAACCAAACAATCAATCAATAAAGCAAGTCTTCCCTCAGTTCCACCTAGTCCTCAAACCACCACACTGTGGTTGCTCTTCATTCACTACCACGCCTATTTGTGGTACTCACACCCTCCTTCATTCAGCTTCATTCATAATTTAGCTCCCAATCCTACTCATATATCAGAGTTTCCCTGGGAAAAGTAAAAAATTTCTCACTTCTCAAACCCAGTCTTTAGTTCACATCCAACTCTCTTTTCTGAAGTTATGGCATGGCCATAAGTTGGTCCAGTGTGGGGTTAAAAGCAGGAATTCCAGTTTCCACCAATGACAAACTGTTTGATCTTGAATTGAGTTACACAACCTATCTGCACTTCAGTTTCCTCATCCTTAAAATGGAAACTATACTAATAATAGCTCCTAGCATTTAAGGCTTATTAGCTAGCTTAGTAAATGAAGAGGTGGAATCTGAGATAGTGAAAAGCTGGGTTGGGAGTCAGGGTGACAGGAATATAATCCCAGCTGTAGAATCTTTGTAATAACAAGATCTCTGGGTCTCATTGTTTAAAATAGACTGGGTGGTCATGAAAGTCCTTTCTGGTCCTAACACTTCTATGAGACATTAAACAGTCTGGCAACAACTTGAGAAAATGTACAAATGCGTGCTAAATGAGCAATACTTGAAATAGGCTTCTGGGAAAAGGAAGAGTATCGTGAGCAGGAAATTTGAAGGCGGTTGAACAGGTAAAACTTCTGTGGACCCTAAAAGACAGGGAAGATTTTGAGAGATGTAAAAGAGGGGGAAAGAGTTCCGAGTTCGAGAAGGTCACACTGATACAAATGAATGTGACCTATATTCTGCAGCCATTTAAAGTAATCTGGAGAAGAATGGTTAATGAAGGATGTACACCAAGGTATTAATGGTGGTCATCTCTAGGCAATGGTTGTAAGTGACTTTTATTATGTTTATCAATATTTTCTAAAATGAACATGAATTGTTGTTTATAACTAGAAAGACTAAAGGCATATTTAAGGTTTTAGATGCAGTTAAAGAGGTGGCGACATCTTAAGCCACTAAAAATTATTAGTGGGAGGAACTGGTTGACAGATGGCTGGGACTCAGCTGAAGACATGGAGATGCCAGGGGCACTCAGATAGCAAAGCACTGGCAATATTCTTCGCCTAGTTCCTAAATCTGCCCCTACAACAGTATATTTTAACCTCTTAAAGTCCATTTTACTCTTTTTTAACCCCCATTTTTTGTGTGTGTGTGTGAGGAAGACCAGCCCTGAGCTAACATCCGTTGCTAATCTTCCTCTTTTTTTGCTGAGGAAGACTGGCCCTGGGCTAACATCCATGCCCATCTTCCTCTACTTTATATGGGACGCCGCCACGGCACGACTGACAAGCAGTGTGTCAGCAGGCACCTGGGATCCGAACCGGCAAACCCTGGGCTGCCAAGCGTGAACTAAACCGCTGCACCACTGGGCCGGCCCCGTTAACCCCCATTTTTATTTCTAGTACCCAAAAGGATTCAAGGATTTTATTAATTGCAAAAGATCTCCTTTTAAGTACTGATACATAAAGGGAAATGCAACTACTCATTCTTTCTCAGTGACAAATGTTTGTCAGTTGTTCTTCACCTCAGTCCTTACTGTTAGATTTGTGGAGCCTCAGAGTGGTTCCCAGGAGTCACAGGCTGGGCAAGATGACTCATATGGATAAACATGATAGGGATAATTTCTTATACACTGAGATGTATTTTTAATTCATTCTCTCCTATAAATCAGGTTTTCTGCAGCCTTTCCACCATTATGGCCTCAGAGAAAAGGAAAAAGCAACTCCTTCCTCAGGAAGGAGGACAGGATTTAGAAATATTTCCTACCAACCAGAAGGGGAAATTTAAAAAAACTCTCCAGTGAATGGTGACCTCAAATAAGAGACATAAGCAGGGAGACAAGTATGGCATAGTTTCTTTGCCTTGGGCCTAAGTCTCAAAGTAAGAGATTATTAAGTAAAAGCTGAAGGAAAAGTCAAAAGTAGAGGGGTATCTGTTCCCACTTCCTCTTGGAACTCCAGGAGGAAACTTCATCCCAGAATGATTTCTACACCAATGTGGAGGAGTCTCATGAGAGGAAAAATGATATGATTAGAAGAAAGAAGGTCTGATGCAGCACCCCAAAGTCTTCCTCAGCTTCCATGTGGCATGAAAGGGATCCAGAAATTCCCATGTGCCTCTTGGAAGGATTCCTGCTGAATTTCCGAGGAGGTTGCCAGGGCAGCGGTGAAGAGACCCTGTGGCCAAGGACTACAGAGCAAACCACCCAGTCTGGGAATAAGTGAGACTCCTAGCAGGCCTCAGGAGCATGTGTGGCACCAGCAAGAGATGAGGTAGCTCAGACCATCTAGGGAAGACCAGCCACCAGGGCCCAACTGGAACGAGAGACCCAAGTTCACGAGAAGCAGATACCAGCAGACTGTTAGCAGCCTGCAGACAAGTGACACTGGTGTGGAGAACAGAGGGCAGCACAAGGGCCTGAGTGTGTGGAGTTGAGAGCTCCTCTCTGTCCAGACCTTGAGGTCACTTAAGACCTGTGGTGTTCCAGTAAATGTTTAGCAACAGACTCTTTAGAGAGGAAAAGCCCTGGTTTGTAGCATTTGGGGATTTCCATGGTATGAATACTCCCAGTGGACTTGGAGTTGGGAAGAGACGGAATACATAGCAGTGCACCATTATATAGTATTTCTGCTTACAGATATAATAGACATAACTTCAACTGTACAGATAATAGTAAAATGTACTCAAACCATTAGGAAGTGATGAGTTTTGAGTCTTGTTTTCTTTTTAATATTATTTAATTATAAGTTTATAACTTAATTGTTAATAAAGATTACATTTAAAAACTGACTTGCAAAATTCCCAAAAATTTAACAATCAATTCTGATAAGCCAGTGCAAGCCAGTTGGAGCATACCACTGCTTAAGAACCCCTATCCATTTTCTCCAAATGTCATCTTGGAGAGGTACAGGGGGATTGGAAGGAAAAATGGAACAACTGTGTCACTTACCCAAAATAAATTAAATTATCATTAATCAATAAATGTAAGTGTTACTACCACTTCCACCATCACCATTTCCAACCTTTAAGGCTCAGGAAGAAGATGAAATCAGTTATAAAAAATTTAAAGAAACTGTATTTTCTTTGCACGTCTGAATTATAGTGTGTCATTTAGAAATTCTGTGCCAAGTCATGGAATTCTCCAGTGACAGTGGTTTATGTGCATGGGGATTTATTGTTTTCACATAACAAGCAGTCAGGCTTGTACTTCATGGTCACAAAATAACTGCCCCAGCTCCAGACAATACACTTGCATTCAAGCCAAGATGAAGGCCAAAAAGCCCAGCAGTTTCTGTACCCTTTTATCAGAAGCACAAAAGCTTTCCCAGGAATCTGCCTTCTCTTGCCCCTTCCCACTCCCTTCCTCCCAGTGGACTTCTGCTGCTTAAGTTTTACTGGTCAGAACTAGGTTACTCAGCCACCTCTAGCGGCAAGAAACACTGGAAAAGATATCCTAATTGGCTTAAACCAGTCAGGATCCACTGCCTGGGGCTGGGCACGTTGCTGCCAATATATGAACAAAATCAGGGTTCTGTTAGCAAGGAAGAAGGGGGTAATGGAGAATGGGCAAGCTGGAAGCAGAGCCTGGCACAGCCTAAGTCAATATTTCTAAACCCAATTCACAGAGCAAAGTGGAAGGACTATTTTAAATGGAAAAGAGCCAAGATTGGCATTTGTTTGTTAAGAGTATAAGATGGAAATTCACGAAGAGCCTAAAAGTATCTCTCATATCTAAGGCAGAGGTTATTAGGAGTGCAAACAGAGGACTGCAGGTCTTAGCTGCTGCTGGACCTCCCCGTCCCACTGGCCACCATGCTGCCTGAGCTGCGGTCCCCTCAGACTCCTAGAAGAAAGCATTTCCTTTCAGCCACTTCAAGAGCAGGAAATGGGATAAAGACAATGAAGTCCAATGTTAAAGAGTTTCCCCATCAGGGAAAATTAGGGAATAACAGACTCTTGTTGCTTAATACTTAAGGTTGCTCAGAGCTTTTACCAAGCAGTGCTTTCTAAGGACCTGCGTCCCACTTGCTCTTTCCCTAGTACACACTTTAAGTGTCATTCATAAAGCTGAGAGAGCAGTAGGACTGAGAAGAAAGCGAAAAGAAGGTCCTTCCTGCCCTGCCTTTGATGAACCTCTAGACAAACAAAGGTTAATTACTTGAATGGTTGGGGCTTATTCCTCGGGAAAGGAGCTGAAATGACTATACATCTGTGGGCGCTGAGTCGCACATCCCCTCAGCAAATGGAGCCTGCCCTACTATGACAGGGTGAGTGACTATCATTTGGCCAATCAACTAATTGTAGGAGTCACACTAGATCCAGGAAAAAGGCAAGTCACAGATGCCCCGGAGACAGGGCTGAGGGCTGGGGAGGGGGTGAAAGATTAACTACTAGATAGGAATTAAATGTCAAATTAAAATTCCACATTAGCTTTTCTGAAATAAAGTGTAGGTCCCTTAATTGAATAGGTTGAATAAATGCAAAAAATTTCAAGCAAAAAAGATCTGAGACTCACCTGTCCACTCTGCAAAAGTTACATATGTGAATTAAGTTTATTCTTCTAGTGAAACATAACCAATGCTTTTCCCCTGTCATATAATATTAACTTATTTAAATAACATTTACACAGTAGCATTTTGAATTTTTCATTTTCCATGTTTCTCAACCAAAGTTCTCTCCTTGAAGTCTTTATTTGTGTGTGTGGGGGGGGGGGGGGGTGGAAACAGTCCTGCCTCTTTAAACAAGTGCTCAGCCTTGAAAATGTTAACTAATTTCATTTTCTTGATAAAGTTTGTCTGTGATCAGAACTGACTCATACCAAAAATACTTCTACAAGATTTGACCTTTTACTTAAATCCCACATTGAGATAATATACTTAAAATGGTTATCAATAAGACCTTTGTTTTTAAGAGCACATTTAAAATAAATCACTTTTTAAAAGCAGAAAACTGTTTTCAATTAAGTTCTTTACAGGCAATCAGCTTGAAAATTATGTTTGCTCCTTTATTTTCTTTATATATAAATTATGCCCCAGAGTGCCATGATAACAGCACTATACAAACTATGCTTTACCTTTGTATTTACTTCTTGTCAAAATAAGCTCTACAAATTAATTTGTTTTTAGAGTGCTTTATGACCAATAAGCCCCAGGGTGAAAACAACGAAAGCAGCAACCATTTTTTACTGTTAATGAGAAAAACCTAGTCCAATTATATGAGGATAATTAATTCTTAATTCCTTCTGATGAAGAATTTTCTTGTAGCAGAAAAAAACATCACTTAGTGCTAACAATGTTTTATCATTTAGAAAAGTTTTGCTTGAGAATCTGAGCAAAGTGACCCTTTAGTGATGCCTAAATAGGGCTAATGGCCTCCTGAATGTTTTAACCACCTAACACTTTTGTCGTCAAACTCCTGTTTGCCCCATAAAATGCTGGGAGCTTACTAGACAGATATATAATCTAAAAAGTATCCATTCCAAAATAGATATTTCTCTTATTTCTCAAATTTCCTATTTTCCCCTCTCTGAGTTGGCCCTCTACTCCACTCATGTTAGAAGCTGTTTTATTAGTGGCAGATTTTGTATTTTCCTTAGTGATTTACTATGAAGGTCCTAGAGGAGCAAAATTCTGATCTGAGCAAGGAGAAGTCTGGAAGGAAAATAACCTGGGAATGAAATAATTTTATATATGTATATTTATTTCTATATATTTATTTTGTATGTAATTTTCATCCAAATCACTATAAAATGAGCTTGCTACTTCTAAAATGAGCTGTGGTAAGTACAGAACTTTTAAAAATTGGATCTCATAGGGTATTTGTTGGATTCCTCCTCCTCCTTTACCCCTCCTTTACCGCTCCTACCATGGCCTGGATAGGTTAGCACAGGGTGAGGCCCCAGAGCCCAGAGTGGGATTGGAAGAGATGTTTATTCCAAGGACCTAGAAATTAGAAGAGTTAGAGAAGAGTCAGAGAGTGGAAGAAGTTGAAAACTCATCAACCCAAAAGGGCAAGCACAAGGTTGTTAAGGAAAAACAAAGGTCAAGTTTGAAACGTTGGATAGATGGGAGCAAAGAATGGTCCAAGATAGGGTCTGGAACAACTATCTTGCACACTTGCACCAGCCACACACCAGACCGAGGAAGGGACATGGACGGGAGAGGGGTTGGGTGACCAGCAGAGAGTCTGATTTGAAGGCACAAAGGACAGCAATAAGAATAACCAGAGACTTCAAATAAACCCAACCTTTCTTCTGAGTCTTTCTTTTGAGCCAGTTACTGGACCAAAGATATCTGAGAAGGTTTACCACAGAAATAACACCACTACAGCATATTTTGCCTCCTAGTTAACTGGATTAAAAACGTTAGGTACATCTCCACCCTTCTTCTATAAACCACCTCTGAAAGAAAGAGCCTCACACTCAGAAGGCCCATCCCACCCAACAGGCGTTTCCCTGTGCTGTGGCCCAAATAACTCCACCAATCAGATAAAGCTGTATTCTGTTGACAGACTTCTCTCTCAGTCAAATTCTCAGATGAAGAAAGCTGATAACACAAAACCCAAAGGCATCATATTGAGGTGAGTCAGCTCAAGCAAGCTTCTCTGAGACAACCCAAGTTAGTTGATGCTAATGGAAAAACCCACAGGATTTCTTTAAGCTATCATCCAAGCAGAAACTCAGGCCTAATTGTTCCTCTTGAGGTGGATACACCATTTAGAGACTTTATGGAGTGGATATGAGTACCTTCTATAGAGAAAAAAGGACATCATTTTTCATAGCACAGAGAAAGAGCTATCACATCATGTCCTGATGCTGAGGACAGCAATAAAGTATACATATCTTAAGTTGTTAAATGAAGTAGAAGAAAGGAGATCTACAGATGAATATAACTCTGCAAAAAACACCAGAAATAAATAATCTTATTACAATTTTCTCATGTCTCTCCTTTTACTTAAATCTAAAAGCATGATCACATCCATCAAGTAATACCCATACATATAAATGGAAACTGAATTATAAATTATATGTTCCTATATTCTTTGGATACTGTGATAGCACAATTTGAGTGGGCCACAAGGTGCCCAGATAGTTGATCAAACATTATTCAAAGTGTGTCTGTGAGGGTTTCTGGATGAGATTAACATTTGAAGTGGTAGATTCAGGGAAACAGATTGCCCTCACTACAATCTGCTTCCCTGTGAGTGGGCCTCATCCAGTCAGTAGAAGGCCAGAAGAAAGAAAAGGACTGAGTAAGAGAGAATTCCTCTGCCTGACTGCCTTCAAACTGGGATATCAGGTTTTTTTCCTGCCTTCAGACTTGAACTAAAACATCAGCTCTTCCTGGGTCTTGAGCCTGCTGGTCTTCAGACTGGAACTACACCATCAGCCCTCCTGGTCTCCAGTTTGCCAGCTCACCCTGCAAACCTCAGGACTCACCAGCCTCCGCAATCACATAAGCTAATTCCTTATAACAAATCTCTTATACACATACACACACACACACATGCAGCACATTCTGTTGGTTCTGTTTCTCTAGAGAACCTGATTAACACATGCTTGTATAAATTTTATAGCAAAATTGTGTAAAGGATAAAGATATATCAAGTAGTCTTAGTTGTTTTCCTCTCCCCGAGACCCAAAGCCATATGCCCTGCTCTGGCAGTAACTCAAAGAATAATTTGGGGTAGAAGTCACGCCCAAACTAAAAAGGAACTGGCCACAGCCTCCACCACTATCACCATATTCAGAGCTGCCACACTCAGTCAGAGCCATTTACATCTAAATCCACCATATTCATATTGCCTTCTGGAAGCAGGCTGTTTGAAACAACTTCATTTCTAAGGAGAGGCCACTATTGGGTATATACTGTAACTGCAACTGTATACCTCCCCTCATAGTGGTCCCACTGATTTAATGAAAGAGTGAAGGCAGATTGGTCTGGCTTGCAGGGTCTTAGATGACTTGACTGAACACATCATATCAATGTGAGAACAAGCAATATGTCTCAGGCCAAAATCAAAGAGTAAATAAGAGCAAACCTTTCATACTGATATGAAAATTGTATTCACCAGAATTCTGGGCCAAGGGTAGCTTATGCTCACAAGAAAAACTACCAGAGCTAGACAACACATGTTACAGAGGACTGCATACACCAGAGAAGGTCAGTGTGTGGTGTGCAAGGGCACAAAATGGGAGAGTCATCCAGGAGTGCACTCCAGGCAGAGCAAGAGGGAGATTTTCACAGTTGTCATGAGTGGGAAGCTAGCAAGAAGGAAAGAGGTATAAAGGGAATTTTTAGGAAGCTTTCTATATGATTTTGCTATGTGAAATCCCTATACTGAAATCTCTTAAAAAATAAAACAAAGTAAATATTTACATTATTTTTCAAGGCTTCTTGAGTTAGACTGTTGTTGAATGTTGCACTTAGAAATTGGACCCATAGAGGCCTGGCTTTGTGTGAGTTTCATTTCATTTAGACAAAGCCCATCTTCAGATTTCAACATCTTTCCCAATCAATGCCGACCTTTCCTATTACTATAAAAACTTACAATCCACAATAAACAGTGGGGGTTATTATCAAGAATGGTGGAAAGATTGAGCTTTCATGTTTTTTGGTGTTTATCTTCAGAAATCCTAGCTTATTTTTATGACTCTTAGTATCTTATAGCATACAGCATCCATCAATCAACTCTAAAAAAGCAAACTGGGGTGTGTCCAGCATTTTGGCTCCAGGCATAGCTATAAGTTTCCTCCATAATGTCCCAGATCAACAGAAAGGTTACATAGATCCTGTATAGCAAATGTAGAAAAGGCAACAAATACCAGCCCAAACTATATTCTCATCACCTAAGAAGTCTAGAAGACATTTTAGATAAAAAAAGGAATGCAGAATGTCACCAATCTGTGAATTACCTGCCACAAGAGGCACTATAAAGAGAAATCAGACACTACTGTGGTGTGTTATCTTAGATGACAGATTCTAAAGTCAGCACTTAGGACTAAAATTACGTATCATCAAATTTACCACTGAAAATCCCTAAGGAATGCACCATGTTGGAGACACACAGTCTCTCAGTCCAACACATCCAGATTTTCCTCCAAAGGTGGAACAAATGGCCATGGCATTGGCTGAGACTAGAGACCTAGCTTCTGTTTAGAGACCATGTCATAACAACAATATGTTGTACCAACCAATATTAGAATCACACTCAGCACAATGAAAAGTTCACACCATGAGCAGCACAGGGGAACTAAGACAAGGAAGGGAACAGCAGATTTTTTTTCTATCATCTTATGCGTGCCCCAAGGCAAACACTCACTGGTGGGAGTAGGGAGCAAAATTATCTAAGTATGATTGTACTTATTTGAGCTAAGCATACAATTGATAGGATCCCACTCTATTCAGAAGAAAAAACACAATGGGAAAAAAGACACATCAAAGTGGTTGATTTGACCCTGGAACCAAAGACCAGTGTCACTCACTCTAAATCTGTTTGAATGTTTAGCCTCACCAGCAAATACACTTGGCTGAAAGGCCAAAAGATATCAATTTTTCCTTAGATTCTCAGAATGATCGTAAAGGTGGAGAAAGGAAAAATTGCCTCCAGAGTAGCTACTGCCCCAGAGGAGTTTAATTTAAGAAAATATCTAAGAAAAGCCAGTTAGTTTTCCACTGATTTAACAGATAGTTGTGGCCATATGAAAGCCAGAAATGACAATGGTAATAGACACAAACTATGTTCTAAAAAGCTGAAAAGTTAGAGGAGAACACTTCCCAGTTCCAGAGTCAAGAGCATGCAATTCATCCAAAGGATGCTGGAATAAGCAGATGTGGCATGAACACAGCTAATTTTAAACCCCTTGGCTTACAAAGCATTAGAAACCCAACTTGGACACTGAACGGTCACTCTTCTATGAAAGCCCTTTGACCATCCCACCTATCCAAGTATCAGGACAGGAGAGCCCAAGGTAGAGGCAGGTGTCTATGTTTGCATTTGAGAGAAGCTGTATGGGAATCTGGTTCTGAAGCATCCTCACTCTATGTCCTCTAACTGCCATCAGCCCAGCCCTGCCTAAGAATGTGATTCCCAGACCAGCCCTTGTCTTATCCCCTGGGTTAGAGAGGAAAAGGCAGAGCAACAGTGGGACAGTGATGATGAGAGGACAGAGGATGAAGAATTAAGGTTCTGAGAGGGTAAACAGAGATGGAGGCTGCTGCCAGAGACACTGAGCTGGGCATAGCTATCTATGCATTCAACAAATGCTGACCGAGTGACTAATATGTGCATAGCATTCTGTTGAGCATTTCTCATGTTTGACTGTCTTAAAGGGGAATAGTTTCCAGTGCCTTTTTTATTGAGGCTCACTGCTTCATTGGGTGAGTAAGCATCGGCTTTTCCTGATGGCAGGTCACATATCTTTACCCACCTTCATGCAGTCAGAGGCTCCCGTCCCTGGAGGCAATGAAAGAAGAGAAGAATTTAGCCCGAGCTGTAGGCCAGGAGAATTGCCTCAGATATGGTCAGCTTCCAAAATCAAAGCAGGGACTGGGTTCACACAGTGTTCAAACAACGTAAAACACGCTTCATTTTCACTGCAGATCCCTGGAGGGACATTTTTGGAACAGAAATTTGAGAACACTTGGATTATTCACTAGAGCTAAAAAAGGAAGCCAGTGAGGGTAATTTATAGTATTACAAGAGATTTTCAAGTTCAGAGATCGAGGACAGAGTCTATAAGATTTCAACACACGTTAACATAAAGCAAGGGTTGTATGTGGTGAGGCTGACTGAGGACACATTTCATCTTCTGATGGAAGAAAGATGTCTGAAGTCCAGTTTCCATTTCTCAAAAAGACCTTATCCTGCCTGTGGTTAGGCAACTGAAGAAAACGTTGTTCCAAAGCCACAGAATTCATCTTTTCTTTGATCTAGCAAAAATGTGCCCATCTGTGACAATGCAGATTTGGGCAGTTAGAAAACAAGATCTTAGACAAGGAAATCCCAGCCACTATTTTCCAAAAGCTATCCTCAAGACCGAGACTAGGGTCTTTGCTCTCCTTGACACTGTTTATTGGTCTATCTTTCTTTTCTGTCAAAAACTATATCTATTAAAAGAAAAAAAAAAGTAACAGTGAGCACTGACAAGCTAATGTCCCGGTGTACCTATACCTGCATGAGACAAAGCTGAGAGTAGATAGTAAGAAAGTACCCAGGCGAGGATGGCAGCAAGGGAGGGCAGAAAGCAGAAGACAACTCCTTTCTTACTTCAGTTACTGATTTGTTCCAAAAATATCCCCTCTCAAGTGGTCTGGTTATTTACCTCATTAAATGAAGCAATAAACCACACTAAAATCAAAACCATAAAGCACAAAACAAAATAACTTACATTATTATTATTTCATTGCCTTGAGTCTGATTAGGAAAAATATCTTTTAATGGTACGAACACTGAGAAACACAGAACTGCTGACTGCCTAACTCTAACCTATAGTTTATTTGCCACCTGATTAGAGCAGAGGAAAAAGACGTCGTACAGGCCAGTCCAAGAGCCTGAAGTGCAGAGTTTGAGGCGAAGAGGAAGGGGGCTTTGGGATAAAAGGTGATGGTTTCCAACACCTTATATGTGGATTTCCATGGAAATGACAAGTGGAATATAAAAACAGGGCAAGTCTGCATCAGTACTGGAAACTAGAAAGAGAACATCCACTATCAGAACTGTTGAGGAATTTCTGGTGGACGCACTGCAGAGGAACAAGGCCTGAACCCCACCCCCACTCCCACATACAATTCCTTCCCACACATGTGCACAGAAGTAAGCAGAGGAGACCCTGACAGAACACCACTAGCACACCTTTACGTGGAGGGCGAGAGCAGGCCAAAGGGTGGACAGTCACACGAAGTACACAGAGGGGCTTCCCTCACAGTCGGCTGCAACACTTGGCTGTGCCCCACACGGCCACATAGGCAGAGGAGGGGAGTTCCTGGCAGAGACGGTTCAGGTGGAAAACTTTATCTGCCGAGAGATAAAGTGGCCAATTGTGACAGTCTAAGACCCTGCGTCTTCATCACTCTCTCCACCCTCATTCCCACAGGTGCTGGATCTCTGATAAAGCAGTGTAAACTTATATCAAATGTAAAAGTTTCCTATTCCCATCATTTCAACCTGAAGGATTTGTGTGGTTCCCCATACCAATTTCTGATAGATCCCTCCTCAACTCCTACTTCAATTGCATGGTAGGCTTTCTAAGGGTCAATTGGTAGTCAAGTTGTGCCACTTGTATATATTATTATTTTATCTCATTAAATATTGGGTTATCTGATGAAATATGACAACAAAGAGAGAGATATTTCCTTGAAAAAAGCAAATCGAATTCTTTTAAAGAATCAATAAAGATGAGTTGCTAAAAAAATCTGCTCTTAAATTGAGTGCGAGTGAGATAACTGTTAATGCTAGGGAAGAACAAAAATATACAAGGATTCTGCATCCATTATATAACAAGTGTCTTTAAGATCTTGCTCCTGTTTAAGGAAACTGAAACTGAAAATCAGAGGTGATTCATTATGAGTATGGTTTATGTAAAAGTGATGGTATGAATAATCAGTCAGCGCATTTTCAAAGAAAATGCCTTGACCCTACACTAAAAGATGGACTAATAGAATGTCCATTTATATGTTTTATTTTAAAAGGATTTGTCTGTATCATTTTCTATGATTCTCCATCTTCTCATGATTAACCAGCCTACTGGTTCTGATCCCAAAATACAAGAAGGCTACTGCTAAGGACAAATCAACATTGCTATTAAAAGATATTACGGTTCAAATAGAGAGGATAAACATAAAAAATAGAAGGAACTGCTTCCCTTTGATTTACCTCAAAGAAGAGAGGACATTTTAAAATGTTTTAGAAACTAATTTGCTAAATGATCAGTCCTCTGATGACTGATTCAATGAACAACCAATTGGCTGAGCAATTATCTGGCAAATACTTTAGACAGGGCATTTGTCATAGCCATTACACCAGATCAACGCAGAGGCACAGGTAGGAACAGAAGCAGAAGCAACAGGGACAGGGGTAAAAGTAATTAAGACAAAAATCAGTGTTAAAAAAAAAAACGTGATCATTCTGTAGAAATTGTTGAACCCCTAGAAATAAATGCTCAGGGTCTAGAATGCGAAACACAGAAAAAGTTGACCAATATATCTCCAGGAGAAGAGCTCCAGTGACACTAGGGCAAAAATAAATTTAAAAAAAAAACTCAATTTTTTAACAAATTCATCGTTTGGTCAAATGATTACTAGAGAATTAGCTTTTTGGTGAGTTGGCCATTCACCAAATGGTTTTAGGCAATTTCATGTTGGGTGCAGTAGCTGGCTTCCAAGGTGAAAGAGGAGAGCATTCTGGCTTGAACGAAGAAATCACTTAACTCCAAAGTCAGTTCCATCGGGTAAGAGACCAGGTCTATTTAGTTTATTGCTGCAGCAACAGCACTTATCTCAGGGCCGAACACATACCAGAGATTCCAAAAACATTTGTTTCATGAATAAAGGTTGAAGACTAACAATACACATTAATATTCGATATATGGGTCAGGACCCAGATAGGGGAGAGCCATGGGCGTTAGGCTATGAATGCTGCACCTGATCCTATCTGTAAGAAGGAACTCATTGAAGACTTCTGAACAGCCAAGTTATATGCCTGACATAAAGTGTAGGAAGGTTAATCTTTTGCAATTAGTGGAATATGTTAAAAGAGGAGAAACTACAATCCAAACGTCCCTTGATGGATGAATGGATAAACAAAATGTGGTATATACACACAATGGAATATTATTCAACTTTAAAAAGGAAGAAATTCTTACACATGCTACAACATAGATGAACCTTGAAGACATTATGCTAAGTGAAATAAGACAGACACAAAAGGATTTTATTATATATATTATAATATTAAATAATTCGACTTATGTGAGGCACCTGGAGTAGCCAAATTCATAGAGATAGAAAGTAGAATGGTGGTTGTCAGGGGCTGGGGGAAGCAGAATGGAAAGTTATTGTTTAACGACTATAGAGTTTCAGTTTGTGACGATTAGAAAGTACTGAAGATGGATAGTGGTGATGACTGCACAACAATGTGAATGTATGTAATGCTACTGAACTGTACACTTTTTACAAAAATTTACCAAACTTCTTACCAAAACTGTAAAATGGTAAATTTTATGTTATGTATATTTTACCACAATAAAAAAAAAACTAGAAGTCAGAGAGAAACTGACTAGACTGGGAAACTGCATTTTGCCATATGACCAGAGCCAAGCATTTGAAGTGTGCAAGATTTGAGTTAGAGCGGTGGTCAGATAGCACATCATGAGGAGCCAGGGAAACTCTGATAAGAGTTTGGATTTGGTACTGACATTTGAATGATTCTAACTAAAATGTTCATTCATGGGGAAAAAAAGAGGAGAAACTGTAACAGGATGATCCAGGAAGCTATTTCATCCATGCATGGTCTAACCAGGGTCTTGGGAATGAGAATGGAAAGAAAGAAAAGCATTGATGTCAAAAGCATCACAAAGGAATTATAAATGATTTGTTGATTGATTGGATGGGGGAAGGGATTAAGAAAAAGAAAACATCAAAGTTTTTAGCCTGGGGGCTCAGAAAATGATGGTACCATTAAGAGAAAAGGTATGGCCAGAAGAAGGAGGTGGTTCACAGGTAAAAATGATGATTTTCCTTTTTGACATGTTAAGTTGGAGGTGACAACAGAAAACCAAAATGGGGAAGTCCAGTAAGCAGCTAGAGATGTAAGTAAGTGATGAATAAAGGGTAGCTAGCTCAATCTACCAAAGGCAGGCTGAAGACATCACCCTCACCATGTGGCAGCTGGTGAATTAATAATGGCTTTCAAATAAAAAGAATTAGTGGGGCCGGCCTGGTGGTGTAGTGGTTAAGTTTGCACACTTTGCTTTGGCAGTCCGGGGTTCGCTGGTTCAGATCCCAGGCGCAGACCTACACACCGCTCATCAAGCCATGCTGTGGCAGTGTCCCACATACAAAATAGAGGAAAATTGGCACCAATGTTAGCTCAGGGCCACTCTTCCTCACCAAAATAAATAAATAAATAATAAAAAGAATTAGTGTGAGTGCAGTAAACAAACTCTTCAATGAAAAAGATTGATTACTACCACAGAAACAAGTTATTGAAAAGGTTATGAAATAAAGAATAGTATATATACTACATCCTTCAGTCTAAAATGAAGCACATTTTATTTAGATAAATTATAATGTCTTTCATATAGTATGCTGAAATAATTTTTAAGACAAATTTCCTTGGACGGACTAATGAAATCAAAAGAGAAAACGTTAGGACCTATCAACTTTTCAATCCAGTTTTCTGAATTATTCAATCTGAGATTTCTTAGTCTAATACCAACATACATTCTAACAACACAATGTATGAAGGATTGCCAATATCCTATCCTTTGGTGATATTATCATACATTTACTCATTCACCAAACATGTACTGAGAGCTCAGTAAAGACACAGACACAGAATTCGAGTGGCAGGAATGCAAAGGGAAATGCCAAGTATCCCATGCCTTGGAAGAGCTCACAGTCTAGAGGGGAAAACAGGGTAGATGAGGCATTGATCCTGATCTAGTACACTAATACTCTTATCCTGGCTCCTCGTATAAGTCTCCTTGTAAAAATGCCCATTTGCAGGGTTTACCTTAGTTTTTAGAAAGACTTGATCATATTATCAGTTGATCATAGCAAACTGTTACAACCAACCATTATATCCTTGGTTACCCAATACATACGAAATTATTATAATTATTACTTTAGATGTATGGAGAAAGATAGGTGATAGCAGATAGCAAGAAAGGAAAGAATGAGCTAACAAGTTACCAAATAATTTTGAAGGTCCTCTCTACTTAAATATGTAAAAAATATTCTTTGATTAATCCAGAATCAACAATACTACACAGCCCCTCCAGCTGGAACTTTTGCTACTTTTACTCTCTATGCATTTCAATCTGTCATGTTAAAAAGAAGGACTAATTTATACCGTTAACTAATTATTTCATGAATGTATCCATCTCTCCCCAGATATCATGCCAGCTCCTTAAGAAATACGTCTTACTTTTCTTTTGAGATTCCCAGGAGCCTAGAACGGGTCTTAATAAATATTTGCTTAATCTAATTAAAATAAATTATGTTTCTGCCTTGAAATCCTGTCAGTTACACTATTTTGTAGAACACTGCCGAATTAGTAAATAAACACGCCATCCTTGGTTAGCACCAAACAATTTCTTCCCTTTTTGTTGTTTTTTAACATCCAAAGTGCTACTTCTCTTTCTCACAGCCAGTTCCTACAACTTTGGAATTTACAGTATTTTCATATTTCCATAATGACACCTGCTGGTAGGAGAAGAATGGATGAATTGCAGGAATTTTATTCAAGTAGCTCTAGCCAGTCATAGTCCAGTCTGAAACAACTAATGTTCCTGAACAAAGAGTAAATCTCAATGACTCCAAATACTTAACTATTAAAAATTTGAGAAAAAAAGATAAGCACTATTTCAACGCTATTTTCCAACCAGAATTAAAATCTATCCCTATAATCTCTATCCAAAGCAAAACAGCTACAATTAAGGGTAGTTATTATTAAGGGTCTTAAAATTATCAATTCACTTCTGTTAAATATTTTACTCAGAGTTGGCATTGAAAACATGGCTATTTAAGAGATTATCATTCTCTTACACTTTTTTTATTCTTTTATATGATTAATTAATGGATCAAGGTTTAAGTGGCCCAGAAGACAATGAATGGGGCATTTATCTCATTGGTAACCTGCAAGTTTTGCCTTTACAGAGGGCAAGCAAAGAGAAGTAGCAAGCCTGGCCACCTCTGAAAACGCTGCTGGAAGCTTAGCATAAGATGTAGGTCTCCTGCAAAACTCAAATGGGAGACAGGGCTGCTCTGTTCATCTGTTCTACACTGTAAGCTTCAAGAGAGACTGGAGTGTGCCTGACTCACTTCCTCACAGCTCAGCACACTCCCTGGCACACAGTGGACATTGATGAATATTCTTAAACAAACATGGGGTGTGTGTGTGTATATGTGTGTGTGTGTGTGTGTGTGTTTAGCAGCCAAATAGAGTAGATCCCGGGTAGATCTTATCCAGACACCAAGATGTTAACAAGATTAGGTAGGTTCACTCTGATAACACCTGAGTGAGTTTATTTAACTCAGTAGTTTAGAAAGCAGGAAAATTAACCAAGATGGCCTCAAAGAAAATATAGGCAAGTTATATGCATTCAGGCTTCTTAATTACTAGGTAAATGTATAACTCATTATAACACGTATTACACAGACTTTCTTATTTAACCAACAAGTCCTCTTCATTAGAAATCAGTCGTGTGCCAGCGACAGGGGGACAGAGGTGGTCTCAGAACAAGTTTTCTAACTGCCTGGAGGAGAGAGTCCACACTGGTCTTCACTCAGCAGACAGTCTGCTTCTGATTGTTTCGTCTTTACAAGTATGCTAACTTCTCAGACCTCCCTGGACTTGCTTCAGTTTGATTTCTTTCACAAAGAGAAGGAAAAGCTTAGAGGCAAAGTGTGTGAAGTAGATTGTTTCTGATTCCTCATTTCAAAAACATTCTCCTTCTTCTGAAACAGCAGGGCAAGGGACATAATTATCATGCTTATTAATCAAAAGCTGTAGTTTTCATTCAAAAAGGAAAACCCTTTGGGCACTTTAAAAGTCTTTCTTTTCACCCTGACTGTATGTAGACTATAAATCAATTCAAATAAATACTACATTGATTTAGTATTTAATCAATACTAAATTGATTTTATTTAGTCTACTATGTACTACTATGTACTAGCCCTGGTTGGCACTGAAAAAAAGTATTCTTGGATTTTATCCTCAAAGAAAAGAGTTCATTGGCCAGCATCATAGGCAGTAGCCTAGCCTGCTATGAGGACTAACTCGTACCCTGAAAGCAAGTCTGTACTTAACTTCGTGTTTCCAGTTCCCACTCCCACCTCACAGAGGCTATCTCTGCATGCACATGGCTGAAGCAAACATATCAGAAAGCTTGTGCTGTTCCAGGGTACTGTGGCTCATTAGGACACCCCATGAATGGCAAACCATAGGTCCCAGATGCCTACATGTCATGAGAATCCAGCACCTGGCTTGGGGCTTTGCTCATCAATATTTTTCGATGGATAGATGAAGCTCTGCAGAAAAACTGCAGTAATTCAGAATAATCTAATCCTTGGGCCATATCAAATAAATGTGAGTGAGTGTGAGAGTGTGCGTAGTGGCAGACACACTGAATTGGAACTTTGGGCCCAATACTCTACACAGCTGATGAAAGCATTTCATTCTTTGCTTTACACCCAGAGAAGATACCATTGTGATTCATTTTGTCCAGGGCTTTTTCAAGACAAGAGTCACAGGGGAAACCCCAACTCTCTTTTTTATACCCTTATATCAAAATTCATTTTGAAAAGAGAAAATATTTCACCTGGCTCCCTGACCTAAGATAAACCTGCAAACCATTCGAGAGAGGTCGAGGAAAAAAAGGAAATAATATTTATTGAGAGCTTATCACATGCCAACCACTACGCTAAGTGCTCCTTTAGGTCTCATGACAATCCTGTGAAGTACTATCATCCAAACTTTACAGCTGAGGAAACTAAAGTTCAGAAAGGCTAAGAAACTTGCTGAAGCCACACAGCTCGTAGGTGGTAGAATCAAAGTTTCTTCCTCCATTACAGCAGGCTGCTTCCCCTCTACCCATGTCCTCCCAGCTGCTAATGAATACATCCACATGAGAATGAAGGGATGGTACAGGGCGGATCTGGGTTTTGTGGGGCCTAAAGCTTATACAAACTTTGTGTCTCTCTTTAAGGGAAATAAAATACAAAATTAGACACAAAGTTGAATATTTATTGAGAATGAGTAAAGAAATTACAGGTATTACAAATTTTTTAAAAGATGACAAATATCACAAAATGTTCTTTCAACTTACACTTTTGGCTTTCAATAGGGTACATCCTTCCTTTCACATCTCAATTTTAATATGAACAATAATTCTGAAAAAAAAAACATACAAAATTAACCTGAAATAAGGCATACTCAAGAACAATTCAGATGTTCCTACATTGCAATTAGCTACATAATTGGGTAAATGAATTCCTCTTGCACTGCATACTGTGACTTATTGATGAATATATGTGAGATTTTTTTGACCAGAACACATTTCTCAGGGTGTTTCTCTTTCCTTGGTGGCAATTTTGCACATCCTTTCCTCTAAAACCACCAAGCTTGTCAGAACGAGATGCAAGAGATACAATAAGACAAGATCCAGAATGGGATGCAGAAAACATGCAATTTCTCACACAGACATTCTTGCTGTTCTACCTACAGGCTATGCCCTACAAAACACAAGAATTCTGATAAAATTCATACTCACGTGAAAAATATATATATATATATATTTGTGAGTTTATAATTGTATACTTGGCATTGTAAAGTATATTCCAGACAAGGGAGAATCTATTTGGCTAGATATCAATCTTCTCACAATTTTATGTCTGCTGAAGTTAAGAATTTTCCACAGTTGAGCTTCTCAAACCTTGCTTCAAACCTTTTTTTTCCCTCCACTACCCCTGAACTTCCAGTGCCACAGGACTGGCTTATATCCTTAAGACCACCAGCCCTCACCTTGGCTCACCATCCATGCGGGGCGAGTCATCCAGTGCGTGGCAGGAGTATTCCTAGAAGCCATTCCTCACCCAGATGGCCATGAAAAGGACTGCCAACTACATAAAAATATCACACTAAACTACACAGATCCCCAATTCAACTTCCTCTTAGCCAGACGCCCATCACTCAGATGCCAGCTGACAAACTGTGATGGAGAAGTCAGAGTAGAAAGAGGTGATCTTGAGTGATTGCATTTAAATCATCTTGCTTTTGCAAAATTTAGAAACACACATGATCATGTGAACACACTGGTGGCACCCCTTGCAAAGCCTTCATTAGATTGCTGGAGACTGGCTGCTGGTACAGAATAGATCGTATTATAGGAAAATAGAATTGGAAGAGAAGCAAGCCAAGGGCCAAGAGGACATTTGATGAGCCTAACAAGGTCTCTGGGTACCCCTATGTATCAGACAAGACTTGGTTCAAAGGAGATACAGAGTCAGGGAAGAAGAGTAAAGGTCCAGCAATTATCAATGTTTCGACGATTTTAATAAATCACAGTCACCCAAACGTGAATTGGAGAATCTCCCCCAAACGTCACTTCCACAATTTCATTCTCAAGTAAAAAAACTTGAGACATCAATACAGTACAGCTCAATAATTAAGATTAGCCTTTTGGCCTTTTTTTTCACCCAGAGTGGTAGTTTCTTATCTTTCTCATGTGTGTATAATGGGCCACTTTGTAGAAAAACTAGCAGTACTATTGCTCAGGCATTATTTTTAAAAGCCTGACACAGACTGGAAAGTGGTTGTTGTGGGTTTTTTCCCCTCTTGTCAGCTCATCGAAGCTTATATGTCTAGTTTCTGGGAAGGCAAATTGGTTCTCATCAAGGATTGAACAAATAAATATGATCCCTCACAAAAAGACAGTGCGAGGTCCTTTATTCCATTGGATACTGCCTATAGAGCTGATCCTTCAAAAGGAAATATCCATTAATTTCAGCTCCAAAGGACATAAAATTGACCCCTCAGGATCTGAGGCCTTCATTTACAGGTCTTATATAAACAACTGCCTCATTCCTTGCCTGTTGCTACCTGAATCGGGTAAGATGGGCCAGAGAGCTTGAGAATGCCTCTCTTCTCAGACACAGATATCCTACAAACAAAACCAACAATCTTGCAGCCCTCTCCTACCCGCTAAGCCCAAATGCATAATGCAGGCTTTTCTGAAAGTAGTGAGGTTGAAAAAAAAAAACAATGCCTTGCCACGCTTGCTTAGGGCTCCACAACAAAATCACACCACAGATTCTCTTGCCATAATGATGCTTCACAAAAGAAAGGACACACAAAATTTAGCTGCTAGCTACTGTGTGCCAGGAACTTTCATATATGCTTCATGCATACCCTTTTGAGGTAAATACTATTATCCATATTTTATAGACAAGGAAACTGAGGCTCAGAGAGATTAAGATATTTTCTCCAAGATCTTGCAGCTATAAAAGAGCAGGGGCAGTATTCAAACAGAAGACATCGGACATCTTGTGAAGTGGTACCTACAGTATAAAGTGGAGAGACCGTGGGCTTTGGGCTTAGCTCCTGGCTCTGCACAGAACAGCAGTGTGACCCAAGACAGATGACGGTGCTCCTTTCTTCATCAAAATATAGGGGGCCGGCACAGTGGCAAAGCGCTTAAGTTCGCGTGTTCCGCTTCGGTGGCCCGGGGTTCGCCAGTTCAGATTCTGGGCACAGACCAACGCACTGCTTGTCAAGCCACGCCGAGGCGGCGTCCCACAGAGAGCAACTAGAAGGAGGCACAACTATGACGTACAACTATCTACTGGGGCTTTGGGGAGGAAAAAACCAAAAAGAAAAGGTAAATTGATTAAAAAAAAATAGGGGTAAGAAGAGCATCCACCTCAGAGGTGTTGCCAAGGTTGAACGAGTTGTAGATGTAAAAGGCCAGAACTTAAAAGATACTCAGTGATTTTTGTTACTTTCCCTTCCTCTCAGCTTCTTGGAGGCAGAGGCCACATCTTTTTTCTTATTTTGCACACATTCAGCCCTTAGCAAATATCTGTGGAAATGAACCCTGCCATGTCCAGTGCTTTTTGGTGATGGCTGACATGGTGTTTTCCAAAGCAACACTGGCATCCTTATGCCCAGAATATTAAAATTCTCATTTTGACAGATTGATTGGATGAAATACCTCACACAACAATGCAAATAAAGTAGGAAATGGTGGAAAAAATATTTGCAATTTATTAAACCATCAGTTCCAGCATCACTTCTTTATCAAAAAATATTTTAAGCCAGTGGAATGTAAGGTGAAACAATACTCAAGTTGTCAAACAAACATTCTGAGCAGCATCATGCCGTTACAACAGGCATGAACGGCTAGTGGGCCAGGATTGCATCTGATCCAATAAGGTGCTCCAGTGAGGCCTGGCTTCTAGGGTTCTGAACCAGCTGCTCAGATACTAACCTAAGCACATGAATGCTGAAGCCAGCCCCCAGTCCTAAATGAAGGCTACACTAGTATAAGAAATAGGGTTTGGCCTACAAATACACACTTTAGCAAGAATTGGTCCACTTCTCTCCATTTCCACTTCAAGGACCCTAGTCTAAGCCATCATTATCTCTAGCCTGGAATTCTGTAATAGCTTCTGTAACTGATCTCCTGCTCCTGCCCCTGACCTCTTTCATCCATTCTCACACTGCAGCCAGAAAGAACTTTTAAAAACACAAATCAGACTGTGTCAGTCCCCTGGTCTCCCACAGTTCTTAGAATCAAAACTAAACTCTTCATTATGGCCTGGAAGGCCTAATGGGATCTGACTTCTGCTTGCCTCTTTATTCAGTGAATGAATGAATGAATGAGTGAATAAATGAGTGAATGAGAAACATACAGCAATGCACCACCTATCTAGGATGAAGCCCAGAATGTCTTGCATAAGACAGGTGACTGTTATTGCTCTCACTTAACCTTTATTGAATGTCCTGGGCACAGTGGGATGTGTACAGAACAACAAAGATAACTCAACCCCTGTACTTCAAGATCTATATTCCAGGAGGTGGCTTTCCAACAAGAAGGAGGGGAAGGGTCTTGCTTGGCAACACTTTTTTCATTCTCTTTTTCCTTCTTCAGACTTAGAGACAATGGTGTGTAGAGAGCCATGGAGAGCTCTGAGAAAGAAACTAGGAATATTAGGTAAAAGTAGATGTACCTTTAGGAGGAAGGGAGAGAGAGAAATCAGTACAAAAGATAAGGAATGGGACAGGGAGGTCAGAGAAGGGAAGAATCAGTGAGGAAGAAAGGGGGAATCCATATATGGCTCTCTGTCTCTCCCTGCCTAAAACATTTGACTGGGACTCATCTGAAAAAACAGATATGAAGGTGAATCCCTGTGACCTTGGACACACCTGTGACCATCCAGAAATGGACTGCAGTAGCTAGAAAAGTAGATATGTACACTCAGCTCTGGGCAGATTGACAGAAAGCAAGAGCTACAGCTGGAATATTCTACCATTACTGACTTCACCTCCATTTCTGAAAGTAATTTTCCCATCAGTCTCCAAATTTCCATAGTCACTGACTATACAAGAGCAACACTGCATGAACAAGGAAGTAAGAGATGAGTAAGCCTTCTTCCATGCCTTCTATCCCCTTTCTCATAGGGTTTTGGAGTCCTCGACCACTAAGAGAAGCAGACTATAAGTATTTTAGCTCTTTAAATAGTCCCGCTGTTCCTTCCTTTTTCTAAACTACTAAATTATTGTAAGTATCATGTATCATATACTGTCATCCTATAATTTAACTGGTTCATGAATGCCTTGTCTCTCTTAATAAATTATAAGTTCCTTGAGGGTAGAAATCACGTATTCCCTCTTTCATTTGTATCCCCCACAGCACTCAGCAGTGTCAGAAATATAGCAAGGATTCAAGAAAAACTCATTGCACTAAATACCATCCAATGCTTTGCTGTCTTCAGAAATCCTCTCTCAAGGACATGAGAACTTAGTCTGACATTAGAGAAGAAACTGAGAAGAATCACAGCTAAAATGTCAACAGTAATTTCAATAAATCAATGCACTCAACTTTCTCATCTGTATAGCTGGTCTACCACAGCAAAAAACATTTTGATGCCGTACCATGATGTGAGCAGTACTAACAATAATTTATCCCGTTGCCATGTAAACACTGAGGAGCTAGCCTATCAGTAGATGTGCTGTAAATGCTGATCCAATTCTAAAAAATATCACTTCCTTTTCTCTTCAAGAAGCAATTTCCCAGGTTAATACAAATATGAAGGAGAATGCTAACGTCCACCCAGGCTGCTCAGAACTCTTGTAAATTCATTAGCTGGACGTCCCAAGTTCTTCTCACACTTGTGAGGACTGGACTGAGTTGTCACTGCCATGGCTGATCTACTAAATCCTCAAAAATGCAGCAGAGTCTAGGGCTGCAATGACCACTCCTTTCCCTTGGATCATGGCAGGAACCATTAATGATGGAATTCTTTCCCCTGAGTCTGGACTTGGCCTCAGAACTTCTCTTGACCCAGCACCCCAGCCCAAGCAGCCTCTACAAAGTAGAGTGAAGACTTGAGATGAATCCTTTTCCCATATACAGGCTAAGGCCTTCTAATCTCCCATGAAGAGCTACTGTAAAGACCAAACTCCAAATCAGGCTGTTAAATAGGTTACATTTGTCTTCAGTGACACCTAAACCCTCTTTACAGAAGTTACCCCATTGTTTCTATTATCCCCTCTCCAACAAAGCTATCACTCTGGGATGTTTATGGTAAGTCAAGCTGCCAAAATTCCATGCTATGTGCCTACCCCTGGCCTGCCTTCCACAGATGTTATTATATTCTCAGGACCTTTCTTCCTCCAACTTCCTTTTCCGTTAACACCTGAATGTCTATCACCTAACTCCTGGACTCTTCTTTCTTAGTTTCATAGATAACTGCTTAGTTAGTCTGACAAACTCATCTAAACTAATATGCTAAGGCTCCAAAGGAACATACTTGAATTCTAGCAGGGCCCTTCCAGAAACAATGGCCTGAATGACACTAATAGGAAAAACTTCAGACCTTAATGTTAATTGGCTAGAAGAGAGATTCAGGAGCCTGAGAAACTGCTCCCTGTCACACCTCCTTGATTTTCTCTCTGAGTGCCCACTCAGTAACTCTTTTTCAATCAGTCACTGCCCTGGGTCTTTCTAGATCCATTTCAGCAAGCCAATCTAACCACCATATTAGAACATAACCCAAAAAACACCTAAAAATTCCCTGGAAAAGCTAAGGTAGTTGAAAAAAGAAGTACCTGATTTCTGTGGGTCTTCAGGCACATGCTAACTGGAAGAGTTTGCTAGAACTCCCCCTGCCCCAAAATTTACAATGCTGCCTCTGTAAGCATTAATCTGGTATCTTCTAGAAGCTGAATAAATTAGCTATCCCAATACCACTTAGGTTAAGTGGCTTAATGTTTTCACCAGATCTGAATAGGCCTAGACAACAAGGAGTAGGTGGGGATGAGCATGTATTTTCATTTCTTTCATAAGCCCTATTCTCTGTGGACTGGTTGTTTCTAAAACTACATACACACAAAAAAGCTTTAACTGCATGAGTAATTTTTGTTTTGCAGCACATTATTATTCACTTTCAATCATGCAACTCAAAAATGACTTACAGAATTACAAGAGTGTAGTATGAAGTTTCTAATACAATTCAATGGCCCTTAAGTAAAAACATGAACACCATCAACTGCAGTTATCCTGTGCAATGGCAGAAAACTGTCAAGCCCAATTATGTGAAAATGCAAGAGAACTGTTTAGACAAGCTCTTCACCAAGCCTTTCCATTGCTCATACAATAGAGGATGCTTAAGATGCTCTAATGACATTAAATCAGATTTCTGATTATAAAATATGCTTTTCAAGTTAGTTCAACAGAGGATTCTCTGTCCTAGTACATATAGCAAGATAAATGTTACAACAGTTACTCCTAGGAGTAAGATCATAGAAGCTACTTGCCAATCAAAATGTGTACATTCCAGGTGAAGCTAGAGAAAATGCTTGAGGCAAATTTACTAATGAAGAGTGACTTAAGAATGCAAAATACTTGAGACACACACCCCCATCCCCAGTTAAGGGTCCTGTTTTATTGATGTAATCTACTTCCTTATAATGCTCAATAGAGGTTTTGGAAAACTCTTAGATTAACATTGGGCACACCGTAAGTGCACAAAAAAAGTTTGATAAATGAATGAATGAATTCTTAGATATACTAAAGAGCTCCAATAAACATAGAAAACTGAGAACCATAACATGTAGAATCATACCTCACTTTCTTCAAAAATGCTATTACTACTCTGCTTGTTAATTACTCTCCTTAGGGCAATTTCTCTTTTTGAAATGTTTTAAGGCATTTATTTTCCCAGCAATGAATTAAATATTGGTTAAGCATCTGCACATCTATACATTTAGATACAGCATGTATTTTTTTCCTATTTCATAGATTTCATAAAATGCAAAGGTTATATAATCCTGCCAGCATTGTCATTAGCAAAGATAAAAACTCATGAGCTTTGTGTTTTAGTTTATCTGACATTCTGTTTCATAGCCCAACCAGGTTTCATAATGAAAAATTCCCTCTGCTGGTGCCTCAAATACTTTATTTTTAAAATACAAATGATTTGACCAATATCACTGTGGCTTAGAAATGTTTTGCTCCCCGTTGGTCTCTGCCATGATCTCCTCTGGATATAGTTCAATTAGATGCCTTCTCAGTTTTTCACAAGTAGCCTGTTTTTGTAAAAGTTTGAAAAACTTTGAAAAAGAACTATAAAACGTTTTCACTGTCAATAGAAAAAAAAAATGGATTGCTTGAGCCAGACACAGCTCCCCGTAGTGCTAACCTTTTGATCCTGGAATCCTTTCATGCACTTAAGTCTTCTCTAGAGTCAATGGGAGTGTTGTGTATGCAAGGGCAGCAGGATCAAGTTCAGTCTCTTCTTTAGTACTCTGTAGCCAAGTGGGGTAGCCAGCTGAATCTGGTTTAGTTAAAAAAAGAAAAAAAAAAAAAACACTTTCCTGATGCTTTGAAGTTTTTTGGGCAGTGTAATAATATCGGGATTTGTAGGAGGTTATTTTGCATAATCCTTAATAAGATATTCTTATGGCTTCAAAAAGTTAGTAGGATAAGAAAAGCAAGAACCTCCAGTACTCATATGAAGTATTTTTTAAAGTTCTGTGTAGAAATGACCCAAAATGCATTTCAGGAAGATGTATAATTATAGGACTGTCCCAACTGTGTGTCCAGGAAGGAACTCATCTAAAACTATTCTTGATTGATGTATTTCTACCCTATTTTTAAAGAAAGAGATATAATATAATATAATATCCCTCAAAAAAGTCTCCACAGAAAATAGAATGGTGGTTGCCAGGGGCTGGAGGGAGGGGGAATTGGGGAGCTGGTGTTGAATGAGTACAGGGTTTCAGTTTTGCAAGATGAAAAGAGTTCTGGAGATGGATGGTGGTGATGGTTGCACAACAATGTGAATGTACTTAATGCCACAGACCTATACACTTAAAAATAGTTAAAATGGTAAATTTTATGTTATGTGTATTTTAACCACAATTTAAAAATATACAAATAAAATAAATTTTAAAAGGTCTCCAAATGCTTATACTATTTAGAATCAGGAAAATTAGAACTCTGTTAGCTGGACAATTCCTGCATGGTTTGCATTCACTTATTCATTTTTTTTCTTTTAAATGAGTACAAAATACTCTGATGAACACAAAGAAGCTTGCTGGAGGACTCTACTATTTGTAAATGGATTAAGTATCCCTGTGACTAATCCAACTATTTGAATTGAAACAGGTACTCTTTCCTTTTGATTTGTTATCACTCTAACCCTGCAAGTACTCACTGATGAGGACGTTTTTCCAGGCGAGGCCAGAGGGCTGAGCAAGGTGACTGCACTGCCAAGCGGAAAAGAGGGCTAGAGAACAGAGAAGTACAGGGGCCCATCAGAGAAGCCACAAGATCTCTCTGCTTTGGAAGCCAGTTCATTTTATTCTCACCAAGAAAATGAGCTTCATTTTCTGGCATTTTGGCTAGGACGTTAAGAATTTAAACTAATACCATTAGACATAACCTACTATTTTTAAAAATAAGCATTTTATTATCACTTTGTGGAAGGGTACTAAAACCCCTGTCATTTATTCATATTGGGAATCCAGTAGCAACTTGAGTCTGGAAGAAAAAAGTGGCCTCATTAAATAAGTGATGGTCCCAACACTAAATATGAGGTTAGAAATGACTTTCTCTCTGGTTAAATTACACACACACACACACACACACACACGCACACACACACATTTTAGAAGCACACTCAAGCTAAAACAAACAGAAGAAAGGTGAACACCGTATTTAGTAGTGGGAAATAGAGTGTGTCATTTTAACATATATGAATAATTAACCATTTTTTCCCCACCTTTTGGAATCCAGATGTTGGGCAATCTCATCTTTGCTCCAAAAAACTATTTCCTCTTTAACAAATCTCTTAAAACTTTAGTGGTGGTCCTCAGGCAAAAAGACACTGCATTAAGAGGTAAGATCTCCAAATTCTCTTCTTTGCTCTTTCTGACAAATGAGAACCATGGCTCCACATGCTCACTTACCAGCACACCCACTAAAGAAAGTATTTTGTTACCTGTTTGGAGTATATTTTAGGATTATAAAATTAAATTACTTCACCAGGATAAAACAGGTTTCTGGTGTTTGGAGAGAAACCACTGAACAAAGAACAGGCAATGTATAAAAGAAATACATAATGGCCAATAAATATGCAAAGAGATTCATTCAGCTTTGCTTGTGATGTAAGCAATGCAAATAAAACCAATACAGCAATTTTTCTATCAGAAAGGCAAATTCTAAAAGATCGACGAAAATAAGAGTGTAAGGAAGAATGGGTAGAAAGAGACACCTTTGTGTACTGTTGATGATAGTGTAAATTGGGACTTGAGCATAAATTTAGCAACACGGCAACTTTATCACTGTCAAACTGTTAAATACTTCTACCTTTGGGCCCAGCAATTCCACTTCTAAGAAGTTTCCTTAAACAGATCATTGTATGTGTGAACAAAGAAGATGCAAAAGGATATTCACTGCAGTGTAATTTACAATAGTAAAAAATCGGAAATAAATCATGTCCATTAATAGGAGATTGGTTAAATAAATTATTGCTCATTCATTCATCAACTATTGGTTGAGGGCCTACTGAGTGCCAGGCAGTATTCTATATGCAATACACATAATTCATCCATTAAAATAATGATATATACCTATGGTTATTAATATGGGAAAAGGTTACAAGACAGTTTGTGTACTATTGTCTCATTTACGTAAAAGTGAACATGTACTTACTTATATAGATTTATATGTGAATAAATATACATTGACAGACATCTGTAAGGATGATCACCAATGTGTTATTATACTACCAGTGGTTATCTCTGGGACTTTTTTGTTGCTAATCTCTACACTTTTCTATGCTGTTTGAATATTTTTACAATATAGCTATATCATTTTTATAATCTAAAAGTATTAGGGTATATTAATTTTGAAGAGATAAAAAAAGAACCACTGGTACAATTTAATCATATTAAATATTCAGAAGAAAATACCAGACGGCCACAGAATTCCAGAAATCCAGCTGCAGTTCTAAGAAGTAAGATGCAAAAGCAGATGCTTGCCCACAAGGATGAGGTAAACAGGGATGAAGCACAACGGTTCCATAGAATTCAAGCGCACAATGCAGCTGAATGTACTCTACTAAACTAGACATCCAGGCCAGCCAAATCCCCAAAGACTGTGAAGCCTAAAAACTAATAACAATAAACATATCATACACAGCGTTTTTATATAACTTGGATGTTATTTGCATTGAAACATTGGTCTTTTAACAGTTTGTACTGTTGCTTTTTAACTCTATATATCATTCCTTTTCCCTTTAAAAATGATCTCCCATGAACCTTCCCCATCCCTTTAATCCGACAAGACAGTTTTTAGTCTGAGCAGGTGGGGAATATATAGCTTGGTTAAAAAGCTAAAATACTCTTGGCTTTACCTGATTATGATTATCTCAGCCAAAGTATCAAGTGCATATCAATAGCATAATCATAATCCAAAATAATTCCTTTTTCTGCCAGAATGAGTAGAATCAACAGGATGTGCATCATAAAGACAGATAGAGAAACCATAACATAGAATGATATACCAGAACTCATGCTAGAAATTCTCCCATGAACCTAATGAATCTGAATACATGAATAGCTGGCCAACATGAACAAAAGGACAGAAACATACAACCACATCAGATCTTTTAACTGTTAGGAAGGAATGTTCAAGATTTCTCATGTTAAATGCATGGAGCAGTTATTTAAAAGTCTGGGTGTCTTCTGTGAGAGATGTACTAATATTCAACTTTGAATATTTTTTAAGTATTGGTTGTTATGTTGTTGTTTACTCTTACTGGGTTACTTTACATTTTTATACCTTGTACTACATATGTATGATAAAACATCAGCTTTCTCAAACCTATATAAAACTTCTTCTCCGGGTCTTTAAGACAGAATCAAATCTCAGCAGTAAGCAAATACCTTGCTTTCACACTTTTTATGATAAAAATTGAAAACGAAACTTGAAGACATTTGGTTCAGTCAAACAGAACAAACAAAGCAAGTACTGTAGTCTAGTGTCTTTTATTAGGCCAACTTCTGAGTTCTGAACAGCAAGATCCCTTGACCACATAGAAGGCTTAAGAAAAATTGTGTGTGTGTGTGTGTGTGTGTGTGTGTGTGTGTGCGCGCGCGCGCGCGCGCGCGCGGGCGGGCGTTGAACTCTACCACGGACCCATAAGATTCATCAAACATTCTAGCTTTACTCCCTTCAAAAACTGTTTCAAGGAATCAGAATAACCTGCCAACAGATTTTTAAAAGCTGAAAAAATATTCTGTAAAATATGACTTTTCTGATTAGGGAGTGGGCACATACAGACTACTGACCAAACCCAAGCTTCAGGCTGCCATGGTTACTGAAGCTGAAAAACTTGTTATCTGTTGTTAGCTGGGCCAGAAGCATCAACCTCTCTCTGGTTTCTCGCCCTTACTTCCCCATTTGTTATATTCTTTAAACGAAAAATCCAACTTCAAGCAGTCTGTTGGTGTTCCCACAAACAAAACAGGTTTTATAGACCTGAGTATCTTGCAAGAACAAAGAAAATCTAGGAAGCCCTAAGAATATCAAACTGACCCATTAATTTTTTGGACATTCACCAGATTAATATGAATACGTCTGGTTACCCCTATTGGGGAAAGGAAAGGTAAGAGTTCAGGTTTCTGGGCTTTACATTAATAGTTCAAAGCTAGACAGAGGGGTGGGAGATTGAACGCAAGCCCCTCCTTGCCTGCCAAAGCATGTCCTCGCTGCAGTTGCTTCTTTATGAATCTTTGTGAATGGAGCATTAAAGGAAATGACTAAAAAAGAAAGAATACACCATGTTCATCAGTCTGATACTGCACAGTAAAATGTTACTTTCATTTTCTTTAATGACATTTTTGTAGAATGATGTCAGAAGTAAAGTTTAAAACACAGTTTTAGTCACAAAACTTCTTATAATAGTTGAAAGAGAAAAATCTCTAGGCTAAAAACTGCAGTAGTATAATCTTTCATCTTAAATGTTCGGGAACAAAGGGTTTATATTTGGTTTAGTATGTGTGTGTTTGTCTGTGTGTGTGTTTTCATAATCAGTGTTGAGTATTGAATCAATGCCTTCTTGTGGTTCTACCGCAATAATCATGTTCGAAGCAACCAAGAATACTTTATTAGCCAGTCTTCAAATTTTTAGTACTTAAAACTGAGTAAATAATGTCAAATCTCTTAAATTGTGTCTAAATTATGAACTAAATTTAAGAAAAACCCAGAAAATTTCAATTCACTAGAAAACATTGTAGTAACAGCTTATTTAACAAAAATAACACACTGAGTTAACATAATTTTACTTAAATTCATATGATAATATTTACAATAATATATTTATTACTTTTGTGGCAATACAATTCAGGGGTTATTAATAAGGCTAGAAAAACTCTTCCTCTGTGTTAAACTAACTGATCTCCCCAAAAGTCCATCCAAGTTTAGAATCCTACAATTCTAATTACTTTATTAATAAGAACTAAATGGGGGGCCGGCCCGGTGGCGCAGCGGTTTAGTCCGCGCTTGGCAGCCCGGGGTTCGCTCGTTCGGATCCCGGGCGCCCGCCGACGCACTGCCTGTCAGCCATGCCGTGGCGGCGTCCCATATAAAGTGGAGGAAGATGGGCACGGATGTTAGCCCAGGGCCAGTCTTCCTCAGCAAAAAGAGGAGGATTAGCAACGGATGTTAGCTCAGGGCTGGTCTTCCTCACCAAAAAAAAAAAAAGAACTAAATGGAACGCTTCTTCAGAGATATACTTCTATCTCTCAAAAGCTTAAAGGAAGGAGCAGTTTTCAGGAACATACAGAAGCTATACTGTTGAGGAAAAAAGTATTTGAGGCTTTTAAAAAAGAAAGAAAAAAGTTACAAGGGCCCTTCACACTTCACAGACCTTCCCCTTATTCACTCAGAATTCTTTGAAGGAGGGCTATGTATATTTTAGCCTGTGACAAGGCTGTATTCTTTATCTCCTTTCCACCCCTGCCCCAATCACTACTTCCCACCAAATAACTAGATACCAATAAAAACAAGCCTGTGGCAAAGTGAACACTGGCTCAGCATCTACTAAAAGAGCTGAAGGCATGAACTAGCCTGGCACTTCTCCATACCTTGTGGGGCTGAGGTCAGTTGGCTCGGTGTAGTCTCAAAGGACCAGCAAAGGGCTTCCACAGGTCATCTGGGTGATTCTCCAGTGTCTCAGTTTCTGTGTTATTTCCAAGCATCTCCAGAAAAAGAGATTCCATAGTAATCCATTCCAATGCTTAACGAACCTCGCTTTCGGGAAATTCTTCCCTACATCCAACCTAGCTCCCTCCTGCTGAAGTTAAAGACCATTTCCTTCTGTTCTCTTCTCAGCAGCAAGGAGAACAGCTGGTCACCAGTCTCCATACAATAACCCTTCATATACTTGAAAAGTTTTATTAAGCCACCCAACAGTTTCTCTCTTCCAAGCTGAATAAATCCCAGCTCCTTTAACTTTCCTAAGTCCTATTTTTCCAACCTTTTGATCAAATTTTTTTTCTTTCTTCTCTATTCTCTTCTTTCTCTATGTAATAGCCCTGGACTACTGAGAGTGAAATCTGAGATGCTGAGGCTTTAAAGTGGACTGGAGGGGAGGTTTGAGGACTGTTCAACAGGGTCTAGAGACGGCAAGATGGGGTGACAGAAAACTGGAGAAATATACACTGTAATTTAATTCATAAAGCCAAGATATCTTGGAAATATGTCTTAGTCATTCTAAATTTTCCACAATTTCTTGCAGAGTCATTGTATTTTCAAGACTATCATTGGATAACATTACATTCAGTTGCAAGTTTTGTGAATGTCAGTCTTGCCCAACACTTGGAAAACATGCTGTCCAAGGCACCCTTCAGTACAACTTCAGACTGTAGTAAAACAGCTAGGTAACATCGGCTGACTCAGAAGAATGCAAATCTCCAGTAACTCATCAGCTACTAAATGGCCAATGCAAATATTACAGTCACACACCAAGACACACAGTTTGACTCTATCCCAACCTTTCAAGACATAGAGAATAATCAATGCCTGAGATGAACATTCCTTGTCCTGAGATGGTCAGATGTGCCTTGCTGTGTTAACCTAAATCCCAGGTGACAGAAAGTCCTAAAGATGTCAAAGGGTTTCTTAGAGCACCCCGAGTTCCTGTGCCTCAAAGAATGTGCCACACATAATACACTGAGAGTTTTCTTTCCAAGTGTTTTTTTAAATTTTTTTATTAAATACGAATCCAAGAATAAATGCATTCAGATATATGATGTTAAACTTTTTACTCTTGATTATGACAGGATTCTTAAAAAAAAAGAAAGAAAGAAAAAAAGGTTTTCACAAGATTGAAGATGAAGGCTTCCCTAGTCTGTGGCTTCAGTAAGGTTGACTACAGATTAGAGACACTGGCCAGATGCTGCTTCTATTATGCCAAATTTGACAGAGACAAAGTGGGGTATTTTACAAGTTCTTGTTTCTCAAATACCACATTTTTGCCTTGGACCTTTTTTCTTCTTAAGGCATAATTTTTTCCCCAAATATATGTGTTTCAGTTTGTATTTCTCAACTGTGGGTCAAATTTTATTCTTAAGGACCAAGGCAGGGCGCCTTAACAGTTGCATGCATGTTCCTGCATCCATTTGTGAATTGTGTGTGTGAATGTGTATTTGGAATATGTCTTTAATTTACTATCCAGTTGTGCGGACAAGTTGGTCTTTCACTGAATGAAAAGGTATTAGGCTACTTATGGAAAACAAATTGCTGCCATCTGTAAAATAAATGACTAAAGATATCACTATCATAATGAAATTCATGAATCAAGATTGATGAGGAGAGGGATACTTTTAGTATTCAAATTTCGCTTTTCTCCCCCCCTCCAACCCCTGTACACTGAAAGAAGGTTCAGGCACCCATAACTGCAAACAAGGCCCTTACCTCCTGCTATGAAGGCAAGGGTGAAGTTCTTGGCAGGCTTGGGGCATTTCAGAACCCAGGGATGCCAGATGAAGGGTGGGCTCCTTTTATATGTGTCTTCCAGCCTGACTCCCCTGACTCCTACCACTGTAAATTTACGTGAGTAGCACAGGGCCTAGCACATAGTCATGGTCAATAAATATTTGCTGAATAAATGAACGAAGAAAAAAGATCATAGATTCCAGATCATATCTTATTGGTACCAACATTTTGCTATAGCTGGAGAAACTCAGGCAAAGAGGAATAAAAGGCCTGTCTCTATGGCATAAACTGAACTCGGTGCTCAGGTGTTCTTTTTATCCAGTTGTATTTTGACCACCTGATTTAATGACGACAGCACGGAGTGTTAGGATCCTAAAATGAACTGCTCAGTCCACCACTATTTATTAGATGTCTATATTGTAATGACCTACATTACCAGCATAGAGTAATCCAGGCTATTAATTAATTCAGGGCCAGAAATCAAACATAAGCATCCTGGCTTAGGGTTGAACCTGCTCCCCATTACACCATGATCTCAATTCCTTTGTGTCTAGTTACTGCTGCATTCCATTGTCATAAACTGAATCCCCACAGTAGAATGCTATATTAAAACGGTGTTGGCTATATTTCAAAACATGGCCTATTTGGGAGATCTCTTTCCTAGGAAAAAGGCACAGCAATAACCAGGGTGTATCTCTAGAGTCACAAAATCTAAAGATCAGGAAAACATTCAACTAAAACATAACACATTACTTCTCTTTAACGACTGAATGAAACTGTGGCTTGCTACTAATGGTTACAATTCACGAAAATCAAGGGCCAAAGTGTGTTATTCAATGCAGATAAAATATGGCTACCTTTGTTGTAATATGCTTAAGAAAAGGCTTTGAACCTTGGTCATTTTAAACTCTAGTGTATTTAAATTGCCATTTATTACACTGAATCTCCATTCCTCTCCTTTTCCCTCCTCCACCAATGACCCTTCCCCTAGGATAAGGCATTCTACCCACTGATCTTGGCTTTCTTCCCCTCTCCTACTAATAAGGATTTTTAGAAGCTCAATCAAACCAGACTCTAGTTACTGGAATATAAATGACAATATCCTTTACAACATTATCATTCCCAAAGGACTTTATATTTTAATAGAAAAGGAAATCTAAGCCAGTCAGTTTCCAAATTTAAAAGAAGGAATATATACATTAGTAATTTATGAGTTCATCATAACTAAATAAAAATAGAAATATAGCATAGTGAAACTTAAAATTCCTTAAGTCTCACCAGAAGAATCAAAGATGATCAAGGCACCAGAGAATCCGAATTAGTTTTTTTCCCCACACTTTGAAAGGAATGTCCTGCACTAAAATTGAAGTAAAAATTATTGCAGCGATGATGAAAATTTTACCTTAAATTTTGACCAGTTCAGAGTTGGAAAAGGGCAAGACAGAGCTTCTTGTACATGGCTTGTGGGAATGTAAACCCGGATGACATTTCTGTAGGAAAACTGGCGATACATATCAAAAGTCACACGTGTATAACATTTGACCCAGTCATTTTACAACTAGGAATTTATCCTAGGGAAATAAGCAAAGATTTACCCAAAGATTTGGATACAAGATACTTATGCAACATGTTTAAAAGCAAAACAAAATAATCTCAAATCAACCACAACGTCCAGCAATAGGAGACTGATTAAATAAAAACGAGAATCCATGGATGGGATCACTGTGTAGCCAAGGTGAGGAAACTCTGGCTGCACACACGGACGAGAAAAATCTCCACCCCGTGATGCTGCCTGAAAAATCATGAAGTGTGAAGTGGTGTGACTGGAATGACTTTATTTAAGGGAACAAACTCTCACACACACAGACATACATATACATTTATATTCTTACTGTTTTTTTAAATGACCATAAGAATATACCCTAAGCTTTAAATGGAGTTACCTCCAGGTAATGTGACCGAGAAAGAGAGTGAGCCGGCAGTGTGTGGAGAGAGAGAAAGTTTAATTTTCTGCTTTATAAAACTAGTTATTCCTTAAATCTTTACATCCAGCAAGTATCTGTTTTATAGTTCAAAAACAAAAATAAAAAGCTTTAAAAAGTCACGTTTCAGAATAAGGACTTAAGAAGCAACTCACAATGTTTTCTCAAGTGAAAAAAAAAGCAATATACAAAATAGCACAAACAATATGATCCAACTTTGTAAAAGTAAATCATATATGGCATAGAACGTAAGAGAAATATAGAGAGCCAAAAGGAATGAAAATATATCAAAATATTACTGGTTAGTTCTGAGTGGTGAGACTAAGATCATTTTTTTTCTTTTTTTTTTTGAATTTCATAAATTGCAGTGAACATAGATCACTAGCATAATACTGAAAAACATTAAATATTATTCTTAACACATTTAAAATTTTTTAATCTTCAGTTCAATAAGTTAATGGTATTTGCTTTTCTAATGCTAAGACTTACACCTTCTGCCAACATTGACATTCACTTTAAATGCTAAGCAGTGTTACTTGGAAGCTTGAGATGTCAAATTTCTACAGATGAGTATCCTTTTAGCTCACTATGATGTGCATGTTCTAATAAAGACTTAAAATGTTAGATGAAAGAAGGGACCTTATGGAGCAGAACGACGAAGCTGATGAAACTGAGGTCCAAAGAGTTAAAGTGGTTTTCCAAAAGCTCAAATCTTTTCATTTAATGGAATAGCTGAGACAAGAACTGAGTCTCCCAGTCCAGTGTTTTTCCATGACATGCTGCTGCTGTGTTTTGGATGAGAATCACTGAAACCACAACAAAAATAGCACTTTAAGAAATGTACAGCAAAATGGCAAATGGACAAAATTTGTACGTAGCTTCACAGAAAACTGTCAAATACAGCAAAATCCAGGTTCCACTCTCAAAATCCCATTGGCCTTTCTGAGAATTCTATCTAGAGAAATGATTAGATTGGACCTAGAAGGATACTTAAGGAAACTCGATTTTTATTTTAATAGTAACACAATTCAAAGCTTAAATGAAAAAATCTGGTTTCACTTTCTTTACTGATTATGATAGCTAGAGATTCTGAGACATCAAGCATGACTCTGTCATGTACTTGATAACGCAAATAAAGTTCTCGGCTTGAATGTAAATCTTATACTTTCAGTTGTGCCCCTTGTAGCTAATTATTTTTTATATCCCCCCCTGAGTCCAAAAAAGCTTAAGGTAGAGTTATTCATTAAGAAATGCACCCTCCCCACCAAACGCCTCCAGGCACAATTCCCAAAAAAAGAAGGAAAAACGTACACCTTAATTAATTAGAATCCAGATCACTGGGATAATTGCCAATTCTGCTTTTTTCCACCTTTCCCCAAAAGTTGTGACCCAAACCCAAGGATGAAAAGCCAAATAGGGGGGCAGAGGGGGAGGCAACCACATGGCAGAGGAATCAATATCTATTGCAGCTATGAAGCAGACCCGTTTATTAAGAGCCAGATACTGTGCTAAGTGATATTCAAAGATTACCAGGGTCAGATGAGAAACTTGGAGTTGTTCCCAATGAGATCAGACCCCCAGAACTGTTCTCACACTGCCTGGCTCTCACCAAACACCCTCTACACATACACACACACACACACACACACACACACACACACACACACACATACACACTAAAACAAACAAACAAAAACATCCATAACTCTCACTCCTCTCATTAATCAAATAAGTTTGATATAACAGAGTATTAGGCACTTTCATCCTCGGTAATGAAAACCTTGCTTTGGCTCTGTGTACCACAAAGCCAAATGTGTGATTCTGGATCTCAACAGTGAACTACTTTTAAGACTTGTTGCAACACATCCTCATACTTAAAGTAGCTGAGGCCTATCTTTTCCTCACAGGGCATCCTCTCCTAGTTGGGAACTGAGCATAATCATGGACATTTGCAGGGTACCAGAGTGTGGCTACATATTCCTTCATGTCAGGCAACATGACATTTCAGAAAATGGGGGACTGGAAGGCCCCTCTCCCTCAGTTTTCATTTCACCAGACCTAGATATAAAGTTGATAATTCCATCTGAACCAGAAAGACACACCGAGGAGAGAACCCGGGTAACAGGGGACAAATATATACCTTTCCACAGTCAAGTGTCATAGTCTCACTTCACAAGTCCTAAGTCTGAGGTAGAGGAGGCAAAACAAGAATACTCATTTATTTAAGCAAGCAGAGATTAAATAAATGGGGAAAAATAAATGACCACAAATCACAATCAACTACTGTTTAACTTTTTTTAAATAAACAAACTAGCAAGTTCATATAGCTAGAATTTTTTAAAATATATTCTGCAACCTACTTTTATGAGATGAGGGCAAATGAATAGTATTAAAACTGGCAGCAGGATATTCAAATAGGCAACTGCCAGGTTAATAACACTAAATTTGTATCTATAAGCCCAATCCCCACAAGTTCACGTCCAATGCTGCTTAGTAACAATTGCTATTTATAACCCTTTGGAGCTCACAGTAGTAACATAAATCAACTAGATTGAATTCTATTTAGTACAGTCATACTAATCAACATATCTCATATTTTCCTCATATTTTAATTCATTGTAAACTGACAAGCCACATGATAATACAGTCTAATTAGTCAAAAATAGCCCAATCCTGACCATTTAAAACCACTTGTTTTATAAATATGACAAGTAAAACAGAAAAAGAAACAGAGCCACACTGACAATCCAGGAAGCTGTAAGTGCTGCACTGACTGATCATCTGATATGACACACTAAAATATTCAAGTATGTCCAAATTTTTACATTGGTCCAGATTCACATCCCTAAACAGACATAAGCTGTGTTCTAAGTGCAGAAATCAAGCTGGTTTCTCTCATCCTAGCTTCCTGAACATTCTGACCACTGCCCTACCACCACCTTCCTACACCACACATACCTTTTCACTATTTGAGACATTGCAGGGTGAGGGAAAGAACGAGAAAGAGAAGTCTCATGACTTCTGAAATTGAAAAGAGGAATCAAGTTCTGAAAAGGAAAAAGAGAATGACAGCTTAGCTTAATTCCAGTATTGAGTAAATATTGTTGCTTAATTATTTTTTAAAAGATACCCTAGATCTTTTTAGCCATTTATTTCTTTAATTTATAAGAAGTGAAACTTTAATGTAATGAAACTTGTTCCACACACAAAAATTACTTTGCCCTTCACACATGACAACATCCCCTCCACCCCAAATCATAGCTTGTGTGATAGGGCCTTACCTTGTGTCCTTAAATACCAAGCAAGCTAAATGCTAAAATGAGGAGCCTAACACAGCTGAACTGGGAAAAACACAAAGTGGAAATTTATCCCCATTGGAAAAATAAGGAAAATATATGTTAAGGAAATGGGTAATTCAGGGAACCAGAGAATTTAAATAAATTCCCAGATGTTTGTGCTGCTGTCTGAACGTTTTAAAAAGGAAACAGCTTTTCACTACTTCATGAATCCTCCCTCATCGTGAAGATGATTTCAAAGCCCCCAGCATTCAAAAGAGAAAGCCTCAGAGTTGTCAGATTCCTGCTGTGTCTTGGGCACCAGGAATGTTCCAGGAACCCATGGAAAAAGCTTAGGACTGAAAACATGTCTGATTTTGACCTCTCAACCCCCGAGTCTGTGTTTATATAATTTATGATTAAGATGGATTTATGAAACTAGGATAAAATCAAATTTCCCCAATCAATATTTCAAAACAATCAAACTAATAGTCATTTTAACATTAACAGCATGGATAGGATGGTCATAAATCCCCACACTTTCCCCTGGACATCACACGCCTTCACTGGGAAGCTTTAACTGCCTCTGGCAGTGCCAATGAATGTGGTTAAAAATCAAGCAGAAAAACGTTCGAATGTGCAAACTCAGCTACATGATTTTCACTGTCTAAGACTCAAAAAAAAATTCTCAAACAATTTTCACCCAATTTGGCTTGCCTTTCTTGCCTGTAAATTGCAATACTGCCAAGTTACAAGTTAAAGATTCTGCCAATTTCTCAGTTTTGTGAGCAAAGAAAAAAAAGTCAGCGTACTTTCGCTAAACGGGTAAAGTGTGTGTGTGTGTGTGTGTGTGCGTGTGTGCGCGCGCGCACGCTGAGTTAACACTCGGTTATAGCAGTCTACTATAATAACATATGGAATATTTGTTCAAAATTTCCAAAATCATACACACACACACACACACACACTCTTCATATACAGATCATGAAAAAAAAAAGTCAAACCCAGACTGAACTAAGGGGGACTAGGAAAGATAGTGTTTGTGGCTATAAATGCTAATATCCACAGCCATTATCGCTGCAATTTAGCCAGAACAATTCACCACCCTTTTAGATCTTTATTCTAATGTGACTCATATCACAGATGTGGTCAAGTGACTAGTTTCAGCCTCCACACAAATAAATTTAACTTCTAGAAAAATCCCCAAAGCAAATTTACAGCCAAAGACAGACTCAGTTCAGAAGTGGTGGTGGTCATGGTGGCAGAGGTTCTTCTAGGGTGATGTCTCATTTAGGCTGAGAATGAGGCTCTGAAGTCAAGAAGGAAACACTCAGAATGCCCTTCAGGCATTAAGAGCAGCAGCCACAGAGCCAGCTATTCAGACTTCCTCATACTTTGCTGCTTTTTAAGAAAAACAAAATATTGAGATAGATTTTTCATTGCAAATTCTGGAAAATATCTACACCCAGCCTTTAATACCTTCTCTTCCTTCCCAAAGCTAGGAGAGTGGTGTGCTCACTGTCAGATACTGGTCATAAACAGCCAGAGTGTCACTGCAGATGACAAGTAAAGTTCTGGTGTGAGAAGCAAGAACTCACATACCTTGTTGGCAGGAGTCTGCCTCGGCATAACCATTCTGGAGGGCAACTTCACAACATGCGTCAAAAGTCTTAAAAAATACGCCTACCATAAATGCTGAGACACAAACACACACAAAGGATTAAAGAATATTCAGTGTCACACTCTTCATTATAGTGAAAAAAATGGAAAATAACCCAAATGTTCAAAAATAAGAAATTTGACAAAATGGGGTACATCCTTCCATAGGTTATGATGCAGAAATTTTAAAAATCATGTTATAGAAAAATATTTAATAACACAGGAAATATTCATGTATATTATTTAGTGATAAAAGTTAGAAACATATTAGGATGTGATTCTAATTTGGAAAAAAAATTCTTTACTGTATAAAGATATGACTGAATTGATAGATACCAATAACAGCATTATCTCTGGATGATAAAAAAAGTAGATTTTATTTCCTTCTTTGTGCTTCACTGATTTTCCAAACTTTCTACAATGAAAATATGTTATTTTTATAATCAGGTAAAAAATAAATTTTATTCTTAAAATTAATCATGTAATTCTTACCAGAAATGGTTTCCTTTCTTTCTTTTTTGTCCTATCCTACCACCTACCCCCAAAAATCAGCCTGAATTGTGCCAGTTTTCCTGACTTCACCTGGGTTATTTTCCTGATTAAGTCAAGTGAAAACAGTCCCAGAGGAAATTGGACTGTAAAAGCCAAATGCTTCATAAGTTCATGTTCAAAGAAGGCAAACAGGACCATGAGTGGCCAAAGAATCCAGTGATGAAAATGAGCCACTAAATGGATTTTTTACCTTGGTCTTTACTGATAAAAATATTAGCAAGCCTTGCATTCTTCAGTTATATTTTGAAACAGAAATGATGACATTTCACTCATTTATTCATTCAGTCAATTTTAGTCCGTTTGGGCTGCTACAACAGAATACCATAGACTGGGTAATTCATAAACAACAGAAAATTACTTCTCATAGTTTTGGAGGCTGGGAAGTCCAAGATCAGAGTGCCAGCAGATTCGGTGTCTGGTGAGGACCCGTTTCCTGGTTCACGGATGTAAGTCTTTTTACTGTATCCTCACATGGCAGAAGGCGCAAGGGAGCTCTCTGGAATCTCTCTTATAAGAGCATTAATCCCATTCATGAGGCCTCCACTCTCACAATCAAATCACCTCCCAAAGACCCCATCTCCAAAATAACAGCACACTGGGGATTAGGTTTCAACATCCCCGTGGGAAAGGGGGGGGACACAAACATCAGTCCACTGCCGTCATCAAATACCATACACATCGTACGTGCCTACATGGTGCCAGGCCTGGAATTCAAAGAAGGAAGCCTAGTCCTGGCTCAAGTCCCTCACAGGCTGCTGAATGCATGGCTGCAGTGGTGGTTTCCAGGGCACCCACCTCTTCCTCACCCATCCTCTTCTTCAGCCACAGAGGATCTTCTTTATATATCAGCCTTTCATTAAAGGTTTGTTTGAATAAAAGATTCTTTGGCTTAAAAAAAAGAACATTTGGGGGCTGGCCTGGTGGTGTAGTGATTATGTTTGCATGCTCCACTTCAGGCCTCGAGGGGTTCCCAGGTTTGGATCCCGGGCACAGACCTAAGCACTGCTTGTCAAGCCACACTGTGGCAGGTGTCCCACATATAAAGTGGAGGAGGATGGGCACGAATGTTAGCCCAGGGCCAACCTTTGTCAGCAAAAAGAAGACTGGCAACAGAGGTTAGCTCAGGGCTAATCTTCCTCACCAAAAGAACATTTGGAACTCTCTGCTGTACTCTTATTAATCAACTAGATGCTCCAGAGTTGAGTGGCATCCACTAACAGTTTTAAATGAAGTCATGGGTAAAACTATTAGCCAAAATACCCCCCGCCCCGATATAATGTGTTATAATTTATGTCATCTATATCTGCTCTGAAGACTTCCCATCAACCCTTCCCACCCCTTAGCACACATATTCCTTAAGGGGTTTGGATTCTTAACTTTTGCCAATAGAGTATAACTACATCCCTCCACATTATCAGGGCCTGGGGTGCTATTTTTCTTTAGGCCACTTGACTATATTTAAATGGTCTGTTTTCCCAAATGCTGGTGTAGGCAGGCTTCATAAGAATTCATTTAAAATAGAGAGTCAGGCCCCACCTCCAGAAAATCTGACTCTACAAGACTCTACAAGAAGCCAGATTCTATGTTTTTAACAAACTGCCCGGGTTTCTTCTAGCTTGAGAAACAATATTAGAAAACAAACTTCTAGCCTGGGCAAGGGAGACTCAGGATGTTAGATCAAAATACCTTGGGCATCTGTTATAACACATTTTCATAATTTACCTGTTTATATGTCTCTTTCACCCACTAGACTTGAAGCTCTTTTTGGACAAAAACCTTGCCCTAATCTCCGTATTGACAGGCTCAGTGCAATTCTACTGTGCCCGGTAAGTGTTTGGCATTAAATTAATTTAAAAAAAAAAAAAAGACAACAAAATTTCGTCAAAATCTGATTCTACTGGACTAGAAGTTTTTTTCCATCAATAGATTTTAATAATAAACCTGTTATTAAAGTTCATATGCTTTTTCTCCTATAAGATTAAATTAAGCTAAACAATTAGGAATAGCTTTTTTTTTAATTTTTTACAGTGCTTTTAGGTTTGAAGAGTGCTCCATGAGGTAAATAGGATAAGAACAGTTACCCAGCTGTTTTAGTTGAGGAAACAGGCCAAGGAGAGATAAAATGACTAGCAAGTATAGTCGAGGATGCAGTGTGGCATAGAGAAAAAGCACAGTCTTCATTTCTGGGTTTGTACTGGAGCTCTGCCATGTACTAGCTGTGTGATCTTGAACAAGTTATTTAAATTTTCTGAACCTCCTCTTTTTGTGCATATACTGTATAGACAGGGACAGACAGCAGGCTTGTCTGAAGGACTCAATGAGTCTGGGAAAGTGTCTGGCACATAGTGGGAGCTGAGCAAGCACTGCTTTCCTTCCTTCCTGATACACTTTCCACAGCAAGGACTCAGTTTGTCTCCAACAATGTTATATCCTCACTACACAGCACAGTACCCAGCAGGTAGTATGTGTTCAGCAGATATTTACAGAATTGATTGAATGAATAATGTAATCCTAGGATTTAAAAAAAAAAAAAAAACCTTTTCCTTTTACCCATCAAATATTATCAATCTATAAAATTATAATATTACCATAATCCTTCCCCCAGTCACAAACCCCAGATGGTCAACATACTAATGACAAGCCATCTTCAGTCACAACCCAGGGAAGGTGACCTACAGACTACAAATTAGAAAATCAATTTTTTAAATTATTTTATTGAGGTCATATTGGCTTATAACACTGTGTAAGTTTCAGGTATACATTATTATATATCAGTTTCTGTACAGACTGCGTCCTGTTCACCACCAATAGTTTTAATCCAAAATTCAAAAGGAAATTTCCATTTAAATATAAGACCATGTGCACGTGTTTCTCTGTATAATAAAACAAAACTAACATATAAGCATCTCTTTATTCTGAAATCTGAAAATGAATTCAATTTGTATAAAACACTCCTGGTGTTCTATCTATTATGATCTCCTTAATTTTTATATTGGCATCCTAAAATATAACTTGAGGGATTTAAAGTCCTCAAATGTGAGTTCTCTTAATATGATTTTCTTTTTTAGGATCATCACCCTCTGGGTTGGGAAGAGACTTCACGAGAAGAGTGAAGAGAACACTGACTTGGAGTCAGATAGCTCCGCCACTTACTCACCAAGTGACCTTGCATAAACTCACTGAGCCTCAGTTTCCTAATCTATAAAATGGAAATAAAAACATCTGCTTCCTGGAGTTGTTATGAGGATTAGCAAAGGCAGTACATGTGAAGTGCCTATGAAACATAGCAGGCACTCAATGAACTGTTCCCTTCTGCCCCTATCAAAATGCTACGAAGAGATTCAGTAGCTCCAATTAAAGGTACCACATCTAGGTATTTTCATAATTAATACCTGTGACAAAATTAACACTTTTTTAAGTCTAGTTAGTGGCAAGGCCTTTTTTTGGTCTCTTTGGAGCAGAGTTACTAGGTTCTAGCAGTCCTGAGACTCACAAATGTGAAGGCTTCAACATTTCCAGAGAAGATAAGGGCTCTGTCAACCCAGGAAAGCTTTCTCTTTCCTGTGAATGTTCTCTCAGATTTCCCCATGGGACTTCCCCAAGCTACCTTGAGCTAAATGCCCCACCCCCATGACCTGGCTTTCTGAGAATTTAAAGCCTGCCCCATCTGCTGCCCTTTATATTCCAGGGATGTTGAACATCTTGTATTTATTTCTCTGTAACTTCCATTGGATTGTAAAGTCCATGAGGACAGGACAGTGTCTTCTTCACTATCTTAGGTTTAATCTCAAATAGCAATTTTCTAATTGCAATATTTTCACAAAATTCTCTGCTAGAGGGGTTCTCCTAAAATTAGTTTTCAGGGTTTTTTTTTTTTCTTTTTTTTTCAAGGTCTGAAGTATTAACCATGTCAGTAGAACAGGGATAGACAGATACATTTTATTTATCTATACGTGCCTCAGTGGGTCCTGGCACAGAAATACCAGCTCCCTTAATAAAATAAAAGTTCAAATCGTAACACGAGAAGGGAAACCTCGGAGGCATGTGATCTAGTGCAGCACCACGGCCCCCTCAGCTTCCTTTCCTGTACCACCACCATGAAGGCCCCATGACGCACTGTTCACCCTTTGACCCCCCCTCCTGGGTCCAGGCTAATCACCTGAGGCTATCTCTCTACTCTCCTGCCCCCACCACCCAGTCCTCTCTTCTCTATGCTCCAGAGATGTTGAACTTCTTGTAAATAGCCCTAAATAGCCTGCTCACTTCACCATGGATATGCCCATGTATCCCTTTTTACGGCATATTTTAATTCCCTGGTTTTTTCTCTCTAAAGAAAATTGGACTGTAAGCTCTGTGAGGACAGGAAATGTCTTGTTCACTATCCCATTCCTGTGCCTGGCATATAGTAGGCTCTCAATAAATATCGGTTAACTGTATGACTTCCCTTTGGAAAGATTTTCAAAAACATTTGACCAAAAAATAAATGGAAAACAAACGGGAAAGAATCTTAAAATACAAGAAACTCAGCCAGGAAAATACAGATTTCCAATCCTAGCTTGGTCTCTGGGAGCTCAGGCCTTGTCCACCTCTAGACTGGGCATATCCACTCTGTCTTCTTAGTCGAGGCAGCAAAACTTCCCAGGCCTCTTTTTCCTAAGGAGAGAACTATCCTAACCACCCCCAGCCCTCCACACATCCTCAGGTCTTGTCTCATGTTCCTTTACATGCCTCCCTGCAGTCCCTCCCAAGTCTGCCAGATAGTCTCTCACCCCCATGTCAGACTAGGCCTGCAGGGGAGCCCACCTCCCCAGCACAGTGCAAGACCTCCCCTGGCAGGTCCAGGAGTGTGGGGAACACACAATGTTCCAAGAAGGAGGCACATACACGAACAGGGGATGAATCCTTCCCAAGCCTGTAACCTACCTTTTGTCTGTGTGACCAGCTTACTTGAGGGAAAGAAGAAGAAAGTCCCAAATTCACTTCTACAGACAAAAATCCCTATAGGATCCTAAGAAGGCAATCAGTCCTGAGTTCCCTGATTGCAGATTTGGGAAACTTGTGTAATTCTTTTTTGGTCAAAGAAACCTGACTCTGAGCTAACCCCTGCCCAGAGGCCGCTGGGGCCTGGAAATACCCTTGTGAATTCTCCAGGTTAGGCCGGTGCCCGGGGGTTCCCCGCCATCCGGCCATCTGCAGAGGCTCTCTCTGAGGGCGAGGCGGGCCCCAACTGGACGACCTGTGGCCAGACTATGTCCAGCACCTGGAAGGCGGAGGCCGTTGCGCCTCCTTGTCTGGGAGAAACGCAGGGTCGCTCAGGCCAGGCCCAGCTGAGGCCAGGCCCAGCTTCCCTGCTCGGAGCTCTCAGGCCCCTGCGACCCTCACCCCGAGTGTTTCCCCTGACCACCGAGACCCGCACGATCCACGAGGAGAACAGAGAGTTCCTTCCCGCCCCTGCTCCCTCCTCGCCAGACTTGCCTGCGTCACGAAGCTCGAAAATTGGTTCCCCCTGCGCGCCCCCCGCTCCAGGCCGAGCCTGGACGCGCCTCGGACTTCGCTGCTGCGCGGGACTCGCGTGGGCTTCTCCGGGCCGCCGCTCCTCAGTGCCCCGGCTCGGTGCTGACGCCGTCCCCGCTACCTAGCGCCCGTCGCTGCGAGGCCCGGTCGGGACACCAGGGGTCCTGGGAGCCGCGGCCCGCCCTGACCCCTGGACATCCAAGTGGGAGAACCCTGGAGTTATTCCCGGGCTTCAGGGGGTGGGCTGGAGAATGGGGGCTCACTTCAAGTCACAGTTTGCAAAACTAGTAACATGCGCTAGTTGCACTGATGCCAGGACCTCACGGAAGGCATGCGAGTTATTCTGCGGGCCCTTCAGGCGGGACGTCCAGTTTTCGCAAAGTAGAGTAATCCACGACTTCCGCGCTCTGAAAAGGATTCCGAGGGGCCTCCGGGCTGAGCCCCAGACAGCAGCTCCGGGCTGGACTTGGATTTTTTTTTTCCCCAATTTTGACCTGGATCCGCGCCTCTGAACTACTGTGACCTTCGCGCCCAGCCTTCGGCTCTGCATGAGCGGGAACCGCTGCGGGACTCAGGAGGATTCACATCGCACCTGCGGCTTGCAGACCACTGGAGTGGAGGGCCGGGAGATATTTCTGTATGTTCACGTATGGGGTATTTTCTAGAACGAGATAAATAGATCTCAAAAGAGTAAAGTCCTGGTCTCCAAGCCACGACCGCGCCCCGCATCTCTCCACAGATTCCCCACGGGCGTCTGTCGGAAGAGAAGATATTGGTGCCCCGAGTTTTCCTGACGCTCGGCGCGTGGAACGTGGGTACGGCGTTCGAGGTGAGCGCCCTGTGCCCACTCACTCCCCTCGGCGGGAGCCACGCGCTACCTAGGTGCCCTTGTGCGTCCGCTCAGCCGGCAGGGCAGCCTTGCTCCAGGAGGCTGAGACCTGCGGCGTGCGCCGAAGTCACCCGCCGTGACCGGCCTCGTCATTTAGGAGGAGAAAGGGCAAAAAGGTTGTGCGGAACACTTTTTTAATACTTAATTTGAGGCAGGAAGACTTTTAATCGGAGGCGAACGTGCGCGAATTCTTCTCTTCTGTTTAAAGAGCAATGCAAAGTAGCCAGGAAATTCACTACGACGTGACTGTTTACTCCCAGCGAATGGGCCCCAAAGAAAAGACGCCCGGACCAGGTGACCGGGCGGAATACGCAAAGCCGCTACCGGTGACTCTTCTCCAGCGACTCCGCAGTCAGAGCAGGAGGAGCGGGCAGGGGGTGTTTTCTCCACCCGTGGGTGCTACAACCTCCTTCTCTATTTTCTCATTTTATTTTTTTAAAGGAAGAGTGAGCACAAGTCTCGAAATTGGGTAACTGAACAGCGTCCAGATAAAATTTGCGCTATGAAAAATATGAGGTGGAGATAGATCAGCTTGTGGGTAAAGGCTGCTCTAGCAGAAATGCGAGAAATGAGCAAGAGCCCACAATTTTCGTTTTTACTGTAGAAATTGGTAAACGAAATCAAATGGTGATAGTTACCTATTATACACACTGAAAAGTTCAAAATAATTTAATGTGTTTCGGATCTGTAAAAATGTAATCACCATACTTTTTATTTTTTCAGCTATTTCCATTAAATTTTATTAAGCTATTAAAGTTCCCTGGATAAATTTTGTGAGTTTTTTTTTTTAAGTGAGTGGAGATTACATGAACCAGAAGCGAAGTTTGAGCATGATTTCCTTAGCCGCTGGGAAGTCTGTATCTCCTGCCAAAATTTCCAAGGATGAGGAGAAGAAAGGGAGAAAGGGAGACTAAATACTCACTGAGTACCTACTGTGTGCAGGCACCCTGACAGAGCTAGCTTTATACACTTTTTCATATCAATAATTGTTTATCAATAAGAGCTCTTTTTAAAAAGACTGAACCCTCCTTATTGTGCACCCAGACCTCAGATGGATAGCTTCCGTAATTTTATTTTATTCGCAAGAATTTCGTTTTTTATTACTTCCTTCTTCAGAGTGACATAATTGCCAAGGTTAATGAAGAGATCCATGTTTCATGATATTAAAGTCTGTTTTGTTTAACTGCTTACATCGTTTAGTGTTAATCTTGAATGGAAAAAAAAAAAGGTGAGTCAGCACACTCTGAATTTCTCCTAACTCTTTAGGTCCCTGTAAAAATAAAGAAATCCTTGATGTTTGGGAGGAGAGCGAACTTGTAACTGGGAGGAGAGCACCGTCATTGAAAAAGATGTGGACAAAAAAAAAGCAAAGCAAAACTTTTCCGTCGCTGCGGATCAAAGGAACCGAAAACATGACCCGTTTTGTGACGGCTATGCAAACACTGTGGCTTATATTGACCATTGATAAAGGCTGAGTTAGACTAGCTACTGCATATGTTATAATGGATACGATGGAATTAAACACCCGGAGCTTTAAAAAAAAAAATGAAAAAGAAGCTGACAACCAGATGAAGTGGGAAAGGAGGGGAGAATACACCCCGGAGCTCCAGCAGTCAGGTAAATCATCAAAAATTCAGTTCCTGCAACTAATGAAAAAACCAATCTCACTATATAGTCCAGGGGAAATGTTCTCTGACGCAAGCCTGATGGTGAGTCTATTTGTCGTGTTTCTTTTCCGGACTATCAAAAAAGTTATTTCGAGATTCAGCCAAATGTTTTGACTGGGAGACCGAAAACGGGACGAAGCGTTTCCTGCTGTAACGCCCTGGCCGCAGCGGGGCCCAGCGCCGAGCGCGTCCGAGTCGCGCGCTTCCCACCCCGGGCTGTTCGGAAAGGACGCTCCCCGCTGCCCTGGGAGAAGCGAGCCCGAGGTCAGCCGGCGGGGGCTGCTCGGGTTCCACGTGGGGCCTGAACTTCATCCTTCCTTTGCGGGAACACTCCTTTAGTTTTGTTCTGGAAGGGGAAATGGGCGCAGCTCTCAGAGAGCTATCAAGATTCCCAGTCGCTCGACAAACTTGGAGGCTCTGGGAAGTTCCAAACTGAGCTTCCCTCATTCCCTGAGTCCCTTTCTATCTACTTTACCAGGGCTAAAGGGCTGCTTGCCGCGGGGGGTGCTCTTTTAGATGATTTTTTTTCCACGTAGACTGGAGAAGCGCCGCCGCCCGCTCCAAAGGCGACTCACCGACCTCAGCGCCCTGGGCTCGGCGCAGCGCACCACCCGCCCGTCCGCGCCCGCCCAGCCCCGCTGGCGGAGAGAGCCCAAGGGGGCGTATCTTCTCCTCGGGCCTGAGCTCGGTGCCAGGGCGATCTCCTGACATAACCCTGCCCGGGGGAGGGGGCGGCCAGGACACGCACTAACTATTGCTTGGCTCCTCTGTGCGGGTCCCATCCCCATTACTGCTGGCATCTTCCTTGGAACCAGCCCCCAAGAGCAGAAACTCTCGCCTCACACCTCCCCTTGGTCCCCGCTTTTCTGGCCCTTCCTGGGATCCCACACTCCCACCCCGCTTCTCCGGCGGGTCCGGCGGGACACTGGCACCACTCCCCACGCCCACCAGGCCGCGCCATTTTAACCCCTTAGAGGTTTCCGCTGCGGAGAGGGCGGGAAACAGTAAGTCCATCCTCCTCACTTCACCCCACCCCCACCTCGCCTGGGTCCTCGCCTAACACAGCCTGGAGGGGATTATGAAATAACCCGATGATGGGCGGGGGTGGGGGACAAGCTACCTCCAGACTCTTGAAACTTTGGCAAAGTCTCGGGAACACTAGTACTCCCCCAAGACAGTTTTTTTCGCCTCGGGGCGAGCGGGGGGTGTCCGAGTTTCTCAGCACTAACTGCGAAGAGCCTCTCCGTTTTCCCAGCCCCTTTAAGAACATCTGATCTTCAGCCTCAAACTTTCTCCTCTGGTCTAAAAGCTTCGTCAGCCGCCGAGAGCGACCCCAGGCGAGGCCGGAAAGGGAGAGCGCTGCGTGGGGTTTACCCAAACCCGGGCGCCCGGAGGTTGGCTGAGGCCCTGCGGGTCGAGGCCCCGCGCGCTGTTTGCAGGAAGGAGCCCCCGGGGATCCGCACAGGGCATGTTGCCGCGCCTGAAACAGGCGTTCCCTTTTCCAGATCATATTCCCCATAAAATCTAAAGCCAGATGCATCGCTTGGGCAAGTTCCCATTTCACCGTGAAAAGCACAGATTTGTTTCCAAACTGGACTCCAAATCGAGGTTTCTGGTGCGGGTTCCAGAGGCGTTCGCAAGGTCGGGCTTTCGATGGCTCGATGGACTGCCCGGGCGGTTAACATTTTAGGCACTGAAGTCTGAACCTAGCCCAGGTAAAGCATCATTTGCGAATGCGGAGAATTTTTTTTTTTTTTTAAGTAGCTTGTGTAGTAAAGACAACTAGGGCTTCAAAGCCGTGTGGGTACTTTTTGTTTAAGTGGGGTGCAGGAGAAAAGACCAACTTCAAAATTATAGCTGCCCTGTTTGGCAAGATAACCTGATGGAAGCTGTTTCACAAAAATGAGTTACAAAGGAAAAAATTTGCAAGAAAGTGAGAACAGCGGCCACATACGAAACCAAAGGGCAAGCATGGTGAAAGCAAGCATTTTTATGTCTGTTGCATCAAAAACAGCTTTTACTGAGTATTTTTAAAAGAAATAAAATGTTCTTTCCAAAAGGAATAGCCCAAGGGTCTATTTCACCTGTAGCTCTCCTCTCATCATTGCATAAAGAAATTTGGGTGGAGTGGGCCGTCTTTTTTTTTTTTTTTTACTGTTAGACGTTTCTGGTATTTGCAGTTGTGGTGAAGAGGAAAGGACTAAAAACGAACAAAGCTAGTCTGGGATTGACTACCGCCTATTACCGCCAAAACATTAGCAAGAAACCAAGGCTGCCTTCCCCAGGTTCGCCTAAGCGAACTCAATTTTGCATCTTTTAAAATGATAGCCGTTTTTGAGTCCTGTTGGTGAAATGAATAACAAGCGATGCAGAATCTAAACAGCGCAAACAAGTACACAGTCCAAATCTCCCTATTTAAAGAGAGAAAGGGCGCAGTGGGAAAGCACCTCTGAACAGCTAGAGGTGTAACAGCTGTGGGCTGCGGTGCATTAGGTGCCAGTTAGAGAAAGCACACACATCCAGCTACTCGCACAGAAAACTCTATTTCCACGTGCGACTTATTTAGGATCAAATGATTTTTTAACACTTGGCCAAAACCCAAAGATGTTGCTACAACAAAGGTGCCATTAAGTAGAATAAAGTTGTTTATTAGGGTAGGATGGAGCTTTTCGGGCTTTTGGCTACATAAACGTACCGGGGTGACAGAGCGAGCAGCTCGCAGGTCAATCTTCCAGTGCGGGGGAGGGTGGGGGAAGCGAGGACGCATTTTAGCTGACCAGACTTGGACTGGCTGCTAACTCTGAGGGGTGGTTGTGGGGGATCACCTACACCTTGTGAAGATATTCTCATGCCTTCCCTTAACTGAAAATGTCTGCGGCCGGTAAGGCCGCCCACAAGGGCTGCGCCTTGTCCAAATCTGCGCAGGCCGTCTTTGTCCCCGCGGTGACTACCGCATGTGAGGAGGACGGGCGCGAAGGATGTCACCAAAGTTTCCTGAAGTCTTTGTACCGGGTAGAATTTTGGTTTTTGCGGGGAGGAGAGGTGCTTATCCAACCTCGGTGGAACAACAACTCCGTGGGCCTCTAGTCCCTGGCGGCCACTGCGCGTCCTCACCACGCTCCCGCTCGCCCGGGGCCTCTCCCGGGGATCAGTAGCCTGGGGCCAACACGCCCTCGCGCCACACTTCTTTGCCTCTGTGTCCCTCCGAATGGTCCCAATCAGTCTCGAATTTCAGCTCAAGACCGAGGGCCAACTTTTCCTTTGGGTATGGTATATTATCAGAAGCCTTCACTTTTCCCAGGGGGAGGAGGAGCGACGGGGCTCTTGGCAGCTCCGGGGCGCCCTTAGGGGACCACCCCCCACCCGGTTTTTGCGCAGCTTGGACGCCCACACTCGCCTCTGGACCCCAGACCTTGGCCTCCCACGGCCGAGCTCAGGGAAGCCGCTGCGACTGATGCGCCCCGGGTGCTTTCGTTTTGCTTTCGCTCCCTCCTCTCCTCAGCTGGGAAGACCGCGGAAGAACAAAGCGGGGAGGGGGGAGCGCGTGTCCTGACAAAGTGACGGGGACACCACCGTTCGGCCTGAAGCGGGGTGGAGAGTGGAGGAAGGCTGAGGCCTGGGCACACCAGTTCCTTGCAGCGGCGGGAAGTGCCAGGCAGCCCTGACTTGTTTTCTTCATGCAAAGAAACGTGGTTTGAAGATATTGATGCAACAAAATTGGCGGGGAAACGAATTTGCCTTCTTAGGCGGGCTGTGTCTTTCAAATACAGACGACAAGGCAGGGTAGAAAGCGGGAAGATGGGCGGCCGGGGCCTTTCACTAAATTGGAAGGAAACACAGAAGGCACGAGAGCCTAGAGAATAAGAGCCGGCTCCCGAACCAGACTCTGAGCACCATCAGGTGTGAGGGGACCAACGCGCCGTCCGACATGCTGCGGGTCCACTCAGCTCCAGGCTTTGGAACCCCAGCAACCACTGCACAGGTTCACTTTACTTCATCTCGCCTCAAGTTACTAAATTGATGAACCCATGTCCTAAGGACTCCCCCCTTAAAAAAAAAAAAAGGCCCAAACCTGGACGGGTTTCTCAAATAGAGGCAAACTTATTGCTGCCCCGTGTGGCGCGTGCGAAAGTGTTCCTGGGTTTGGATGAGCCCAGTGCCGGGCCAGGACGCGCGGCTGTGGGGGCGCGGGCCGGTGCAGAGTCCCGCCCCTCCCGCCCCCGGCCTGCACTTGAGCGCGAACGAGGGTGAGTGCACGAGAACAGTCTCTTCAAACTCCTTAGAAAATAACATAACCCTTCCAGACTGTTTACCACACTGTCCAACTGCCCGGAAAGGTCCGACGCGTTTCCTGCACTCGTCCCAGCTCAGCCCGGGCTTTCCTCCACAGTGATCTGATGGGCTAAATTATTTTATTCCGACTCTGGAAAGTCAAACAGCGATCTAAATAAATCACTTAGGGAAAGGACCGGAAGCTGCTAAGGTAAATGACACTCAAACTACCTACTTGCACTTGGTTTTGTTATCAGGCCTTCCTCTCGTATTTACCGCCCTTCTTGTTTACACTGAGCTCAGGAACAGAGGCTTTTAGGCCGGCAGGGAGCTCAGTTTCATTTCGGGGGTATGGCGGGGCCTATCACTTTGTTATCAGGTTTTGAAGAAAAGTTCGAATATTTTTGTTCCAGATCTACCTTCCAGTAACTCCTCAAAAACTGTATTGCCCCCCACCGCGGCTCAGGTCCGCAAACTCCTTGGTTCCTAGCTGTCCGGGAAGCAGTAAGTGAGCTCGCGCAACGCCTGGTTGCACCTGCGGAGGAGGGAAAGCGTCTCCGCGCTTCTTGGAACGGCCGTACCGCGCTTCCCGCGTTCCACTGGCCAGCCTGCGAGCGGCTGCGAGCCACCCCCGCATTCCTCAGCCCCCCGCCCTCACCCAATAGTACGGGGGCCAGGGGGAACTGGCACCCTAACGCCTGGGGAAGCGGCCGCGCTAGGCACAAGTCAGTCCCCTAGCTCTGAGGCGAGGCCTGAACGCACACACACTCCACCACCAGGGCGGTGGCACTCCCGAAGCCGGAGGGGGGAGGAGGACGGAAGCGCGGGACGCTTGCAAGCACACCCACGAGCCGCGGACCCAGAGGTCCCCGCCGGGTGACTAGGGCGTGGGTGCCCACGCTGTGCGCGTCGCCTGCGTCGTAGCCGGAGCCCGCGAGCCGGGCGCACAGCTGAGCGAGTCAGCCGCCGCCACCACGGAGCCTGGCGGGCGGCGCGGAGCCCCGGGGAGCTGGTTTTCCCGGGCGGGCACGTGACGGGGTTGGCAGTGCTCGGGCCCGGGCTGGGAGGAGGGGGAAGCGGCGACCAGGAGGCCGGGGGCGGGCAGGCGGCTGGCGCGCTGTGTACTTAGGTCGTGTGCTGGGGCTTTTCTCTCCCAGGAGCCGGCGCGGGGAGGGGGAGGAGGAGGGACTACCGCTCCGCCTTCTCCTTTTCGCAATGTTGACGCAATCTATAAATAGTGGAACAAAAGGACCAACTTCCTCGGAGCTTTGCTGAAACTGCACAAAAAATCGAGCTGGGGGGTTCCCTGATCCCTGGCGATGGGGCGGGGAGCGCGGCGCCGGGGAGGGGGCGGGCGCGGCAGCGCGGGCCCCGCCGAGGGGGACACCTGGCTGAGGCACGGCCGCCGCTGCGCCGCGCGAACCCAGGGCTCCAGTCCCTGCGCGGGCTGGAGAGCTCGTCCCGACCGGGGGTCTTCCTACGCCGATGACAGGTCAGTCCGTACCGCCCCTTTTTACACTGGGTTTTATTTTCCCTCCCCCAAGCCTCTACTTTTAGAAAGGAATTGAGGGAAAAAATAGAACGAGGCGCAGCAGTGACAATCACCAAATCTGCAACCCCAGCAGTCCACTGAGGGTGGCCGAGGGGACTCAAGAAGGCAGTCCGCGCCTGGCCCCTCGTCGTACGGCCGGTGCCCGCGCCGCCACCCGAAACGAAGCCAAGCAGCACTAGCGTGCGCCGCCCAGGCGGCAGGGAGAGCGGAGGCGGGAGCGCAGCGGAGACGCGGGCCGCTGAGTGGAGGTCGAGGGCGGGCTCGAGGCTGCTGCTCCCGCCTGGGGGCCGACCCCCGGTGGATACGTGCCAGAGCCAGGAGGCCGCTGAGCGCGCCTCGCCCCCTCCGAGCTCGGACCTGGCGTCTCCGCCTCTTCTTGCGGCTGCTGTGGGAGAGCTGAGCAGAAAAGCGCTGTCGCCCCACGCCGCCGCGCACCCCGGCTCCGCTGCCCACGCACCCAGCGCCCCGGGATTTGGGGGGCAAGGTGGGGACAGGGGGCACGCTCTTCTCCAGGAGCCCGGGACCTGAGCGCTAGCGCCCGCTGCGCCGCCGTGGCGGTTACACAGGGCGCGGGGGATGGGGGGGCGGAGCTGGCGCTGTTGACAGCCGTGCTGGAGCGGGGAGGGCGATAGTTGGGGAGAAGGGGCGGGGGAGAGGTGGGAGTCGGGGCTGGGGGAGGGAGCGCGCGCGCGGTATTCAGCGGGGAGGGGAGGTTGGGGTCACGTGATAGGCAGACGCCCCCGCTACAGGCTGACAGTAGGGGTGACGTCACCATCCCCTGACCGCGGGGGGTGGCACTTCCGCTCCCTCCCCCAGCCCCCAGTACCAGCGGCTGCAGCCATTTCGAAGTGTAGAAGTGAGCGGGGGTAGAGAGGGGTTTTCCTTACGGCCCTAGCCCCTGGCTGTTTCCCCAGCTGCCCGGAGTCCCGGGCCTGGGACTAGAGAGGGAGCCGCGGCCGCCCCCTCCCGACGCGCCCCATTGTGTGAGCGGGCGGCGCAGGGCGGAGGCTGGTGCCGGCCCCCCGCGGCTCCCAGCTCCGGAGGGGGCGGGGACGGCCCCTGAGCAGTCAATGCCAAGTCTAGCCGCGTCCCAAGAGCGCCGTCCGCGCGCGCGAGGTCCTACACTGGGAATCGGCGGCCTTGCCTGCATTCCCTAGGCACCGGGTGGTTGGGGATCCGCTCAGCGGCGCAGGCCTACACTCCAACCCCGCGGGTTTGTGGTAGGAGTCTGTCACTGCTCCGGGGGACGCGATTCCAGCAGTCGTTATAAGCTATTTGGGGAGACTCCGGGTTTTGGTGACTCAGCGCGGTGAGCGCTATTTATAAGTTGATGCTTTACTAGCAGGGAAATACACTTTGCTCGGATCCGTCCACCCAAGAAATGCCAAGAGCTCCCTTACGAGGCAACAATTAAAAGACAACTTTTTTAAAAGTGGAAACTTTAGACTGTTGGAGCCCGTGCTATAAGGCATAGCAGGTCTCACGAGGAGACTAGTCAGAACACAATTTATCTCAAAATGTTGATCATCTTCCAGGGTAGATAGAGAATTTTAGGGACACAGCATGACGGTAGACTGTCTTTTTTAGGGTGGTATTGCGTGAACCAGGAGCAATAAGTCAGATAAATGACCCAGCAGTCCTTCTAGTAGATTGCAGAATATCAGAACTGTGTTGTTTATTAATTACAGGATTTGTTAAATACATAACACCATGTGGTGGCTAGGCCTAAAATAAAGGAAAACCGGATGATGTTGAAAATTACTATGCAATATTCTGTAACGGGAAGGTGTGTGGTATTTATCATCAGAAATCTGCTGGCAACTATACATTACACGTTCACCACCCAGTTTCTCCCTCCCAAGAAAGCACTACAAAAATGTACAGTATATTCAGCCCCAGGTTCTTCTACAGTGTGTAAGTGCTGCACAAACAATTTTCAGTCACTGCTCGCTTTACAGGCTTTATGGTGGTGTTTTGTTTTGTTTTGTTTCTGTTCTCCCACCCCTAACCCCCACTCAAGCTTGGAAATCCAGAAGATAGATGCTAAAAGAAAGAGCAGTTGCTAGGCTAGCTTCAAGGAAGCAAGAGTTAACACCTTGCCTAGCCCGCACAGCCTTCTGTAGGTAGCATGACCTGAGGTGTTTCTTGAAAGAAAGAAGGCAGTTTCCTGGATGTCAAAAGTTAGGCCAGCTAAGAAGAAAGGAAAGGGCATCCCAAGCTGAGCAAGCAAGGCAGCATGTGCAAAGGCCTGTAACGAAGAACTACAGCCAGATAAGTATGGGTGGGAGGTGAGAGAAGCAAAGAGGGGGTTGAGAAAGGAAGTGGGATGGATGGCCAGGTCATGCAGGGCTCTGTATTCCATGCTGAAGAGTCTGGACTTTAGGCTGAGACCTACAAGTTTTAGCCTTTTTGGGAACACATACCCTTTTGAGAACCTATGAAAAGCAATGTGGTCTCTCTTCAGAAAAATGCACCTATAGATCTATACTAAAATTTTGCATACAATTTGGAGGGGGGGGTTACTCCTCTTTGTGAGTAAATGACTATTGGGCTTCAGGATTAAAACATAGGAAAGGGAGAACCATGAAAGGATTTTTTTTTAATGGAAATGCATGCTCAGGTGTGAAATGATTACAGGTCTTTGAAAAGATGACACTGGTTGGGTCCTGGAGACTTGAAGATGGAATATAAAACAGCCTGTGATCTAAGTAAGAATTGACGAGGACCACTGCTGTGTACCTAGTGGCAGTGGGGATGTAAAGAAGAGGGATTCAAGAAAAGTAATTAAGAAGAGTGGGTGGAATGGGAAACTGGCTGTATGGAGCAAGGGCAAGGGAGCCTCAGGTTTCTGGTCTAGGGTGTGGATTGGGAGGAGGAGTGGGCCTCAGGTCCAGGAAGAGGAACTCTGTTTTGTCCCTCTGGAATTTGAGGTATCAGGGAACTATCCCAGGAGGGTTGGAAGTAAGTTCTGGCTCTCTCGAGTCATTAAAATGTAGGTGGAAAGTGGATAAGATGGACCAGAAAGTGTGTCGAGTGAGAAGAGGTCTGAGAAGGGAACTCTGGGGAATGCCCACATTTAGGGGAAGAGGAGGAGCAAGAGGCACCTTTGAAGGACAGTAGTGAGTGACTAAAGACAGAGTGGTGTCCCTGGTGTATAACTTTGATTAGTAAATCCTGCTTCCTGGATAAGGAATGAAAGCATGTTGCTGGTTTGCTCCCTTTATAAGATTGAAGTGGCTGTGTACTCCTTCAGTGACAAAGAAAGCACCTTTCCAAAGATTTGAATTCAGAAGGGAGATGAGGGCAGGAGAGGAATAAATCTGGCTTTCCCCTCTTTTTTGAAACTAGGAATATCTAGGGGAGAAGAAAAGGAGCAATGGAGGGAATCAAGCTTTCTCTTTTCCCTGCTCAGCCACTAAGCCTTCAAAGAAAAGGAGTCTGGAAAGACTGGGTCCCCAAGATGGTGTTTTCGTTTCTATGGCACTTCAAAACCACACTTAATCTTTAGTACCAGGAGGTGCTAAAACCTCAGCCTGGCTAAGGAAACAAGGAAAAGTGGAGGGAAGGGGTTTTCTTTTGCTTCCTCCATCTCCCTCCTACTTGTTACAGCTAAAGCTAGGGACTCTACATCACAAGCCACCCCAGCACTTAGTGGTTTAAAACAACAACAACATTACTTTACTCATGAATATGCAATTTAGGTAGGGCTCTGCAGGGACAGCTTGTTTCTAATCCACTTGGCGTCAGCTGGGGCAGCTCGTAGGCTGGAGGCTTGCATCATCTGAAGGCTTGTTCATTTGCATGTCTAGTGATTAGTACTGACTGATGGCTGGGACCTCAGCTGCGGCTGTCAGCCAGAACACCTACAAATGGCTCTCCTTGTGGTCTGGGCTTCCTCACAACAGGGTTTTTGGGTTCCAAGGGTCCCAAGACTGAGAGCCAGGTGAAGCTGTATCACTTTTTATGACCTAATCTTAGAAGTCATACAGCATCATATCCATCACACTCTATTCATTGGAGGCAAATCACTGACACCATACATATTCTAGAGAGGGGAATTACACTCTGCCTTTTAATGGGAGGAGTGTCAAAGAATTTGCAATGTCTTTAAAATCATCACACATTAACTTCAGATAAATAGATCTATAACCAATATGTTGTATATTAAAAATGTTTAAACATAAGAAACCAAATAAATATCCCCTTTTTGATATTAGAATGAAATATAAAAACCCAAACATTTCATTGTTACAGCAAAGCTAATCCTGAGCCAATCTGAGTAGGCAGTTTGTCTCATAATCTTCCCCCCTTCTTCTCCCTCATGACCATTTCCTCCCCTCCAGGTCAGGCCTTCTGTACACAGACACCTCTCTCTCCCAAGCTAGGCAAGAACCCCCACAGTGGCTATACCTTCAGGGCCATGATCAGGTCCTCCAAGTGTTTTTTGTTCCCTACTTGAATTGTCCTTGACTTTGGACCTAACTAGATCATTGGCAAGGCCATCAATGACATGTCCTTACTTCTCAAAGTTAAAAAGCAAAATGCAGGGGCCGCCCGGTGACGCAGCGGTTTAGTCCGCGCTCGGCAGGCCGGGGTTCCCGGGTTCGGATCCCGAGCGCCCGCCGACACACTGCTTGTCAGCCATGCCGTGGCGGCATCCCATATAAAGTAGAGGAAGATGGGCACGGATGTTAGCCCAGGGCCAGTCTTCCTCAGCAAAAAGAGGAGGATTAGCAACGGATGTTAGCTCAGGGCTGGTCTTCCTCACAAAAAAAATAATAATAAATAAATAAATAAATAAATAAAAAGCAAAATGCTATGAAGATTATTCCAATAAGTAATTTTATAATAAATTCATGTTACATAATTAAAACAAAATATTTCTAAAAAAGAGTTACATGTTTTTAGATATCAGGATCTTTACTTGGGCTTGTTTATTCATAAAACTTAGTAATTCTAAAGGGATGGTTGAGATTTTAGGTATTTTATAAGAATTTGCATGTTTCCTTGAAGGTGATATACACTTGATTATTACAATACAAAATTGAAGTTACTCTTCTCCCACCTTTACAATGCACATTGCATTATTTTTCTTTAAAACCAGTACACATAGTTTTAAGTACACATTATTTGGTTGGTAAAGGGGCCCAAGAGTCATTTTTCTAAAGAACTGAAAATACTGTCTTTCTTTGAGTAATCAAGATTAAGTAATCTTTTTTTATAACCTAGTGTATTTTTTAATGCTCCTAAAGCTGATATTATTATAATTTACACATCTTTGATGTTCTCTTAGAAAGACTTCTTCTATGACTTAGAGATAGAAATAGTGCTTAGGCCATTTCAGTAATTCATACTCTCCTATAGGCCGTCTAATACCTCTATACATTTTGATAATTTTTGCATAATTGTTCATAGTTATATTGACTCAAAATCACACTATGAATTCATACTATAGAATACAGGTTTTAAAATAAGTACATCTAGATAATGAGCAAATGTAAATTTATCAACCTTTATTTTCTGTATTTCTTAATGATTTTTGAAGTAGCATGCTTTTTTTAAAAAAAAGGAATTAAGTATTTCTTTGGTTTTAAAGTTTCTAATACAGCAATGATAAAAAAAATTGACACAGTGTTCACGTTAAACTGATAGACTTTGTTATCAGGCCCCAAACTGTTCTAATTCTCTGTGACTTCATAGCTACCATGGAGGCAGCCCAAAGGAGCGTATGTAAACACTTTTAAATTACGTAATGCAGTTCTGAAGGAGGAACAACCCCAACCAAACTGTGCCATATAGTTTTACAGATGCTATTTTTCTGTACGCCAGAATGCTTATTACTCTATCTATAGAATGACTTCATAGTAATGATAACATGAAAGAAAACTGGAAGTGAGCCAGTCTGTTTCTAGGCATCTTGAATGAAGGCAGGGTTGAGGAAATTATTTCAAAGTAGTTATCTAGTGAATGTTTTTCTTAACCTTATAAACTAAGCATTTAGAAGCATTTTGGAAAGTGCTATAGTGAAAATGGCACATCAAGCAATAAACTCAATATGATTTCAATAAAGAAATAAATTCAATAAATAAAATATGATATTGCTAGCTGGTAGTATATGCTTGATAGTAATGCTCTGTCTACTACTACATTAAGAATTAAATACAATCATACCTTTTATTAAGTAAAATAATTTGGATCTTCTTTATGTTATTTTTCTTCACTTTTCTATGTATTCAAAATATAATTTATTTTAAAAGAAACATTGAAAAAGTCAATAAAAAATAAATTCTTCATCATGTGGGCAAGGCTCTATGTTAAGCATCATGGAGAAGACAAAGAATTATAAGTCCTTGAGGTATTAAAGGTATTAATATGAGTATATGAGCAAAAATGCAACTTTATCAAAGTAAATTACACAAAGAGTCTCCCCATTAGATTGACAAATTGTTAATAACCAGTGTTGCTAAGAATGCAATGAAATTTACAATCTCATCTATTATTATATTACCTTTCTGGAGTCTTAAAAATGTCCAAATCTTTGACACAGTAGTTCTACTTCCAGGAACCAATCCTAAAGAAATAATCAAATATGAAGTCAAAGATTTATATATGTTCACTATGGCATCTATACAGAGGAAACAATCTGAATATGCAATAATAGAGTGGTTAAATAAATCATGGTGCAACAATCTAATGGAATATTATGCCACCAATAGAAATATTTAATGCCACAGAGAAATACTAATATTTAATTTAATGTACACTTAAATTTTTAGGTTATAAAACTATTTCTCATTTATTTATATGCATAGAAAAAGGGTAGGGAAAAATAGACCAAAGTGTGTTACGTGATTATGGTAATTTTTACCTTATTTTTCATATTTTCTAAAAGGAGCACATATTTTAACAATCAGAAAAAAATTCAAAAAGGTTTCCTTTCAAATACGTAAGTCAAATGACATATATTTACGTTCTTACAACACTAGTATATTTAATAAAGTAACACAACATATTAGTCACTTTTATAAGTAGCTTTTCATTTTGCATACTTGTAACAGTGTCTGCCAGTGAATAATCTCTGCTTTCTAAAATTAAATTAGATAAGGTGTAGGCAAGTACAGAGTATTATGTGAAGGGTATAATTTGAGAGGTTGTCTTTGGTGGAAAAGTTGCTTTGAGGAAAATCTGGTAGAGTCAGAATCCATCTGTAAAGCTGTAATGGCTGGATCTATTTTATATTATACGTTTTATAACAGTATTTAAATTTTTTTTATTTTTAATTGTGGTAAAAAAACATAACATAAAACTTACCATCTTAACCATTTAAAAATGTACAGTTCAGTAATAGTAAGTTTATTCACATTGTTGTGTATAATAGTATTTTAAGGATAGTGTTTTTATTGGTTTCATAAGAACAATACATGTTCATTTATAAATAACTCAAACAATACAGAAAGTTACAGGAAAGCTTTTATATTGCCTCAGATTCCAGATTTTACCATCAATATTAAATGAACATCATGGTAGGTATATTTCTGTGCATTTATATAAATAAGGTAATCTTATTTAAGATGAGAACATGTATACTACTTTTAAATTAAAAAGTATTAAATTTAAAATTATTTGAATTTGGTAGTAGTAAGATAAGCTGAAGGAATTACTGAACTTTTAGAAAAATGTTTCTTTGCCATAAGATATCTTATTTACTAAAATATCCAAAGTTCAAAAATTAAGAGTTTGGAGACTTATTTTATCAGTATGTTTCAAATTTAGAAATGCCAATAGACTCTGCTATGAAAAATGTATATTTATTGGTTATGTCTTTATTTTTACAAAGTCAAGGTTTTAATGTTTATTTCTGTTTTATAACCCTAATTCCTTTGGTCATTTGGTCTTGATCTGTATTTTAAAATCCAGTGTTCACAACACACCTTGATTCTCCATATTGTAGTTATTAATTCTGATTCATCACTTAGTTATCTGCTCTTCACTGAGTAGCTTTTTTTTCCTACACGGATTCATGGATGCTATGTTTGCCTTTTTGTCCATTCTTAAATGAGACTTAGATGTAATAGTTTGAGGTCATGCTGGCTTTCCCTTAAAATGTGCAGACATTTTTCCTTTGTTTTCTGGCTTTCAATATTGCTTAGAGGAAGTCTAAGACCAGCATGATTTCCTCCCTCTTACAAGTTATTTAGTTTTCTGCCTAGTGGTATGAAAGTTTTTCCTTCATTTTTTATGGTTAATAGCTTAACTAGGATATGTCTCAGTATTGAATACTGTGTCCATTTTTCTTTGAACATTTTATTCTTCCGATTCAGTTCTTTCATTATTTTGTGAAAATTCTCTTCTATTACATATTTAAGTGCTTTTTCTGATTCGTTGCATTATGTATTCAGGGAGACGAATCAAGCTATATTATATTATCTTTGTCTCATTTGCATTCTTTGTAAATACTCTGGTCTACTTCTGCATCCACTGCAATTTATTAATTAAATTCATCTGTCCACTGGAATTTATTAAGTGCCAGCACCAGTGGTAAATAAGATCATATCCCTACCTTTATGAAGCTATGAAGGTTTTAGTTGAGGATGGGGGAGGGAGAAATAAACAAACATAACATAATGTCAGGTAGTGATAATAAGAAACCCAGGTAAGGAAATGGGGGGGGAATGGGGAGAAATTGTTTATTTTAGATAGAGCCGCGAGAGCAGGCCTCTCTTAAGATGACATTTGAGAACATACCTGAATGAAGTGAGGTAGTGAGCTCGGCAAAGACCTGGGGAATCCAGATGCAGAGGAAAGCAAGCACAAAGGCCCTGCCATGGGAAAGTGGTGTGTTCAAGACAGAATGATTAGAGTCGCATGAGTAGCTGGAAAGTGGTGAGAGATGAGACTAGAGAAGTCGATAGGCCAGATCAGAAAAGGGGTTGTAGGCCCTAGTGAGGAGTCTGAATTTTGTTGGAAGTGTGATGAGGAGCAAGGGAATGGTGTATGAATGTTTGGGAGGGAAAAAAGGGTGAAGGATATGCCTGGGGGTTCCAAACATTTGGGGAGAGGAAAAGTATCTAGCAAGAATGTAGTCAGTGATCTCAACAAGAGCAGTTTAGGTGGAGCTGTCGAGACTAATACTAATTAGAATGGATTGAAGAGATAATGTAAGGTGAAGAAGTGGAAACTGTAAGTATAGACAGTCTTTGAAAAGTTTTGTCATAAAGGGGAGCAGAAAAATGGGCTCCTACTCACCCTGTAAGTAGAGGGGATATGGGGTCTAGGGTGATGGTACCTTCAGGATGGGAAATATTACCGTAAGTTTTCTGGTTAGAATAAAATCCAGTAAAGAGGGTGAAATTGAGGATGCAGGAAATGTCGGGGATAATCACAAGAACATAATCCTTGACTCTACAAGAAAAGATGGGATCAAGGTACAAGTAGAGGGGCTTGCCTTAGCTAAGAGCAGGGATCACTGATCGTTTATAAAGGAAGAGAGAGTATACATCAGTACAGATGAAGGCAGGTCAGTAAATAGGGTGTGGGAAAGATGAGTTTCTCTTGTGACAGTTTCTACGTATCCATAAAACAAGAGTTTGAGGTGAGGCGCTGGGAGATGTGCGAGATTTAGGAGAGAAGAGATGAGGCATAATCGTCTTGGAGAAAAGAAGAATGAATTGAGTAAGAGAATGTGCTGGGATTGTCAGTCTTTCCTTTTGATAAGAATTTGATTTCTAGCCATGTCTATTTCATTTCTTGTTCCAAATTTTAGTTTGAAATAATAATATTTTTTTTTTTGGCTTAGGTTGTGGACATTTTCTTTTTCTGGCTGCTTCTAGTAATGTTTATAAAGGAGTTTTTACTGTTAAGTTTTCCTGATTTTTAAGGTATTTGGGGAGGAAGATTTTGTGGTCTGTCTTTACTCCCCATCTTTATCTGGAAGTCTAGAATAATGTTTTTAAATAGACTGCACTTCATGTTTTTTCAGTTCATCCCATATATAGGAATATAACAGATAAGAAGTAATAGTAATATTATATATTGTTATAACAGCCACCATTTCCTGAATGCCTGTGTGCAGTGTACTGTACCAGGCACTTTACATATGTAGTCTCTAAAACTTGCAACAACCCTACAAGGTAAGTATTGTTGCCAGTTATTTCCACAAGAAACCTTTTTTAGTGATGATGTCAGATCACAGAATCTTATATGAAGCTCACAGCTGACCCAAACAAACAAGGTAAGAACAAATTTTTCTCTCTTTTGTGCGTGTAAAAAATTAGCACTTAAGAAACTGTTCTTTTTGAAGTACAAAATAATAGTTTGCTGAAGTGAATCACTCAGGGCAATTTTATGGACAGCTTTTTGACATCATACTGTATCATTAAACTCTTGGGAGAGTTGCTAACTGACAGATTCAAGGAACTTGGTAAATTAACTGAGGTATCCCTTCTCCAAACATCTCCATCATCTGAACATACTGAGAGCTTGCTATGTCAAAATAATTAATAAATTATACTAAACCATTATAATTTTGCAAGTTATAAGATATGTATCAGTGTTTGTTTTGGAAATTCCATTATTTGGATTTAAATAATATCAAACTTTTCTTTTGGTTAACAACATTTATACTCATGTGATGATACTGAAAACATATCATTGGGACATAAACACCTATCTATGACAAGTAATGGATTTCTTTTCCTGACTATAAAAGTAGTACATGTGACTGAAGAAAATTTTGAAAATATGTTTAAGTAAAATAAAGAAAATATTTCTTAAAAGGACAGCAGGGAAAAAACCAATAATTCCTTTATTTGAGGCAACTGACTACTGCAGTTGACATATTTCCATGCAGTTTTTTAAGCTTAAGTTTAAACTGTTTGCTTGAGTACACTGCCTTTTTTCATAACAATTTATCAGAAATGTTTCCTCAAGTTATTTAAAACTCTTCAAAAACATTTTCAGTGGCTGCATAATGTTCCTTGTATGGAGTACTATTTCCTTAAGTGGTCATTTAATCTATTTTCCTTACTTTCTTATAAATAATGTTGCTATGAATTTTTTAGTGCATAAATCTGTTTTAGCATTTCAGATTATTTCCTAAATTGGGGTAAATGCCTAGAAATAAGCTAATAGGCCAACATTTTTAAGCTTCTTCATCTGGTAAAAGTTTTGCTGTAAAAAAATGTCTATTTTAATTCCTACATATTTTTATATTGAAAATAAATCTAAGGAGAAAATTTTATGTGGACTATCTTTTAAAACTAAGATTATTATTTAAATTTAGACTCAGTGTTTTTGTTTTGTTTTAATATCTTAAGGAAAAATCCACTCTTCACAATATTATTGACTTCTTTTTGTCAGGTTTGAAATTTACACTTGATTTGAGGATGTAAGTTTAAATGTATATTTATTTCAGCCTAATGCTTCTATTTTCCAAGATGTCACCTTCTCTCTTTTCCTATTTCCAAATATGCTCATCCAATAGTGTTGCCTCCTCACTCATCATCAGTTTAATCTCACCTGTAAACCACTAATTCATGGTATAAGGGCACATATTCATCTGTGGGTGAAAATCTAAATAAAATTACAGGCCAAGATCATTCCCAAACTTAGCAAATTTGGCAGAAGAGTTTTAAAAGTGCCTAAATTAACACTACAGAACAGTTCAATTGTGCTAGACTGAAATGCAGAGCATATGAAGAACAGAGCAGGTTCACCCAATTCTAAAATTAATTGAGAGTGGTGATGGAATCACAAAACTTGGGAAAACATCCAGAAGAAATCTAGTCAGAGTAAACAAAGGATTACTCCTTTTTAGTAGCTACCATTTATTAATTCACTCACCAGATACTTATTAGATGTCTTTTAAGTGTCAAACACTTGCTCGCCATTGGAGTCAACAAAAAAAGATATAGGCCTACCCCCCTGGAAGATACATTCTCTATTGGAAGAGACAGACAAAAGCAAATGAACAAATAAATAAAATAGTTATATAAGTGACCATCTAGTCACTTCCATTACTATTATTTATGTGAGACAAAGAAATGCTTGGGGTTCTCCCCCAAGATTTTTTTTTGTGTGTGTGTGATTAAGACCAGCCCTGAGCTAACATCCATTGCCAATCCTCTTTTTTGCTGAGGGAGACTGGCCCTGGGCTAACATCCGTGCCCATCTTCCTCTATATGGGATGCCGCCACAGCACGGCTTGACAAGTGGTGCATCAGTCCACGCTCAGGACCCAAACCTGCAAACCCCAGGCCACCAAAGTGGAGCACAAGAACTTAACTAACCCCTATGCCACGGGGCCAGCCCCTCCCCGAAGAATTTTTCAAGTTGCAGAGAGTGAGAAAAAATTTAAAGATTTAGAATTATTAGGAAATATAGATAGATGATCTCTACAGATATTTTATGATTCTGATCATTATCATTCTCTGTGTCCTGTACTCAGCCCCTCCAAAAAAAACAGTCTAGGATAAGTTCATGCTTGTTGGCCTAACCTTCAATACTTTCTATAATCTGGTCTGACCCAAACTCAGGTGTAGCATGTTGTAGTAGAAAGTAAAATGTGCTGAATTGTGCGAGTAAGGAAACCTAGTTTTAGCAAGTGGCAATGCTGGGATTGGGACCTTAGGTGAGACATTCAATTTTCCAGGGTGTCAGATTCCTTTGCAAAATGTTGAATTCTGATTAATCTCAAAAATCCCTTCAAGCTTTAAAATTCACTGTCTCTGCATCCCTCCTTAAAACATTTCTTCCATTATGCTCCTATTAATATTTGGGGTGGGGAGGAAATGGCATGAAGAAGAGTCCAGAAGTTGAAAAGAATAAGATTGACTCCTGTTTGATAGGAATAAAGGATTTATAGTTTATAATGATCATTTCTGTTATTGAATATTATTGAAAACATGTTTTTAACATCTGCATAGCATTCCAACATATGGATATACCAAAACTTATTTATCCATCCCCTCATTTTAAAGATCGTTTCCCAATTTATGCAATTATGTAAGGATATTTTAAAATCTACGCTTGTCTCTAGTACTCAAAATACTATTGCAGGCTCTCTCTTCTGTCTTGTTCCTTTTGTGGAAAAAAAAAAGTTACTGTGATTCCTCCTTCTTATCTACTCCAGCCTATACATGGCTTTCTCTTAACATAAAAATTCCACTTTGAACAATGTTATAGAGCCTGTCCTTTCTCCTTTCTAAAACCATATCATCCCTGAGTGAGGTCCATATTTCTGCAGCAAAAGAATATGAGTTAAAGCCAATTCTATGCCTGCATCAAGTCTGGGTAATGTATGTTTTAGCTTTAACTGAAGTTGAAATCTATGAAATTAAAAGCCTACCAGCAGACAAATAGGTAAAGATTCATTTCTGTCAGCTAAACCAAAAATGTGATTTAGCACTGTCATATATCTATATTCTATATTTAATATAGATATATTCTATAGATATATGCCTTAGTTAACAATGACAAAGATAACTATGACTTTGGTGATTTTGCTATGATCCCGAACTTGCTATGGTATTAACTGTTATTACATTGAATCATTAGAGCATAAGTATACAATTAGGAGAAGTAAAATTTAAGGTTTTAACAGCTAAATTCAGTGAACAACTACATAATCTGCTATTTAGTTTTTCACTTTTTTGTAATATAGTATATTATTTCAATAGATATCACATTCTGCCTTAGCTTTGATACTTCTCCACCTACTGTGTAAAGAAATCAGAGAGGTGACACACTGCTTTAAGATTACCCTAAAAAGTATCCTGAGTGAGTTAAAAATCATAAATGATAGAATTTTAGTGAAGGGATCTTTGAGGTCATATAGTCCAACTCTGATTTTACCGATGAAGAAAGTGAGGCCCAGAAAAGCTTTTATTACTCATAGCAGTAAGTGTGTGGGGGGATATGATGATTCCCAACACTCTCCTAATGCCCAGAGGGTAATAGGTTATGAGAAGAGTATGTAGCTAACACAGTTGACCAAATCCAAGAAGATCTGATTTGGACCCTAGGTATACATTTTCCCCTTAAGATTCTTGTTGGGTGGTCCATTCCACCTTAATCTATTACCACAGATACAAAAGGGAAGTACCTTTACACAAACTGATGTTCATATGCAATAAAACCCAAGAGAGAAGTTGGAGATACTTTGGCAGAGCTACATCATTGCACAACTCTGGGGGGAACATTTATATATATATCCATATGTATACATACCTGTAGCCTCTTAACTGTGCTTCAGGAAATGCCATTTACATACTTTACAATGTAAATGGTGCTCCCTGGAGTTGTGCATCATAGGGACACTGCAAATATAAGTTTTGTATATTGAATTAATTAGGATAGCCTAATTGCTATAACAGATTAACCCCAAAATGTATAATGGCTCAAATTTATTTCTTGCTAAAGTGAACAAGTAGTTCAATACTCCTTAGTTTCCAAGGACTTTCAGTACCTAGGCTTTCAGTCCCTGGGGTCTTCTCTATTTCATTCTGTTGGAAGGGCAGTTTTCTGGGGGAGGGGACTCAAAGTAGTGCATATAACTTCCATTCTCATTCTATTGGCTGTAACTTAGTCATGTGCCCACACCTAACTGCAAGGGAGGCTGGGAATAAGTTGTCCTGTTTGTCCAAGAAGTGAGAACATGGATTTTCTTGTCTAGCTAGCAGCCACTGCTCAGTTGGGTGCTCTCTCTCTTCACATACACACACACACACACACACTCACACTCTCTGAAGTGGTCACCAAAAAATAAACTAATTCACATAATTATGCTTCAAAGAGAACAGGTTAATAGTGCGAGAAAGGAGCTTTTATTTAAAAATTGTATTCACCTTTACCCTTTCCTTCCTGCAGGTGAAATTTTTAATGCATACCAATTTCAGTTAAGATTTCAGTCAACTGAAATCTCAAAATGAGGAAAAAAGCAAACTTTTGCAAGCATTACTTTTACATATATGTATTAGAGGAGATTTGGCTTGGTTTTCTTATTGCATTAACTAATCAAATTCAGAACTAAGACTCATGTCTGGTTGCTTGTTTTAGGGGCACAAGGCTATTAAGCTCCCGTATACCTACATTATTAGTAAATGATGTTTGAAAAATGTTTACCTTTTTACACAACAAAGATAGCAATTCCACAAATGAAGGCAGCAGTAAGTTTAGTGTTTTTTTGCTTTGGGTAAGTTGTCATTGTAATCCTCAAACTGTTCTCAATTATTCAGTTTTTAATAGAAGCACTGCATGGTTGCACTTCTGAAATCATAAACAGGAAGTGTGATATATAAATGTCAGTAAAACTAAAACTCAATTCTATGGCTTGATGTTTTTCTTCCCTTCATATTTTTATGTTAATGTCTGATTTTATGCGTACTTAGAATGACTACATGAAGACAAATAGCAATATTACCTGATCGGTTTTCTTTGGCAACCTGACACTTTGGGGTATAGGGGAAATATGTGGGATAACCTAAATGTTGTACACTTTCATGGAAGAGGGACTGGAAATGAGTAGAAACTGCTGTTGATTTGGCATTATTAGAAATTGCTTTAATGTATAGGTTGCCCAACTTTATTGTTGCCAGAAAACAGTGTAGATGAAGAGGCCAGAGAGTGAGTGACTCTTAATTTAGCTATTTGAAAATCCATTATAGAAAACACTCTTACACTTTGTACAGTCTTATTCTGACACCTCAGCCATTCCTTGAATATGTTCCACTACATTAATCCCTTCACGAGACAACTAGGAAATAGCTTAAGTATTGCAAAAACCCAGAATACTACCTCTGGTTCTTCTCTGTGAAGACATTAGGGGTCTTTTTAAAGTTAATAATATTTTCTACATAACACTATTTCAGTTTCTCTGCTACCTGGACATTTCTATGGAAATTCCAAGAAAAGATTCAAAGTGATCAGTACAGAACTTTTATATTATATCAAATATTTCTGGAGAAATGTTACCAACCTATAGATGCTTCCATAACTTTAAAATGTTTTTCTTTAGGAAACTGTTCCTTTTTTAAAAATTTGTACTTAAACTGAATACTGAAGGAACATTTTTACTCAAAGTCACACAATATACGAGTGAAGTAGCAAAAAATAGAACCTGTATGTATCTAAACTCCCTTTCAAGGCAGATCACACTGATCCAGAGAATAGATCTTAAACCGAGGTAGCCTGCCCATCTATTGAGTGTCTACCTTTCTGTAGCACATGAGGCACTGTTGAACAGCACATACAATATATAACATTTGAGCCATCATCTTTTAGTTGAAAATATAACATACATAGAAAAGGTGTGGGAGTATATGAAAAGTAACGTAAGAGTACATTAGTCAAGTGCAAACTCTAAATAATTGCTAAGGGGATGTGGAAAATGAAATGATTTAAAACTAGATTGATAATGAATAACAGTTTACTGGAGTAGGCAAACCTTACGTAGATTCTTTTTTTAAGTGGCCATGGATCTGGATTACCAGAGAGAAAAGACAACCATTCATTCATTCATCAAATACTTACTGAGTACTTACTATGTGCTATGTCCCAGGCACTATTTGTAGAGATACAGCAACATACAAAACTACTGCAGAGTAGGAACAGCCAGGTTATCTCCCAGACATGATACTTTGATAGGAACAGGGAACACAAATGTGAGAGTAGAGAGAAATGAAATAGAAAGGAAAAGAACAAGTGATGGGCTTATATTAATGAAAGGCCTTAAATACCAGAATGTTTCTAAATGGGAGAAAGACATTTGGTGTGAATTGAACTCCTTTTGTCACTCCAGTCAGGGCAGACTGCTTTCCCATCTCTGAAACTGGTCAGCTCTCCTAGCCTGCTAGATAACTTTATAATGACCAGAACAACACAAACAAAATAAATACTGCACATATAGAGTCCCAGCTGAGGTATATGGAGAGCAAAAAAGGGAAAGAATGCCTAGCAAAAGTTGAATTTTATGTCTCCTTTTATCTTTCCAATGGTTATTACCATGTATTTTCAGTCTCTTCCTAGTGACAATCTCCCATTCCATATTTGTATAAGTGGTGATTCAGTTCCTGAAGGTTCTGCTCTTCCTTCCAGATAGAATCACTGAAAGGAAAGGAGATTCCATTTAAATTTTCTTTTTCTAGTCAGTCAGGTTTTCCTTATTCACCCAGCAACACTTCTTTACAGAGTGTTTGATGAAAAGTATTTTATGTTTTGTATTGGCTAGTGGGGAAGGAGTAAGACAGGATGGGGGCTAGGGGGAATACCAAGAGGCTGCAGTGCAAATGCAGTGTAGTGCAATACAATACAAGAGCTACAATACAACTTGACATTTAAGAGCTTAGATTAAATGGGCAATTTTAAAAATCAAAGGGGACATATCTGAAGTACATTATGAAGAAATAACTATAAGAAGTAACAAGTTTAGCAATTGTTTTCATATGGGTGGGAAGAAAATAAGGAAATGAACCCAAGATTATAAATTGGAAGGTCCAAAAATTTGTGTTGTTAGGAACAATAGCCAAGAAATTTGGAGGAAATCGCTTGAAGTAAAAAAATGAACTTAATATCAGACCTAAGTAGGCTCTCACTAGAAGACAGAGGACTCAGGCTTTCTTGATAAGCTATGGGCCTGTTGTACATGTGAACGTCATCATCATATAGAAATTGATTGAAACCCTATGGACTAATGAGGGAATGCAATGAAGATCAATGGCTATGTATGAACTTTGATTGGAAGACAAGGTATCAATTTCAAAACAATTTCTAAGGAGGTGATCTAGCTTTGGAACTCTTTCCTTCAGGTCAGACAAAGCTGTCCTTTATTAAACATTACCTCTTCATTTTGTCTGACCCCTTAATGGTTGAGAATAACAAACTGAATGAATAAAATTGAAAGACCTAGTTTTTCTGGATTATCTCACTCAATGTTGTGAATTTTTAATTGAATGTCCTCCTAGCTAGCTTACAAAAATTATGTGTCTTAAGATAAAATACACAAAATAAATACACCTGCAACTTTTCTTAGGCTGCAGTACTTTTGTATAAAGGCTATGGCTTCAGGGGACGGCTGGATGGCGCAGCAGTTTAGTTTGCACTTTGGCAGCCCGGGGTTCGCGGGTTCGGATCCCGGGCGCCGGCCGACGCACTGCTTGTCAGCCATGCTGTGGCAGCGGCCCATATAAAGTAGAGGAAGATGGGCATGGATGTTAGCCCAGGGCCAGTCTTCCTTAGCAAAAAAGAGGAGGATGGGCAACAGATGTTAGCTCAGGGCTGGTCTTCCTCACAAGAAAAAAAATTTAAAAATACTGAATAACTTTACATTTGGCCGGTGCGATGGCGTAGTGGTTAAGTTTGTGTGCTCCGTTTCGGCGGCCTGGGGGTTTGCAGGTTCGGATCCCAGGCACAGACAGACGCACCGCTTGTCAAGCCGTGCTGTGGCAGCATCCCATATAAAGTAGAGGAAGATGGGCACGGATGTTAGCCCAGGGCCAGTCTTCCTCAGCAAAAAAAAAAAAAAAAAAAGATGAGACTAGTATCTAATTTCCTTTAAAGAGCAAACAATAATGTACAACTAAAACCCCACAGTGTTATAAACTATTAAGACAGCAATAAAAAAATACAGAATATAAAAGATACATTAACACAAGTCATCCAAACTATTTAGCTCTTAAATATGGAATTTGTTTTAATGTAAGACCGTCAGGGTCAACATGAATTTCCATCCCCAAAGCAAATCTTGGCTGTGGAACTAGGGAAATAGGAAACTACCTTTACAGAGGATGCAGTTTTAGAATGTGCTATGTTACATGTTTCTTTAAATAGCAATGGATCAAGTTTGATGCTCCCTGAGCTAAAAGTTTTTAGAATCTGTGTGATACATTTTCTATAAACAAGAGATTATATCATAAAATACTTATAGCATTTCATCATTATCTAATCTAATATGGCTTTGGATTCCTACATTTATGTAGCAGTATCTTCATAGTAGCTAGCAATGGAACATTTATTGAGTACCTACTCTATGTTGGACGCTTTAAGTGCACAGATATTTATCTCATTTAATATTCACAACAACTCTGTGAGGTAAGTTTTACTAACCCATTTCACAGATGGGCAAAACTGAGGCCCAAGTTAAGTTACATCTTTAAGGTAACATAGCTGGTAAGTGGGCAGAGCTAGGATTTGAGATCTGATTCCAATGCCACTTTTAACTAATGCCCTATTTTGCCTCCAAAAGTCACCTAAAAGCAATTTTTTGTAAAAGTTTTATGTCTATTGAACCCTATCCAATAATGGAATAATTTTTTTTAGCAATTTAGAAATGTTCTTGTGTTCTTGCTTACTGTCTTTACTTCAACCAAGAAAATCTCTTTGGGGCCACTTTGACCACATATCAAACCATATCTGCCAGACTAGTAACCGTAATTTAAAGCACACGTGCGCCCACACACACACACACACACACACACACGCACGAAAGGATGATTTCATGGAAAAGTAAAAAATTTCCTCAAGTTCAATTTTAGGGATATAGGAACACATCTATTTAATTCTACTTATAGTAGTGCATAGATAAGTTATTGGCTTTAATATTAGTCAATGTGTGATCCTCCAAGGTCACACATTCAGTTTCTTAGTTTTCAACAGACACAACTGTACTATGAATACTGAAAATGGAATTGTATCAAAACAAAGCAACAAATAATTTTTCAGCTCTTAGTTGCTTATTGGTGCTATATACATTCTAATCTATACTCAACAAACATGCCAAACATATTGAGTGGTAAAGAGGTGTGGGAGAAGTAACACAGTCTGAGCTATTAGTTATCAGTAGTTATTATAGCATCTGTCAGTCCTGCTGTTTAACCAGAAATCTAAATGGCTGCAATCTAGCGTAAAAGAGTGTATATTTTGGAGTAAAACAAATTTGAGTTTAAATCTTGACATTACTTACAAATTCTGTGATCTTGAAAAAATTACTGCCTTTGTGAGGCACGGTTTTCTCATTTTGTAAACTGGAAATAAAACTCTGTAGCTTAATATGGATGTCATAAAGATCTGTTAAGACACCAGACTTCCCAGGTTCAAATCTCAGCTCCCACACTTAGAAGTTGTGTGACTTTTTGCCTCCATTTCCTCATCTGTAAAATGAGGATAATAATAGTCCCTACCTCAAGGAATTGTGAGGATTAAACACCTTACTAAATGTAAAGTGCACATAACGGTGCCTGGCACATAGAAAATGATGTATTTGCATATACTATAATCCTTATTTAAAGCACCTACCCAGTTCTTGCTTCTTAGTATGTTTCTAATAAATGTTAATTCCCTTTTTTATTTCAACTGAAATTATTTTCCTTTACTTTTTTCTAGATACATTTTTAAATGTATTTATTAAGCTTTGTTAAGCTTAATAAAGCTTTATTAAGGTATAACTGATACTCAGTAAACTGCACATATTTAAGGTGTACAATTGATAACTTTTTTTTTTTTTTTGGTGAGGAAGATTAGCCCTGAACTAACAACTGTTGCTAATCCTCCTCTTTTTGCTGAGGAAGATTGGCCCTGGGCTAACATCCGTGCCCATCTTCCTTGCTTTATATGGGATGCTGCCACAGTGTGGCTTGATAAGCGTGCATAGGTCAGCCCCGGGGATCCAAACCTGCGAACTCCAGGCCACCGAAGCAGAGCCTGCAAACTTAACCACTATGCCACTGGGCCGGCCCCTACAATTGATAACTTTCACCCTGTGTATTTAGTGTACAATTGATAAGTTTTAGCATGTATACACCCATGAAATCATCACCAGAATAAGACAGTGAACATATCCATCATCCCTAAGAATTTCCCCTGCCTCTTTATAATCCCTCCCTCCTTGTACCTCTCTCTTCAGGCAACCACTATTCTGCCTTGTGTCCCTAGAGATTAGTTTGCATTTTCAAGAATTTTATATATGTGGAATCATATGGTATATTCTCAGTTTTTTGTCTCTATCTCTTCACTCAGGATTTTATTTTGAGATTCATCTGTGTTGTTGCATGTAACAATAGTTCATTCCCTTTTATGGCTGAGTAGTATTCCATTGTATGAATATATCATTATCTATTCACCTGTTGATGGACATTTGAGTTGTTTGCAATTTGAGATTGTTAAAAATAAAGCTGCTATGAACATTCATGTACAGATCTTTATAGGAACATATGCTTCCTTTTTGGGGGGAAATACCTGGAATGGAATAGCTAGATCATGTGTTGGTGTCTGTTTACCTTTTTAAGAAACTGCCAAACTGTTTTCCAAAGTGGTGGTATCATTTTACCTTCCTACTAGGAGTGTATCAGAGTTCCAATTCCTCCACATCCTCAACAACACTTTTCATTTTAGCCGTTCTAATCAATGTGTATACACTTTTTTGTATATGGATATACATTTGTTCCACCATGGTTTTACTTTGCGTTTCCCTAAAGACTAATGAGGTTAATAAAGTTGAGCATCTTTTCATGTGCTTATTTGCTGTCAGGTATCTTCTTGGTGAAGTGACTATTCAAGTCTTTTGCCCATTTATTAACTGAGATGTTTGTTTTCTCAGTACTGAGTTTTTATTACATGCTTTGCAAATATTTCTCCCAGTCTGTGGCTTGTCTTTTCTTTCTTTTAGCAATGTATTTTGAGGAATAGAGGTTTTTAAAATTTTGATTAAGTCCAGTTTATCAAGTTGTTCATTTATGGATTGTGCTTTTGGTGTCACATCTAAGAAATCTTTGTCTAACTCAAAGTCACAAAAATTTTCTTATGTTTTCTTCTAGAAGTTTTATAGTAATTTTAGGTTTTACATTTAGGTCTATGATCAATTTTGAGTTAATTTTTGTGTGAGATATGAATCGAAATTCATTATTTGCATATGAATATCCAGTTCTTCCAGCATCACATATTGAAAAAAACAATTCTTTTTTTACTTATGCACTTTGTCAAAAATCTGTTGTCCTTATATATGTGGTCTGTTTCTGGACTCTATATTCTGTTGCATTGACTTGTCTATTTTTATACTAATACTACTCTGTTTTGATTATTGTCGATTTATAGTAAGTCTCAAAATCAGGTAGTGTCACCCCTCCAACTTTGTGCTTTTTGTCAAAGTTAACTGTCAATTTATTTTTTTTTTAATTTTAAAAAGATTCTGATTTGGTTTGTGTTGAACCTATGAATCGATCAATTTGGGGAGAACTGACATCTTAACAATATGAACCCATGAGCCAGGTAAATCTCTCCAATTATTTAAGTTGTCTTTAATTCCTCTCAACAGTATTTGCAGTTTTCAATGTACAGGTCTTTCATGCCTCATGTCAGATTTATTCTTAAGTGTCCCATATTTTTTTATGCTATTGTAAGTGCTATTACTTTTTACATTTCCATTTTCAATTGTTTGTTGCTAGAATGTAGAAATATAAATGATTGTTGTATATTGATCTTGTTGTATCCTGCAATCTTGCTAAACTCATGTAGTTCCAGTAGCTTTTTGTAGATTCCAAGTGAAAGAGATGAATGATTATGTCAGTTGTATTTTTTCCTTTCCAATCTGAATGTGTTTTCTTTCTTTTCTTGCCTGATTGCACTGGTCAGAACCTCCAGTGTTGAAGAAAAGTGGTAAAAGCACGCATCCTTGTGTTATTCCTGATCTTAGGGGGAAAACATGAAGTCTTTCACCAGTAGGTATGAGGTTATCTGTAGGTTTTTTGTAGAGGCCCTTTTCCTGGTTGAAGAAGTACCTTCCATTCTTCATTTGCTGAGAGTTTTTAAAATCAGGAATGAATGTTGATTTTATCAGATGTTTTTTCTACATCTATTGAGATGATCGGTTTTTCTTTTCTAAAAAGTTTAATATGGTGAATTACATTGATTGATTTTTGAAGGTTAAACCAATCCTGTATTTTGGGGATAAACCCACTCAATAATATTATCCTTCTTATTTATTGTTGGATTTGATTTGATAAAATTTTGTTTAGAATTTTTACATCTGTATTCATGAGGGAAACTGGCCTGAGTTTTCTTTTCTTGTAATGTCTGTGTGGTTTGGGTATCAGGGTAATGCTGGCCTCAAATAACAAGTTGGGAAGTATTACCTCCTCTTTACTTTTCTGGAAGAGTTTGTGTATAACTGGTATTATTTTTTCCCTAAATGTTTGGAAGGATTCGCCAATGGAGCCCTATGGAGCAGAAGTTTTCTTTGTGGGAATGTTTTAAACTACTAATTACATTTTTTTATAATAGATATATGACCATTCGGGTTATCTATTCTTCTTAAGTGAGCTTTGATAGTTTATGTCTTTCAAGGAATTTGGCCATTTCACCTAAGTTGTTGAATTTTTTTTGCCTAAAGTTATTTGTAATATTCCTTTATCCTTTAAATATCTGTAGAACTTGTAATGATATCACCTCTCTCAATCCTGATATTGGTCTTCCTGATGTGTGTCTTCTCTCTCACTTTTTTTTTTCCTGACCAGTCTGGCTAAGGGTTTATTAATTTTACTGATCTTAACCAGGCTTTGATTACATAGATATTCTCAATTGATTTTTGTTTTCCATTTTATTGATTTCCACTTTGATCTTTATTATTTTGTTTCTCTTGCTTCTTTGTGTTTAATTTGCTCTTCTTTTCTAGTTTTTTTTTGTGTGTGTGTGAGGAAGACCAGCCCTGAGCTAACATCCGTTTGCTAATCCTCCTCTTTTTGCTGAGGAAGACTGGCCATGGGCTAACATCGTGCCCATAGTCCTCTACTTTATATGGGATGCCGCCACCGCATGGCTGACAGGCAGTGCGTTGGCGGGCGCCCGGGATCCGAACCCGCGAACCACGGGCTGCCAAGCGCAAACTAAACCGCTGCGCCACCGGGTGGCCCCTTCTTTTCTAAGTTTCTTAAGGTGGAAGTTGAGGTCACCGATTTGAGACTTTCTGTGTTTTCTAATATAGGTATTTCATTTATATAATATTTGATATGTTATATTTTTATTTTCCTGCAATTCACTTTCTAATTTCACTTTTGATTCCTTCTTTAATTAGTGGGTTATATAGAAGCTGTTATTTTGTTTCCAAATATTTCATGATTTTCACATATTTGAACCGCTTCTTATTTGGGGCATAAACATTTAGGATTGTTATATCCTCCCGATTAAATGGTACCTTTATTATGATGAAATGACCTTCTTTATCCCTGGTAATATTCTTTGTTCTGAAATCTTATTTTGTTTCTACTATGTTAATATAGCCCTATCAGGTTTTTTTTTGACTAGTGTTAGCATCAGCATCAGCATAATTTCCATCTTTTCATTCTTAACGTTCTTGTGTCTTTGTATGTAAAGTGTGTTGGGTCTTGCTTTCTATCCAATCTGGCAATCTCTCCCTTTTAATAAGGATTTTTTTATCATTTACAGTTAATGTGATTATTGATGTGATTAGATTTAAGTCTATCATCTATTTGTTCCATTTGTTCTATGTGTTCCATCTGTTCCTTGTTCCTTTTTTCCTTTTTTCTGCCTTCTTTTGGATGGAATTTTTTATGATTCCATTTTTTTCCCTTTGTTAGCTTATTAGCTGTATTTTGTTATTCTACTGGTTGCTTTAGGGTTTACAGTACCCATATTTAACTTATCACAGTCTACTGTCAAGTGATACTACACCACTTCACATATAGCAAAAGAATCTTACAATATCATATTTCTGTTTTTCCCCTCCTGGCCTTTATGTTATTGCTGTCATATATTTTACTTATACATGTTGTAAACACCACAATACATTGTTATTATTTTTAAAGTTGATTATCTTAAAAGAGAATTAAATAGAAAAAAACCATTACACATTTACCCATGTAGTTACCTTTTCCAGGGCTCATCATTCCTTTGTGTAGATCTGTATTTCCAAATGGTATTATTTCCCTTCTGTCTGAAGGACTTTCTTCAACATTTCTTGTAGTGCTTTCTGTTGGCAATGATATTGAATTTTCACTCTGTGACACTCTCAGGTTCACAGTGGGTAAGCATCAATTAATCTTCTCCCTGCCATATACTACTATAGATAGCCTTGGCTAAACTGTAGAAAAGAAAACTGAAAAAGAATATATTATACAACCATGAAATAGCCTAGAACCTTGCCTCTAAAAGTCCAGTTTGGGGCATGAGAAATTTGTGGTATGCCAGGGCGTTAAAAGCTACTGAATAAACATGGGACCTCTTCTTAGATATCAACTCTACTCAGATGTTTTGAAAAAAATTTATAAGCATTATATTAATACTAAACATAGGATTATTATGGTATATAATGCAACATTTATATTAAATTTATGACAAAACATGAAACTAAAGAAAACCATAGCTTGGGACCAAGTTTCTAGGGCAATTATTCATTCTTCTCTTTTGTGAAAGTTTGAGGAGCAGTGACCTTGATGATTATTCATGATTTATTAAAACCTCTCCTAAAATTGGATGCTGTCAACAAATATAGATCATTCATAGAGGTTTTCATTTAATTTGAATACGCATTTCTGAATTGACCACTATATCCTGTTATTCAGTTCATGAATCATTTTTTATTGTGCTCATGAAAAGTATACTTGATTCCAAGTTTTTAAAACACTGATCATTATTCCCATGAAGAAGGACTTTTACTTACCAATTCTCACTTTGTGGCTGCTGGTGTGCCTGCATCAATTAGTACCTGCAACATTTTCCAATTTTCTGATTCCAATCCAGGATAGAATAAGAATGCACATAAACAAGCCTGTTAGAAATAGGCCTAAAATAGAGATAAATAGGCTCCCTATGAAGACCCAACCAAAAAACCCACTTCTAAGACTGCATCCTAAGGAAATAATAAGTAGGGCAAAAAATTAACTTACTAAGATCTAATCTTACTATTAGATTTTTTCCTTTTACTAGTAGAGAAAAATTGGTTGGAAATCAATAAATACTCCCAAATAAGAAACTGCTAAAATTAATGGTACATCCTTATATTCTATAATAGAATACTTATTCAGCCATTAAAGTATATTACATAGCTGAATATTTATTGCTAGGAAATATATATATATATATATATATAAACAAACAGGTATGAAAATTTAATAACAGGGGGTTAACAGTGGTTATTTCTGGGTGTGGGATTATTAATTTTTTTCCTACATCATGCTCATTTGTATTTTCTTTAATATCAATTGCTTGTAATAAAAAACCCCCAAAGTTCTCAGAAATACTTATTCAACACGAATAAATACTCAAAATGAAGAGATCATCATTTGTTTATTCATTAATTCAACAAATATTTGCAGCATTAAATAAGACATAGTCCTTGCCCTCATAACTCTTAATTTGTGAGAAAAAAAGGGGGGGCATGATCAACGATCTTGGAAATTTTTTATTCCTCTCTTTTATTCTCATTACTTAATTGCCCAGTCATTCCCTCCCTTATTCATTGAGGACTTTGGCACTTGGCTTCTAGTATCTACCTCCCCTGCACTTTCTGCCTTCGTGTGCCACTTAGTGTCCATATGGACAACCCACCCAACAGCCTTGAACTCTGACTCCACCAGCTTACAACCACTTCATTCAACAATCCACACCCACAGCCACACTCTCAACCTTCTGATCACCAGGAAATTGTTCACAGCCTTAGACTCTAATATATGGATCTCTGACCACAGCCACTTATCATTCCAGTTTTTTTCACTCCATTATTCCATAAACACCTGCTTTCTTACCTTATTTTAACCTCCATTCCTCAACTATTCCCTTTTCTTTCAAAACACAACCTCGGGGCCGCCCGGTGGCGCAGCGGTTTAGTCCGCGCTTGGCAGCCCGGGGTTCGCGAGTTCGGGAGTTCGGATCCCGGGCGCCCGCCGACGCACTGCCTGTCAGCCATGCCGTGGCGGCGTCCCATATAAAGTGGAGGAAGATGGGCACGATGTTAGCCCAGGGCCAGTCTTCCTCAGCAAAAAGGGGAGGATTGGCGACGGATGTTAGCTCAGGGCTGGTCTTCCCCACAAAAAAAAAAAAAACACAATCTCCCACACAGCTTCACATCTTTTCCTATCCAGCCTAGATTCCCAGGTACATCAGTCTCTCCTGCTAATAACCTTGCTCTCTGGTTAATTCCCTCTCCCATTCCTTAGAACATTCCTCAAACTTGCTACTTCACCTATGCCCTTATCTCTTTTATGTCTCCTTTATCAGGATAAAAAAATAAAAACTATTGGCTATGAACCTCCCTCACCTTCTTGCTCCACATTTACAAATACATATAACTATTCTCACTTCCTTCTAATCTCAGAGGAAGAAGTGTCCTTTCTCTTTTTCCAGGTCAATTCCCTTACCTTGCTCCCATATTCCCTCATCTCCTACAGATCTTGCTTTACCATTATCCCTCCTCTTTTTAATCTCTCCTCTCTGCTGACTCTTTCCCCACATTTTATAAATATATTAAATTCTCTTCACTGTAGAATCTCCTCCTCAGTTCTGTAACCTCCTCCTTACAATTATCATCCTTTATTTCTATTATGAAGAAGAAATGAAGAGCCTTTCTCAATTTTAATATACTTTTCGACCCAACACAAACAAAATTCTGCCACCATCAATGCAATGAAAGTGTTCTGGCAAACATTACTAATGACAAAATTGCCAAATCCCATGATCTTTTTCAATTTACTTGACCTGTCTCTATCTTCTGACACTCCTGACTTCTTTCCTTCTAAATCCTCCCTCCCATTGGCTTCTGGAACACTGAGCTCTCTTAGTGCTCCCTTCCATCGCTCTGCTATTTCTTCTCAGTTCTTTTGCTGCCTCCTGTTACTTTGCCCATTTACTAATGTTGGTTTTCATTTCCTCTCACTATATTCAGTCTCTATGAGCAGTAGCATCCATTTCCTCCATAATTTCAACTATCACCTATTTAGTGATATCTACTTCCAGCCCAGGCCTTTCTAAGCCTCAGAGACATATGTTGCGCTCCCTACTGAACACCACTATAGGAATATCCCATTGGCACTTCATCTTCCATATTCAATATGTCCTCCTTGGGCTTCTCATCTTCCTTTCCTTTCCCAGGTTTCCATCCTGCACCCTTAGACACACAAACACACATACCCAAAAGCCCTATTCTTCCTCCATGTCTCTATCCCAGTTAATTATACCAACATTGTACTCTACAACCAAGCCAGGGACTAAGGAATCATTCTAGATGTCTCCCTCACCTCTATCCCAACCATTATTTCCCTAGTCCCAAATCTCATTTCCCTCCATGACTATAAAACCACACAAAAATACTTCCATTTATTTAAAAAAATAATTATTATATTTAAAGCACATTTTACAACATTCCCACTCATACTGAAATTATGAAATGACAACCTGTTACCTTATTAGAAAACATATGCAGAAACATATATAGCTTGCAGTATTCCCAGAGATCAGAAACCTTGTTTATACCCCCATACCTAACAGCGTTTAGCATATAGCAGTTGGTTAACTATCTGTTCACTTTTGAATAAAGTAAATGTGGCATATTTAAAGATACCCATAACAATTATTAAGCTACATGTTAAACAGTTCAATAAATAATAGGATTCATATTAATTTTATATAACAAAATACAATTTTTATTCCTTGTTAGTTCACCAGAATTTGTTTAAGGTACATACCACACACACACCTATACTACATCAGGAATTAGATTCCCTATAAACTGAGATTCTTTTCACTCCAATCCTACTGTCATAGACAATACTTAACCTATCTATGCTCCCTCAGTTCCTATCCATTCACCCTTAGAGTACGAAGTGACCTCGGTGGATCAGAGGGATCCCATTGCCTTCCCAAGTCTTTCCTACTTTGCTCTCTGATGCCTGAAAGATGGCATCTATTCCCACAAGATTCAAACTACAATTTTCCTGAAGAAGAGAAACAAAAGTACAGTATTCAGTAATACTAAATGAATGAAATTCAATAATACTAATACAGTATGTATACAAAAGACAAATATAGAGCCTTCCTTTGTCAACTAAGAAGGAGGGAAGAAAGTGGTATGTTGTTTAGGGGCCTTCAGAAGCAATGCCTTCCAATCATTCCTGATTTTTTTCCAACTTTCTTTATGCACGTGTATTTTATAATTAGGGGAGAAATGTTCAAAAGCAAGTCCACAGGTCTAATTTTAAGGACAAATAAAAGTTATGTAAAAAGTATTTTACATTGAGTGACTTAGAAGAAGCTTTGAACTTTATCATAATTAACAACTGTATGTACTAACATTTTTTACATCTAAAGGATTAAGCTTTAGGAATTTCAATTTTATATAAAAGGAAAGGAAATTTGAGTATAAATAAAGGTAGATGGGGGAACATTAGATTTAGTCACAGGCTACAAGAATTTCTTGTCAGGAAAAGGTTTTGTACATACCATACTATATTAGTAGTTTTGCAGTTTATTAAAAGTTTGCAGTTAAGTCACATCAGCTTAGGGTTATTTTTGCCAATGGCATAAACATCTAATTGAAAAAAATACTATGCTTATAAAAATACATCCTCCAAAAGGGGAAAAAAGTTCTTTGATTAAGTATGTATGATACTTCTCTACATGGAAAACTGGAATGAATTTAATCTTCTGTTTCACATCAAACCTCTTGTTTTTATTTAAGAGTTTCTTTAAAATTAGGTATATGGTCTGTATATACCATCCTGAGTTCACTGGGTCAAAAGTTAACAGTATGGGGTCATCAAGTAAATTAAATGTTAACAGCAAAAATTAAAGGACTTAAATTAAAAACATAGGGCCTAATCCTATGATGAAGAAAAGTAGGGAAAAAGTGTTCCCACAAGAGCTGTAAACTGTTCACCTATTTAAAATAAATTACTTCTTCAGAGCTGCCTTAAAAAGTTAATTTGTTTTAAACACGTAAGCATTTCTTTGCCAAAAGAGAATGTGCTGTATTTTATTTTCCTTATTTCCCTATAGATCTATTCTATAAGAAATAATTTTTTACATATTAAGAATAGAAATGTAACATGAAGCTCAACTGTCATAGAGAACTGGCCATACATCCTCAGTCATATCACCTAGAGACCAGAGGGTCTCAATTTTATTTCTGTTTACTAAAAATAAATAAGAAATGAATGTTAATAGATTCCTGCTTCCCTGTCCTCCTCAACTTCCAGGACAAGGCTTATCCCAAGTCAGTAAAGTCTCTGAGAAAGTCATGAGTTGTAATTTTTTAGTTTTTGACTCAATGTAAAGTTTATTTTATTAAAACCCTTCAATGTTCTTTTGATAAAAGGCAAAGACTAGATCCATTTCTATTATGTACCTGTCCTTTTTATTATCTTAAGTTGCTCCCCAAGTACAAATATTTTAAAGGTTAGGACAAAAAGTTAACCAACCTTTGATATATTTCAGACCATGTTTGGCATATGATTTACCATTCTGGGTGTCACTTTTTGTGGGGCACCCTGTTAAACTGGAGAATAATCAGAAGGAAGCTAAGATGGTGAAGGATTTAAAATCATCAAACCACTAAAGAAACTAAGGATGTTTGGAGGGTGGGGTTCAGTTGTCTTCATGGTAGAAAATAACAGTAGTCTTATTTAAAGGGTTATCACATGTAGGTGGGTATGAATTTGTTCTCAGTAGCTCCAGAGGGCCCTTCAACAGTGGGTGACAGTTACAAAGAGGCACATTTTAGCTGTTAAGATTCTATGATTCCAAACCTGAATAGGCTACATTTCTTGGAAATTTACATTATTTTAAAAACAATGTTTCAAAACATTATACTTAATATTTCATCTAAGGCCAGCATTTTCACACTAAGTTTTTAGAAAATAGATAACTGAAACAAATAGGTTTATCCCTTTCCAGGTTCAGGTATCCTTGTTGGTAAATGGGGAAAAAAAAGTTCATACTTCTTCAGTTAATATTAACCATTATTAACTGTAAATGAATTTTAGTTCAGTCCCATAATCTGTGGCCAAGAATATGGAAGCAAAGCAATTCTTCATATAGGGAAAAAACTTTACACCTCCATAATCTTAACAGAATCAGAGTTGAAAGTGCTATATATGAATCTTACACTTTGAGAAACTGGGGCTCTAAATCATGCAAAGTATATTTCCTGATGCATGTATAAATTTTCTCTCATGTGACTAATATGGATATACTTTAAAATTTGTAAAGGGTCATCCAAAATATTTCTGGATAAAAAGTACTTATATTGATATTTCCTTAAAAGAATCTACGCAAATAAATCTATGCAAACAGAATAAATCTGTTTCTAAACAGTATGTTCTCTTACACTGATACCTAATTAATTAAAGCATATAGTTATAAACCATTTAAGTAACCTCTAAGGAAGATTTTATAATTGTTTTTTAATGTATCAGTTAACTACAGGGAAAAGAAACTATCAAAGTTAATTGACAGAACAAAGAATCAATATCTAAACTACAAGCTTGCATTTTAAAAAGGGAATGTGGATGGGTGAATTTGTGGGGAAAAACCCATCACATTCCTACCAACAAATTTCAGTAATGTTGTATAAGCTTATGATTTCAGTAGTAGACTAGATGCTGTATCTAATTAAACAGTTGTCCATCTTGAGGTCTGACACTTCACAGACCTAAAAAAGATAAAAAGTACTTTTTATGAATTGGTTAAACAAAAAAAGTACAGAAAAATACCTAGATTTTGTATTTTTACCAATATATACAGTATTTTTACCAATATATACAAGTATATATACATATATATATATATATATATACACTTAACATGATCAGAAGTTTACTTTGAAATTTGCATGTAAATATTAAATCTGAAAACTCATAGTAGAAAATAAATAGCTATGGATATATGACAGATTAGAAACATTTCCAAACTAGCCATTATTAAACTTTGTCCTTTTTGCCTTCATTATAATTCTTCTAGTTTACTAGTTATAATATTCCTGGAGGGGAAAAAAACCTAAGCATAGCTATTTATAGCACAATGTTTTAAATATATGATAATAAACAAGTACAAAATAGTGTTAAAACAATATCTTGTTCATAATAGATACTCAGTAAATATCAATTTATTTCAATTAGAAAACAGCCTTCACATTCAATATAGAACAAATATATACTGTTTTATATTCTTTACAATTTGTGTGTGTGTGTGTGTGTGTGTGTGTGTGTGTGTGTGTGAGGAAGACTAGCCCTGAGCTAACATCCATTGCTAATCCTCTTTTTTGCTGCGGAAGACTGGCCATGGGCTAACACCCATGCCCATCTTCCTCCACTTTATATGGGATGCTGCCACAGCCTGGCTTGACAAGCGGTGCATCTGTCCGCACCCGGGATCTGAATGTGCAAACCCGGGCTGCTGAAGCAGAGTGCGCAAACTTAACCACTACACCACCGGGCCAGCCCCTATTCTTTACAATTTTAACACACAGGTTATGAGAATACACAGAACATAATACAGTAAAACAAATAATTCTCAAATTTGTTTAGGTGGCAGAGCAATTGGTGATCCTATCTCTCTTTGCTGAGTACCATTCATTCCCATTAAATATTTATCAATGCCAATAACTGTGCTGAAGACACAAAACAAGGACAGATATAGTCCTGGCCATTATGAAACCCTCAAGACCAGGAAATATATCTCTATATATGTATGTATGCGTATGCACTATCACAGCCACAAATCAACATACATACAAAACGGCTGTTTATATATATTAGTTTCCTACTGCTTCTGTAACAAATTATCATAAACTTAGGGGCTTAAAAACAATAGAAATTTATTATCTTACAGTTCTGGAGGTAAGAAGTCCAAAATGGGTCTCAGTAGGCTAAAATCAAGTAGGCAGAGCTACATTCCCTTCTGGAATCTCTTACCTTGCTTTTTCCAGCTTCTAGAGGCTGCCCTCTTTCCTTGGCTCATGGCCTCCTTCTATCTTCAAAGATAGCAATGGCTGGTTGAGTCTTGCTCACCTCTTATCTCTCTGACACTGACTCTTCATCTTCCCTCTTCCACATTCAGAAGAACTTTGTAATTAAATTGGGCCTACTCAGATAATCCAGGATAATCTATTTTTAGGTCATCTGAATAGTACCCTTAATTCTATCTGCAACCTAAATACTCCCTTGCCATGTAACATAACATTTTCATAGGTTCTAAGGATATGGACATCTTTGGGAGGACCATTCATTATTCTGCCTACCATAGGCATGAATAGTTTCTTCTCTGTTTTTCTTCAGGAACTCCATTGACCAACACCCTTCTCTGAAATTATATGCAAACAGTTCACATATGTGCATAATTCTAGACAAAGGGTCTGTAACTTTCAACAAATTCTCAACATTTAAGAATCACTGGACTAGCTCATAGAACACCAGTGTTCCTTAGAAGCACAGTTTGGCAGTGTCAACAATGCCAAATTTTAGATTGCCTTTTTAACATGTATATTTTTAACTTTGATCAGAAAACCTTGACATGGGTTGAAAGTTTTTTCTTGTATTTTTTTCTCTGTGTGTTTTTAGAAGTAGTTCTAATCATCCTAGTTATACTTCTTTACATTTTGCACTTATAAACATTCTTCCATGTTGGTATGCATCATTCTGTGATGATGCTACTTGTAAATCCAGTGGATTTTCCACAATTTACTCTAATCTTACTACTATTAGACATTTCATCCCCCCTCCTTTGCTATTATATTTCATATGCTGGAATGAGCATCTTTCTGCTTGGATCTTTTTCCATATTTTGGATTTATTTCACCTACACTAGATTCCTGAAAGTGGAATTTGTGGCAGGAAAGATACGAATATTTTTATAACCCTTTTTATATATTGCTAAATTACTTTCCAAAAGGGCTGTTTTAATTTCCATTTATTCACTCATACCATAGACGCGAGGAAAGTTTTTTTAATGTCTTTGAGCGTACCCTTTGTGCATCAAAAAGATTATTCAGAGGTCATTTAAATTTTATCAAAGTTAGGAAGTAAAAAACTTAGTTCTTCCTTAAATTTTAAATTCAAGTTGAAAATCTGGTTATTCTTTGTAAATTTTAACAGCAACCACTTTTAAAAGGGCTTTTTAAGGTTCTTTAAACAGAGCATTCAGAATTTTATAACTTCTATTTCCTTAAGTACTTCATATTTAATTAATAAACAAAACCTCTCTGACTACACTCTTTTAAATCTAATAAATTAAACTTATAAATACAGAGAACCTTAAGTTTTTTTAAATGTCCCGATATTTTGTGCAACTATAGCTGAAAATTCTCTTATACCTTTCAAGATTAATCTCATATATACGCTAGTAGGCCTAATGTTTCTTAAACATTACACGAACTTAAAATACATAGATCATTCCTAAACCATAATAGTACATGCTTGATTTACAAAATCATTTTACATTTAATTTTATATCTTCCTGGGGTTAAACTGTGACTCACTGGTAAAAACTTGAGTCATCTCAAGTAAGTTAGGGTTGCCATCCCAGGCACTGAAGTTAATTATCAGAATCCCCCAAAATGGGTTATCTTACAGACATATCTCCCAGATTCAAATTACACATAACCTAAGTCTTCCACCTGCCACTAAGATTGTAGCTAACTTTCATCACCACTTAGTTCATTTTGTGTTATCTTTCGATATGTTAAGGTCATCCAGTTGGATTCTCCATATCTTTCAAGTTGTCTGACTACAGTCATAACACTAAAGTCATGCTAACAAATGGGATCTAATTTTTTATGGAACAAGAGAAGCAAATGCTTCAAAAAATAGATTTTTAAGAATTGTGTGGCCCATCAGTCTGATAAAGACAGTCTAGTCTCTTAACAATACATGTCCTCGATTGTTGATTAAAAAAAAATAATTCAAGGGGCCGCCCGGTGGCGCAGCGGTTTAGTCCGCGCTTGGCAGCCCGGGGTTCGCGAGTTCGGATCCCGGGCGCCCGCCGACGCACTGCCTGTCAGCCATGCCGTGGCGGCGTCCCATATAAAGTGGTGGAAGATGGGCACGATGTTAGCCCAGGGCCAGTCTTCCTCAGCAAAAAGGGGAGGATTGGCGACGGATGTTAGCTCAGGGCTGGTCTTCCCCACAAAAAAATAAATAAATAAAAAAATAAAATAAATAATTCAATAACAATGAGATAGGATGGTGAAAACTTATATATCTCTTTACATTTTCTTTGACATTGTGCCTTTTCAAATATTCATTAATTATTTTTTGTATTTGTTTTCTTCTTTTGTTAACTGTGTATTTGTTAACTGTTCTGTTTTCCTTATAAACTTATCTCTACATATTGAGGATATTAACACTTTATCTGCTTTAATGTTAAAAATATTTTTCAGTTTGTCATGTATCTTTACTATTTATAGTGAATTTTTTCCTGTGTATACATTTTTTGTGTAGCTACCAAACAATGTTCTCCAAGATTCTATGATGAACCTTTTTATCATTCTACATACCTCCCTGAGTGATCTCATCCAATCCCATAGTTTAAACTACCATCTACAATCAGTCAACTAGTAAATCTATAGACAACATGCAAACTTGACCTTTCCCCTACATTCCGGACTTCTAAATCAAAAATCCAATCCTAATATCTAGTTAGCTTTAAAGTGAGGATGGAAGGATGTTCTGAGCCCACAGGCATCTCCAAATCAACATTGCACATATCAAAATTCATCAAACTTGTTCTATTTTCCCTATCTCAGAAAATGGTACCAGCAGCCACTGTCTCCTCTCCATATACAAAGGCACCTAAACCTCTTTGGTCTTACCTTTCCACTTTCTCCATCCTTACTTTGCTCTACCCATGTGGGAATTGAATTTACTGGTCCCTCCAGCTCAGGATATTAACATATGCTTTTCCTTTGCCTAGAATGTTCTTCCTTTCTTTTTGGCCTAGCTAATTCCTAAATCCCAGCTTAACTATCCCGCTTTGGGAAGGCTTTACTTAAATCTCTAGTGTTAGGTCCCCATGGTGTACGCTTTCGTGGCATCCTGTATTTTTCTGTTATAGTACTTATCACAGTTGTAATTGTAGATTAATAATTTAGTCTTTGTTTCTCTCACTAACTACACCCTAAGGGGAGGAACAGTGGTTGTTTTTTCACCCCTATATCCTCGGTACCTTGCAAAATACGTGACACAGAGTAGGTGTGAAATAGTTACCTGCGAATACTTACATATTAATACTGAATAAATAAATCCAATCTCTTTTATAGTTCATTTCACCCCATTTCTACTTCTTTACTTCAAAGACTCTTTATTTCTTGCCTGGATACTACAATAGCCTCAAAGGACTCTCTACCACCGCTCTTGCATTTTCTAATCTGTTTTCCAGGACCTTGTTGAAGTGAATTTCTAAAATATAAACCTGATCATATTACTCATTGGTTTAAGATTTTTCAAAGGTGACGTGAAAGGCCTTTTATGGTTTAACCACTTGATCAGGCTAACCTTTCTCAATTCTTCCAAAGGTACTTACGCAACAAACCAGACAAACTACCTGAAGTTTCTTGAACATGCCAGGTTGTTTCTGACATCTCTGTTTTCTTACACTCCAGTGGTTCTGCCTAAAATGCTTTCTATGGCCTATTTCTACTCTCTTTTACACTAGGATAACTCCAGTCCTTTAAGGCTCCACCAACATATCCTTCAAGACACAGCTCAAGTGTCACCTCCTCCTGAAAAGCTTTCCTGAGCCACCTATTCCTAACCTGGGTTAAATATTCTTCCTCTATATTTATCAAATTATATTTTTTAAAGAATTTATTTTTCTTCCATTAGACTTTCAGCTCCTTGCTAACAAGGACTACATATTTTCATCTCTGTATATCCAATTCTGGTATGGACTTCGTTAAATGTTTGATTAAATCTGTGTGCCAGTACATATCAAATCCATCAAAACATACCTGCCTTTTGGGAACTGGTATTCCTACTTCTGGGAAATCTTCCAATAAATAAGAAAGTCAATTAGGAAAGGTACAAGCATAAAAATGTTCACTTCGAAATTATATATAATAGCAAAACATTGGAAACAAACTAAATGTCCAGCAATAGAAGAATGGTAGAATCTGCTAAATGATATGTAGCAGAGTAATTCAGGATGAAGATTGTAAAAATGATACAGTAACTCAGATGCTTATGATATGTTAATTGGAAAAAGACAAAGAAAACTATTTCACACTATGATTCTATAAAATTGTATGTACAGACATTGACTAAAAGGGAACATGAAAATTATATGAGTTGGTTGTGTGGACTGTGATTTCATTGCCTTTATTCAGAGCTTTATAGATGTTTCTATGATATCTTCTCAGTTATAATGAAAATCACTTAAAATTAAACCCATGTTATTAACACATGTGTATATATTAGTGTATGCATATTTGTATATATATGTATATACTTCCTAGCTCTGTCTCCTGAAAGGTCCAAGAAACAGAGACACCTCAGTAGCAATGAACATATCTAGCCTTGGTCTCTAATACCATTCTCCACTAACAGGAAACAGGGCTCCTTAGAGAAAAGGCTAATTCCAGGGCTGGGGCAGGATAAGGACAAGGTAAACGTGGAACATCTTATTAGACCAGACAGTAAGGAAGTGCTCAAGAAAAATGATGTAGACATATCACAAAGACATGGGACCCACACTAAAAGTGCTCCCACTCGCTAAATCTGGCACACCAAAATAATTAAATAAAGACTTAAATATTTAGAGGTGAAAGGTCATGATGTGTGTAACTTACCTTCAAGTGGTTCAGAAAAAAGTGTACAAAATATACACATATAAATATAGATAGAACACATGAAAACAAAGCTAATAATGAAATGGAAAAACATATGAATTCGTTAAGTTGATGCATATAATAAATGGATAAATAGGGGAAAAGAGAAGGCTCTTTGTAGTAGAATGCTGTGGGCTGACTATGCCTTCTATGGAGAGTACTAGATTTGTTGAATCATTGTGCAGCCATCATGGTAAAATTATATCAGCAGTAATGTATGCTAAATTTAAGTGGGAATTTAAAAATGAAACGAAGCTCAGGATATATCTTCAAATGTTTCCCCACAAATTGCTTATTAATTGCCAATAAGAAAAAAAAACGGTAACTATACAGTGGAAAATTCAGGCCACATATGGACCAGGTGATCAAAATTAACATCATCAATGAGGGACAGATGGATATCATGGGCTTCCAGAAGTGATACAGAGAAGGACACAATACTACCTGTGCCCTAGTCCAGCTGAGAATGCATAACCTCAGTTTAATCATGAGGAAACATCAGACAAAAACTAAATAAGGAGCATTCTATTAAAAAGGAGAGTGGAGGGAGAAGCTACATTCTTCAAAAATGTCAAGGTCATAAAAGATAAAGGCTGTAGAAATGTTCCAAAGTAAAGGAAGCTAAAGAGTCATGACAACTAAATGTAGTACCTGACCCCAGACTGGCTCCTATACTGGAAGGGGAAATGCTGGAAGGATCAACCTACAAAATTGGAATATGGATGGTAGATTGAAGTATTTTCCATGTAAATTTATGAAGTTGATGGGAAATACACTCTCAAGTATTTACGGGTGAAGGGCCAGGATGTATGTAACTCAACCTCAAATGCTTCAGAAAAAAATTGTATATAAATTTACATAAATGTGGAGAGAGACACAAGGACAAGCAAATGATATGGGTGTTCTTTGAACTATTTTTATTTTTGCAACTTTTTGTAAATTTGAAATTATATCCAAGTAAAAAGTTTTTCTAAATTAAGTCCCCCTCAGAGAAACAAGACCAAGAAGAAAATAAACAATACTTTAAAACCCATCTAAGCAAATTGTTTTTAAAACATTCACCCGTGTATATATTAAGTTTTCAAGTTACTGTACAAAATGTTTTCTTCTGTAAGAGTCTTCATTCTTTCTTAAAAGATGAACAGGCTATAGCTTTCACAGTTTTATCTAAATAAGTTAATATGTTGAAGCCAACATTCCATCAATTGTAGCTTACTCATTAGAAACAGCAGGAGGGAAAAAAAGCATTGAAATTACAAGACCTCTGTTCTCCACACTACCCATATTTACCATTCGTTTGCTGGTGATGGCATTCCAGTCTCCAAGTAAAACCTCAGATTTTAAATTATGACTTCAGTTCTGCTCTAATGACAAGTAAAGAAGAGTATGCAGAGACACAAACTGGGTGTGTGGACAGGGGTGGGAACAAGGATGATTAACTCTTCACTGTACTGAAGATGAAAGAAAGCTGAAAACTTCTGCCCTAATTGAGCACAATACCGAAATAATTGAGTTCTTTCTACTCATATAGTACATCATCATGTGGAGTATTAAAGTTGGAGGAAGGTATTCTTACTAGTGTTTTTACCTGTGAATTTGATGCTCTGAAGTAAAAATGCTCTTTTTCTTTTTTTTTTCTTTAAAATTCAACTCGGTATGTTGCACCCCCTTGTGGTCAAACATAAAATTCTTCATTTTCAAAACACGATTTTTCCAGTTGGGCTTTTTGTTAAGGCATAGGAACCATGTTACTTGATTTTGTTTTCTCCCATTTTAGTCAGTTAAGAAGCTTTAATGAAGGGTTTTTGTTTATTAAATAGGATTTTAAACAAGACAGGACTTAAATCTTCTAAAAGTGACCTCCCTGTAAACTTGAGTCTGTGCAAAATTGAGATAATAATTGCACCCACCTAGTGAGTTATTATGAGGATTCAAGGGGAAAATGTATATATACGCTTAGCTGAAACATAGTAGGTACTCAACAAATATTATTTATCAACATCATCATCACTTTAGAATTCTCTTGACAAAATAAATCTAAAAGTGGGCTAGATCAAAAATTTACCCATTCATGAAGTTCAAGTACAATCTTGCAAATAAGTTCCCCAAATATACCACTTATCCAGACTTCCCCTAGCCAGTTCTCCCCATAGGCCCATTTTAAAAGTACAAAGAATGTGTGTTTTTCTCTGGATGATAGAAATTTGGATGGTTTTTACTTTATATATTTAGACTGGCCTGTTTTTTTTCCTTTAACTTTAATAATCAGAAAAAGCAATAAAACTATTCCATTTTCATATGTTACTCTTATGAAATAGTAAAACATTAATATTCTTATTCATCTGACAGAAATCATTACTCATATTTGGCAAAAATAATTTGTTAGGTTTATCATTTTAAGGGGCTCTTGAACACAAATGCTAACTCCTAATGGCACTAACTAGTTTGATTTTTAAAACACCTCTCATTCTTGAGAGGCCATTTAAAAAGATCAGTGTTAATGACTGATTCACAAGAATAGCCAACATTTACTAATATACCAAGCACTGTTCAAATGTCCTTAATATATTAGCTCATTTACATTCTTACAACAACCCAATGAGGTTACTAGCATTACTCCTTTTATGAAAGATCAAACTGAGAAAAAGTAACTCAGAGCTGAGGTCCAAACCCAAGCAGTTTGGTTCCAGAGTCCACTCACTTAACCAGTGCACAAAAGTAGCATAGAACTGTAAGCCAAGCATACTACTCTGCCATGTTAATTCTTGATGATCTCAAATTATTAAAATCCATTTGTTTTCCAATTGTACCTCAATAATAGGAACCATGCTAGCCTACTCCCATTTCCTTACTTCTTAGTACTTCAGGCTCTTTCATATCCATTGTCTTATTTAACCCTCACAATGATACATGTCTTTGTATTCTCAAAGTTATGGTTCATCACAAGTTGTTTGCAACAAAAACTGGAAAAACCATAGCAATACCCCAGATTTTAAACTGCTGGATTACTTAGAAAATTCATTATAACTTGGGATCAGGAAAAAAGTAACCAGTCAAAAATCATCTTAAAATTTAATCATTTAGGATCAATGGCAGTTTTTTTTTAAATTTTCATCTCAACTAGCTTGGTGGCAAGTAGGATAACTCTTAACTTATGATCATTTATTGTCCTATCATAGCACCCACTTTTTGAAGGTGGACACAGATTTGCCTAGGTCTTGTGCTTCTGCTTATTAATTGTAAGACTTTGGGGCAAGTTTCTTAATCTGAGTCTCGGGTGGCCTCATGGGTTAAATGAGGATAACTATTACTTCATAGGGCTGTTGTGGGCAATAACCACGATCAATCTGTAAAGCATTTATTTAGCACAGTGCCCAGGCCACAGTACAGACAATACTTGGTATCTAGCTATTATTACTTTATCAATGCGTGGCACAGCAGAAACCTGTCTTTGCTAGATTCAGCTCCCTTACCATCCATTAAAAAAAAAAATCATCCTAAGTAATACCCAAAGACTGCCCATTCATCTCTCCAAAACCGAGCAGAATGCTTAAGAACAAGTAAGATGGTGAGAGAAACTGGATTCGATGGAAGCGCCTTCGCAACAGGCAGCCTAGAACCGGGAAGAAGGGCTCCAACACACTTAAGTAATCCTTAACTCCAGGCAGGCGCGCGCGCGCACACACACACAGTAGTTGAGCAGGGGAAACCACGCCTCCTGTGTGTGCTCAGGTTGGATCCCACAGCAAGGTAAAGAAAGACCTGGGCTCCAGAATCTGACAGATGCGGACTTATCCACGTGCTTGTTATCTGTGCTGTCTTAGGCAAATTACTTGAAGTCTCTGAGCCTTGATTTCCTGGTCTGCAAACCGAGAATGATAATAGTACCTACCTCATAAAGTTGTTCTGAGGCTTAAGTGCGATAGCTCCTGTAAAGCGTTGACGTACAGCAAGAGCTCTGCACACAGGCGGGGCTGTTTTAAGTACACGTGTATCCACACACAGTCTCAGAGACACATTCCGTTGTCAGTTTAGATACTGGCAATAAGACATTTTTCTTTTCGCCTAAGCTACACCCTTATTTGTTTTCCTCGAACAGTAAAATAAATGCCTATCGACTGATATGTCATCTATGGACCCTAGGGCCCGCAGTCCCCACGGCCCCTCCACCTCCGCCGCTGAGCAAAGTAGCTGAACGCACGCGCAAAAAAAAAGCAGCAGGGCTGCGACTGAGGAAGCTAAGGGAGAGCGGCGAACAGCGAAGATTCTGCGCATGTTCAAGGCCGTGGGGGGGGGGGTGGGTAGGAGTTTGCGCATGAGCAGAAGTGTAGGGACAGCTAGAGAAGGGGGGTTAGGAGGCGGTATTGACAGCTGTGGAGGCAGCCCGCGTTCCCGGCATGCCCCGGGGCGGCGGGGTTGGCTCTAACGAATTTGAATGAGGAGCCTCAGCGCTTTCGGCGCCATTTTCGAGTGATGCCTGATCTCATCAATCTAGCGGGAGAGACGGGGTAACCTGTCCGAGAGTATAGCGCCACTAGGACTCCGCCGAAAAATCACTAAAAAAATCGCCAAAAATTACTTCGAGCAAAGGGCATTCCGCAGAGCTTCGCCTGTGTTGGCGCAGTCGGTAAGAGCCTGCAGAAGTAACCGAGCGGGACTCGGGAGGTGGCAGTGGTGGGACCGGCAGGCGGTGGGGGGTGCAGGGAGTGGGCACTGCGTCCTCCCTCATTTTAATCGCGAAAAATGCGGGGAGAGAGGGTTGGGGGTAATTGGGTGTCTGCGAGTGGGCGGCGGCGGGCGGAATGTGGCGGGAGCGCGGGGAGACGGGGCGTGGGGGGAGGGGAGTTGCAGTTTGAGCGGGACGCGGACGGGCTGCGGGGGAGCGGCCGCCGCCCAGCGGATCTGTCAGCAGGACCCCCCGCCCGGGGCCGGGGCGCGGCGGGGCTCCGCAGGCCGCGGCTCTCTGACAGGAGGAGTGGGACGAGCGCCCCCTCCCCCACTGCCGAACCGAGCCGTCTTTTATCGCAGTTTTCCCGGCCCGCTGACGGCCGTCTTCTGGTGACAAGAAACTTGAGGTCGGCGGAAAATTGAGGACCCGGCGTAGCGGGTGCCTCCGGTCCGGGGTGGGGACAGTGCCCTTCGCGGGACCCGGCCGTGTATATTGTCGTCCTTGACGCTAAAGCGTGAGGTGCCCGCGGAATGTGAGTGTCCCCGCGCCGCCCTCCCGCTCCGCGCGCCTCGGTCCCGGCAGGGTAGCGCTGACCGCGTCTGGCTTTTCCAATTTGGGCAAGATGGGGCGGGGGCAGGCTTTTGAGGTTTTAGCGGGCTCCTAGGAAAGATGCTGGACTTTCGCTTTTTGCTCGGGACTTTTGTCATTTGCTCTCACGGTGTTGTCCTTTTTTGGGGGTAGGGGGGTGTTCTTGGGTGAGATGAAAGATGGGGCTTCGAGCTTGCGATTGCCTTCTCCTTGCGATTTCTTCTCCGAGTCGCGCTTGTCTTAGAAGACTTTTTCCTTCTCCAGTCTTTGAAACATGTCGCAAGGAAAAAAGCAATCTGTGAAACTATTGATGTTTTCCTCCCGAAAAGTCTTTTTACCCGGACAACTTAACGGTAATTTTGCAGTCCCCACCTTTTCTTGGGAACTCTTGACTCTGAAGCAAAGGGAAGAGGGCTGTTATTTGTCTTTCCCCTTGGTGATTTTTTTTTTTTTTTTTTTAGCTCATAGTTTCTACCAGTTCTTACTCGACAACTCTTCAGTGATTTGAGCCAGTGACGGCTTTAACTTCAAGTAATACTTTATAGATAATGGCCTTTGTAAAAATTCCTTATTAAAGAATATGTTGGATCTTGAATCCTTTTCTGCGCTGGAGGCACCACTAGATTAACCCTTTGCTGGTGTGTTTTGCGTGTGGGACGCGCGGCTCTGGGTTGCGAATATGCAGGAGATGGTTTTTGCAGCAACTATTCAATTGTTCGCAAAGAGGAATAACGCTTTCTGGGAACCGCAGTCACACACTCTTTAGGACCGCCTGCCTAAACAGTTTTTCCCCCGTGTAATTGATGTACCGATTGATTGATTTCTTACTTCTGTAAAGACTGGGGGACCCGCCCTCACTTAGAATCTTTCGCCGAAGAGAATAGGAGAGCGCAATGTGATGTTTTTCAAATTGTGTCTAACGGAGCTCCCAAAACACCGGACTTGTTACCCCCTGATTGGCTGGAAGGAAGCGGGACTGGGGGGTTTGAATGTTGAACACCAGATTACAATTCTGGACTTTCCGAAAAATTATACTTTTAGAAAACCACGGAAATAGTTACGAAACGTTAAGACAGGGAGTTAAAAAAAAACTGGTGTTTAGTATTTTTTTCTTTTATAAAAGACTTTCGAGTGGTTCTGAAATGTATATTAAAAGTAAAACTGAGGAGGCAATTTTCACAAAATTGTAATTCTGCTGGCTGAAATTACAAGACTTTTATATATTTGTCCCTGTTCTCTATTGGTTAAAAATTGAGTGTAGGATTTAGGGTTTTTATTCCTTTGACAGAAATTTTTCATATTAAGCTGCATATGTTTGTTAGATACAGATTACGGGAGAATTGTTTTATTTTGACGAAAAGAATCTTTAATTTTCTTAATATTAACAATGAGCTTTTCCACATTTTCCATAAAAAATGGATATATTTTAAAAGCTTTTCACATCTAATTTGAAATGTATAGGTTTTGCTAATTCAGCCATTGCAGTGGACTTAAAACTTTATTTACAAGAAATTTATGTTGCTTAATTTAGACAGTACAACAGGTAAGTACTTACAGGTGCGTATATATGATTTCATTCCTTTGATGAATTCATTATGAAGAAAGATATTGCATGCAACAGTGTAGGTGTGTTGTGTTTTATTTGGTTGGTTTTCAGTTGATTTTTGTTTAATGTTGCTTGAGACAGCCGTCAATATATTTCTATTTATTACCAAGCTTGTCTTTCTATTTAATTGCATCTTGATAAAAGGCGGGTGTGGTTTTCAAAGAAAATCGGTAAATTCACTGATAAACAAGATAGCTGTAGCTGCTTTCTAAAAGATTTTTAATTTAATAGGAATCTATATCCTTTTATGAATAGTAGTTGACATTTTGAAACTTATAGTTTGTATTCTCACATTAGGTCAAATATGCATTGTTAGAAAATACTCAAAAAAATCCTACGACTTTTATAAATCTCTGTAGGGCTGTAAATATGATTTATATTAATAAGTGGGATAGCTGAGTTTATAAATCATACTATTTTGTATTGCCTTCATAACAAGAATTGCAATTACAGAACCTATGTTTATTACATTTTTTCAAAGCTATTTATTTTGAATCATCTCCTGAGAATTTCATAAAAAGTGCTGATTGTCCTCTCTAAAATTTGATTTAATGAAATTGTAGGACACCCCATTTCTATTTTAAATGTAATTTTACCTACGATAACAGAACTAGTGGGTTTTGCTTTTTTACTGGTTGTTTTGTTTTTTGTGTTTTAATTTTCATTCAAATTATTGTGACTTGGAGAGTTTTGAGGGTGGGGTGGGGGAAGGCTTTAAATTCTACCAGGCTGGTTAAATTTAACCATATTTTTTTAGTGCTTTGGTTAATGGGGTTTTTTTGTTTGTTTTGGGGGGTGATGGGTGAAGGATTATTTTGTTTAATAAGCCATTTTTAAAAGAAATGAAGGATTCCTTTATTTTAAATACTACACTTAAAGCTTGAGAACACACTAGCGCCTAAATAAAATCCACAGCATTCAAAATATTTTGCCTTTTATGTGATGCTAGATAAGAGGAAAATTTTGGTTTTAGATTTGTGGGCATGTAGGTGTGAGTTCCAACAGATGTATGTTATTATTATGTATAGAATCTGTATTACTCTGCAGAATTGATCATTCTAATTTATTTTCTATTCTATTGTAAAGCCTAGAAAACTCATATATTACCACAGGAAAACAGTGGTGAGGAAAGGTGTTGCTACAGTAGCTCAACTCTTTTTAAAGCTATGTTTACATATTGTGGGGGAGAGGGAACTAGAGAAGGTAAGGTATCAGTCTTCCTGGTAGCATTGATTTTTATGCGTTTGCCCTTCATACTGTTTTTAAAAATCCAAATAAAAGCGCAATTTTAGACTTTGTTTTAATGTTGTTAACTTGTCTTAGTTGTACATTTACAAAATGTAGCCTTAGGTGTTTGTATGTGACACTGCATTTTTTCTAATCAGATTAATATCACTTTAAATGTTTATCAAGAACTAGAGCTAAGGATGAAAATTTCAAAATAGCTTTCATATTCTGGATCCCTTGTTTCATCATGCTTTGTGTACTACATTTTTTTTGGTTTTCATTTTCTGGAGACTTATGTTTATCTTTATTTCAGTTTATTTATTGGTATGTAGTAATTATTCAGAATGTCACAGAATACTTCAGTCCAGAAATATTGGTCACTTAATTTGGTTTACATAAAGAAAAAAACGCCCAGAGACTGTATTAGATATTTCGTCCACATGATACATAGCTTTCTCCAATTAAAAAATCAACTAGAGTATAAATTTACACAGTACTTTGAAATTTTATTTTATAAAAGTTTGTCTCTTTTATTTTAAAAAATTACTGGCCTAAAATTGGCTCTTGTCTTTTTTGTCTTTTGTCTAATAAAGCTTGATAATCTCCACATTGATTTCTTTTTAACCCTTTTTTAAAAGAAACAGATTATTGGTCTGATTATAACTAGAAAACACATCTTAGAATTGTCATATTGGAGTATTAGTGTACATGTAGTTTTCTCTTTTTTTCCTTTTAATTCAGCAAACTTAGAAACACTGTGTGCCAGGCAACTAATTATGGCATGTAATTAGCACTCAAACTATGACTTGCTGAAATTTGGTAGCCCCAAATCTCCTAAGACCAAAGGAAATCAGTAATAAACTATCACTTTCTTTCAAATAAGTGTCAAAAATGAGATTAAGCCGTTTTTGCATTTAATTTTTACAAGTGACAGTATTAGAACTTTAAGTGATTGTCTTAATATTATGAGTAACATCAATTTTAGAATATCACATGACTAATATGTGTTTATATATTTGTCTGATTATTTGCATGTACAAATGACTGTAGAGCCTTCCTATAAATATTACTTTCTGAAAGGGAAATGATTTTCTTTTGCATTTTTTTTGCCCTTGCCTGTCTTAGAAATGCTGTAAATGATCTTCCTTTTAGAAAGACAAATTTCAAATATTGGAATTGATATTAAATACATGAATTTTATTCTTAATATTTCTTATCAAATTGTGAGAAGTTTCACATGCTTTTGTTTAATCCTGTCTTATTTCATGAAAGAATCTTTGCACTGGAAAGACTTGTCGTGTGTTCTAAGTGTAAATAATAAGCTGTATTTTGTAATAGATTTGAGTTTTACTATTGCAAGGTTTTTTACATCTTCTTTTTTTAATCATACACATTTGGTTCAATATCTGTCTTATATCCAAACCTCTTTTGTTTTTTATTATCTAGTACTTTTTGTTTCTCTACTATTTAAAAACTTAACATTTGGCTAAGAGTACATAATGGGTTTCTGCTATTTTTCTTCTGTGATTTTTAAAGTTGATACCTTAATTTTCATGGTGCTCAAGTATAGAAACCTTTGTATCTTTTGAGGAAGACTATATAGAAATGATTTTTATTTTTTAAAATGTCATGGTATTTGGATTGGTGTTTGTGAGTTATATATTGTAGTTTTTGTCATTAAACAATCAAATATTTGGCGGCAGAGTAATAAAGGTTTTTTTGGTTTTCATTTCCTTTCCTAAGCTATTCTTAAAGTGGAAAACTCAGACCATTATGGTTCACATATAGTACCCTAGCAACCTTTGGTAATTTTACAATTTAATATTTTCATGTAGTTGACTGTCACTAAATCATTAAGATTCAGGTGAAACAAATGAAAAAGCCACTTATATACATTTGGTTACACCACCTTTACTTGGAAACATTTAAAAAGCATTAGCCAAATAGTTACCCATTTATTACTTGCAAATATTCTGATTTGTTTAAAAAGTAAATTCTAAATTTTATTCTGTTAGAACTGTAATGTCCAAAAATATTTGGAAATATCAGTATTATTGTTCACTCAGGCATGGCAAAAGATGAAAGTTGAAAATAATGGTAATTTCTGTTATCATTAAAATGTTTGATATTTTGGGGAGAAAGGTAGTTAAAACTTTGTCTCTATCCCTTGAGTAATTTTTTAAACTGTGGATTTTACGAGTTTTAGAAGCACAAACTATATTTCTGATATTTTCTTTATGGATTCCCCTTTACCAGTCCTCCTACACCTACCTACATACACACACACACAGTCATCCACACTGCTTTGAAAATGAGTGCCCTAAGGAGAAATGAAAGCAGAAACATATTAATCTGATTTGTTTGAAGAGGCTTCGGATGATAAAGCATATCACAGGTGTTTCTAATCAAGTTATTTCTATTTAAAAAACATTATTTTCAAGTTAGGATTTCTTTGAACATAGGCAAGATTGGGGTCATTTCGAAGACCTTACCTCTGTGTTCAGGGATCGACTTTGGAACTGCAGGAGGCGGAAATCTGTTGAGTGTCTTCATGCTATAATACATGACATTTTTATTGCAGGTTTTGACCTTTAGGAGAGAGCCAATTCTGGAGAACAACCTAACTTCTTTGATTGAACACTCACATAATGCATTGGAACATGATAGGAGATTAAGGTATACTAATGAATTTTAAAAGCATATAATTTTATATCTTTGCGATATAATTGAGCTAGACAGTTGGTAAAGTTAGATCTTTTAAGTGAGCTAAAATCAGTAAAGATTGACAGAAATCATCCTGTGAAAGTGGCCAAGATTAAGTTCTCTTTCTTATTAAAACTCCACATTTTTTATATAGTTAATGTTCTCATCATCTTATATTATGTCCAACTCCAACTGAATTTATTCTAAAAATACGTATATATAGTGATGATTATTTTTTCTTCTTAAGGTTGTTATTACGTTGTTATATGTAAAAGAATTAAATAGTGGACTTTTCATCTTATAAAATGGAAGACTTAAATGAAATGAAATTTGATGCTTGGCTGTTTGACTGGTTTAGTGATAGGTAGAGCCTACAAAATTAGACAAGATTAATGAGAATATTTTAAGAGAATTTAAGAGTATTCCAAGTACTGTCCTAACCAAAAGTGGCAATTTGGTTGAAACTGAAAAACCCACTTTCTTAAGCAGAAACTAGTATCTTACTCATAGGTACTCTGAGTAAAATATTTAAATTGTTCATATCAAAAGTTGCAAACTCCTTAAAAATAAATTGTAGAATGCCAAAACTTCCAGTGACTTACTGTCTTTACCTCCAGAATTCCTTATCACAGAACCACTTTTCTAGCATATTTATTTTCTTTGATTTTTATAGCTTTAGTTGAAAACTTCAGATAATTAGCTAATAAATTTTTTGATTGTTTTCTAAATGGTAATGTGGTATAATGAAAATGAACTTATTGAACAGTATTACTAAGTATTACTTGGTTAATTTTTGCATAGTAAAGTATTAATCACATGGTAAAGTATTAATCATAATATATTTTTTAAAAAACTATTTGCTAAGTAAAATGAGGTTTACTAAAATATAACATACTACAATTTTTTCTTTAAATTTTTTTTCACCCAAAAATATTTACTCTCTATATATAAGATATAGGAAGTCACAAAGGTTTGTTTTCATATGAAAAGTGTAATTTATTCTTAAGAGTGAAGTGTAATTATCATGGTCATAGAAGTGCTTTTATCTTTAAACAATGTTAAAATTTTTTAAAGCAAATTCTCAGATGCATGTTTAAGAATGTTTGAATATTGAGATACTTTTCAAAATACTAAAACACTAACATTAGATATTTCTGTATTATTAGATATTAGATGATAGATAATCCAGGAATGTGAATCCGTTAACAGTTAAGGTTAAATAAGATATTAAAATTTAGTAGAAATCAGTTTAATATAAGGGTGAAGTTCAGGTATTGGTGTTATTATACTCTAAGGTGGTTGTTTGAGATGGATACAAGATATAGAATGTCTTCATAACTTTGATTTGAGAGTGTTATAAAAAAGCAGCTTAGTTTGAATAGGTTTAAAATGAATACAGTTTTTTCCTCTCTAACTTAATCAGTGTTTTCCAGGTTAGAGAACATTAAGATGAAAAGTGAAAAATATGGTTTCTGAGTGTTTGAAAAAAAATCCACATTCAATTTATCACTTTCAATCCAGATATCTTTACACACAGCCTTAATGAGTTAAATGGGGGAAAAGAGACAGCTTTTGAGTTTATATTGTAGATAAAGACATAAATCCACAGAGTTGTTCCTAATTTAGAGAGTTTATGATTAGTGATCTTTGAAGTTGTCAAAACTTACTGTTTGGACACAAATATTTAGCATCATGAATTGTCCTCTCTGTAGCTATATCCTGGCCTATAAACTTCCAAATTTTTAGCTTAGTAAATAATTTAACATCTAAAAGAATCAATGCAAATATTTAACAGTTTTCTTGTATTTGGTCAGTTCTTACAGGGTGAGAAACTTTAACCTAATTAGTGGTAGGTGTTATTTTAGAAGAGAGTTTAATAAGGGCTTTTACTGCTATGTGTGATTGGCTATCCTTTAACTACCCTTAAAGGACATTTTGTAAGAATTTTAGCTGTTTTAAATTTGCAAACCTGATTATCTATATCTAACTAAGTTTTGATACGTAGTTCAATGTGTCAGAATTTGAGGGAAAGGATTTATTGTATATAGATTTATATCATATTTGTGCAAGATTTATATTTTTGTTTAAATGCATTTTCAGGGTTAAATAACATTAATTTTCAGGAAAAATTCTCATTTGTTCCTAAAATACAGTTATACTGCCAGTGTTCCTGTTTTATTGAAATAGTTACCCTTAGGGGGGAAAGAATATTTGAATAAACTAGAGTAGAGGTAACTGAACATATCCACGTATGAAGGGACTTGAAATTATTAATTGTCATTGATGTATAATACTAGTTTATAAAGACAACTTACATTTTAAGCAGTTTGTCAGCTATAACTTTCTTTAATAGAGGTGTTATAGTGTGACTGAGAATTCATTAAAGAGTAGATACAATTAACTTTCTTAAATTTTTTAAAAATGTTTATTTGTAGCAGTTTTGTCCAAGTGTATTTTGTGTTTTTTCTTGACTAGCAAATACATCTTTAATCTATTTCTATTTTTCTCCAAATAAGACTAAATGCATCAGAATTGTATTTTCTAATAAGCATTTTCAAAAGGCAATATTTAATTAATGTAAGGATTTAAATTTTTTATTAAATATCATTTTGAAGTAGAATTTCAGTTCTCAGCACCACAAACCACACTTTTGATATTTCATTAACATATATGATTTGGCTTAGTTTTACTTTCCTATTTTCATGGTTAGAGTCACTTGGAAGAGAAACATGCAGCATGTTTCAAATGTAGTTGCTGAAACTGATTAATCCACTGGTTAATACTTTATTAATTTATTACTGTTTCCAATTGTCTTAATTTTTAAAAATCTTTCTTTGATATTTGCTGTTATTCTTTCTTATTGTAAAGCTTTCATACTAAATAAATATATTTAGTAATTTTGTTGTCCTGTAATCCTCAGAATTATCTTTTATTTTTATTATTAGCATTATTTAAAGTACTTTTTCAATTTTGATAAAAATATAATATTGGGTTTCTTCTTTTTTTTTTACAAAATATTATTTGAATTTTAAATATTACTATATTGTATACCTTTATTTTAATTAGTCTCAAATCTAGCCGCCTTTAGATATTATTTAAACTTATCAGTCAATTCTAGCATTTTAAAAAATAATTTATAAATGTCCTAATTTTTCTGACTTTTTAAATATTTTTCAGAGTCAAAAATTGCTCAAGGTATTCAAAGATAAGAATTGCATTTAAATTTAAAGTTATGAGTCCATAAATATCATCACATTTAAATTGAAAGATAATTTGACACAACAGATATCTCTATATCTGTTACTCATCAATTGATACTATGTACTTACTATGTTTTTAGCTTTGTATTACACATTTAAAGTAGATAAATTACATGTGAAAAAAATTTTTTTAATAGTTGGAAGTTTTGTAGAAACTATATGGGCTAAAATCTTATTTCTTTGCTAATAGTGTCTGATGTCAAACATATGGTGGTGATTAGATATGTGGAACCTGGAAGCCTGGAGCTTTCTATAAGCAAAATATAATTTCATTTCTTGATTAAAGTTTAGCTACTTTCCTGTTTTCCAGGAGAATAGCTAGGGAAGATACTCTTTATGAATTCACACTGAACCTGGTTAAAACTCTTCTGAGAATTTCAATAATTAAGCAGTTAAATCTAAACTAGGAGCTGAAGATCATAACATGTGTCATTAATTTTCTTCCTAAGATACATTATAGATTCCCTTTCTAATCAAAACATCAATTTTATCTTTTCTTCTCTCTTCATCCCACCTTTTAAAGAAAAAATTCCTTCTTAAATAATTTTATCATGTAGTGATGTAAGCAGACCAGCTAGGTAGGTTGAGCTGAACCATTTTTTTCCTCTGTGTGTTAGTTGCATTTGCTTTTCTCAGCTTGCTGCTTCAGCAGCAGCAACAGAGAATAAACAAGTATCACCACAGCCCTTGTTCTTGTCCCTTACAGCTGGGAGCAGGGGCTGGGAGATTGCTGCTGCTTGTCAGCTGTTGTACAGAATAGCATCGAAATGCAATAATGGTGGCCTAAGGAGCCTGAACCCACCGGCTTTCACAGACCAGGTGGGAAGGGCCCAACTGTCAGTGTAACCCGTATATATTATAATGAATATATTCTTTGACAAAAAGGTATTTTTTTTCTCAAAGCAGCATAAAGAGAACAGTTGATGCTTATAGTTCCTAGACTCTTATTATTTTTTACTATTTACTCTCTGGTTTTAGTTCATTTAATTTTTATCCAGTTAATTCTATCTGTTTCAATGGAAAACTGTCTTGTTTCTGGAAATATGTATGGTATATTTCATGTTTTGCACTTTTAAGCTGGTAGACTGGAAAAAATTATTAATAATTAGTTGCTGATAACATAAATTAGGTAATAGACTGAGGAAAGAAAAGTTGACATGGCTACACAAGGAGTGTTTCTTTCACTTTTGGGCCATATTCTGAGCCCATATTTTCTTTGTTTTATAACCCAGTCTAAACAAGGCCAAATTCTTGTTGATTTCACTATAACTCAAAAGAACAATACCCTATACTACTTAGTGTTGTATATAACTAAAGACAAAGCAGGCTGCAGGTGGAAACTCTTAAGACTACTTTTTCTCACTACTGAAATAATGTCTTGTATCTGAACTTTATATCAGGAAAGTTCGGATTATTCTAAATCTTTTAGAAATAAGACTTTGTAATTTCAGATAATATAGAAGAATGTTTTTTATTTTTATAATTTGAATTTGCACAGATTTGTATAACCTAAATATCTGTACATTTTCTCCTCTTTTTATCTAAATAAATCTATTAGTTTGTAGTTATAGGGAAGTGAATATTGGATTTCTATTAAAGTTCTGATTTCATTTGTTAGCGTTGTTGGTGGAAAACTACAAATGACATTTTATTTTAGCGTATAAACCTGTCCCAATTTAAAGTCTGACATTTGCAATAGCATTCTTTTAAACAAATAACCATAGTTTTTCTGTGGTCATTTTCATTAAAATCACAATTAATCACTCCCACTCTTAATGTTTTCCCTTACCAATCACAGTAAACTTAAAATATTAGTTCCCTGCTAATATTATCCAAAAAAAGCTTTGTGGTAGTATATGCTTAGTTATCTGAAATAATAAATGAGCCCACAACCTGATCTCACATTGTGAAGTCAAACGTATTAATCATACATTGAGATTACTTTCTTTTTGCTAATACTAGAGTGTTTTCTTTAATATGTTGATGTAATTTAACAGATAACATATTAATTGTTGTTGCCTACCCTTAACCAAAAAGTGAGTTACATAATCCTTTATATGGAAAAATACCTTGTTTTTACTACTAATTACTGTGTAAAGTGTCTGTGGACCACCTGTACCAGAATAACCAGAAGAAAGTATTTTTCCACAATTCTGCTGAATCAGAATCTCTGGAGCTGGGACTCAGGAATTTGTGTTTTTTACAAGCCCTGAGTTTTTTGAGAAGCACCACATGTGAGAAGCACTGCCCAAAATGAAATGGGAGAGGATTCTTCACACCAATAAAGCATTTACGTTTTCTGCTTTTCTTTTTCTCTTGGGTAATCAAGGATTTAAGCTCAGTAACTAATTATGAATCTTATCATTTCTACCACAGTAGTTCTAGATTAAGTCTTGGTATTGCCTCAGTCATATGAGGAGAATCTATATCGTGAGAGCTTTATTTTTGTGCAAGTACTTTCGGCCAAATTTTAGTCTGTTTGTTTGGAACATTTAGTATACCCTGGTTGGTATACTACATTTGATGAAAACAGAAGGAATTGATCACTTAAGAATTTTTTAAATTTTCATTTGGATAGTAGCTCATTTTTCTTAAATGTACTTCCAAATACTGGAGAAAATACAGAAGGAGGAAGTTTTCATGTGCTGCTTGTGGGAGCATTTGTCAATATCCTAGTAAAGTTGAAGATGTACATAGGCTTGAACCCAACAATTCCATTCCTAGATATTCTGCATAAACTCAAACACGTGGAAAATAAAAACTTGTTTATTTTTTACTTTTATATTTTATATTTATATTTTACTTTTAATAGAAAAAAACAATGTAAATGTTAAGGAACAAGAGAAAGGCAAATTGTGACATAGTCATATGATGAACTGTTTATTATACCACTATTAAAGTGTGAGCTATGTCTGTCATCATGGATGAATGTCTTACTTCAGCAAAAAAAAAGTTGCAAAAGGTTATATACAGTATGATAACATTTATATAAAAGATATATATGGTATAATAACATTTATGTAAAGCTTGAAAACAATGATATACATTGTTTTAAATACTTGAATTTGTAGTAATAGTGTAAAAGCATGCATAGGAAATAAATAAATTCAGGATTATGATTGTATCTTAGGAGAGAGGGGAATGGGATCAGGGTATAGTACAAAAGAGAGTCAACTATATGTTTAATCTTTTTTCTTAAAAAATATAAATAAAGTGAAGTAAGCATGGCAGAATATTAGAATTCAATACAGCTGGATTGGAGGGCCAGGGGTAGGATATGGGGATTCATTTTGATATTCTCTTGATTTTTTTCTGCAGATTTGAAATGTTTATTTTTTCAAATAAATGAAAAAAACTGTGCTGTCCTTTTTTTTGGTGAAGATATTCTACAATAAGATGTACACTTGGAATGCTCCGTTAAGAGCATTCTATTCTTTCTATTCTATGTCTTGTAGTAAGTGCTTAACCGTTAGTTGGTATAAAAACTACAACTTATAATCATGGCCCACAGAAATCAAACATTCTGACCAACTTAAGTTACTAGGATATTTAAAATTTTTTTTATTTTTAAAGATGAGCTATAATGTTTCCTTCCTTTGCATGCTGACTTTTAATCCTTCCTACTCTTGTAAGTAAAGGACAACCATGGAAATAATTTCTCTTTTCTTATCACTACGCTTTCATTTGTTCTTTAATTCATGTAATTTTACAACTATATTTTCTTTTGTTTTGGTCATAGATCATAGCATATTGTTTTCAGAGATTTCTTTATGCATTTTAAAGAAATGCTCCAACTTAAATTTTGTATTTACACTGTATTACAATAGAATTCTTAGAATTGGGCAATATATGGATTTTTAGATTTTGCAGTAGTATACGTGTGTATGTGTGTGTATGTATGTGTGTGAGAGAAAGAGATTGGTCAATCTTGAGGTATGATCTTGAATTTATCTTAAATATCTGGCATTGTATGATATCCTCTAGAAGCTCAGCGTGCTCCAAGTTAGACATTTAAGTATGAGTTTTAGTTACACTTACATATTTGACTTTTAAATTTCGGGAAGGTAATAGTAATAGAAAAGTGAATTTAAAAAACTAGTGATAATACTCTGGACTGAAATATATAAATGCTGCTGCTGCTGAGTGTTAATAATCTGTGATTGTTCTGTGCTGTGTAAGGATCAGAAGAGTGATTGTCAACCTCAGTTGAAAACTTTCTAATTTATATAATATCAAATTTTTAAAGTCTTCACTCTTATCTTTTTCCTAGGTTTAATAATGATAAAATGAAGACTATAATAAAACAGCCCCCTACTTAGCCCAGCATTTCTTACCTTGTAAGTATTAACTCACAGTCCCCCTACCATTGCTATAAAAAGTTACTATTTGGTGTCATGTTTTGCTTTATTTCTCAGTTTTTTTCCTACCATCCTAGAATGACAACTTTCTAACCTCTCCTTACCCCCTACACGTTGAAGTTTGGTATTAATTTAATCCAATTTAGAGCAAGAATAATGCCATTGCCTTGGGTAAGTTTTCTATTTTGGAAATTATTTACAGCCAGACCCTATCATCTCTAAATCTGAGAATCACAATTTTAAGCCCTTTTCTTTCAAAGGAATTTACAAATAAGTAATAGTCTTTTTTATCAATGTTATTCAGATTTATTGACAGTTATTTTATGTTTTTATAAACTGGAAGTATCCTCTCCACTTGAGAAACAGTTTTTTCATTTATTGGTTTTTACATTTCACTAGATTACACTTCAGACCTCTTTGTGAGGTGCTTAAAATTTAGCTGTTAAACTTCAAGGGGGAGAAAAACAGGAAGGCAATCCCTTTTCCTTCTTTTTACATACACACATACACACCTCTTTCTTAGAATAAGAAATATTTTTATCGTGATTCTTTTAACTTTTGAGAAACTTGTAAATTCTAAGGGAATAATTCTAACAGGTTAGCTGAAATTATCATATATCCCTAGGAAAACTCTCAAATCAAAGTCATGGCAAATGCATAAGATACTTATTTCCCTAAAAGTATTTGAGACCCTAAAATCAATTACCAAAAAGATTCATTTCTGTCTATTCCTTAAGCTAAATCTACATCTCTAAATAAAAGAACTCAAGGGCAACTGTTTCTGTTCTTGATGTTGAGGCATGGCCCTGTTTAAATAAAAACTTAGTGCTTCAGATGCTTCTCTTACATTGTCTCATACCATTACATTAGTGACCCAGTAAGTAATGTGTATATGTTGAGGAGTGACCTTATGATCATAGAATATCAGCCACTGAACTCAATAAGTAGTTTTTAGGGCAGAAATCAATTAAATATTGAAAACTTTTAATAATGAGCCAGTTTGAAGACTAGTAGCCAAATGCTACAGGTCACTTATTTTTCTGACTTTTTCCCTTTATATTTTTGTCTCTGGAAAACTAGAAGGGAAACATTTGCAAATCCCCAAAGAATCCTATATAATCCAGGCTTGGGTTTCTTAATTGGTCCCTTGAAAGCCAGCTCAGCTTTTTTTCAACTTAACTCTTAGAAAGAGAAATCTTTTCAATAGGTGTTGCACTCTTACTGTAGACTAGAGGACAGTCCACTTTTCAAAAAGAAATAGGTATCATTTAACTTCTAACAGATTTATAAGCACGGGTAATGGCACATTCTTAACCTTATTTCATCTCCTTTGTAAATTTCTAAGCAAACAGCCTTTCTTGGATACTCTCCAGCCTATTTTAAACATAGGTCATTTGCTATATTTCATAGTTGGAATGCTTTCTGTTGTCGGTTCTAGGTAGTGTGCCTAGAGTTTCCTTTAATCTTAGATACTAAAATGGTGATGTTTCCAATTAAATAATACTCAGAAAAATAGCTACATAGTTAACAGTAATCAGTAATTCTGTATGCTTTTTTGTGTATCCCCTCTTCTCGCATTTTTTAATGTTTGTTTAATGCCATTGTTTCTTTAAGATAGGGATTTTATTTTTAAAGCTATTTACTTGTGGAAGGTGGCTGTTCCAGAAGTTGTGCTTCCATATATTTGATGCTATCAAAATTAAATAATGGCAGTGTTTTGGGGTTCATTTTTACAAATTGAGTAAAGATGAAATATTTTTCAAGTTTGTTTTTCAATTTAAAGCCCTTAAACTTTTGTTGCTTAACATAAAGCATTCAGAAACAGTCATATTTCTTTCCTCTTTTCCCAGTTTTTTAAGCTATGTTTTGATTTTTCACATTGCATTTTTGGGTACATACACTTAAATTACATATTTCTGTTATGCGAATTTAAAATAACTAAGTATATCATTTGGTACTAAATAAAATAACATCTTTAGGTGCATTGAGAGAGCAGTTTCAGTTTAGTATATAACTTCATCCTTTGGCCCTAGATATATCTTCTGAAATAGTTTTTATAGCTTTTTATAGCAGTTAAGATCATTGCTTCTAAAAAAATCTGCAACAACAAAAATCTTAAGACATTGACTTTATAAGTAGAAAACAGAAGACAAAGCAGAAAATTCACCATTCAGTGCTTTCAGTATTGGTAGTCCTGTAAACAAAAGTGATGGAGACACATTAGTTTGTAATTCAGGAGACTTATTAAATTTGCTTGCTATAGAGAGCTAGGCTGGTAAAAAGAAATGACAAAAACTGTTTCTCATGTTGAACTGGTTATCAAGATAAATTTTATAAATGTTATCAAGTTAGCAATAGAATAGCAATGGCATATCATCATACCATTCTAGAAAATATTGTGAATTCTTGAATTATAAATAGTGTGAATGTAGGACTGACTGAAAGTAATGAAAATACAATCAGAATGTTGTAATCAGTTGGGTAGTAAGTAATTGATATGGCAAATGATATAAAATATGCTGTGTTTTCAATAAAAATATAATGCTTTTGGTATGAGTCACTAGATGAAGCTGAAAATTCTCCTATTTTTAATTTATTTGTGATGGAAATTTACTTGCGTGTAAATTGCTGTCTACCTGTGCCACTCATGAGGAAATTCTAGTTATCTTGAAGATTTTCATAATGTGAATGTTCCTGGGAGAAAGATGTGTGCCAAAATAGAAAAAAAAAATTGCTCTTTTGGTACGTGGATTGGTAGTAAAGGGTGTTATAATCCAAAGCAGAAAAATTTATAAGGATGCTCAGTACTGTTAGCATTTAGTGGTAAAGAAGGCTTTGCAAACTTACTGATATGATCAATTGATACTAATTTAGTAAATATATCAAATCTAGGCTCTTAAAGCTATATATTCTATAATTTATGAAAATAGAGCAAGGTCACAATATGCTACAGCCGTTTTTTAGACATTGTCAAAATGCTTAAATGCATGTGAATTTTTGAGAATTAGACAATGTTTAATCAAACACCAAGTGTTGCTATCCTCAAAGTCTTATATATTTGACGCATACGTGTTTAACAGAATGACTGAGTTAAATCTGAGCTTTTGTATTTAAGGCAAGGCTGCGTTTCTGCTCCCAACAAAATTGTAGCCATAATATTTGAATGTTAGTTCCAAAATTATAGAAAGGGGGTGGATTTATTGTTTTCCCACCCTGAACAACTTCTCAGTTCAAGATGAATGATTCAAAGAAGACTAATAGATAATTTCTTATTTATGAAGTTACTTTGGATGTTTTCTTAGGAAAATGAAAACAAGGCAGAATTTAACAGTGCAGGCCTTGATTTCAATAAGAAATAAAAATACAAATATAATGAACTCTGGTATAATAAGAATTTCAAGTTCTAGGCATAAATACAATAGGTAACATCCCCAGACTGTTCTGTGCAGTCTTGCCCTTTGCCACTACCTCTTTGTCTGAAATTTGAATTTTCATCATCTCCATGTAAAAACAGGAATAAATTGAATGCAGAATTGAAATAAATATATGTCGAGTTGTCAGCAGTCATCCCTGACTTTTTGCCTAGACTATCAGTTTCACTCTGCCTGTCATAGCCAATAAATAAATTTATTAAATTTTTTTTCAGTTTTGTTTTCTTTAATTTGGCTCTTCAAGTTTCTTCATGTCCCTAGTATTTGGTGTCGTATAGTCAGAACTTAAAATTGGCGATTTGTCCTCCAAATCCTTAACAAGACAGCTTAGTAAAATACACTGAGTTTTTCTAAAAGTCAATTATTAAATTGATCTGTATTCATTTTATTTTAGCCCTCAGAATATTAGAATTAGAACCATAATAAATAAGCTTTTTCCTTAATGTTATAAATTACATTTATGTCAGTAATAATTGATAGAAAATAAAATTCTCAGAAGAGAGCAGTTTCAGTTTAGTATATAACTTCATCCTTTGGCCCTAGATATATCTTCTGAAATAGTTTTTATAGCTTTTCTCTAGGCTAAACATACTCAAGTCCTTCCATTAGTTCTCATAATATGAATTCTAGACCATTAGTATCCTTGATATTCCACTTTGGATCTGCTATATTTTGTCAGTATTCCTTTTAAAATATTGTATATAGAACTGAACCCAGTATACTCAATGTGGTTTGAGGTACAAAATACAGTGCATCTCTTATAAATAAGATACTTCTGTTAGTGCAGCCTGATTTCACTAACTTTCTCTTTGTCATCAACACTGTTGGCTCATGTTGAATTTCAGTCCACTGAAACCCTAAGTTTGTCAGAAGTGTGTTTCAAATCCTACTGTAAATTTAGATTCAGCAGGCATTTATTGAATACCTATTCACTACTATATGTGCTTATTAAAGTTTAAGATTGTATGTACAATCTTAACAACAGGGCTATGACGAAGGCATCAATAGGCCCATTTTACAAAGAGGAAACGAGGTTCCATGTACTAAAATAACTTAGCCAAGATAAGGATTCATAAGGGACAGAGCCAGGATTCCATCTTGGGTCTTCTGGCTTCAAATTCACTGTTCTATATTGCTGCCTCAATAAATTATTTCTGTTGCTTATTATATTGATAAAGTTAGAAATGCAAAAATTGACCAGGAATTCTGCTGTACTTAGGATGATTTTAGAGCTTAGGAGACATGCCTAGGATTTTTTAATGTCCTTGTTAAATGCAATAATGCCTTGTGTAAACAAGATGAACTTGAAATTAGAGCAGTGTAAGATAGTAAATATGCCTAAACAAAAATGTTAATGGAAACAAAATTAGAGTTGCAAATCACTTACAAGGAGGTGAGGGAGAAAATCATTAATTTATATAAAATTTGTATCATTTTTAGTGTATATTAAAATTTTTATTAAATCTGTTTGCTAAAATGGAAAGAAAACTAATTTAAGGTATTTAAAGATTCCCGTTTACTCAGATTCATGTTCAAGTTTACTTCTTAAGGCAAGATATTTACTTATGTTGTCTCACCTTTCAAAATGAGTATTTTTTTTAGAAGATCATAAGAATGAAAAGTTTGATATATTTCAAAAGCCAGTAGAGATCATTAAGAGCCCACAGGGCAGAATATAAACCACCAGATTTGGAACTAAGACTGTTGTGTAAAGATAAAGGACAAGAACTGAATGGTTCTGTTTTCTGATTTTTTTTAATAGCTCTTTTTCTTTGGTTCTGCATCTAGCCATTAGGGGTCTTCTCATATCTAGTTAGAGAAGGTGGCTTTTCTTTTAGCCAGCAATCTTGGAAGCAGAGATTTAAGGGATGGAAGCACTATGATGTTTCCAGTGGACTAAAATATAAGAATGGAGAAATGTCGTGGGCCATACCAGGAGGCATTGCCACATTTGAATGGAGGATAGATATGAAATAATGAAACCAATTATCTACTCAGCACAGTACTCAATACTGAGAATAATTGTGTTCAAAAGTTCTGATAAATGGACAGTTTAATATCAGCTAGAAAGGTTGAAGTGAGAATCCACTGGAGAAGATAGACTTTAATTGTCCTTAAAACTAGGGATAAAAGGAAAGGGGCTTAGCCTCCAGCAGTAGCTTCAGTGAAGATTCAGAGATCAGGTAGAAATACATAGCTTAGGGGAGGAAAGAACTGGAAAACAATTTATTATAAGCATCTCTGTTCTTCCAGGAGCCTTGAAGAATCACTCAATGGGAAAGGATAATCACTATACTAAAATGAGTAAATTTTTTTTTCTTTTTTGGTGAGGAAGATTGTCCCTGAGCTAACATCTGTGCCAGTCTTCCTCTATTTTCTGTATGTGGGATGCTGCCACAGCATGGCTTGACGAGCAGTAAATAGGTCCTCACCGGGGATACAAACCCACAAACACTGGGCCACTGAAGCAAAGCTTGTGAACCCAGCCACTACACCACTGGGCCACCCCATGAGTAGTTTTATTTGTTCCACTTGCTACTTAGCTGGTGGCCACAGTGGCGTCATTCCTTGATTAATCTTTTGTCCACTTCTAAATACTTCATATGCTTCTCTAGCTTATAGGGACCCTTTTTTCCAAAATAAATAACCACCATGCTTCTAACACACTAGTAAAATTAATAATAATAATATCTACTTCCTGTTAAAATTCCTGATTATTTCCAAAGTCCTCATACTGCATTTTGTTGCCATGTCTCTCAAAAGAGACCTTTTCACTGCAATGGTAGAGTGTTTTCATTGGCAAGAAGGAGGAAATACTGGATAGGTCCTGATTATACAGACCTTGATACTAAGGCAGAGAAGTAGAGACTGCTTAGGAAACCACAGATATATTCTTGAATGTATGAATATTAGGAAGTTCTATTAATTGACTAAAGATAGGAAGTCCAGCTGAAATGCAATTGTAAGTATAAGGTACTTAGACCTAGTTTTAAGGTATGAAATTAAGAATGGCAAAGAAATTGGTAAACTGACATCTCACAGAATCAGTTAGTTTTATTGACTAACTGAATACAAGGAATGATTGACACAGGATGAAAATTGAGTGTAAAGAGAGAATAGCAATGGACAAGTATCCGTAATTTAACTGCAAAAGAAGAATGTATCTAAAAAGAAAAAACATGTTAAGATAAATAGCATATTTATGTTCTTATCCAACCTTTTGTATTGCATTTCTTGGCTGATATTATGGTATATTTGTAATTTATTCATATCTAGAGAGGAGAGAAATTCATCAAAAATTAACTCAAAATATAGAAATGTTTAGCTTCTAAGTAGTTTAACTTTGTATATAAGGAAACTATTGTTAGAGAATCTAATAATAAAATGATAACATATTTTGGGAACTTATATATAAAGCCTGACTTCCCTGGAACAAATTGTCTTGGTTGAAATCCACTTCACACAGTGTCTAAGTAATCATTCATTCATTAATTTCTCCATCAGAAGAAATCAAGAGTGTAGAAACAGTACTTTATATTCACTTAAACTCAAAAACTAGGTTTTTTGGATGATAAAACAGGTTTTTGGATTATATCTGAATATTATTTTATTGTATGCCTGTTTGCAATACTGAATTTTAAATGTATCTTCTCTAGTTAATATAACTTTTTTGTTTTTAACCATTTGTATCCAAAAACCAGAAGTAAAGAAAAGCAAATTTTAATCTATTGTCTGTGAATTTTATATATTTGGACATTTCATAACTTTCAGTTTCTTAATAAAGTAATGAAAAAATTATCATGTTGAGTGAAATTGTCATGCAGTTTAGTTTGACCTCATAATTTAGGCCTTTGCTTAAAAGATAGTAAAGAAGGACTAATTTTAAATTTTTTCCAGGTATAATATCAACTTATCATACCATTTGTGTAATATTCCACTGTCCTGAGCAAGAATAGTCATTCTGTGGCCCAGGGGCTGTATATAGTCAGCTCCTTAGAGGCTTATGTGCAGAATTTGAAGCATACTTGAAGAAAGTAATTGCTATTATAAATTGTGTTGATTCCAGATTAAAAGTATCATTAAGTTATTTGAAAAATCTGAAGTAATATAGTGACACATAAAGGATATGTCTAAATAACAAAGCAGAAATACTTTCATGTCATATATTAGCATCTGAATATCCCTATCGTGTGACAGTGGAAACAGTCTATAGAGTCAAAGAAATTTTGAGTTTAAAATAACCCCCTCTTGAAGGCATAAAACCTACTTTGGCTGCCTCTAAGTAGAAGATCATTATAAGTGAGAAGGAAAAAAATCAAAGCTTACCAGACTAGGAGGTTGTTTGTTGCTGTGGAACACAGGTAAAGAGATATGCATTTGGCTGGAATTGCTCCACTGTAATCTTTCAAGTTATTAATACATTTAAATCAAGAATTTTCATATTTTTCTAGTGTGGAAATAAATTTTTTCTAACGGTTTAAATTTATCAGGCTTTCATTAGAAAGTAGTTATTTTTGATTATTTTGGTTAAAAATAGGAAAAAAATCCCTCTGAAGGTGTTTATTAAAACATTAGTGATAAAATTGCAATATTGTCACAGAAAGGAATAATCTTTAAGAGATGCAGTTAAGATGAGAGAAATTACAGCATGTTTGCTGAGAGGAATGATCCAATAGAGAGGAAAATTAAAAATACAGGGGCCGCCCGGTGGCGCAGCAGTTTAGTCCGCGCTTGGCAGCCCGGGGTTCGCGGGTTCGGATCCTGGGCGCCCGCCGACGCACTGCTTGTCAGCCATGCCGAGGCGGTGTCCCATATAAAGTAGAGGAAGGTGGGCACAATGTTAGCCCAGGGCCAGTCTTCCTCAGCGAAAAGAGGAGGATTAGCAACGGATGTTAGCTCAGGGCTGGTCTTCCTCACACACACACAAAAAAAAAATTAAAAATACAGAGGAGAGGGGCCGCCCAGTGGCGCAGCGGTTTAGTTCGCGCTTGGCAGCCCGGGGTTCGCGAGTTCGGATCCTGGGCGCCCGCCGACGCACTGCCTGTCAGCCATGCTGTGGCGGCGTCCCATATAAAGTAGAGGAAGATGGGCACGATGTTAGCCCAGGGCCAGTCTTCCTCAGCAAAAAGGGGAGGATTGGCAATGGATGTTAGCTCAGGGCTGGTCTTCCCCACAAAAAAAAAAAAGATACAGAGGAGAGTGCTAAAGGAATATCCTTTAGTAAGCAAGAGAGGATAAAATCTAGTATACAAGAGAAGGGATTGGTCTTATGAACAGTGATTGTTCATAATACAGAGAAGGAAGAGTTACATGGGCACAGATGCATGAGGGTTGATAGATGTAGTGGAAGTTGGCAGAAAATCTCTTCTGATAGCTTTGTTTTCTGAATGAAAGTGAAGATGAAAGGGGCGATGTTGGAAGTTTGAAAGGAGAGAAGAGATAACCTGTCTCATTTTTTCTAGAAGAATGAGAGAATGAATGGACCAACGTTGCCAGACAGATCTTGAGCCAATTTTAGGTATAAAATAATTATAAAGTAAAATTATTTCTGTTCACAGATGACATGATCCTATATGTAGAAAACAGTTGATTCTACAAAAAAAAAAAAACCTGTTACAACTAATAAGCAAATTCAGCAAAGTTGTAGGATTCAAAATCAACACTCAAAAATAGTTGCGTCTAGGCACTAACAATGAACGATCCAAAAAGGAAATTAAGAAAATTCCATTTACAGTAGCATCTAAAAGAATAGAATGCTGAGGAATAAAATTAACCAAGATGACAAAAGACTTATACACTGCAAACTACAAAACATTGCTAAAAGAAGTTAAAGAAGACACAAATAAATGGAAAGACATCCCATGTTTATGTATCGGGAGTCTTAATATTGTTAAGATGACAGTACTACCAGAAGTGATCTACAGATTCAATACACTCCCTATCAGAATTTTTTGCAGAAATAGAAAAACCCATCCTACAATTCATATGGAATCTCAGGGGACACCAAATAGCCAAAACAATCTTGAAAAAACTAAGTTGGAGATCTCACACTTCCTGATTTCCAACCTTAATACAAAGCCATGGTAATCAAACTTTATGGTCCTGGCATAAAGACAGACATAGACCAATGGAATAGACTGGAGAGCAAAGAAATAAACCCTTTCATATATGTTCAAATGATTTTCAACAAGTGTGCCAAGACCATTCAGTGGGAAAAGGAGAGTCTTTTCAACAGATGGTGTTGGGAAAACTGGATATCCACATACAAAAGAATGAAGTTGAACATTTACCTCACACCATATACAAAAATTAGTTTAAAATAGATCAAAGACCTAAACATAAGAACTAAAACTATAAAACTCTTAGAAGGAAATATAAGGGGGAAACTTCATGACATTGGACCTGGCAATGATTTCTTGGGTATGACACCAAAAGCATAGTCAACAACAACAAAAAGATAAATTGGACTTCATCAAAATTTAAAACTTTTGTGCATCAAAGAACACTATCAAAAGAGTGAAAAGGCAGCCTATAGAATGGGAGAAAATATAATTTGCAAATCATATATCTGATCCGGGATTAATATCCAGAATATATTAAAGAGTCCTATAACTCAACAACAAAAAAACTCCTATAACTCAACAACAAACAACCCAGTTAAAAAATGAGCAAAGGACTTGAATCAACATTTCTCCAAAGAAGATATAAAAATGGGCAATAAACACAAGAAAAGATCCTCAACATAACCAATCATTAGGAAAATGAAAATCAAAACCACAGTGAGATACCACTTCGTGCCCATTAGAATGGCTATTATTGAAAAACAGAGAAAATAAGTGTTGGCAAGGATGTGGAGAAATTAGAACCCTTGTGCATTGCTGATGGAAGTGTAAAATGGTATAGCATTGAGGAAGACAGTATGGCAATTCCTCAAAAAATTAAAAATAGAATTACCAGATTATTCAGTGATACCACTTTTGGGTGTTTACCCAAAAGAACTGAAAACAGGACTGAAACAGATATTTGTATACCATGTTCATAGCAGCGTTAATAACCAAAAGATCAAAACAATCTAAATGACAGATTAATGGATAAACAAAATGTAGTACATAGACAAAATTGAATACTACTTAGCCATAAAAAGGAGAGTCTGATATATGCAACAATATGGATGAACTTTGGAAAAGTTATGCTAAGTGAAATAAGTCAGATGCAAAAGGACAAATATTGTATGATTCCATGTGTATGACGTACCTAGAATAGGCAAATTCATAGAGATAGACAGTAGACTGGTGCTTTCTTGGGGCTGAGGGGATGGGGAGAAATGAGCAGCTAGTATTTAATGGGTACAGTTTCAGTTGATATAGATGAAAAGGTTCTAGAGATGGAAGGTGGTGATAACGGTTGCACAACAATGTGAATGGACTTAATGCTAAAGAACTGTATAGTTTAAAATGGTAAAATTTATATTTAACCACAATTTTTAAAAATAAAATAAATGAAGACATTCTTTCTGTAAAGTTTTTTAAAAAAAGATTTATAAAACTGACTTTGCATTTTGCAGGGTTCACATTTATTTCTTTCAAGTTTGGCACACTTGGCTTAGTTTAAAATAGGCTTAGCAGAATAAAAAAAGAAAGGGTTGGAATTGAAATAACCCAGTTGATTTCTTCTTGATTTTGAAATAATCATTCATTTGATTTTGGAATAATCACTTAATGTATATGTAGTCTAGAACAGTTATTTCATGATTTTGTGTCTTATAATGTAAATGATTTTAAATTCTTTCCAAGAAGGAATTGTATTTGTTTGGTACACTAGTGTACCGACTAGTGTAACAACTGAGACAGTGCCTGGCACATAGTAGGTGTTCAGTAAAATATTTGTTAAAGGAAAAAAATATGTGTATAAATTTTGTATATTTGAAAATGTCATGTTTACATATTTGTCTGGAAAGTGGATTTGAGGGGGGAGAGTAACCTAAAGGATAGTTCCTTAATGTATTTGACAAATAGAAGTACATATTATGTATTTCTTAAGTCATTGCAGATTTATTTTGGTTTTATATTAAAAATTGTGCAGAAACTTGAAACAATGATAGAGTAGTATGTGAAACATGGGTTGCTCGGATAGAAGATTAGCTACATATATTTTTTAATGTGAAAATATTCACAAAGAATTAATGTGGACTATATGACAGTTGTGCTTTGTGTAAACAACTAGATTATTAGGAAGGAGGGGAAATTTTCAGTGCACATCACCTTATTCTGTATTGTAGTATTGAAGTATCGTAGCTTTAGCATTACCATTTTAATGATGAGAAAACTGGGGCAAAAGAGTTGTGAAGGTTTGAGCTAGAGTGGTGGCAATTTTCTGCTATCATTTAGAAAGAGAAGTAATTTCATTCCTACATCTAAGTAAGTGGAAACTGTTTAGGAGTATACTTCCTTGCCTGGTGAAGAGTGGAGACAGGTAGAGGATCGGAAGATCAAAAGCCACAGGATTCCTGTTTTATTTCTCATCTCTGGGTACAAACACCTTTCCAAGCCTTCATATTCTCAAATTACTTCTTATAATAAATTGATATCCAATTCTAACAGATTAACTACTCTAATAGGGAAATAAATGTTGAGGGTAAAATAATATTCAGATTTTTTTAAACATAAATTATATAGGAGAAAATGGGTTTGTTTTGGTTCTGTTGATATTTTTATTTTATTTAGTATTAAAATATTTTACATGACTTCTAGTCTTTTCCTTTAAAAGTATATTTGCATTTTGCTAGCTTAAATTTACTGAAAGTCAGCTCTTGTGTGTCATTTCTTATTTTTCCCTTGACATGAAGTCTTACCTACTTGATGAAGATGTCTTTTGAAAGGTGTACTGCAAGGAATGAAATGCTGTTTGTAAATTATGCTTTTACCAAGGTAAAGACCAAATTTTATGAATTTACTTTTTGTTTGTAAAAGGGAAAAATAACTTCATATATTTAATACATTCAAAAGTTTGATTAAATATTTAACTGTATAGACTTATTAACTTGACCCAGGAAAAAAATGCTTTTCTTTTCCTCATATTATACATCTTTGTGGTCCTAACTTATAACAATGCGCTTAGCACATAGTAGGCTTTCCTTAAATTTCTGATGTATTAATAAGTTTTATTATACTATTTAAAAGCTTCTAAGAATTAACTAATTATGCATACTATGTCAATGTTGGAATCTTTAAACATGGATTTTTTAAAATATATTTATCCTTTTTTCCTAAAAGAAAATTTTTTTTGTATCTTTAGGTGCTAATGTATGTTTTAAAAAAAAAACCTTGGAGTAAAGTAGCAGCACATAATGGTTTGTGGATTTTGAAAAGGTGCAGGCCATATTGTGCTGCCTCAAAAATACAAGGATCTGATCTTCTGAAGAAAATATGTTTCTTTTTATTCATAGCTCTTATGATAGCAATGTCAGCAGTGCCTTAGCAGCACGTAAATATTGGCGTTAAGGTTATAAAATTATCTCCAGTATTAACTGTGCTGCTGAAGTAAGGTTGGCCATACTCTACAGCCGTATTTTAATATGTATTAATATTACTGATGTATTTTCAGTATTATTGATAATCTTGTTATGTTTATGATTCTATAAAAATGTTAGTACATACTAACTTTTCAGATGTATTGGGTATATTAAAATAGTATAATTGCAATTTAATAATTGTGTTGAATGCCACTAAGAGTTGATTGAAAGAGATTATACAGCATCAAAGAAGTTTATTGTCCATTTATATTCAATGTAAACATTCAGATTTACTTAAAAGAGAAATATTAGTTTTCCATTTGTTTCTGTAGTAAAAAGAAATTACTGTAAAGATATTTGCTTATCTCAGATAAATGTACATTATAAAATGCACATTTTGAACAGAACTTAGAAGACAATTTTTAGTAATGGTTCTAAATATTTTTTTATAAGGGAAGGGGGAAGTATCAAAACATGTGAATTAAATTTCTGAAATCCTGGATCTGAAAATGCACTTAATCATAACTTTAAAGGCAGGAAAGACCTTACAGATAGCCAACTTATTTGTTGGGTAGCTCAGGAAACAGAAACTAAAATTAATTTGCTACATATGAAAGATTAGGATCTTAGTCTTATGGCTTCTATCTCATATTGTTTTTCCTTGTTTTTATTAAAAATTTTTTTAAATCCTTAGCTGAAGATTTTTGTTTGACAAAGTCAAAAATATGAAGGCCTTGTTTGCTTTTTTTATGTCCGATATTTAACTTCACTTACACCAAAAATTACTATTGTAGTCATTAATTTTATAGATGCAAATACCGTCAAAAATTTTAATTTAATTAAAATTTAAAGCAAAATGTTTTCTTCACCTTCTAGTCCATATTTGTTGATGTTTTATTAAGTCATTAAACTAAAAATGGATGTTCAGGATAAGACGAGTGTGTTTGTGTAGTGTACCATACTTCTGGTCTTATTTCCTCCAAGGACTATCTTAACCTTTCCAGTTATAACTGAGCAGAAAATCTCCAAAATAAAAGCAGTTCTTAATAATTTCCAATTATAAATGTCTATGTTGGAAACCCTAAAAGTATTTCAGATGAAATTTAAGGAATTGTATTTGAGGATCTAAAAAGAAAATACTTTATAAGACAAAGCTCTCATTTTTAAGGACAATCTCACGTTTTTCCCAGCAAAATTATTTTCCCAGAATAAGGAAGCAATATACCATATATATGGTGGCTAGAATTAAATGCCAGCTTTTACATGGGAATAATATTGACGTGGTGCTTTTAAAAATCATTCATCATGCTCTTAACCTGTTTCCTTTATTTCATTGCAACCAATTTATGAAAGACAGTAACAAACATATGATAATTTTTGGTTCCACTAAAAATATTCCAGGATCTAACACAGATGCTTAGAAATATTTATTGAATCAATTACAAAGTTTGTCCAATATTTTCCAGAACAACCCAGGAGTTAGATTTCTTTTTTCTTTTCTTTTTTCTTTTTTTTTTTTTGTCTTTTTGTTTTTCTGAGGAAGACCAGCCCTGAGCTAACATCCGTTGCCAATCCTCCTCTTTTTCCTGAGAAAGACTGGCCCTGGGCTAACATCCATGCCCATTTTCCTCTACTTTATATGGGACACAGCCACAGCATGGCTGACAAGCAGTGCTTCAGCTGGCGCCCGGGATCCGAACCTGCAAATCCCGGGCTGCCAAAGCGCGAACTAAACCGCTGAGCCACCAGGCGGCCCCCCAGATTTCTTTTTTCTTGTTTTTGCTTTCCTAAATGTATTTGAAGTCAGGTTTTAGAAAATTATATTTAGTCTAATCTGCCTTCTAAAGGACAGAGAGAAAACCTGGATTTTACATTTACTAGGTGAATCTTTATGTCTTAGCGTTCCAGATGTGAAGAAGGATCATTTGGGACTATTATAGCTATATGAAAACTTTTCTTGTCTGAATCCTCAGAATAGATTACAGGAAAATTGAAATATTGGGGGAGTAAGAAAATGTAGAAAAACTGTTGCATTGACGTTCATTGTAACTGTATGCAGCTTTTTTCCAGTCTCTTATGAGAGAAGAGGAAATAGACTGTCAATACCTAATGAAATGCACATTTAGGTAACTCAACAGGACTGGAAGTTTTATTTGTAAGAGTTAATGTACTTCCATCTTTGTGTAATTATGAAACACATAAAAAGCAAATAGTAAAATAAAAGTTATACCCTTTAATGTTAATCTTAATTTGGCTATTTATTTTTCAGAGAAGAAATAGTTATATACGGGTGTGTATTATATTTTCATTTTTTCCATCTTCTTTTGGAAAAAGTCCTAATCTTTTACATTCAGGTTTCTTTTTAAGTTGATGCCAAATAATTCTAATATTGAGCATCTTAAATCTGTTACTTGGAGTGTGGACTGAGTTTAGAGCTAACTCAGAGGACTTCAGGCAAGTATCCAGGAGGTAGTGAGAGGATTATTTTAATAGTTCAACAGTTTGGTTTGCATCCTATATTCAAATGCAAGTCTCTTAAGATCACACATATTGATAAATGTGATAGTAGATTTAAAAATTTCGCCATAGACTAAATTCTATATTTAACAGTAAAGATTTTCTTCAATCAATTATATGTCCTTTTGATTGTTATAGAATTATAGGTGTTTTTAAGCAGTAAGTAATCATTATTGATACATGCCCAGGTTAACCGTAATTGGATTAGCAAGATTATACTTTCATAAACTACAATCTCTAAGTTAATGTATTTATTTATACAGTTAGAAGTTGATATTCTAAATGAAATTTTTTTTTCCTTTTGCAGGTGGATATTACTATCCCTCATTCATGGAAAGGTTTTGTTCTAAGTGTTGTTTCTCATTGAGTATTAACAAAAAGGAGAAAAATTAATGTCCTAAACTTTTGAGATAGATTTGGCTCTAGTAAGTATTGAGACATACTGCTTGCATATCTGGGAGAAGAAATGAGACCATTATCAGTACATTGCCAGCTAAAAAATTTTATTTTCTTACCTCTTGTTTCTGTTTTAGTAGTAATAGCTTGAGCTCCTTTAATGCAGTATTAACTCCTCTACCAGAAGTTTAAGAATTTATGTTCTTACCTTGTTTATTTATAAAATATAACCCACAGATTTCTGATGTCTTTTTTTTTTTTAGGCTATATGCAGTGAAGAAAATGTTGGCAAAATAAATAAGTTTAAACTTTTTTTGTTAAAATTACTGTGCAAAGTGACAAGTTAGTCACTGTTTTTTTGTCTTTAATATACTGAAATTAAATTCAACATTTATAATTTCTATTTGGGGTCTATTTTTTGATTATTAATACATTGAATTCATGCAAAACTTCATGAGTAATACACTTAGATTAGTGTATTGATGAGCACAGGTCCCCCTTAATTCTGTGGGACTTTGCATAATCTGATATATTTAGTACTACTTGTAATTGGACTTCAGTGTTTTAAAGAAATGTAAACTGCCCTGGAGAATCTTGTTATTGTTTATATTTATCTTATGCTATAGGGTTAGATTTTGTTTGAGAAATTGTGCTGAGAAAAAAGAAAAATTTTAAGCCACTTTTACACTAAATGTTCCTCAATTCCATTAACTTGTTATTAAAGGTAGTTTATATGTCTTTGTTTCATAATTTAACCATTTAGCATGGATTATCCTATTAAAGAATATCTTTAGGAAATGGTAGAAACTTTAAATCACCCCAGAGTTTGCTTATTTCCCCATCTTATTATTTTATAGTTCGGGAATGCTTATATTTATGGAAGTATCATTTTCAAGGATATAAGTTCTTCTAGTACCATTAAAGTTTTTTTCTCTTTGGACTTAATGCATATGATGATAAAGTATAGGGTAATTTTTTTTTTAATTTGCATGTTATCAGTTAAAAGTACCCTTCAGCATGAAGCAATGAAGTATAGAGTATTTGTTGTCCCATAGTTAAGTTGAGAAAGTTTAAGTACATCATTTAAGAGAATTTGTAAGTTTTAACATAGTCTACGCAGATTTTTATACTAATTTATTTATATTTTCATGAATGTCTTTTCTGGCAATGTGAAAATACTAATGTTTGACAAGGAGCATTAAAAATAGATTTAAAACATTTATATGTAAAGAGAATGGTAGAAATTTATTTATTCTACTATTTAGATGCTGAGAATCAGCACTGAACAAAACAGATAAATTTCAGCACTCATGGAGCTTACAATCTTGGGAGTGTGAGGCATAAGTAACAGAATAGATAAAAAACTGATAGGGTACTATATGTGGTATGTCAGATGGTGTTAAGTTCTATGGAGAAAAATAAAGCAAGAGAGGTGGAAGGGACGAGATTAAGGTGTTTGGGAGGCAGGAGAGGTATTTCTTAAATATTATGGCTAGAAAATGCCTCACAGAGATGACATTTGAACAAAGACGTAAAAAATGATATGGGAGCAAACCATTAAGAGCCTTTCAGGCAGATGAAATAGCCACTACAAAGAGCTTGCGGCTGAAGCATTTTTGATGTGTATAAGGAACAGCAAGGAGGTCTGGATGGCTATGATCAAATATACAAGAGGAGAATCGTAGCTTATAGGATCAAAGAGTTTATAGGGGCCAGATCTTATGGCTGTTGAAGCTTTTATCTTAATCTACAGATTTAATTTTCCATAGAGAACCTTGACAGTTGTATGTGCCTCGGCCTATTTGACCTTTGTAGATAGAACAGAATATTTTTATGAATCTGGCTCAAGGTTAGAACCTTCATCTCAGACCATTTAGAATGTAAATGAAATGTTTAAATGGTCAGTTAATAGGTGTATGGGTGATGAGCAGGTTTTTAGAATTTGTGCTTTGAATTGTTTTTTACTTAATCATTTTAGCTAGTCAAAGCTAGTGGCTCCAAGAGACAATCTGAACTTGTTCATGTTTGTCATTTACCCAAACAAACCACAATCATCTTTGACTCTTCCATTCTTGGAATTCCTGCCATAGTTAAGTACTTCATTATTTCTCACTTATTCCTATTCTGCAGCATCATAGCTGAAGAGTTCTTTGCCTATAATTGTTTTATCTGCTATGGTATATCCCATTAATTTTCCTAAAACACTGCTTTTGCTCATAGGATAAAATTCAAACTCCTTAGTTTGTACCTCCTGATCTTGCCCCAACCTTCTAATGTTTTTGCATTTCTCTTCAAGTGAACTAATCCTGATCCATCCATTTTTCTGTCTCCATGCCTTTATTTATGCTATTTCACACCTAAATTCTCTCCCAACTAATTACATTTTTTGTGTGTGAGAGGAAAATTAGCCCTGGGCTAACATCCATGCCCATCTTCCTCTATTTTATGTGGGACTCCTGCCAACAGCATGGCTTGATAAGTGGTGCGTAGGTCTGGACCTGGGATTCAAACCTTCAAACTCCGGGCCCCTGAAGTGGAGCGCGCAAACTTAACCACTATGCCACTGGGCAGGCCCCCGCAACTAATTACATTTTTAAAAATCAGGCCAAACTTCTCACATGTGCTAAGTTTTCCCTGAGTTAACAGTCTGGCATTATCCCTCTTTTGCATGGTATGAACAATCTATATCCATAGTTCTTAACCCTTTTCTCTAACTTAACATACCTGAAGGACATAACACTTCTATCATTAATTGCGCCTCATTTATTCATACATATTAACCTTTTAAATGTATTAGCAATGAATAAAAATTAAAAACTTAAGAAACAAAATGAAGAAAAGCAGGTGGACTAAGATGTCCAGAACTTCAAAACACCAGCCAGCCTAATTATCAGGTCCCAAAGTTCAAATATTAATTTAATGCTGACAAGTGATATAGTTGAATTGTTTTTCTCAGTTATATGAAAAGCTATATATATCACATATAGTAGAGTGTAGACCAGCCATAATATATTTCAAGGATTTTAGCACATTAAAAGACTAATAAATTATCGATTTCCATTTTCTAATATTGTAAAGCAATTAATAAATATGGTCTTTTGAGAAATAATCCATGTGTTATACTGTGTTTATAATATTAAAAGATTGGAAGAGTTTTTAAAGTGTCCAATAATAAAAGGCTGATTAAATAACATGCTGAGTGGAAAGCTATTTAAAATAACATAAGGAATATTTAATGAGCTAGAAAGTTGTTCATGATTAAGTGAAAAAAAGGTTGCCAAATAGTATGAACAGATTCATTAGAAGAATACATTTGCTAAACTATTGTTACTGTTGTACTATGGGTATGAGATAAATCTTATTAGGGTAAGGGGGTGGGTCTTATTTCTTGATTATAAATAAGTATATATGATTTTTGTGAGTGGGGGAAAGTTTATTTTTTGAAAAGGAGAGAGAGAAATCCTTGAAAAATAAAAACAATTATTTGAAGCAGCCTTACCACCACATAATCACCCTCTTTGGAAATCTGTAAATGGAAATCCTACTGGGTTCAGGAACTTTAGAAGTGACAATGAAGAATTGTCTATCATGGAAAGAATTGAACAGATAATTTCAAAACTCAGATGATATTAAAGTCAGCTTTAGGGGAGCTATCTACTCTGTGTTCTCAAAGGAGTGTTGAAAAGGAATTCAAGAATCACTTCTTGAATTCTGTTGAGAGGGTTTGCTGTCATTTGTCCAGTCTTCCAGCCCCCAGAACCTCAAAAGGTAAGTGTAAGAAAGGAGTAGATAATCTATTTTAATTTTGAAACTATATTAAACTATGTAAAGAAAAGCAAATCTGGTTTATTGTTATAAATATTTAATAGCACAATGAAACTTTCAGATCTAAAAATTAAGGAATTTTCTGTTCAAAAAGTTTGTTTTAATTTTTCTTAGCATAAAAGTAATATATAGACATAGAAACCTCAGAAAAGACAAAAAAATTCTATTTAAAAATCACATTTTTACCATCCAATGGCAACTATTATTAGCTTTATATTATTCCTTTCTAGTTGCATAGTTGGATTAGCAAATTTGTTTCTTAATCCAATTCATAACTATGCCAGGGACTGGAAGGAGCATCTCCCTCTAGACAAGAAATATAGGATATGCTTCTGTCTCCAAAATTTTTTCTTTACATTTATCTAAAATATACCTTTAAAATATCACTGATTTTATAATTTGTTCTATAACATTTTACTGTAAAATTCTTAAAATTTTTAATTTTTTGTCTCAGATATTTTAGTCAATTTGAGCATACAAGAATATGAATCTTGTTTACCCTGTGGCTTCCTCTACCACATGTGTATGTCATCCCCAAGCGTACCTTTCCATAGTGTGAGAAGCGTTCTGAGGCAAGGGAGATCACTGAAGGGTTTTAAACAGGAGAGTAAGAAAAACAAGTACTGAAATATAATGTATATACTGCTCAAGATTTGTTCAAAGAGAAGTCTAAGACTGGTATGTTAATTAAATTATGAGTTAAGTTTCTTCTTTTGTACCCCAATAATCACATCAAATTTATCAAAAAGCTGAGCTGTTCCAAAATTGTGGAATTCACTTTTGATATTCAAAAACCATTTACTAATAGTTATGGACATTTCAGTTCCAAACATCTGGCTATAGTTATCAAAATGTAAACATGACAAATATGTAAATTCATAGTGTATGACCTGTCTGTTACAGTGACTCATTTAGAATATAAGTAAAGATGGTATGTCTCAACGTATTTTTCTCACATGCTAGTATTTTATAATTTAACTAAAACTCTTTAAGAAGAGTAGTAGTTTAATTTAGAAAGACAGGTTTAGAATCTGAAAACAACTTGGCCAATAAAGAAACTCTATTATTTGGGACACTAAAAATCTGCATCTATCTGAGGGGAGGGGTGTTTATCGCCAAAACAGGCCCCTGGTACAGATTTCAAGTCAGATCATCTGTTACGCCACTTTTGTCAGCATTTTAGTGAGTATTGTATCCTTTGAAGAAATAGGAAAACTACCCAAAAGTAACGCCTCAGCTCCATAATAGTTAAGCTATCATACCATTTTTTAAATTAGTGGTTCTTAGATGTATTTACCTCTAAAACTCAAGGAATTTGGAGCTTTAAAAATTGATGCCTTATTCTTCCTAGAAAGTTCTACATAATTATACTCTTCAGGAAAAATTTGTGATGATTTTACAATACTTCCTGTATTCATTAAGAAGTAAATTCCGAAAGAGAAAAAAAGAGAATTCCTTCAATGTACTCTTCCTTATTTTCAACAATACCAGATGGTCTTGGTTTCTGGATAGCCAAACTGGATAATTTAATTTGGAGTTTAGGTAAAAGTTCAACAAATTTCAAAACTAGCATGAAAATTCATTTATTCAAGTTAACCTATTGCTATATGCTAATAAACACTTGTTGCCCCAAACCATTGTTGATTAGAAGTCTTGGTGTGTAGGGCTTATATCAGGCCACATGTAGAGTATGAATGTGAACCAACTCGAGGGCATTCAGAGAAGTGAAAAAATATGAGTTGTTCAAATGTCATAAGGAGTGGTTGAAGGTATTGAAAAGCTTGCTTGAAAAAGAAAAGACACAATCTTGAGATTTATTCTGTGTTGCACTGGAGGGCAAAACTGGGGAGACTGAGTTTCAGCAATGCAAATATAAACTCTTAAAACAAGCAACGGCTTTCTACCAACTCTGGATGTGTGCGTTATGGAAATGGACTACTTTGCCAAGGACCTCAAAAGTGATGAAATAGGGGGGGAAGTAAGATTTAAAGACATCGTTTGAAATGAAGAAAATCAATACATCAGCTTGAACAAGTCCTTGCCTTTAAAATGTAAGGGTTTTTGTGCTAACAAAGAACAATTTTTGACCAAAGGAATTTATAAGAAAACTTCTGGATTTTCTGTTTTGTTTTAAGACAGTTTTTACTGAAAACGATCATTGTTTTAACAGAACTGACAGTATCTAAGGAAGGTACTCTAAGAAGTTCAAGATCAAGGTTTCCAGAAGCGTATATCACTTGTCTGAGAACTATGAAATAATGAAAATGTTAAGTCATTCTCATTTTTAACATCTTCATTAAATACTAGAGTTGGAACATAATTTTTAAATACTAAAAGCTTTTATAAGTTGGCATTTGTTTTGAAGAAGGATTGCTTTTTGAAGGCTATTGGACAAATCCAGTGTAGAACTGGATTATTAAATTTTCGTTTTCCTCTTAAGACTTCAAAGGAAAATAAAGTTGAAGAATTTGGATAAACAGGAAGGAATCTATTCTACAGAAATTCTTTAGTCCTACAGTTTTGATTTGTGGAGAGTTGAGTTATAGTGTCAATGGGGCATTCTTTGATTATATTCTAGGCTGTCTGGATGTTAATAAGACTGCAGGGCCATAGCTTGGGCTTAGAATTAACACTCTTGGAATCCTCTTTCTGTAGTTAAGTGTAGGGGAATTCAGCTTCTGTTGGAGCTTATCTCATCTTACTAGGCACATAGTAGGTGCTCAGTTATTTATTAGATGAAGTGTTCCCAGGAAGCTCAATTTCACTCTGAAATTGGCAGGGGGGGTCTAATTGATTCTGGCATCAAATATGCAGGAAATAATCATTCTGTAGTGTCTTTGCCAGTCTTTTGAGCCCAAATCATTGAGACTTCATTAAACAATGTTATGGCTTGGCTGAGAAGATAATTCTTATGACATCTTTTAATGCAGGTTTTTTAGTTTTTACAGTTCAAATACATTTCTATTACTCTGGTTCTCTTCCAAATTTTATGACATTCTTGATATGAGAGAATTGTAAATACAGTAATGAACATCAGCTCTGGCACATTTGTTAATGTTTATTTGCCCCTCTGGGAAATAGGCCAGTAAATTTTTATTGTTTATTTTGAGTGGTTATTTTAGTGAAAATGACCCAAATCAGTCAAATCAAAACATTTTAATACCTCCTCATAGGGTTCTTGATGATTTTTTAAAGTGCATGTAGAAAGTACTCAAGCTTTAGGTGCTGCTGTTAGTAATAGAAATAGTAACTGCTAACACATTGATGTTTATCTTTTGCCAGAAGCTTTTACATTTAATAACCCATTTAATTCTCATAACCACTCTATGAGGGAGGTATGTCATTATCCCCATGTTATAGGTAAAGACACTGAGTCACAGGGAAATAGCATGCCTCATGTCACATAGTAGCAAATGGGGAAAAGCAGAATTCAAGCTCAGGTGGTTTGATTGCAGAGCTCATGCTCTTAGTAATTATATCTATAGCCTCAGTCCTATAGCTAAAAAGAGGTAGAGGAGACAAAATTAACAAATATTAAGCCCTAAAATGCTCAAAATGATAGTAATACCTTCCAAAGAATGTCTTAAAGATAGGTATGTATGTGAAAGTACTATACCAAGCACAAATTATCTTCTCAAATATTCCGTCCCACTGCAAGGAGGCCTGCTCTTAGGAGTGTGTTTTGGTAACACTGGATATGGGTGTTTTATGTGTCCATGTCCTTCTGTATGTATATGTGGTCCATGGATATACATGCAGATACATGAATTCAATCAGCCCTTAATAAAATAGCATAGTCTTCTGCTAAGAAAACTGCCCCCACCTAAGGGTCCAGGGTAAGTCTACACAACCTATAGGTCATACTTGGTTGTATTGTTTTTAAGGCATTAAATCATCAAACATCATCATCATCTCACAAGCACATTGTCTCTCTTGGGAAGCTCATCAAAATCTAAGAAAATGGACCTTTTCTATCTAAAAGGCTGCAGACAAACTATACACGTAAATTGTAAACTTATTTTGGAAATTACCTATACCTAAGCTATCAGACATATAATTTTCTTATTATTTCATGTCAGTTTAAAGAATTGGACTTCTGGCAAGGATTAATAATAATCATTGACTTCATTCTGTCTCATAGAGCAATTCTAGGCAGTATAGCAAATTCTTACTCAGCCTTCAGAGAGATTCTCAGGTATTACCTCAGAAGGACAGCCTCCTCCAATCCCCTCCATGTGTACACAAACAAAATTAATAACTCCCTTTTCTGTACAGTTGCCCTTATAATAGTTTCATTGTTGCTTATGTTAACATCATGTTGTAATTATTTTCTTCCTTATTTCTCTACTACTAGCTTGTAAGCCTAATAGGCTTGAGCCCAGAGACTGTATCTTAAGTCAGCTCATTTAGTGACTAATGCAGTAAACAGAGCTGATGACCTCACATAGCACTCAGTAATATGTTAGTTCCCTTCCTTATTATAGAATACAATAATACTAATACTGTTATGGCTACTCAAAACAACTTGCTGGTCAGATAACCAGAAATTAGACTTTGCTTTTCAGTAGAATTCTCCCAGGCTCAGGTCAAATCTATTTATAGATCACCAACATCACAATTCCATTGAAGGATCAGAAAGAAAGAGAAATGAAAAACATGAAATAGTACTTGCCAGGTAAAGTAAAGTTTGATATGTGAAATAAGTCTTTGTAAGGGCTCTTGATTTCTCATTGAGATGATGAACTAGTAAAGGAATAAAGAATTTCACAGCATATTTTATCTCCTAGGTAACAGAGATAAGAGAAACTGACAATATATCTGATGTAAGTCTTAAGAAAAATTGTCTCTAGCAGACTGAAAGGATTCCCAGATGTTCTTTCTGAGATGTTACAAGAAAGGACTACGGAGGTCAGCAGTTCCGGTTAGCTTTGCTCCGTCTCAAGATTGAGCTTTTTAAAAGTATTAAATACTTTAAAAAGTATTAAAATTATTTAATTGCTGCTTTTTCTGCTTCATCATTCATCTGACTGACCCTACAGTTGATTGCTTAAGACAGCTTTAAAATCCAAGTCAACCTTGCTTAGGCCAATGAATTCATATTAGCTTGTATGTGAGAATCAAACCAGAACAGCCATTTGTAACTGCCTCTCTTTCTATCTCATCAAGAAATAGTTTTCACTTGCATCTTTCCCACTGAATTCATAGGGTGTGACCCCTTTTCCTACCACTGTATTTATGTTATGTTCTTGTGGCTCTCCCAGACTCTGAACTCGACCTGCCTGCCTGAACCCACATTACCCAGCCTCTGAATCCTGCCTGCCTAAATCCGTGGCATTCAGATGCTTTGCCCTACATTGGGAAATCCTCTGGCTCCCAGGCTCTACTTTTGTTTAGGAGACCCAAATATATTCCCAAATTACCTGAAGCTCTAGCCTTAATATCCTGCTTGCTGTATAGAAGCTCTTGGATCGATTTCACATGGTGGCCTCTGTTGCTCTTCATCAATTCCTCCCAAACTAGGCATGACCTACCTGTCAGTAAAATAGTTGCGTGTTTCATAGTTAACAAATGTATTCCTTGATAATTTACCTAATATATCTGCTACTCGAAAATTATTTTTATTTTTAAGTTTTCTTAACTGCTCACTGCCAGATAATACTCATTACCCTCCTCATTTTTAGACAAGGAAAAAGCCTAAGATACTGTTGCATTAGAATAGAATTTTGAAGTCAAGATTTCTAAATACAACACATGGCACAGTGCCAACCCTTAGTTAGCTTTAGGTAGATAATCACTTAATAGAATTTGTCTAGGTACCTGTGAGAAGAGGCATGAGAATGATGAAATCATCTTATAACTTCAAGCCTGCACAATTATTAGCCATGGAGAGGTCTAAAGTGGTTGGAAATTCCTTTTTTTTGGCTAAGTTTTCTTTTCATCTTGTTTCATTTCCTGTCTTAATATGATAATCTTTTTATATGAAATTGTGCTGTTTAAATTTTCATGATTATAACTTATTCATGTGTAGAATGTATAATTTTACAATTTGTGGTATCTGATATGTTACTTGAAGTAACAATTTCCTTACACATATAAGGACATTAAAATTAAACTGAAAACATATCTGACACATAGTAGATATCCAATAAACATTTAAATTAATATTGAATGAATTAATCTGATTCATTTAACATGGGAGTTTTGAAAGATGTCAGAATTTTTTAAATTCTGTTAACAAACCTTATAATTTTAGAACCTTCTCTGTTTTCAAAGTGTTTACTTGTAATCAATATTTTTATATTTAGTTTCTCATAGTTGAAAAGATGAAAGTTCTCATAGAAATAATAAAATGAATTTTTTAGATTAAATAATTCTTTTTAGACTATGCTTTTTGTTCCGTTACTTGCTCCTATGGAAAAGAAATTGCTCTAATATAGGCATGTCTAAAGAAATAACTTAGAATTAGGATTCATTCAAGAATTAATAATAATGTGAGAAATCAAGTAAGTAATATAAATTAGAAGTGAAAATATCCACTAGATTAATTTGCTGATTCTAGACATGAGAATCTGTAAGTTATTTTTTATCGTCTTGTCCTCATTTTCAGACAATGAAACCTCCATCACTTCATTCTCATGCAGTAATGTGTGTACAGCTATTCATTCATCCAACAAGTCACTTTGTTCAGAGGCACTTGCCTCTGATACTAGTCTCTTCAGTGTCATCAAGATGCATCTTATTAAGATAACAATTGAGCATGAAAGAGAAGCTAAAGCTTTCCCTCTGGTTTAGAAGACCATGAAATGAAGCAGAACAAAAGGTTATAATGCAGTATAATAAAACTCATATTTATGAATATTATGCTAAAGAAGACTTTAGGTAGCTTGGTTACTTTGCCAGAGGAATAACAATGTAAACAGAAGCTTAAACTGTTCCTATCCCAGAGAAGTTAAGTGTGGTCATACTCAAATACTTAAAAATTAGCTCTTCTATTGGTTAGTTGTGTGACCTTAAGCAAGTTGCTGTCTCTCTCCAAGCTTCAGTTTTAAATTGTAATTAAGACGTTGAACTTGGCTCTGTCTTGTCCCAAATTTTATAATCCTAAAACGGAGTCGGCTTCCAGTGTATCCATATTGCGACTAATTCTGTATGCTGACATATTACTTATAAAAGCAAAGGGAAAAAGTTAAATAATCTTGTAGATTTATGTGGAAACCCAGTTATCACCTTAGGATTCTGAAAATTATATGTTTAACTTTGCCATTATAGAAGAAAAATTTAGATTGGTTTCTCCTACCTTTGGTCAGACCTACACCTTGACTGTATGAGACACAGTCAACAAAAAGAAAAACAACCCCCACTGGAACTTGGAGGAGAGGCACTCACTGTAAATGAAAAATACTAAGAAATAAATTTTTAAAGTTTTATCAGATAAAGCATTTAATTGAATTAATAGGACAATATGGAGTACTAGATGATTTAGTTAACTAAAGTTTACAATAATCTTAAACCTTGCTTGAATATTTTCTAAAACATTAGTAAAAGTTATAATATTTCAGTATATTTTCTTAAGCAGAGTATGCTGAATATCGTTAAGTTTTATGAGTAAGGATCTTATCGTCAAGTCATATGAAGTATTATATAATAAAGTATTATGTAATAATAGGTTTAGGAATTTTAAGATTTGTGTTCAATGTGTTTTAAGCCATATAACCCAGAGGGTGTTTGATTACAATTTTTCTTAAGATTGACTTCTTTTTTCTTGACATAGAGTGCAAGAGACTAATTCAGGTTAACAATTTGAAGAATTCCAGTTTCCTTTAAGCAAAATTTCACTTTATTTCAAACTGAACAAAATTATATTGTATTCATGATTTGACAACGCACTTGAAAATACACACTCTAAAGGATTCGAATTACAAAACATTCAGTTATAATCTGTTGGTTGTAAGGAAGGCCATCTACTTAATCTCTCCTACTGCCAGAAATTGGATCAGAAAGGATTGGATTATCAAGAATGGCTACTGGTTTTGATCATGGTTAAGTTATATACATGTGGTAGAGTGGGACAGTTTTATTCATATGCAAATCTATTTTGGAATAATGTGAAAATCTGAGGTGGTGATAAATTGAGGTTTCAAATTCTGTAAATGAGAGTGAATATAATTTCATCAAAAATAGTTATCAAAATACTACTTTAAAATGACTTAAAAGTTTGCTGTTTGCATTTTTCAAGTGAGATAATCTTTTATTGAGGGCTTATTCTATGCCCAGTACTTCACTATAGTCTAAAAATGATGGTCCCTGTCAGCTAAGAATTTTTAGGCTAGATGGGAATATTTTACTAATACACAAGAAACAGCTAGAGTATAGTCAACTGTAAAATCTGTCTTGCTGATCTAAAGTGCGATAGAAGCTCAAAGGAAATGTGGACTTAGACTCATCAGAGAAGACTTAGAGGAGGTGGAAGATGAGCTGGGCTTCAAGAATGGATAAGATTAATTCAGTGAAATGAAGGAGTTGGAGACTCAAGTGAACATGAACTGAGGCATGATCAAGTAGGAAGGAGTAAAGCAGATACACTAAAGCAGAGATTGGTATTGGGGCATAGGTAGGGAAATGAGTGTAACCATGTTTGAAATTGTTTTACTTCATTTGCATTAGGTGCCCTAATTTCTAATCAAAGAAAACAAGAGTATTCGAATTGCCTGCAGCCCTTCAAGAGCCAAGGCATGATGATTTGAAGAAAAGAACACAATTTGTAAGAAATAGGGAAAGAAATCTAGGCTTAAATTAGACAAATTTACCCTAAACATTAGGGGGTCTTTTAACGCAGCAAATCAAGTGAGAAATCTTGAGAGGGAAGGGTTGCATAGGCAAAATCCCACTATCAAGGATATTTTTTGCCCTAAGTAAGATTGACCTTGCCACTATGGGACTGATTGTGAATTAACACCATAGTACTGTTGTTAAGCCAAATAGAAATACTCCTTTTCCAAATGTCTTTCTAATTTCCATCCTAGCCTTAGCTCAAGTTATTGGCTCAGATTGTCCTTTCCCTCATATTCAGCTGTCTAAATCTTCTTAGGCTCTCTACCCTCTGTGTGAAATTTTCCCAGTTCACTTTACCTCCTCAGCCCATAATACCATTTCTCTCTTTTGTGCTCCTATACCTGACTTAGAACAATTAATATATCCTGCCTTATGGGCAGGGGCTGTCTTATTCTTTATTGTATACTCTGCAAGCCTGACATAGTGGATGCTTGATAAATGCCAACTGATTGCTGAAAATCAGCAGCAATACCTTTACGATAAATTAAAATACTCTGGAAAGGCTGAATACCAGCTAGGTAAATACAGAAATGCCCAGGCTCTTTCCTGGTAATTTAGGAGTTCTCGACCTTTTACTACTTCACTTATCAGGCCTACTCCCATTCTGTGCTACCTGTTAACATTCATGCCTCAACTCTTAGCTACCTTCAAGTGTCCTTTTTTAAAATTTTTAATCAAAGCCAGAAACCCATGGGTGGGGGTGAATATTTGGAAGGCCTGTCAAATTTTGATATCCCTTTTCGAGGGCCATTAGTGATCTAACTGATAATCTAAAGCTTTACAACAAAGTATAATTTAACTGTTTTCTGTTGGCCTTTATTTGTGTGTCTCTGAGGAGATGGGAGATGATAGTAGAATGAAAAGTCCTTACATTGAAAAATACTTTTCAAGAAACATCATTACCATAATCACAAAAACAAATGTGTTAAGCATCTGCTGCAATTCTTTAAAGTGACTCTAATGTTAATGATATGCTTCTGCATCCCTCTAATTACCGGATCCACCTTACTGAGTGAAATAGGTTTTCCTATAAACTTTCTTGGACAGTTTTATCAGAGACTATCCAAGCCACACCAAAAAAGCTTTCAGAAATCTAAGAAGACAAAGAAAATTGTGGATCAAATAAATATACAGCATTCGTTTTCTGCCAGGACATTTAAGTCATATTTATAATGTGATAAGGATTTGTTTTTATATACTGTTAGAGCTTCTATATAAAATCTATAGAACATTTATGTCTGTTCTCCAGAACGTATATATAAATTATATTTTTTGAAAAGTCTGTTGCTGTTGGGTTTGGTTTGGCTTTGAGAGTGGTTGACATATTGGTTATACTTAACATATAGCCAAAAGTCAGGAATTCAACCAGCAGTTAAATAATGGTTCCTATGGCACAGCAGTTTCCCCTCTATATTGATATGCTTTATGACCTGTTTTCTAGGCATGTATTTTGACACCACCACCATGCCCCCCCCCCTCAGAAAAAAAGGTGAGAACTGACTATACCACGGGTATCTAGACCACATGGAGAAAGGACTGAGACTGGAAGCAGTAAACAGATATTGTCTGTAAGGAGCAGAGTGCCTGACAACAGCTCACTCTATAGTAAAGAGCAATAAATGCCACATGAAATTATCCTCTCAGCACAAAACTGTAAGTAATTTTGGGGAATTACAGGGGGACTAGATAGTTGTCTCTGATGACTCAATAAAAAATGTCTTCATTTTGTGATTTGTGGCCTGTATGCTTGTAAATTACAATGTAGTGAGTTGTCAAGTAGTAGACTTTCCTGTTTCTGGGAGAATTTAAGCCAAAATAGAATGCAGTATTCCCCAAAAAGTACGTTGGGACCTTTGCCTTAAGACCTGAGGCAAAGGTTACCAGAATTTGAATAAGTAGGTTAGAACTAAGTTATTGCACCTTTGCCTGGAAAACCAATTGGAGGACTTTAGTCTTGATATAGCAAGGAGTAGGGAGGCATTATAGTCTCTTGAAACAAAATAATGAAAGTTGACAAAGTAGTGGAATTTTTGGAAATTAAATGTGGCAATACTATATATAGAGGAGTTCTAAGAAATAAAGGCTGGTGGCAAGGAAACTGGGTGTGTAACCATTGTAGTAATCTGGAGTGAAGAAAATCTGAATAGAAGAGTGGCAATAAGAATGGAGATAAAAGAATAATTATAAGATATTTCAAAAGAAAAAATTGTAGAACTTCATGATGAGTTGGATAAAAGGGAGATGTCAAAAATTACACATTTTCTATACTGGAAGACAATGGTGTATCACTGAAAGAAAGGGGACAGTTAAGAGAAGCTAGTTTGAAAAGGAAAGATATTGAATCCCATTTTTGTAATATTGAATTTAAGATGATATCCGGGAATTCCATTTGAAATACTTTGATTACAGGTCACTGAATATACAGAATGGGAATTCAATGTCAAAGTCAGGCTAGAAAGATAAATTTGTCAGTTATCCACATAAAGCCGATAAGGGTAGACATGCTAAAAGCTAACTGAAGCTGTTTGTTAAGGACAATAGATCCCACTCTTTTACAGAGAAATATATAAACATACATCTATGTAAATAAATTGATTAGGTATGTAATCTTAAATAAACATTTCCAAAATTGAATTAAAACTCTCCTTTTTTCCCTTATAGTGTCATAGCTCAAGCTTCTGCCTGTAAGAAAATCCCTACCCTTGTATCAGTTATGAGGGTCAATGACTAATGTGTTAATACTCTTGAACCTTACCTTCACTTTTGTTAATAAAACAAAGATATTTCCCAGTATTAGATTGAGGGAATGAAATTGAGAATTTAAAGTCCAAATAATTCAGTCAGTTAAAACTGTAAAATTGACATGTCTTTAATTTCTCAAATGGAAAGGCAAGTAATTGAATTGTGGGAAATGTGCTGGTCTCCAGTTTCAAGAAACAGTACAGCACAAAGACCTGGCATTCTGGCTGAAGAGCTGTAATAATAAACAGAAATTTGAAAACCAGGAAGACAAGTTTTCCAAGAGTGCAACTGTGGCATTTCAAAGGAGATATAACAAGAAATTTCGGAAGATGGCCAAAAATAGGTTTAGATGATTGAGATTCCTTATTTGAATACTTGCTTTTGATGGAGAAACACAGTTAAGAGGAAACGAAGGTTCTGTCTAAGAGATCTGAAACTTTTTCTCATTTTCACCCTAAATCATGCTTGCTCCTGAAAAAAAAGTATTAGCCTAAAAAAATCAAACAGGAATCCAGTACTACTTGAATTGTATAGCCAGGAGTTTAAAAAGTGACCAAAGCAAAAAAAAATTTTTTTTAATTAATTGAAAGCAAATATTTTGGTTTTCTAGGAGCTAAACCTTGTTTTGTAGGATTCCTATTTAGAATGTCAAAGTATCTTGCTCTGTTTACTTATTACTTTCCATGAAAAATAGCTGTCCATCATTAGATATAAATACTGTATTACTCTACATCTTTACTTGATTTTTTTAATATGTTCTGTTTCAATGATATGTAAGGCAACTTAAAGTGTTAATCTGCACTTCCAAAATAGCCTTTAAAAAACTCAGTAATATGTCTTCTGGACCATACCAGGATCTTTCAGACCATGTCACCTTAATCCTTGAACCATTTGATCAATCCAAGTTCAGTGAACCTACGACTTACAAATCAGATTATCCAGAACTGGGAACATTTTTTCCTGTATTTCCGTCCTAGTTACATCTGACTTACATGCCTGGTCTGCTGACTTCTACTATCTTTTCATGACTCCTAAATTTTGGAGGTAAGTCAAGACTTCATATCAATTATAGTAATGTAACATTCATTCTGAACTTGTATTCCCTTAATGTTTCTTTAATTACTAAGCACTCTTGTAGTATTGCATTTTTATTAGCAAATTATGTATATTGGAATTTTGGCTGCGCTGTTTTATTCTGATTAAATGTATAATTTTGTGTAACTTTCAACTGGTGAGTATTTCTATATACATCTATATTTTTATCTCATTTTGTGTATGATTATGCAAGTAAACTCCTAATAGAAAAATACCATGGGTTTTTTTTCTGTAGTCTTTAACTTGAATCAACTCTTTCAGACTCTAAATTATCTTCATCCATCTTTGAATCTACTATAATTCTTATTTTTCCAAGTTCCTGTTCACCAAGACTATAGTGTTCCAAATTTTTCAGTTCAGTTGAGACTGTTAGATGTCCAGCATTGTGGGGGAATATAAAGACCAGTATAAAGCACAATCCCAGTCCTCATCTTAAAAGAAACTCATGGAGCCTTACACATTGCAGCTAGACTTTCTTGAGGTCTCTTATTACAAGAAGGGTAAGACAAACCTCTCCTGCTTGGCTTCCAACTTGGGAACCCAAAGAAATTCAAATTCCTACCTGAGTGTGAAATGATGGAGAGTGACATGAAATAGAAACACTTGGTATTTGGTGTGCTTTACTCAACCCATAGAGTAAAAAGCCACTTTAAAACAATGATTTCTGGATTTGAGGAGGTGTTGTGAAATTTGAACGTGCAGCCTGATGCCTACCTAAAAACTCTGTACAGTTAGACAAGTCTTAGGCACATTTTAGTGTGGGGAGCAAAGTCCTATTTACTTTTCTGAATGTTGTTACTTTTTTATTCTGTGCCATGGTTAATATTCATTTCCCATTCACTATGAAAGGTGTTAGCTTTTTATCCACTAAAATATTTTTATGGTTGGATTTATCTCATAGTTTAGGTAAATATTAAAGCATTTTCTAAGCTTAATAATGATGAGTTTTTTGGTGAAATTTATACATAACTCTTCATCTCTGAGAAGTCCAGTAGAAGGCCTAATAATTCTTGAGGTGTAGTCCTATGGCAGAGCTGGTGAGTAATTACGGTTTTTACTAGGTCGTTGATATTCCAGAAATCTAAGTATTTTTAGTAATATATTTTCATCTTATCTCTTTATTTCTTGAACTTTTGTTTAAAACACTAAGTTTGATGTCACATTGCTCTCTTCAATGGCTTCTTTGGCTCCAGGAAGGTAATAAAATTTCCTAAATTTCTTTTTTAAAATTTCCTCTTAGTGGCTTCTACATTGTTAAACTTGCTGTTACAGAGTCAATTTCCCCAGCCCAGAGGAAAAATAACTAGAATATAGGAGATTTAGAGTGCTCTTAGCAGCTTTTTTATTATCCCAGCAAGGTCTCCGGTGATGTGACCATTTCTATTATTTATGATAGAGAAGCAATACAAAAACTTATAAAGCAAAGCTGAAGTTTGTCAGATGTAAACAGTATACAAGACAAATTAGAAACAGCTTATGATTCCCTAAACCATATATTTCTCAAGCTGCTTTCCCTTGACCATTTTATATTATGGTTCCTGATTTCAAATGTATTTTGAAAGCAGCCCAAATGAATTCCAACTTTACCATAACCTAAGAACTCTTTGTACTTATGACTTGTATATTAAATTCAAGAGTAAAATTCAACACTAGAGCTCCTTTTCAGAAAATCTTTGTAGGGAGAACTTCCAATCACTTATAAGATAAATTATTGAGGTTCAAGAATAAGCTGAAATCTTTAGTGCCTTATCAGAAATGAAACTGGGTGAGGGAAAGAAGCTGAAACAAACATAACATAAGTGGGAGAATAGGGGAGGCCCAAATATTGAGGGTACTGTTAAGATGGACAAACTTGAACATGTCCTTGTGATGATTCATGCGTGTATATGAGATGGATTGATAGGTGTATATGATTTCATAGAACAAAGTTTCCAGCGTAGTTAGCCAAGACAAACTTCTGCCACTATTTCCTTATAATTTAAAATAAAACTGACAAATCAATTCAGTCAAGAAGTTAAGTGGTGGGTGGTACCTCTATGAAAATGTTCAAGTCTTTTTACTCTAAAGCCGGCAAGAGTTTTTAATTTGCCTGTGGTGCATCCAAGATATCCCTGTTTTCTTCACTCTACATTGCCTGCCTCCCTTTCTAAAACAAGACTCAATTTTTTGCATGTCTTGACATCCCAGTTTCAGTGTCCCACTCTATTTTGGAGTGAACACAAGAGGCTGAGATGATCTTGACAGATGTGTCTCCAGATGAGATAATCTCTAAAATATTTACTAAAATAAGAAACTCAGTCCACTCTAAATGCACACTGTCCCTAATGAATAATATATTTTTTAATTGTGGTAATCTGTCTCCTTCTGAAAACCTCTTCATTGTGAACTCATGACTTTTGAGAAACTATTTAATAAAAGGCTTAAGTTATTTTAATTTAAACCTATTGTCAATGTTATAAATTGTATTTGTAGTAAGCTCTAGAAGGGAAGGTATTATTTTGTTCCTTGCAGTATCTCCAATGTCTAGAATAGTATTTGGCATATATTAGATGTCAAATTTTTATTGAATGAATGAATGAATGTTATGTACATGTTTCCATAAGTAATATGTTTCTATTAGCACATTAAAAATAACATTTTATTTCTCATCAGACTAGTTTCCTGCAAATGTGAATGACTAAGAACACATTATTAGCAGTTTAAATATTTCCAGTGTTATTCCTTGCCAATCTGTAGTTACAATATTTTTTATTTCAGTATTTTTTAATCAGTTATCAATTTTTAATAATCTTATCAGCAAAGCACTATACAGAATTAAACAGTGTTACATATATAACCACGCCAACTATACCCAACTAGTTAAATCACATACCTGCCAAAAACTTAGCAGAATAGAAATATTGTGCCCTAGAACATAATGCTAGCAAGGGAACCAGACCAAACACATCATCCCCAAAACTAAGATGGCACACTAAAACAACTAAGTTGGCTTTTCTCCAGAAAAGAAAGGATGAGCCTATTCATACGGCTTTTTTTCTTATTTGGGTCATTATTTTCAATTGCTAACCTTAGCAATACTAATCTTGAGGTATTTTGTACTTTTACATTGTACATAACCTTTTGAGGTACTATTGGAAATTTTAATTTAATTTAATTTAATCCCTACAACCTAGTACACAAATCTATAATTACTGGAAATTTCTGGCATGCAATTTCTTTACACCTTTCTTTTTCACAAGAATGGTGATAGAGTAAAATTTATGTCACTATGAGATAATAGGCCATACTATACCATAACAATCCCACTAACCCTGACCCACACATACACACACACACAGACACACACACAATCTTTCAGGTATAGCTTCTTCTTTTTTTCCCCTTTTTTAATAGATAATACATCTACACAATCTGGTGAAAAGTAAGTCTTCTCCCACACCTAAACCCCACTCACCCAGGTCCCTCTCCATAGGTGACTTGTATCTTTGCTGAAAATTCCATGCATATGTAAGAAAACAAGTATATATATTTTTTCCACAAATGGAAACTATATATATGAAGTGGAAATATATTTTTTCCACTTTATACATTGTTCTGCACCTTACTTTTTTTCACTTATAAATATTTGACAGTCCTTCCTTATCGATTTATAAACTGCTGCCTCATTCTTTTTAAGAGCTGCATAGTATTTCATTGTAAGAACCATAATTTACCCATTCACTGTTGAGTTTATTTCTCATCTTTTGCTGTTATGATGAGGTATTTTCTCACTTGAATGTGAGCTCCTTGAGAATAAAGATTTTTATCTTACTCATTTTTAATCCTGAAAACTTAGTATAGTGTCCAACAAAAGTTTAATAGATGTTTTTGAATGAATTAATTGTACTTTTTTAAATGGTGTTCAACTGCTTCCACTCAATGGTTTTTAACCCTCCTATGTGCAGAGTACTTAGTGCTCTTTGACTTAATGATTAATCTTCTCGATGTTTATTCTAGTATTTAAAATGACACATATATAAGAGGAATTCCTACAAGAAGAATCACTAAGTCAAAGTATATGTGTATTTCAAGTATTAGTAAAGGTTATTCAAAAGCTTTTCACCAAATGTAGCTGCTAATTAGTAAACAAAGGTATTATTGCTCTCACCAAGCATTTAGCACAGTGTTTTACACATAGTAGTGTTAAAACTGATTAGCTGATCAAGCTCACATTCAAATGAGAAAAATTTGTTTTTATGAAGGCATATAAGTCTATACAGAGGAAAAGTCTGATTAATATGCCTGGGAAAGGAAGAAAATCTTCACAGAAGAAGCACAATTGAAAGTGGGCCACCATCTTCTTTATCATCATCATCATCTCCACCACTAATAGTTACTGAATGCCTTCCATGTGCCAGGCAATGTACTGAGTACTTTACATTACATATCCTATAAGGGAGATATATTTATTATCCCCATTTGACAGATGAAGAAGTTGAAGCACAGAGAGGTTAAATGACTTGCCCAAGTCATATAGCTAGTAAGTGATTGAGTTCGGATCAGAAATCAAGCAGTCTGATTCCAAAGCCCATTCTTGAAAGCTGTATAAGTATTCATGAAGAAGAGAAAGGGAAAGAGGCATTGAAGGTAGAAGGAACATGTGCCAGAGCACCAAGTGCACGGTGTTGTTTAGAGAGCAGCAAGCAGTTTGTGTGGCTTACCCATTTCTGGTTGCCCAGAGATGGCATGGTAGGAGGCCAAAAAGTTAGGCTGAGTACTTATTTGACTAACATATATGCCCTAAATATGGAATTTCCAAATAAGAAAATGGCAATTTTCGTTTACTCTAAAAGAGAACAGAGAACCTCATTTCTTTTTCTGAGATTGCTCTGGCGTGATGGTAGTCCCTGGTTTCAGTGTTTTGTTCATGGCAAGAGCTTCAGGCCTTTTTATCCTTTCAAAGCTATAGCACTCAGTTTTATCTTCAGAGGATATTGTTCTAGTGCTGATCAGATGGAAGCCTTCCATTAACAAAGTGTCAATCAGTAAGCCGAGGACATTAGTTCCGTTGGCCAATTTTCGGTTATCAGGTTTTATAGAAACATACCTAGGACAGACAAAAAGTGTTTAATTATAAAGCATCCCTTTAATAACTACCAAAACTAAACATACAAATGTGACTTATAACTCAAATACAGGCATCACACATTTCTTGATCAAATCTTTTTTGAGACTTCATTTATAAATCCAAATCAGTAATTTCAGGGTACTGAGAATAGAGAGCTCGCTGTGATCTCCAAAGTCATTTTAATTCTATGTGTAGGAATATAGCCAACAGTGATGAATTTTCATTGAGAAATTATTTTCTGGAGCAAACAATTAAATTAGCTTAATTTTTATAAAATGTAATTTAACTATTTCCAATTTTTCTTTTTTCAATTTACTAAATATTGTTTTAATCAATTTAAATTAATTGATTAATCATTTTAATGAACATTTTATACATTCACAATTATCCCATAGATCTAATTTTACCCATTATCAGCACTGACATTACAAATTTTCTTTTGTGACTTATTCCTATTGAATGCATTTTTTTCAGATGAAATTTTGCAGATATAAAATGTCAAGAAGATTTTACTGTCAATTTTTACTCAGCAATTGTCCACTGTTGAAGACAGTGGGGTCAAAAGGCCTTGGGAATCAAAATGACAAAACTTTCTATTTCCTGGGAAATTCAGTAGAACTCAATATACATAATTCAAGAAAAATATACCTGAACTTTTCAGATTGGCTCTATGCTGGCTTTAATAATGTCAACATAACATGTCCGCATAGATATAGCTGTACCACTCCTTCTTTATCTAGCATCAAGGATTTTATGTCTTTGTGTCCTCCCACCATTTGTTTATGAGATGTGAATAAAAGGCTAACTTAAATTAGTTCCAGGCAGCAACCTAAACTATCTGTAGTTTTATGGGATAAAAAGAGCCATGGGGATATCTCTAGCCTCCTTTTAATTATGACTGAAATAGAGTGGTTATTGTAGCTCACATTCAGAAACTCATTCTAGGCATAGAAACAATAAAATGTAAGGATTATAAAACTACAAAGTACATATCAAAAAATGTTTCTTATTTTTGATACAGCAGATTTTTAACATTAATAAATTTTTCCATCTACCCCCAAGCCTCCAGTCAAGCCCCCTAGATCTTGATTCTATAGTTCAAAACTTGTTTTAAAAACTTAAAAGGCAGCAATACTTTTCCATTTGAGCCAGTTTAAAAATGAAAGGTCAGATAGAATAAAGGCTACCAAAGAGACTCTAGAATCCTTTGACCATAACTTGAGATTGATAATGTTACGGTATCATATGAATGGCCATCTGCAAGATGCAAGCCAAGTATTTCTAGTACTGTGCAGTTGAGAGATAGTAAATGAGCAACCTGCTAGGTTAACAAGACCTTAGAGTGGTAAATCATATTAGAGGAACATACTGAACAGGTGGATGATACACCAAACTCTTAGGAGCCATGCAGGCTTACTCTTCCACTTTCCACCTTCAAAAACATCTGAATGGACAGATTCAGACCAGGGAGTGAGCAAGAAATAAAATGATTGCTAGCTAGGCAGTTATATACCTCAGGTGGGCCTTTTAAGACCAGAATTTTCATCCACCCACCTAAAATCCCAATAATGTCACTTTATTCAGGTTATCTATTTCTACTTTGAAATTGGTGCTAAAGAAAAAAATCACAAACACTTATGGGGTGGAAAAAATTCTGAACTTCAAACAACTGAAAAGAATACCATTTGATAATGCAAAAAAAAGTTAATTTTAAAACTAGCTTCTGGTTTTGTAATTATCTATTTTGGAAGTTTAAATATAATGCTATTCTCACATTAAGATAAAAAAAATTCTGTAGTATTTCTAAAACACAAACACTTAACAACAAAGGGGAAACCACTTGGCACTGTGTATACACAAGAACATCCCAACTGGAGTTTCTAATCTTGTTTTTCAAGATTACAATTATTTTCTCCAAATGCATAGTTCTTAAAGAACATTTAGTAGTTCCAGGATATCTTTTTACTTTGCATGTTTCTTCTTAAAATCAATGACACCATTTTTCCTTAGCTTTCTAACTTTTTAGAAAAGGATCCCCAAAGATCTTAATCACTCAATCAAATTTTAAAAACCAAAAAACTGGTAATTTCTCTTCTGTTTATGTTAGTGCCCCACCAATGAAAAGAAAGTGTGCACAGAGGTATCTTAAAACAGTTTGAGATAGAGTCTTAGGTTTTCTTCACAATCAGCCTATTAATGAAACTAGCTCTCTTTTCCCAAGATGACATTTCAACCTCTTTGGAAGGGTAGGAAATTATAAAGTGTAAAAACTTAGGAATTGACATACTGCCCAGTGTTCTGTTGGTAAGCAGGATCAAGGGGTGTTTTGCGGGAGAGGCAAACATTGTTCCTGATGGCTACTGCTGAAGTTAATATCCCAAAATATGTCTACCTACCTTTACCCTAAAAAAGTATATTTTATTTTAAATACTATCAGTAAAGAACATATGCAGACCTTTTTTCCCCCCCTGAAAATTAAAGCCAGCTTTCAGAGCCACCATTAAAAAAATGGTGGACAGCATTAAGACATTTTTAAGGGAAAAAGTGTCCATGACAGCAGAGTGGAAATCAGCCTTAGGGTCCAGCCAAGAATAAGAGGGGGAGAAAGTGAATAACTGACTCAGGAGCAACTATCCTTAACATACTGACAGCCTAGCCCAATATTTTGAGTTGTCTAAGAGTGCCAAAGAGGTAACAGGATACCAAATTTGCCATGAGATATATGTGCCTTAATGGTGTTTAAAAATAAAGTAGGATAAAGAAAAATCAGTAGTCAAATCACAAGGACTGAAAGAACAAATATACAGAGTGTAAGGAAATCAGGAGAAACTTACCGAGGCTTTACTATATGCCAACCACTAAAAGAATCTCTTGGGGGAAAAAAGGCATCTCATTCATAAGCCAAATTCATTAGCAATAGAACATAATCTATAGATTTCCTCCTACAACTTGAATGACCATAGTCTCACTTTGCCCTGGATATTCTTGGTTTATTCTTATTGTCCCACATAATAACAATACCTTCTCTCACTCTGAAAAGTATCCCAGTTTGGACAATAATTATCTAGTCATTCTACCCAACTCTACTGGTTACCCCAAAACATTATTTTGAGTAATCATTTTTCCCAAGAAAAGTTTCAGGCATGGGAAACTTTCAGTTTTGAGGGGAAACATCAGGAACTGGTATAGAAGAAAGATTCTTCAAAGTACAAAATACCTGACTCCAGTTTGGTTATCTGTAGTGCTGTCAGCGCCACACTGGAAAACGAGGTCATGGTAAGAAAGTCTTTGTGGAGGCAGTGGAAGTAAGTTCATCTGAGGGGGGAAAGAGTTACTACTCCAGGTCGGTGCTGAATGTTGCTCTATAAACACTGTAATCCTCCCAGTTAGCATCTCAATTGTTTTGCTGCAAGAGCCAAACACCCTGAAAAAAGCTTGAGTGTTTCGGCTTAGGAAATGCACCTCCACAAGAGCAGGTCTTGGCTGTAGCAGGTGTTCTTGATTTAAGAGATCAACCAGAGGATCAAGTTCATAGAAAAGAGCTTCTCTCTGAAGCCTAAGATAGTCTGAAAAGTCAGAGGGTAATAAAAGCTGGTGAGTTCTCAAAAAATCTAAGATGAAACTAAATAAAACACCATCTCTGTCCACAAAAATCTGGCCACCAACCATCTTGAATTCTTGGTCTCTGCCATCTAACATTCGTGTCAACCGAGAGGCAGGAAACTGCTTTATGGTAGAAAACCTTGTTGTGAATATCTTCCCTCCCACATTCAAAGTGACCAGTTCCTGACTACTCATTCTTTTGCTTCAAACTAGAGGCTACAAACCATCAGTCACAGACTTAAGAACTTGTAAATCAACCTATAACCATAAATGTTCCTAGTTATATATGATTAAGAAATGGAGGGGAGGGGAAAGTAACAAAAAACAGAAACCTAGATTCCCAAGTAACCACTGTAAAGCAAATAGTGTATCCATAGCTGTGTTTGCAAATATGAGTTGCTTGGGAGCTTCTAGTATACAAAATGAAAAAGCAACAGATGAGGAACTGGATAGTTTGAAAACTGCCAATATATCTGAGAATGTCAAATAAATCCCTTGTCTATATTCCATAAAAAAATTCTCCATGAAAACCTGTTGTAAATCTGTATTTAAAAAAAAATTGGGAGCAGAAATGCACTCTCCCTCCCCGGACCTCTTATCTATTATGAGTCCTCATGGCAGAGGAATGATTTACAGAGAAATATTGTCATAATTTCTTCTGATCCCGTTAGCAATGTAGTGGCTAAATTGTGAATTGTCAGTTAGGGATGAGGTAGCTGTTACCTCAACTAGCAGCTTAATTTGACCCTTCTTCTCATAGCTAGAATAATTACTGTGTACTTTAAATTTAGTTGCCACGTCTTTTTCCTGTCCCCACTTGCTTACCTCTTCTCAACCAAATTAAAGGACTGGGGTAAAAACACTCTGGACTTTCAAAGAAATGTCTTTTTTCCACAACAGAAATAAGGCAGACTAGAGAGCAAGTCTAATATAAGGTCACTTCTTGTTTTCATCTGAATTCTAAGCAAGGTGAGAAAATTATTTTTATTCTGTGGTACAGAGGGCATCTTTATCTCATGAGCAGATAGAACAGCATTAGTGTTTAGCTAATTACTTTGTACTTTATATCTGATAGAGTATTTCATCTATTGTCAGATTAGTCTTACTACTCTTAAATTCTTTAAGCAAGTGGATTGTTTTAGTTGTAGAGTTGCCATGATTCTTTGGAACAACACAGCTGCCAGTAAAAAGGAGGCTTTCCCATTTGCTGCTTTTGCCATGTGTTACTTTTTTTTTTTTTTTTACCTATGCTTTTGTTTGCACAGCCACCTAACACTTCTGTAGTTTATCACCAAATTCTTTTGGTGATAAATTTACAAAACCTAAGGAGAAAAAGGTAAGCTGAAATCTCTACCCTCCTAAAAATGTAAACTTATCACAAGATTCATGCAGTTTTTGTTTACATGAATTTATATTTTAGCAAAAAAGGAAATCAACCCTCTGTAGAAAAATCTGGAAATCCAGTCCATCTGTATCTTCTTTCCTTTTTTAAAGAATGTTCACTCTCAAGAAAAAGTTGTTTTACAGGAGTAGTCTTTATTACATGCTTAAATGAACAATCACTATTATACTACCTCACCAATACAAGATTAGATCATGAGCTCTCTTACCTCTCTTTCCCATAGCATAAACACAACCAACACTGGGGATAGGGTGCTTATTTCAAACGCACTCTTTATAAAGGAAGGAGGGTTCAGGACTATACCATTAAATTTCACTTTTATCTTTACGTTACCTAATTTGAACATGTATAGGACATTATATTTGAAAGGAATGCTTTTGGAGAAGATATTTGACTGGAATCTTGACTAAATCTGAACTACCACTCTGTTCTCTAACAAATTTCTAACAAAAGACAGAGAACTATGTACTTGAAACAGATTTTATAATAGTTTATATTTGCACACAAATTCTGCCACATTGTTCAGCACCACCAAAGTAAAATTCTTGAATCTTTCACTGAAAATGAAAAACCAATCTGTCACCTGTTCCCAGTAAAAAACTGATAGTTCTACAAAATCAGCTGATTTAGTCAGATAGGAACTGAAGTCTGAAAGATGGTCTTTCCAAGTTGCAAATTCATCAAATAAAGACCATTCTAGGAACATGGTAGGACCAAAGAAAATGAGAAGGCCAAGCAGAACAACTACCACAAATAACTGATAAAAGCTCCAGGGAATCTTGCTAATGAAAGTGCCAGTGTCTTGAGGCAAAGAAAGTTTATCCACATCTACTAGTTTTATGTCTTCCCACTGACTGGTATCAAAGTTCTTCATTAAAGGGCTTGTAGGCAAATTAGAGGGAGGTAAAGGAGTTTCCTTAATTACTTTTATTTTCTCCCTGAACTCCTGCATCTGTTGCAGAAATATGATGGGTTCTGACACATCTTTGAAAGCCTCAGCAATATTAAAGGCCATTCGTTGTTCCTGCAAGATGGTGTTGAGTTTGTTGATCTCTGGGTCGTAGGTTTGCATAACTGCAAGTTTCATGGTCTCAAAGTCAGACAGGATTTCATTCTTCTTTTGATCTAATGTGTGTTGTAACTTCTCAAAAAACTCCTTTGCTTTATCTGAATCTTTAGTCAGTAACTGTAGAGATTTCCTTTTGCTCGTTTCCAAGGTATCCAAGCGAGAAAGAGCATCTCCCCGACGCCAGGTCTCAAAGCTCTGAAAGAGCGACTCAAAGGCATCCCTTTCCTGAGCATATGCATCTTCAATAGAACAGAAGACATGCTTGGTATGGTCACCACGAGTAGCACAGATCCCACAAATCAGCTGCATATCAGTCAGGCAGAAAATGTTGAGAGGCTGCCCCAAGTGTCCTTTGCACACTGGCATTTTGGGAGAGATCTTGATCTTGTTATACTTTTCCACAATACCCTTCAGGGAGTAATTAACCTGTAGGCTATTGACTCCAGTAGCTGAAGTTTCTTTTCGGCATGTGGGGCACTTGAATGGAGATAATCTCCACAACGAATTCCTTACATTCCCCTCTAAGATCCCTTCTAAGCATTTTTTGCAAAAGTTGTGCGAGCAAGGCAAAACTCGAGGATCATCAAACAGACTGCAACAAATTGGGCATGTGAGATCTTCTTCAAGCAGCTCCATCACATCCTACCATAAAGAAAGAAACATTTTATATTACTCCAGTAATCCCTCCACTCTAACTATATAATACAGTCATGTGTCACTTAACAACAGGGATACATTCTGAGACATGCATCGTTAGATTTCGTCATTTGAACATCATGGAATGTATTTACACAAACCAGCTACAGCCTACTACACTCCTAGGCTATATGGTACTAGTCTTATAGGACCACAATTGTATTACATGTGGTCTCTCACTGATCGAAACGTCATTATGCGGCACATGACTATAATTAAAAGAAACTATCTTCCCAGGCATTAAAAATGATCTTTCACTAAAATAACCAGGCAAACAAAGGAAATAAGTGAGAAATTTGGGAAGAGAATGCACACCAAAGCAGATTTAATCTGCTGGGACTAGAACACGCTCCTTATTAGTAGGGCTCTCTGTACACAAGGCCTTTGTGTGGGCTTTCCAACAACAGTCTTTGGCTGAGACAGGGTTAGGACTAGGACAACTGCAAGTTGAGCCAGCAGGACCCAACTGATTGTTTTAAAACAGAGAGCTGACTACTAGCTGTCAGAAACAAAGCTACTCAGTGTCTGAAGAGAATGAGCTCTTTAGTCTGGGCCCACAATTATAAAATGGTATGCTATTTAAAAGAAAGAAGCACAGAAATATAAATCCAAGTATGTACTCATGCAGACTTTTATTAAAAATTGGCATATTTTTCTATTTCAAAGGAAAAATTACAATTATTAAAATCATAGGTAAAAACATAAGTTGAGAGAGTTGCACTTCATTCTTCCCTAGAGAATTAAATGAGTTTTTTTTTTTTTTAAACCACCAGAACACTAATCAAAACCATCTTGTACTGTCTAGAGCATCAGTTCTCAAAATGTGGTAGGCAGAAACCTGGGTGTCCCTAAGACTTTTTCAGGGCCTCCATGAGATCAGTATTATTTTCATAATAATACTGAGATGTTATTTGCTTTTGGCACTGTGTTGACAATTGCACTGTAAAAGCAATGGTGAGCAGACACTGCTGGAGCCTCAGCAGGACTCAAACAAGGCAACAGGTAGCACCTGTACTACTAGTCATTGTATTCTTCACCACCACACACCCACGGTGGGGGTGAGGGTAGCCAGTTTCATTTAAGAATGTTCTTGATGAAGCAGTAAAAATTATTCATTTTATTAAATCTTGATCCTTGTGTACATGTCTTCTTAATATTTTGTGTGACAAAATAGGAAGTAAACACAAAGCATTTCTGCTGCGTTACAGCAAGCAGATATTGTCTGGAGAAAAAGCAATTATGTGATTGACTTGCAAGCTGAACCAGCTGCTTTTTTCATGGAACACCGTTTTTATTTGAAAGAACGAATGACAAACTGGCTATTCAGACTTAGGTATCCAGCAGACATTTTCTTGAAAATGAACAAAATGAACCCGTCACTTCAAGGAAAACAAATGACAATATGTCTCACCAAAGATAAAAGGTGAATTTTTGAGTGAAAATTAGAATTTTGGAAAACATATTTGCCACTGACGAGCTTGATGGCTTTCCATTAAAAACTTTTCTAATAAGATAAGCAGTGATATTAACAAATGTGGGTTTCTTTTTTTTAAGAAGGGAGATTACTGTATAATGATATAAGTCAATATTTGCAGATCTGCATAATACGGTGAACTAACTGGTTCAAATCACCAATGCATGTTATAAATCATGCATGGGTAAAAGTAGACCAATATGTTCAAAAATATGAATTCATGTTCCATACTGCAACTAACTTTTAAGAAACTACCACTTGTGTTTTGTTATAGTATCAAAGATCCATAACTGTCAGAAAAGGCTTTTAAAATATTCCTCTCTTCACCAACTACATATATGTGCAAGGCCAGATTTGATTTTCTTTGTAGTATATTCCAACCAAAATAACTTATTGTAACAGGTATAATGCAGAGGCAGATAAAAGACTCCAGTTGTCTCTGTTAAACAGCAGTTCATTGGAGAGATCTATAAATAGGTAAAGCAATGCCACTCTTCCCACAATTGTGTTTTGAAAAATAGTTATTTTTCACAATTTATGTTAACGTAACAGGTTTATCATTATTTTAAATGACTATCTTGAAATTTTTCTGTTTTAATTTCTAATACAGTAAATATCTCTATACAGGACACACATAAACAAAAGCTCTTGGTATCCTCAGTTTTTAAGAGTGTAAAGGGGTCTTGAGAACTAAATATTTGAGATCCCTGATCTAGAGAATACTATTTCTCAATGCAAGTTTATTATTTTAAAATGTACATTTTAAAACTTCCATCCCTAAAGGTTTTTTTATTGAGATAACATTGGTTTATAACATTATATAAATTTCAGGTTACATCATTATAGTTCGATTTCTGTGTAGACTGCATCATGTTCACCACCAGAAGACTAATTACCATCCATCACTATACACATGTGCCCTTTTACTCCTTTTGCCCTCCTCCCTCCCCATTCCCCTCTGGTAACCACCAAACTAATCTGTGTGTCTATGTGTTTGTTGTTTTTATCTTCCACATATGAATGAAATTATAGGTATTTGGCTTTCTCTGGCTGACTTAATTCGCTTAGCATAATACCCTCAAGGTTTTAAAACCAAAAATAGTGCTAAATATGTCCTCATTCAGTTTACTGAGGGACATATGTGTGTGTGTGTGTGTGTGTGTGTGTATATATCCCTCTCTCTATATATATATATCACATTATCACCAAAGTAATAAATAAAATAGGGTCTAATAATCTGTAGGCCACCTTGTAATCAAAAATAAGTAAATTTGGGGGCCGCCGGGTGGCGCAGCGGTTTAGTCCGCGCTTGGCAGCCCATGGTTCGCGAGTTCGGATCCTGGGCGCCTGCCGACGCACTGCTTGTCAGCCACACCGTGGCGGCGTCCCATATAAAGTAGAGGAAGATGGGCACGGATGTTAGCCCAGGGCCAGTCTTCCTCAGCAAAAAGAGGAGGATTGGCGATGGATGTTAGCTCAGGGCTGGTCTTCCTCACACAAAAAAATAAATAAAATAAGTAAATTTTTTAACAGTAATTTTAAAAGTCACACTGGAGCTACAGTCTAGAAGATAAACAGTATTTAAAAGATAAGCTGAGCTTGCAGGGCTAATTAGTTTATGGTTTTATATTAATTTGTGAGAGATTATATATAATAAATATATAATACATATGTAGAACTAAAGCAAAGATTATTCTGTCAAATTTAGTGTCATATGGTAAAAATGTGTGATAAGCTGATTTTCCTGAAAAATCTTTTATGATATGAGAAATCACACCACCTTTGAAAAACACTGGGAAAAGAATGGCTCTAAAGACTGGGGTTAGTGTGCTAAGAGAAGTTATCAAGCAGCTATAAAACATTATGACTCTTTAGAACAGAGAAGGAAAACTCTGATGATCCTCCAACCCTAATCCTGTTCCACACTTTATCACCTCCCCTGCTGTTATCTTTCACCTAAGATAATGCCAGATTATCTATTGCTAATGCCAGATTTTGGAGTAGGCAGTAGAAACACAGCAGTCAATAAAATAAACCTAATTTACTCATCTTTGCACAGTTAATATTTCCAGAGAATCTTATCCAAGCATATTAAATAAATAAGGGGAAAAAAACAAAGGACACCAAGGGGTTTGGGATGAGGAGGACAAGAAAAAGGGCACGCAAGGCAAAGAGAAACTGAAGAAAACTGAAAAGGATACTGCAGTAGAGGCCAAGAATTTTAAGGCAATCAAGTATAATCAAAAGGAAAATGGCACACACAGGAAAATTTAGAAATAATAAACAGTCATCCCAAAGCTATAATCAACTTATAGCTCTTAAAGTGAATCAGAGGAAAAAAATTACTACTTGGAAATTCCCTTTTTAAAAAATTGCATCAAAATTATGGTAGATCCTGTTGTTCCTTTTTTAGTGATATAGCTTACAAATTTTGGTTTATAATTTAAAGATTCTTATTTTCATTCACTTTAAAAGCTAAACACTATTTTCTTTTCTCTTCTTCCCTTAGCTTTATGAAACCATGGCAAGGCTGTTGCCCCAAAAGTTTTAAAGGAAAATACATAATAAGGTTTTTAGTCTAAGTGAAGAGTAGGCTTCACAATAAAGGAACTTATAGATCATTTTCTTAAAGTGTAGCTAATACATAAAAAAATGAAGAAATCAATAAAGCTTACTCCTTTGAAGGAACTAAAGTATATATCCCCTCATTTTGGGGGCTTTTTCCCTATATAGAAGTCAAGAAACTTTATGGGAACAATATTACTGTTCACCAGTCACAAAATTTCAACTTAACCAATGTCAAAATAAGTGCAGAAAGGCAAACAAGTTTTCCAAGATTCATTTCTTCCTTTGAATGTGTTTCTGAATACCAAAACAGTCTAAATTTTGAAGCATAAAAATCTATTTTCCCACCAATTAAAAATTTCCCAAGTTTTATACCAACAAAGAAAGTAGCCGTATACCTAATTGTCTGCCACCTCTCTGGTTTTCAACCTCGTTTTCCTGCCATATTTATACTTTTAAATATACTTGTTAATTTACATACAATAAAATTCACTCTCTTTTGGTTCTATGAGTTTTGACAAATGCATAGTTGTGTAACACCACCACAGATTTATTTTTAAGCAAATTTTCAAGATATCTGCACTCAAGGAAGACTACAAAAACTGCCTTATCAATCCTACCTTGAGTGGGTACTTAGCAACAACAGTCTCTACAAATGAAAACTGTAACATGACAACCAGAATATTAAAAATGGAAAAACTGGAGGCTGACCCAGTGGTGCAGCAGTTAAGTTCACATGCTGCGGTAGCCCAAGGTTCGCAGGTTCGGATCCCGGGTATGGATCTCGTGCTCCGCTTTGGCAGCCTGGGGTTCACAGGTTCGGATCCCAGGCGCGGACTGACGCACTGCTTGTCAGCCATGCTGTGGCGGCATCCCACATAAAGTAGAGGAAGATGGGCACGCATGTTAGCCCAGGGCCAGTCTTCCTCAGCAAAAAGAGGAGGATTGGCAATGGATGTTAGCTCAGGGCTTATCTTCCTCACAAAAAAAAAAAAAATGAAAAACTAATGCTTACAAAGGAGTCATAAATAGAAGTAAAAGCTAATATGTGTGTGTTAGACTTCTCCTTCCTAGAAGTCCTTTGTTTTTGAATGATCAACCCAAAATGATTATAATGCAAAAGATGCTCATTTACTGACTCTTAAACAAAAGTTAATTTTAATAAAAACCTATTTATTAAAAGAAACTTTCCTATTAAACCTTTGAATTTCATTAGTTGATAGAAATATAAATTTCAAAATATTACCCATTATTTCTTTCCAAATTCCATTAGAGAACAAAAAGGGAAGCCAATATATTATGCTTTATGTCTTAAGGATTTAAATCAAATTTCCATCCTGCTTTGAGGCATCTTTGAACTCAGGAATTTCAAAGCAGTATTTAAATACCTAACAAGTAACTAGACAGCAATATTGAAACTCACTTTACAGACAAAACTAAATTATGGGAAGCTCTACTAAACTGAGAGCCATCAATCTTAGAACAAAAGGACTCACCTTTTTATTTTTAATCACTTCCTCTCAGCATACTAGTTAATCTTATTTTCAAGTATCATACTGTATTTCTATTTTAGATTGAGATCCCACTAATAATGCTTTCTTGAAACTTATTAAGGGTCTAGTTAACAACTACTGAATTTAGGTAGAGGATAAGGATATTTTTGTAGTCTCTTTTGAATTTTCTGTATATTTGAAATTTTTCACAATGAAAAGTTGTAGAAGGCCAATTATAAGAAAACCATATTGAGCTAAAAAAGTAAAACTGCAGAAACATTAGCAAAGTATGATAATCTGCTATAGTATTATTTTATCTTTTATAAAATGAAAAATGTATCACTGGAAATCTCTGGATCCAGGCCTGTGAGACTGACATACTTACCTAGCTCTCAGTCTGTGACCTCTGACAAACCACTTACACATATTAGTTTCTCTTCTCATTGTACAGCTGTTTTGAAAGGTATCTAATAATAATATGAAAATTATTTACAAAGTCTTTAAGTACTCTATATCAATGTTATTATCCTTCACTCTGGCTTTTAGAGACTGTTCCATAACTTATATGATCAAAACAGGACAAAATGAGATTAAGAAAAGACAATATTTCTAATATCTCAAAAAAGGAATATTAAAATTAATATAATAGCTTATCTAATTGTTATGTGGCTCTTGCAAACACAAGATAAAAGTTACTTATGTGTCCATATAAGACAAAAAGTAACTTACCTTTTCTGGCATTATCCTAGAATGAGTAGTAGTTAACATTTCCCCCAAGATATTTCTAGTAGGATTCCTGAAAAGTAGGGCAAAATAAAGCTAGTACAGAAGGTCTACCAGCTTGGAAGGGCCATCTACTCAGAAAGTTCGCAGAGGGTTTTGGACTAAGGTGACATTACCAAAACATAAAACTGGGTCATTACCTTACTAGTCCAGACCACTCAGAAAAACTGGTTTTTTCCTTTCTTCTTCACTGTAGTATTATTTGACCTTTACTCTCTCCTTTGTTTATTCTTCTTTTAACTCATCTTCCCCATACTGTTTCAAGGGGTACAATCTTCTGATTTCCTCTTATTCTTTCCTTATCCCCCACCCTCCTCTTCACCTTATCTTTCTTTCTCTTTTTTTTTTTCCCTATGTCACTCGATAATCACCCAAGATATTATTCTATAATTCTGTAAATCCGCAGCATTAAATCAATAGAGTTTTAGGATACCAGCTAGATCAGATATCCCTATCCCACTTAGGTACAACTAATGAGAAATCTGTGTGGTCTCCAAATGGTGTTAAATCCCATTCTCTCCCACCCACATGAAATCAGTCTGAATAAACAGTGTCTGAATTTGAGGGAAACATACATATAGACTAAATTATTCTCCTAGCCTGGTACCAACCAGACCCAGATATTTATCTTTAACTGTTAAGAGTTCAAATTAATTTAAGTTGGAACTACTGACTTCTGCAAAGGTTTTATGAACCAGAAATGTCTGGTTTCTTTTCTCCCAAATAAATGTAAATGGGTTTAAATGAAGGTGGCAAATTTTTACCCATAAAACAAATTATCTTCTTTTACAACCATAAACTTGGCAATCATTGACCTAAATTATTATCCCCAAAAGGGTGATATCTATTAAAAGTTTCCATCATCTAACTCTGTATTTGAGGTTAATTCCAGCTTTCAGAAAATACTGTCCAAGTCTAGCATTCAGTAGGTAGCTAGCTAGATTTATCTAGACAAGTGAGATTATTTACATATTATTTACATAGTGTGGTATGAACAAAGTTCCTTAAGCTTAGTGTAGAATTATATATGCACATCTTATTCTAAGTAAACCTCATCTACAAAATATTTCAAGTAACTAATTATGCTAATCTTTAAGCAATTTTTAGGTTGGCTATACTTTGTTGGCACTCCTCACTCATATTCAATACTGCAAATATGCAGGGGAAAAAAGAAAGAGCTCCTCTGGGAGTTTTAAATGGGGAGCCAGGCTATTGCCAAGTAGGATATACTTGCAGCGCTTATGCCACAGGAAAGACAATGATTTAAACTATCAGCAAATATTTTCATTCAACTTTTCCTTAGAAATGTATCTACATCTATAATGGAAATGAATTAAAAAGAGTTCACATTATGGGAATTCGCTTTATAGAAGGCTTAACTGAAATGTAACTATTCTGTATGTCAAAGGACACCTGTATTTGGTTAACTGTTATGAGAGGTGGGCATAGCACTCTATTCTCCCATTACCATTCTAGTATCTAGAGTCCCATGCCAAGGTAATGACAATGGTAGTGTCTTTCATGAATAACAAAAATGGGTAATCCAATCATCTAATGATACTTAAAAAAATGAAATATAAGCCAAAAGCCAATTCCTGCCCTAAATTCAGAAATGTAGCCCATTTACAAAGATATTGTTACCCTAAAAGATATAAATGCCTTATAAAAAGGACACAGAATGCTGACACCATACTGAAGTTGGAGAGGTTATCCATGCAGTTAGCTTTTATGTTTTTCTTAAATTATAAAAGTAACTTGTGATTATAGAGAATTCAGAAAATACAGGAAAAAAAATCACCCATAATCACAATCAGCAAAGTATAACCACTATTGTTATTTTGGTGTATTTCTTCCAATATTATTTTGGCATATTTCTTCCAATCATGTGTGTGTGTTTGAGTACACACGTATTACAAAACTGGTAGCATAACACAATTTTGTGTCTACTTTTTCTCACTTATTTTATCACATGCATTTCCTCTATCATTATATATACTTCTAAACCATGATACTCCATCTTATGGATATGTTCTTTCTTATTGGTTGGTTGTTTTTTTGGTATTATAACATTTAAATGAACACCTTGTAGAAAAGTCTTAGTCCACAGCTCTGATTATTTCCTTAGACGACTCCTTTAAGTGTATTGTTAGGTGGATCAAAAAGTAGGAACATTTTTAAGGCTCTTGAAAAGACTGCCAGGTTTCCCCCTGGAAAGGGTATACCACTTTATGAACTCTAACCAATGATGAACAAAAGTGCCCCACCTCTCCATGCAGTTCCTAACCTTACAACAGAACCATGCTTTTATAGAGCTTAGTAAAAAACCAACAACAAAGCATACATTTTTTTTTTACCATACCTAGTTTAAAATATAAAACAGTTTAAGGCAGTTAATATTAGTATGTATCCGTGTATTACCAATATATATAGGTAATATACAGTAACAAAAGTTATGGGGTAGGAATAAAATAGAAGTACTGGGTTCAAAAACATTTTCAAGAACATCTAGCTAAACACCTAAATTTATAACTAAAAAACTCAGCCCCCCCCCACCATGGAAATTTCTCGTGTACACAGCAAGTAGACACAAGACCTAAGTCTCCCAATTCTTAGATCTCAGCACTATCCAGAAAGTGGGTCAAGAATTCAGTATCCTCAGTATCCTCATTCATAAAATGGAAAAGTTTAATCATGGGCTCTCTAAATCCCTTCTAAAATTCTATGATTTTTACAAATTAGACTGTAACAGGCTCTCCAGTGAAGAGGAAACAGCACTAAACTTGCTTCTGAATATGTTCAAGCACTAGTTTTACCCTTCACAGAATGAAAATTTTTATAGTACCTACCTCATAATGTTCTTGGTAAGATTGTGTGACAATTTTATAAACTGCTAAACTGTATAAATATAAGGTGGTTAAATTACATATGTGTACAAATACTGTGAAAACTATAAATACACATTTAAAGTGTTATGTTAGAGCATATTAACCAAGAAAGGTCCTAAAAGACAGCTGGACTCTCTTGAACTGTAATGTCAAGGGAAGGCAAATCAAGCATTACATAGGATAGCAGATACAAAGCACCTTCAGGGAAATGGGCATATCTGAACACAAGCTGTGGCAGAAGTAGGGCCAGGTATCCAACCTATCATAAATGTATAGACTAAAAAGCATAACCTGGTGTTATGGAAGGACTTATCAGGGAGGTTTAGTAGATCAGCTGGTGCAAAAAAGATGGTATTTTTAGGGAAAAATAGGAGAGCTTGAAGAAATGTATCTCCTCATTGTGCAAGACAGAAGTATAACCAGTTAACAGCTCCATCAAGTTCCACCAGAGGTAGTGACTATGTAAATAAAATTCTGCTTTTAAAATACCTATTATATAAACATTTCTAGCGTCAGAAAACTCATGCCCTGTTGTACAAGCCCTAGCAGGGTGGCACAGGAAAAGGAAAAAAGACAACTATAAAAGAAAAAAAAATGCTGCCAAAGCCTCTCTTTTCCTTTGCAATATAAATCTTTGGATTATAATACATTTCAAATAATACACATAAAGAGTTTCCAAGTATGGAGTCAGTCCTGATGGCCCAGAGGTTCAAGTTCAGTGTCCTCTGCTTGGGCAGCCAAGACCTGGTTCAGTTCCCAGGGGAACCACACCACTTGTGTTTCAGTAGCCAGGCTGTGGCAGCAGCTCACACAGAACTAGAAGGACTTACAACTAGAATATACAACTATGTACTGAGGCTGTGGAGAAGGGGGAAAAGAAAGGAAGATTGGCAACAGATGTTAGCGCGAATCTTTAAAAAAAAAATTTCCAAGTGTGGAATCTGTTTTTCTGAGTTTTGACAAAATATGAAAAGAACAAAGACCACCCATGAGGCTGGGAACACATACATTCTACACACAGTTCAATTTTGAAAGGTCCTAGGCCTAAAGAAATGGAGTGCTTTTTTTTAAGTGTAGGGAAAAGTATTGTAGTTTACCTCTGTCCCCTGCAAGCAGGTGTATGCGTCTGGGTTACTATTTCCCAAGGCAAAGCAATCAGTGTGGTTTTTTTTTCCACGTTGTGACTGACAATAAAACGAGGCTACTGCAAAGAAAGAACAAAGAAGAGGTTATTATGCATTTATTTGCACAAGATCCTTAATCTTAACCCTCTATTTTTTCAATCGTTCCCCACAAAAAAAGCCAGCTTGCTAGAACCTGTGAAAAAACCAGGAGTGTGGGAGAGGCTAGAGATCTTTGTACTAAACAGCTTCTCGGTTAGGGCGCCCTCCCGGGCGCAGGCAGTCTCCCCAGGTTCAGTGCCAGGGGTGGTCGCGTGCTCTGTCTTCTGGTTCATGGTCGCCTTTTCTTTTCTAGGCGATACCGAGGCGCTGGCAGTGGAGCCGGCATGCTCGGTAGCGGAGCAGGTTTCCTGGAGCATAGATACGCTGCTCCGGCCCGCCGGACACCCATCCGCACGCGCTCCTCTCCGCGCCCTGTCCCGGTGCCCCGCGGGTTTCCGCTGTGCAGCTGGGACCAGAGCTCAGACTGAGCTCTCCGCCAGACCGCCACCCACGCAGGTCCCTGCCCTGCCAGGGCAAGTCCCCACCCTCGCAGCAGGTTCAAGGACCACCCCCCTTCCCTGAGAGCAGCCCCGCGGCGGGTACTTACTCCGGCCTCCGAGGCCGCGGGAGGGGCCCACCTTAAGCCGCGCAGCCGTCAGTCCTCCAGCCGCGGGGACCGCGCGTTACGCGCCGGGCACGGCAGCAAAATGGACTCGCGCCACTGGTCGGGCCCCGCCCCACCGCCTTCCTCCCCCACCGGCACCTCGGTCCGCCTCCCGGCCGGGCTTCACCTTTGTTCCGCCTCCCGGGTCTCGACTTTCCCCGGGGGAGGGAGTGGGTGAGGTGAGGCGGGAGTCCTTCCGGTGTCTGCAACCGCCACCGACAACCGCCACCGCCCGCGATACGCACGGAAGAGGGGAGGGCCGCGGGCTGCCCGCTCCTCTCCCTTCCCGAGGGCTGCGCGCGCCCGCGGAGCACCGGCGCCGGGAAGCGGGCGTCAATCGCCAAGACGAGTGGGCTTGGCCTAGGACGAGCGCGGGCGACGGGAGGCGGCGCCGTCCCCCGTGGAGCCACCCGGGAAGAAAGGCGGCGCGCAACAAGATGGTTGGGTTTGGATTGTTGTACTTTTTTTTTTGTTCGTTGCATTTTTAGGAACAAAAAAAAAAGCCCAACCCTTCACACCACTTCATCTGCATCTCTCAGGACCAGAAGCCCGGCCACAGCGGCTTGGGGGGACGGAGACAACTGTCTGCCCCGCACCCCACAACCCGGGGTGGGTGGCACGGGCATTCGCGTTGGGACCAACGCCGGGGCCCTAGCCAACGGCTCTGGCCAGAGCACAACCAAAATAATATTAGCTATCGTCCCTCCACAACCTTCACCTATTTCCTTGCAGGTTTTAGGCCGAACACTAGCGACCCATTTCTATTTAAGATTTTCTTTTAGGAAAAATACCACTGCTCTTTCTTTTGGAGAAAAAAGAACAACTTAAAATTAGCTTTAAATTATCCACCGCTAATGGTTAAGTCGCTAACCTGACTCACTATTCTGACGTCCAGCCCCCTGTGTAGGAACCTTGTCTAATATCAGACACATTAAGCACTCACCAATGAGCAGTTCCAAGAAGGATACAAAGATGAAAGAATGGCTTCTCCAAAACTTACAGTCTTGGGGGAAATGAAGCAAGGACAAAAATCACAGAATATGCCCTGGGGTTGAGTTCTCCCCCAGCTGGGGAAGTCTGGGCTTTCGAGGTAGAATTGGGGTTATTCGAGGCCTGCCATACCCAGTACTTGGGCCCTGTAACTAATAATGCTTAAGTCAAACCCCATAAAAAGCCCCTCACCACTCCCTTCTGAAATGTTCAGTTCCTCGCCATGCCTGGGGTCCCTTAAACCCAATTTTGTGTGCGTCTCCCATAAACCCAATTTTGCCTTTGTAGAACAGTTTCTATATTTATGTCATTTAGTCTTAAGAGAACATTGCGAGGTGGAAATTATGATCCTCATCCTATAGATGCGGAAACGGATGAAGTGATTTCTCCAAGATAAAACACAAGAGGCAGAGCTGAGACTAGAGTCAGATTCCAGGTGTAGGTTCTTTCTATAGCACCGTAACTGCTGGTGCCAATGAAAACTGCACCCCAGTCTCCTACTACCTTAGTGTTGTTTTAAAAAGAAAGAAAAAACTGATTTATGGAAACTGATTTATCATTTTAATACTAGAGTATTTAAAATTCTACAAGAGTGAAAGGTTATTAACTCACAAGTCACAAATTATCGTTAATGTAATTATATAATAGATTTTTATATAGTTAGATCTGGTTGGTGGTAGATACTAATTAATAAATTTCTGGCCAACTAAATGTGTTAGTTAAATCTGCATAGAAATCCCTAGATTGTTAAAAAAATTAACTCTTAAGAGAACATTGTATATTAAACTTTCTTAACTGTAGAAAAATAGGGAAGGAAGAATAGCCTCTCCTCTGATGGTCCTAATAAAACAGTGGTCAGGGAATCAGTACATATAGTGTAAGTAGGAAAAAAAAAGTAACTGCATATTAAAACCAACATACACAGCTACATCGTTCCTGGAAGAGCACAGTGTAGCTAGATCCTGTTACTGATAACACTGAGGGATTCTCAAAATTCTTGTCACACTGGAATTTCCTTCTATTGACTGTTCTTCAAATAAGTAAACAGGTGAAGATTGGAATTCATATGTCAGCACAGCAATAAAACTATAAATATAGTCTTAGGTTTCTGTCTTTTGTGATAAATATGTTTTTACAGGTAGAATTTCTAATATTATATATATGAAATATATGTATATTCTTATTGTTGTATTGATTTATTTCATGCTGTTGTTTTTGTCCTGAGCCTTGACAAAGGTAAAAACTGCCAGCTTTGCTTCCACCTACCAAGACATGTGATCAGATGTTCCATAACAAAAGGGACAGTGCCAAATTTGGTGTACACTGAAATGGACATTGTCAGAACGGGGAACATCTATGAAGCCTGGAGCAATTGTGTGCAGGAGAGGGGTGCTGGTGAGCCTTCTCAGATACATTGGAATATTTTATTATTATTCTGTTCTTCCCTTCCCAATAGCTGCCAAAGTCATGAGTGCAAGCCCCAGCAAGAATTCCTGGCAATACAAAGCACTAACATTGCAAGGTGTAGGGAAAGAGGAGAGGTTTTGGAATCAGTTCTACATCCTTACTCTAGTTCTGCTACTTACTAGTTGTTCAAGTTACTTAGCACCTCTAATCCTCGGTTTTCTCTTCTGTAAAATGGGGATCATGCTTCAATTGATTATGATAATTAGGTAATATATAAAGCAACCAACATTGTATCTGACATACAGGAGGTGCTCAATAAATGGTTGCTACTGTTATATGGAAGAAGAAAACCATGCTGGTTTTGGGTTACAGTTGCCTTGGATTTGTAAATGTGAGGCTCAAGCACAATAGTCTTAAGCAGAGCTCAATTGCCTGTGCAGTAGAGGAAGCCAGCACCATAATTTCTGCCTTTCTGCACCCAGCCCAGGGTGGCCTTTCAAAAAGCATATATCCTGCCATTTCTATACCTCCTTCCTTGTGCTTACGGAAAGGAGAGAAAAAGGAAAAAACATCACACTCGATGAAATGAAGACTGCAGTTCTTTTTAAAGCTCTACAATCTCAGAGAAATTGATTAAACATCCAAAATATTCCCTTAAAAGGAAAAAACCTACCTGTAAAAATATATTTATCACAAAAGACAGAAACTTACCTAAGACTTGATGAAATTCAGGGAATTAGTTCCTGGTTTGAAGAAAATTCCAGATTCCATATATTTCAGTTGCACAGTGAAGATCATACACAATGAAGCAAATAGCAAGATCAAGCTTTGTTAAGAGGAGAGATGCTTAAGCAACAGTAAACTTAGCCGTTAGTTGTGCTGTTTCTGTAGATGGAAAGAAAAATTGTAAGAATAAAGTAAAATGTCATTGGTAATTAAGATGAAACTAGCATATGCTTATAATTATATACTCAGGATTGTGCTAGGCACTAATCAAGGAATTTCCCATTTGGCTGAAGAGGCAAGTTTTTTTTGTTTTGTTTTGTTTTTGTTTTTTTTGTGGGGAAGACCAGCCCTGAGCTAACATCTGTTGCCAATCTTCCCCTTTTTGCTGAGGAAGACTGGCCCTGGGCTAACATCCGTGCCCATCTTCCTCTACTTTATATGGGACGCCGCCACGGCATGGCTGGCAGGCAGTGCGTTGGCGGGCGCCCGGGATCCGAACTCGCGAACCCCGGGCTGCCAAGCGCGGACTAAACCGCTGCGCCACCGGGCGGCCCCAATAGTGGCTTTTTAAGAGCCAACTTGAGTGGTGAAGACAAGATCAGAGCATCAGAAGATCAGGGAAGATTTCACAGGGGAGGTGGGAGTCGAACAGAACCTTTAAAGGTCATAGGATTTGAGGATGAGAAAGAGGCAGAGCATTGGATGTGGGGAACACGAGGCTAGGGTGGGGATGAGCTTTGCTGACACTGAGTCAGTGAAGAGCATGGCCTGGTTTGAAAATAAAATTCGAGGCCAAATTGTGAAATGTTTTGAATGTCAGAATAAAGAGTTGAACTTCGTTCTGTAGGAAAGGGGAAGCCACTGAATAATTACGTATATGGCACTAACAAGATGAAAGCAGAATTTTAGGAAGATTAGTTTGATAACAGGATCCAAGATTTAAGGAAGAAGAAATATCCTTTATTTTAACACTTTTGCAGTTTGTTATTGAAAATTATAGATTTTTTTAAATGCAATAATGTATACAAAGTACAGCACATATGGTTAAGTCCTATTGAACCATTTAATATCAAATATATTGTTTATTAAAGTTCTAAATTTATAAATAAAATGCAATGTAGAAAGAATTAACCATGACAAATATTCTCCTAAAATCCTCCAAGAGGAAATTACATGTACATATATATATTAATATATCAATCATATATATAATTTATCTTTCTACAATGATCTTAACTATACTGTATGACTAAAGTTAATATGTTGCTTAGCTTCGTTTTAGAGTATGCCTCACTAGAGCTTTAAAAATCATTATATATGTATACTCAGAAATGTAGTGCTCTGTTTTGATATTTTAACAATGATTAATTACATTCAGTTATGTTAATTAAATGTTTTTCTAAATTTAATTTCCATATATGTAGAATTTTATTCTTGATGAAGAGTAACTTTATGAGGGCCTTAAGAAATGATTCATTCAGGTAAAGACTAATAAATACTGTATATTTGCAATTGTTTAAAAGAACTTGATTTGTAGAAACTTTATTTTGGGATCTTCCTGTTGAGTTCACTAATCATTGTGTGCTCTATTTTTATCTTGAAAAATGTCAGTTATAATAATAAAGTCGTAATCATGATTTAGAAAATTACTTTCATCCTTTCTATGGGACATTTTTTAGAACATTTCTTCTATAAATTAAGGGTGCAACAGGGCTGGGGGCTCTGCAGTTTTCAGTAACTGGTAGATTCCTGTACCTTCAACATACTCTCTTTATCTTAAATAAAGGCAATAGGACATCTCATAGAACTTGGTTGTGAAGATCTAGATTTATCAGAGACCTACCTGCACAGCATTGCACAAGAACCACATGCTTCATGTTTTTTAACGTGAGCCCAGTTGAGTCTCTCTGATATCAAAATGTGGTAATCAATGCCTTCTCAAAAATGTTATAATGGTCTTGTTTATAGCACCACACTGGTTGTGGCTAGAATGTGGCTGGATATCCAGGAGCTTGTGCTGGATCTAAAGCAGCTTAAACCCCTCCCAGTCAGGCAAAAGACACAGCCAATTCAGAAGATGCACGAGACTCGTTATACAATATCAGCACAGGGTAGGCATTTCGTGAAGGTCGATGATCTCCGTGTTGTGAAATCCAATGGATGTTTTTTTCAGTTCTCATTTCCCTTGAGCTCTTAGCAGCACTCACTGCCTCCTCCTTAAAAGGCCGTCTTTCCTTGGCCTTAAGTAACCTGGCTTTTCTTTTTCCAACTCAAGAACACTTCACTGGGTCAACCTCTTCTACCCAGCATTTAAATTCTGGAATTCTTTGAACACTCAGGTTCTGGACACTCAGGACTTCAACCATCATTTAATGACTCTCACATTCCCTGTAAAGCAGGGATCACAAACTGATCGCCTGTGGTTTCACCATTTTTAAAGGATGAAAACTCTGACTTTAAATACATTAGCAGAGGCATGCTCCTTCTCCTTCCTCTCTCGAAATCCTTCATCTCTGCGGGCATTTGAGTAAGCCCTGTGTTGCCCAAGACTCAAGCTCCTTGCATCTTCGGGGTTCCTACCCACCTTAGTTCCTTCTCTTCCTAATGCACCTCCTCACTAGCCACCAAACCCCACCTCCTACCCCTGCCCCCAACCACAGCACAACCGACACATCCCAGGTCCACTTTCCAAGATGTACCAGGCCAAGGACAGATGCCTCTTAATCATCTCATGTCATCCTATGCACTTCTTCCATTGCACACACTGCAGTTTGTTATTACATATTTATTTGAATAACGTTTGTTACCCCACTCGACTGTAAGCTCCGTAAGAGCAGGGATTGCGGATGTTTGTGTGCACGCGTGTGTCTTGTGTTTTTCCCTCACTGCATTCCCAGCCCCTAACCCAGGGATTATACATTTTTTTCGAGAATGTTTTAGGGAAGTGAGAGTTCTCTCTTTCAAAGACTATTGATGTATTTCAAACTTCTAAAAATTAGTTGTTGAGACCAGCTGAAATGGTAATGTACTCTGAATTTTATTCACTTAAAATAGGCAATTCAATATATTTTATTTTATCAAAATAATCTTTCCCCCTTCGTTTACAAAGCAAAGTTTTTCAGACTCCCCCTGTGGTTTACACAGGCGTGTCAGCAGTCTTTACTCACAGCACAGCTTGTCTCTAAAATGAGGATCATTTCTTGACTAGATCGTCAGAGAATTCTTATAAAAAATTGAGAACCTTCTTTCTACGCATAAACATTAAGCAATATGCCACAAACAGACTTAATGATATAACTATACAAAAATGTAAAACTTTTTATGTTAAAAACACAATATAGTCATAATAGTACACAATTCTTACAAAGAAGATAAAGCTGTATGTACTGACAAGGAGATGTCTCTAAGATATAGTGACTGAAAAATCAAGTTAAAAACAGTATGTATACTATGATTCAAACTTTGAAAAGAAATGTAATTGGTAGTATATGGAAAAAAACATTTGGAGGAATATACACCAAATTGTCAATTTGAGAGGATGGAATTTGGGAAATTTTCAGTATCTGTATTTTATATTGTTATAAGTTTTTGTATTTTTACACTGAGCCTCTATTACTTTTCTAATGGATAAAAAAAGAAAAAAGATAAATTTGTAAAAGAAAAAGACAAACTCAATTAGAAAAAAATATATGAAATATGTATAACTATGTTACAAACTATTCCAAATAAATAGCAAGGTAAACACTAAGATAGAAAAACAGGCCAAGTACATGAAAAACAGGACATAAAAAAAAGAAATACAAATAATCAACAAGCATGAGAGAAAATTTCATTCTCATTAATAATCAAAGAAATACCAAGCAAAACATTGATACAGCCTTTCTAAATAGATTTAAACTAAATCTATAGAGATTTAAAACATTATAATGACCAGTAGGTCAGCTCCAAGTGGGACAGACCATCTTGTTTGTTGCTGGAAACCAACATAGATGGATACAACCTTTTAGAGGACAGTTTGGTAAACTTTATCAAAAACACTGAAAATACATATACTTAATTCAATTTCTAGGAATTTACCCTAGGAAAATAATCATAAATGCCACAATTTATATACCAAGTATATTTGTTATAGAGCTTTCAAGGGAAAATTCGAAATATTCTGATTATCCATCAGAAGGATATGAGTTAAATGAATCCTGGTACATTTATACAAAATAATAATATGTAGCCATTTTAAAAATCATGTTTTAGAAGACTATTTAACTTGAAAATTGTATGATCTTTTATTAAGTGAAGAAAAGCAAATTTCAATACATGTAACATGGTGCCAACTGTGTGTGTGTGTGAGTGTGCGCACATATTAAAAAGACATCACGATGTTAACATTGTTATCCATATGTAGTAAAAAGTAAGAATGACTTTTATTTTGTTCTGACTCCTGACTGGATTTCTCAAAGTTTCTATAATGGTTATATAATGTATTACTTTTATAATAATAAAAAAAGTTCTTTTAAAAGTTGCTGGCCTATGCTTTGGAAAAAAGTTTGACTGTTTCTCTAAAAATTAAACATAGAGTTACTATATGATCCAGCAAATCTACTCCTAGATCTACACCCAAGAGAACTGAAAGCATATGTTCACACAATAACCCGTACATTAATGCTCATAGCAGTATTATTCAGAATAGCCAAAAAAATGGAAACAACCCAAATGTCCATCAACTGATAGATAAGCACAATGTGATATATGCATACAATGGAATATTATTCAGCCATAAAAAGGAATGAAATTCTGGTTCATGCTACAAACATGGATGGACCTTGACTACATTATGATAATGAAAGGAGCCTGACAAAAAGGCCACGTGTTGTATGATTCTACTCAGATGAATTCTCCAGAATAAGCAAAATCATATAAACAGAAAGGTCATTAGTGGTTTCCAGGGACTGAGGAGAGGCAAGAATGATGAGTGACCGCTAATGGGTATAGAGTTTCTTCTGCGGGTGATAAAATTCTGTAATTAGATAATGGTGATAGTTGCACAACCTTGTGAATATACTAAAACCCATTGGATTGTATACTTTAAAAGGGTGAATTTTATGGCATATAAATTATATCTCAGTTTTTAAATGTGGAAAAAAGTTTATGGCCTATCAAAGTTTCCTAGAAAAGAAGAATAGCATTTTTAAAATACATAGCACTTTATAAACATAACCTACAGTGTGGTTAGTGCTGTGACAGAGGGATGGGAACATCAAGGGGAAACATCTAACAGTACCTGGGGTTAGAGGAAGGTTCCATTAAAACAGAGATTCTCAAAGTTTTTGAGAATAATAAAAATAACTTGTACATATTAATTCATTTGAAAATAACAATACTAATCCATTGCGTCACTCAGTTCTCTCAGTGATGACATCTTGTATTATCAAAACCAGAAAACTGATATTGGCACAATACAACTGACTAGACTACAGACATAATTCAAGTTTTACCAGTTTTTCATGTACTCGTTTTTTAAAAAATTTTTTTAGTTGAAAAGACAATATAACAACATTAACAATTCTTCAATAAATGATTAGAACAACCTACAATCTCACTATAAAACCAGTCTGATTACCATATACAGAAATATATTAAATTTTTACTATAAAATTAATATAAAAAAAGCAATAACATAAAAAAATAACCCACATTATCTCCATGTACGTTTTTACACTTTTACCATGTATGAAAATATATTTATATTTAAAAACACTCACCCTTGTGTATTGTGATATGATTTTTATATAAAACTTTCAAACCTGCAAAAATTTTATGTTTTTAAATGTTTCTGTCAGAGTAACACATGCTGTCAACTGCTAGTTGGGGAGGAAACTTTGCCACCCTCTCTGCCCACCTTCCCCAGGAAGGAGTCATCATGGAAGTCAGAGCTGAGACTTTAGAGAGGCCTTGCCTGGATTGGAATCCAGAATCTTCACCAGCAGTGTAACATTAGACAAAGTACTTAATCACGCTGGTCCTCAGTTCCCTTATTTGTAAAATAGAGGTAATGATAGTCCCTATTTAAAGTCATTGGAGTATAAATTAAGGTTATGCATGGAGAGCACTTGGTACAGTGAAGCACAGTACCTAGAAGTGCTCAGTAGGTGTTTAGCATCGTTGCTGTCTTTATTTTTTGCAGCTATGAACCCAGACATTGCTCTGTCTTCCTACAGTGAAACAGAGTGGGGCCATAACCAGGGCTAACTCAGAGTAGGGGAGGCTAGGATGTTTTCTGCCCTGTCCCAGGGGTGTGCTGATAAATAGTTAACATTCGGCTTTGCGCAAGGGTGGGGGATGGGGAGCCATACTTTGTACTGTTCACCAATTTCCACAGTGTAAATGCTCCCACCACGGCTGATTTCAAGCTACCAACTTGAGTTCACTGACTAGGGAGTTAGGAAGAGATGATCAGAATCAGCTCTCTCAAGCCAATAGGAGCCTGCTCCAGCACACCCAAGAGAGAATCTTTCTTGTCTTTTGCTGCCTCTGTTCACTGCTGAAACCAGGATCTGTTCCCTCCCAAGCAGAGGACCAGGTGCACCTATCGGATGTGCTCCTGCAGAGGTCAGGGTCTGTTACTGGCCAGAAGATAGAGGAAGTCTTCAGACCTGAAGCCCGAAGAGTGCTGAGGCCCAGCTTACCAGAGGACTCGTAGCAAATGGTACTTTAATTCTCATTTGCTAGTGTTCCCCATGTGTTTGTTTTCCCTCGGGGAATCTTGGGCATGAGTGTACGCAGGGGAAGTAAAGGGGTTAAGGTCAAGTGTTTACTACAAGACAGGGACTACCTCAGATGCTTTTCTTGTATTACCTCATTTAGAAGTCACAGTGGAGAAACTAAGGCTTGGAGTAGTTCAGTAACTGGCCCAGAGTCCCACAGGGTAGGTTACCCAGGTCAGTCTTCATTCCACTGCAGTCGGAGGTGAATGAGAATTCAGGAAGTGGAGACAGAAAGTATGAACACTTCTTTCTGGAAGCATGATGGGGGAAGAAGAAAAAGAGCAATAGCTAAATAAAGTATAGGGACATGGAATCATTGATTTTATAATGAAAATAAGGCTCAATTCCTCCAAGGTTGGCACTGAAAAAGAGCCCCCAGGTGACTGCAGGGCCGAAAGCAGGGAGGCCACAAAATCCTGCACTCCGTCCTGAAGATTTCTCTTTCTTTAGGGAATCTCGCCCTGATTATCTTTGCTCCATCAAAACCTCCTCAGATCATTTCTCCCTTTCATAGCTGAAGCCCAAGCATGCGATGACAACAGGCATTTCTTAATACCCCATGGCACAGCCAAGTCAACGCAAGAAAGTTTAAACAGCTTCTCTCAAGGCCAGGGCAATGTTTTCTAAACTTGCGGGGTCATAGAAACTGCCCCAGACGATAGTTTAAATATACAGAATGTCAAGAGATTTGGATTTAGAAGGTCTATAGTGGGGGCCTGGGAATGAGTAGTTTAATTAAAGTAATGCCAGTTATCCTTAAATTCCTGCAAGTTTGGGTATCACTGTGCTGGCAAGTATCAAAGAGAAATAAACACAGTAGCATAAACCCATGTAGTCTGGCTCACAAGAAAAGGCCTTCTTACAACCATACTGGGGTCCTCACCCTTCTCTGTGGGTTTGATGCTATCTTGGAACATGCTGGCTGTTTAATCTCCAGCCCAATTTGGGCCCAACAGAGGGAGGTCCTTGGCCAAATTATAAGGTGTCAGCAGGGGAGAGGAAGAGGGTTTCTTCTGTTCTTAACATGTTTCAAAGACTGGATTACTAATTCCTAACTAGCACACTGATACAGACAAGGCCTGTCTTTGCCCACCCTTCCCTTTCTTCCTTGTCCCTCCAGCAGGAGGTGGCAGCACAACGGCAGCCACCTCCTTCCCACAGGCCTCTCAGTCTCACCAGGATTAATCTTAGGGAGAGTGACCCTACGTCCAGGTCTGCCTGAGGAGAGTCCTAACCTACGTCTGAGAGCCCAGAGTCCTCTCTGGTTTGGTGTCCCTTTTCTCTCTCAAAAGGGTCCCAGTTTGGATGATAAATTAGATAGTCACACTGTCTATGAGCAGAGCTAGAACAGAAACACAAGTGCACAAAACCAAGACGTAGTCTGCCAGCAATTTACATAATGACTTCCATTTATCAAGCAAATCACTCTGTGACACCACATACATCTTTTCAATTAATCCTCACAGCAACCCCCACCAGGGAGTTTTGGGGACATGGATTTTGCAGATGAGGAAAGTAACAGGGTTAAATGACTTGACCAGGGTCATGCAACTACGAGGAGCAGAACTGGATTCAAATGTCCATCTGTGTGACCCCAACTTCTGCTCTTAAAGGGGCCTGCCTGCCTCCTCAGGGCATGGGACATCCCACCTACCAATTTCTGACTGTGTTAAGAAACAGAACTTTACCAAGAAGGTTGGTCAGTTTCAACACCTCTCAATATTCATATTTTTTGTCTTACATTTGAGGGTAGAAATCTGTTTCTGCAGCTGTGTATATAATTCAGCTCTTGTTTCTGTAACCTGGTTTGAAAGAACACTTCCAAAAGAAGCAACGAAGTCTACAAAAGCACAGTTTGACTCAAACGGATCCAACCGGTTCGCAAATGGAAAAATAACGCAGAGGAATAAGTCTTGCGTCACAAGCGTGGCTGTTCCAAGTCATCCCTAATGAAACTAAAGATTTAAGCGTAACCTAGAAAATAGATGGTTCAAAATCTTTGCTTTACATTTGCATAGCTTAATCTTCTAAACCAGTTGCTCTCTCAGAAAAGGTGAGTTAAAACTGTAACCTTTCCTTTCATCACTAGATTGCGGTTTTTGGTTTTTCGCTTTTTTAAAAAAAATGGGTAATTTTTTCACTTTAATTTTTAATTCCAAAAGCATTCCCTTAAGGCGTTCTCTTTGAAAAAAGAAAATCACACATAAGGCTTAAGTGGCCTTTGATCAATACCCCAGTCTCAGACCTGTGCACTGTTACTGGTTGGTTTTTCTGTCCTATTTTTTATATCTAGGAAATTATTTTTCTACCTTCTGCCTTTTCCCATAAACCTTCCAGTATAGAAGTATTTCCCTTCCTCCCTCAAACTTCATCATCGGGAAGCTACTAAAATCGCAGAGACTGAAAGCTCCGAGGGGCTGCAGCAGCCTCTCTCCTTCCAGTTCTTCCTTCACCCGATTGAGTGGTTAAGAGAAAGCTCTCGAGTCAGAATCTAGAGTCAGAGTGTTGGTGTAGATCCTGGCTCCATCCCTTATTAGCTAGGTGACCTTGGGCAAGTTCATTCATCACTATTCATTCAGCAAATATTTACTGAGTGCCCATTACGCCTCAGGGATATAATGTGATACAAGACAACACTCCTACCCTTATGGAGCTTATATTCTAGTGGGAGACACAGTATAAACACATGAATGAATATAGCGCCATTTCAAGTGGTAATAAATGCCCTGAAAAAAATGAAACAGGGTCAGGGGACAGAGACCGCCTTTTATCTAGGTGATCAGAGAAACCCCCTCAGCATATGACATTAGAGCAGAGAGCTGAGTATAGTCAGGGAGCAAGCCATGAAAAGACGTGATGGGAACAGCAAGTGCAAAGGCCCTGAGGCAGAAACAAACTTGAATTATTAGAAGAACAGCAAGAAGGCTAATGAGCTGAAACAGAGTGTAGGCGAGACAATGGCAGCATATGAAGCATCCCACTTTTCACCATTACCTCCTATCTTCCTATCCGTGTAGTACCCCAATTCCAAAATTAATGCAATTCCACTGGATTCTATAGTCTACTGTTTCACTACCTTTTTTATTGCTCCCCTCCTCCCTTGTACCCTCACTTCCCTCCTTCACCAGATTAGATCCAAGGTCCAATATTATAATCACTCCCCTTCATAAACACTCAACTCCTTTTAGCTTCATATTATTTTTCTTTCCTCAAACTTCCAGCACTTCTTCCCCAATCCTTACTCTTCACTGAGAAAATAGAAGCCAGCAATAGAGGACATCCACAAGCTCCCACCACCACATCTACCCACCTGCACATGTCCCATATCCCTGCCTTCCCTCCTGTCACCAGGGCTGAAGGCTTTCCTACAGGTGCACAAACTCCATTCCCTCCAGCCTTCTCTAGCAAGTTTTCTTCTTTCTCCTCCATCAATCCCATCATCATAAGGAATTGCTATCATTTCTTCCATTTTAACAAAGTCACCTCTTGACCCCACTTGCCCCTCTAGCCATCACCCCATTTTTCTGATAGTCTTTATAGCACGACCACTTTTGCTCGCCATCTGCACTTCCTCTCCGCGCCATTTCCTCTGAATCCTCTCCAGCCAGGCTTTGTGCCCTCATTCCAGTGAAACTGCCTCAGCTGCTAAATCTTTCTTCTCAGTAAATCCAACGGTCTTCTCAGTAAATCCAACGGTTAATCCTCTATCCTCACTCCCCAAGCCTGTTACCAACCTGTGAGCACTTCTCTTCCTCCACTGCCAGGCTTCTGGCTCTCACCACTATCAGTGCCCCCCCTCCTTGATTCTGAACACATCTCCCTGCAGCCACGCCCACCCTTCTACACAATCACATCACTGTGCTGCTCACATTCCTCCCCTGGCTTCCCACCCACTCGGTCAAAGTCCAAGTGCCTGCAGTGGGGGCGGGGAGGGGACCTACAAGTTCCTACATGGGCTGCCCTCTCCCCAACCCACCCCCTCTGCTCTCTGACCTCCGTTTACTCCCCTACCTTACTCTCTCTGCTGTAGCCACATCTGCTTCCTTGCTGTTCCTCAGACATGCCAAGCATGCCTCTTCCTTAGGGCCTTTGCGCCTGCTGCTCCCTCTGTCTGGAATGTTCTTCCTTCAGAATCCACTTGACTCTCTCCTTCCTGTCCTCCAGGTTTCTGCTCCAATGTCACCTTCTCATGAATGCCTTCCTGGCCATCCACTCGGCCCCCTGTGTCCCTCACTGCCACTCAGCATGCCCTAGTCTCCTTTTTTGCTTCATTTTTCTCCATGGCACTTCTCACCATCTGATATCCTACACATTTCCTTGACTATTGTCTCCTCCCACCAGAATGTAGGCTCTGTATGGGAACAATGCTCCCAGCATCTGGGATAGTGTCTGGTACATAGTAAACCCACAATAAATATTTGTTGAGTGAAAAAAGAGTTGGCACATGATAACCAGGAGCCAGATCATGTAGGGCCTTGTGAGTCCTCATAAGGACTTTGGGTTTTATTTTAAATGTGAAGGGAAGCCACCAGAGTATACGTGACCTTACAATAGTATAAGGCCACCCTGGCTGTTGTGTGGAGGGAAGGTACTGGGGGTAAGAGTGGCTTCAGGGGGGCAGCTGGAGGCTAACGCAACATCCAAGCAGGAAAGATAAGGAGGACCTGAGCGAGGGCAAAAAAAGGTCAGATTTTTGGATGTATTTTGGAGTGAGAGCCGATAGAACTTGTTAATAAATTGGATGAGGGGTCTGAGGGAAAAAGAGGAATTGAGGATAACATCTAGGTCTTTGGCCTCAATACTTAATCTTTCTGAGCCTGTTTCCTCTTCTGCAAAATAGGGACAAGTAGAGCATGTCTCTCGTGGGATTGTTGTGAGAAAGAGGGTGGAGGACGCTGAGCACTCACGTGGTGTCTGGCACATAGTAACTCCCCAATAAACGTCAGTGCTTGTTATGGCCCCAAAGACAACTGTGTTCCCAGGATGACAAAAATATTCACCCCTCAGAGATGGAGGAAACAAAAATCCTTTTGTAACCTGTACCTTCCCCTCCTGAGGGATAGACTTTTACTTTAACGGAATACTTAACATTAGTGTTGGAGCGGTTTGCTTGCACGCAGATAAATAAAAGGATTCCTCGCGTTACAAAAGAATTATAAGGCTCCTTCAAGTAGCGTTTGTCCATTCAATACTTAGCAGAAGGAGTAACTAAAAGCTGAAGTTACAAACCTCTGCTGATTAAAAATCAATCAAAATGTAAGAAAAAGTACATTTGAAATGATGATTTTCTAAAAACAGGTATTTACTGCATTTCAATACATCAGACGCTAAAATACCACGCTGTCCGGTTCATTACAGGACACCTGGCAACCCCATTTGTCAGTGTAACTTAGCTTTCTGCAAAGCCAACACCCAACCCTTTTTGGCTGCCTTAGCCTGTCCTCATTTCCCCCTGGAAAACTGTTTTAAACTTAGTACAGATAACATTCTGACTCTATTACAATTAGCTGCTTCTCTCAATGGGCCACCTGGTTTGGCGAGTGCTTGTGTGGGGTAACCCAGGATCTTCTTTCAAAACCTCCCAATGATGGCCTCCAGGGAGCACGTGGAAAGCTGCCTGTGGGGAATTTAGGGGCTGCTTGGGACCCTTAGGGACTTTCCTGCCAGCATCTACTTCTGCCTCATCAGATCTCCCTGATTATTGGTGATCTGGGCCCCCCCACCCAACTGAAGACCAGTCATTTTTCTTCCCAGCCCCCAAGCACCCTGGGCGGTTGGTGATGGGTCCCTAAATCTGAGACACCTTTCCCTCCTCGCCCTGTTTGAACTCCTCCTTAAATGCTTTTACTACCTGGGAACCTGAGAAGGCAACCTTGAATTTGAACTGCAGCTGGAAGGACCTCCTCCCAAAGAATCTGCCCCATGGTTGAGTCTCTGCTTCATGACCTCAGTTGCTCAGCTTTCTCTATTCTGAAGTCTAGAAGAGATCTTTGCTTCTGAAAGTGGGGTCTAAGGACCAGCAGCCTCACCAGGGAGCCTGTTAGAAATGCAGAATCAGAGGCGGGCTTCCAGGCCTGTTGAATCAGAATCTGAGTTTTAACAAGATCCCCAGGTGATCCCACATATCTGCAAGTTTGGGGATCAGAAATGTGCTTAGGCCCCTCCCTTCCTACTCGCTATGGAGAATTCTTGTAACTGTCCTGTCTAAGGGTGCTTAAGCCCTAGCCTCCTTCATTGTCCTCACTTTCCAAAGAATCCTGAGCTGCTGCCTGGGGACACCCTCTCAGCCCTGTCCCCTCACAGCCAGGGGATCTTTTATGGACCCCTTTCCATTCTTTATGAGAGACCTCCCCCCACTCCTTTGCTCAGGTGAGGCCATAGGGCATTTTCTCACAGGCCGCTTTTCTGCCGAGCTTCTCCCCCAGTAGGGCCTCCAGGACCCATCCAAGTGCTGCCTCTTCTGCAGCCCTGGGAGCTGCTGTGACCCGTCTAGTGACAGCCCCTTCGAGCTGGGCCTGACCTGACTGCCCCCAACCCTGGTCCTCAGCCGGGACCTGAGTGGCCTCTCGCAGGGCCAGGGACTCCGCTTTACCAAGGCCTACTGAAGTCGAGACTTCCCACGCTGCATGGACATACTATCCTTGTTCCTCCTTCCTGCCAGCCACTCCCTGCAGCCCAGTAGATGAGCAGAATACAAGTAATGGCTGCCTTCAAATGGAGACACCGGGAAAAGGGGGCACGCTGATCAAGAACCAGCCTTGGAGAGACGGTGGTTGTTCCTTCTGAAACAAGAGTATGGGAGGGCCGGCTACATTTAAAATGCTCCAAGTACTTGATTCTTCGAAGGTTTGGGGATTTGAGTTTGGGGTGGGTTTTTTTTAAGCTTTCCAAAATGAGAAAAAAAAAAAATGTCAGCTAATTTTTCTGGACCATGGAAACCACAGCCTCACCTGGAATCACAGTGTGAGGCTTCGGGCTCTCAGCCTGGTGGTCGGGATCACTGACCACACATTCTTTCTCACACCCTTATCATCTGTTACACAATGGATTTTCCCTAAAAAAGATACATTAAAAGCCAACTTCCAACCTTTTAAAAAGTACCCTTGGAATGTTATCCATATCCATTACTAAAATAGTGTTTTGCAAATTTTTATGTATTTTATTTAGCAGACAATTATGAAAGTACTTTTTTATGTACCAAGCGTTGTCCTAAGAGCTTTACAGAGATTAACACATTTAATTCTCAAAATAATATAATGAAACAGGTACTGTTATTAACCTCATTTAATGATAAGGAAATTAAGTCACAGAGAGGTTAAGTAGCATGCTCAAGGTCACATAGCTAATAAGTGACAAAACCAGAATTCAAACCCAGACAATCTGGGTGGGTCACAGCCATATGCTGAACCAATAGGCTGTACTGCCTCTCCAAAGGACCTGGAAAAAAATATATATCTTTAATATGTATTTATTATATCTACAAAATACATAATATATTTTATATATTATATATAAATATTACATATTTTTATACATGTACATGAATATACATATATAAATAGGAGAGAGAAAGAGAGAGAGAAGGATTCTAGGTGCAATTTTTCCAAATGGCCACATTTTCACATGTTTTCAACACAGGCCAAAAACCCAGTTTTGAGAAAAGTATAATTTTTCTGTAGATACATCCTCTTGAGTCCAGAGGACTGGGTTTGTAAACCTCAGCTTCCTCGTCTGAGAAATGAGGTGGTTGGATTAGAGGAACTAGTTCGTCAAGGGAGTGAGTGTAAGGAGACTTCCACCTTTAAAATGATTAACATTTCCTGGGAGACTGACCAGGTACCTTTCTCTTTGGGTCTGACTCTATGAGATGTCGCGGTTTAGTATTCTTTAAGCTGAATCTTGACTGTTCTTGTGCCTTGTGGACTAAACGTAATGCGGGTTTCTTCTGTACAACTGGTGATGCGCTAATGCGTACGTGCAAGTTTGAGTTTAAATTTCTGCCGTCTCAGGCCTTCGGGTTCACGAAAAAGGTAACGCTCAAGTAAACCAGTGGGGGCAAAGGAAACACGTTCTAGCTGCTGATGCAAGTGCGCCCTCTGCCGGCCCGGGAAGGTGATCGACCTCATAGAGGGGCCTCTCCACTCCCGGGGTACAACACAGACTTTTGCCCTTCCCCTCCTCCTGTACCATTCCAACCAAGCAACATTCGCTCAGCACGTCCCCTGAGCTAGGCACAAATGTGCTTAGGGCTGGAGAGCAAAGATAAATGAAAGCGTCGCAGCCTTAAAGGATCTCACAGTCTGTTGGGGCACATTCAAATCAGATCATTATAATGCAACTTGGGAGGTGTGTCACTGGAGCTACGCCTCGTGTCCCATAAGTTTGCAACCACAAGTTGCACACAAGAGCCCAAATCAAACAGCACAGCACAATGCCCTTTTGTTAGGGAAGGACTGTGACTCACCCTAGCATTTTCTCTGCACAGAAACAGATGACCTGCGTAGGAGCAACATGGCTCACCAGTGCTCCCTTAGAAACCCAGCCACCCGGAAGTAGTCCTGAGGGCCAGCTCTCCAGGGTGGGTGTGGGAGGGGCTGCAGCCAAAGGTCAGGATTTAACAGGGAAAGGTCAGAGGTTAAGAACAGGGGCCAGGAGAATATCTATGTGTTTTGATATTAAATTAAAAAGTAATAAGTACATTTAAAATATATAACCTAGACCTCTGACACCTTTAGTAACAAGATTCTAGCTTATCTTCCCAATTAGATTTTGTTGGATTTTATTTTTTTAATAGAATTTTTTCTGATTGTGTTTTTCCAACTAGGCCAGGAGGCCTCCTCAATTTCTAAAATACAAGCATTCTTTCTGTTCCTCTTCTCAAATCTAATCAGACTCGGGACACACCCAGCAACTCAGTGTGCCTTTTAGTTAACACTTTGTCTCCTTGCCCAATGATTTCCTTTCACTTTAGAGAAAGTTCTGCTGGCAACAAACTGGCCATGCAAGCCAGGTGGAAAGAGAACTTGGAGGATGAGGAAGAACACATATTTTTCATAATTTCTTTTCAAAATATGTGAAGGGAGAAAATAAAGGAAGTGGAGAACTATGCCCCTCAATGCAGTGGTCACTCTGGACAAATTTCTTGGAGCCATGGCCCAAAGGAACAGCCACTAAAGCTGGATGTAATTACAACTAAAGCAAGTAAAGGTGGATGTAATTACAAATGAGGACCTTTGACGAATCTCTGGAACGGTTCCTACAAAGGGGGCAGTTCAGAAAAATCTGTGCAAAGGAAGAAGAAAGAGAGGAAAGACAAAACTGGAACCTTATGAGAGTGGAGAAAAAGCAAAAGGTGAGGAGGAGGAAGGAAAAGGTTGGGGAAGCAGAAAGGAATAAGTGAGTTTGGGGAGCATGGGGCAGGGGCCGCACGTGGTGAACAGCTTATATTTACGATTAAATGTAAGAAATGTCTTTGAAAAAAGCAGGCAGAAGGGAGTAGAACTTCGATGTTGTCACACACACAAAAAGGTAAATATGTGAAAATGCAGGCACAAGCTAGAGAGTGAAAGCCTCTCCCCACCTCCACCCCCACAAAGACACACCCACTGATAGAGGTGGGAGAGGTGCCAGCCAGCGCACAGGGGCAGGCTGTGAGCCCTAAGACCAGCAGGCTGCACTCTGACCTGCTGAAGGCCAGCCCTGGACACTTGTGGTTTAAACCAAATGTTTTCAGCCAGTGGCTTAACTGAAACCCTTCCACAGGCTTCCTGCCCCTGAAAATTCTCATCTAATTCTCAGCAAATGTGAGACCATTGCCAACAACAACAACAAAAAAACACCACCTCCCTATTTTATTTAAGTGGCAAAAACAAAAACAAAACCTGTATTTTTATGCCTGCCTGAAATGTAAGCATGACCTGCGGCAATTTTGAACATGGCACATTAAGCTTTGTGAAGTAAACTGAGTGAACGTGTGTAAAACGAATATATGACTGTCACTCTCACGACCAAGGTCAGCTGGTGTGTGTGTCGTAGGAAAAGCTGGCTGGGGGCACTCGCCGCCTCCTAATTCTCAGGAGGTGAGAGGTGGAGATGAGGCTGAGGACGGAGAGGAGGGGTGGCCAGCTGATGTCTTGTGCCTGCTGATAAATTAAAACATTTTGAATTTCCTCAGGTATGTTAGAATTGTGCACATCTTGTAGAGATGTTTAGACGGTATTTTCTCATACAGCTTTGACATAAAATAGTTAATCCTGAAGAGCGGTTAATATGTAGTATTTTACTTATGTAAATAATAATAAATACTATTTATGTAATAAATAATGAATAATAAATATTTATGAGTAAACGTAGACTCTCCATACAATTATGAAAAGAGGTCTAATTATTATTTTATTAATAATTCTTTATGAATTATAAAAGTATCAGTTTGGCCTTTAACCAGAAAAGTACTAGGTTCTAACAAGGTTAGGACTAGTACAGTCCTCTTTGTGTCTCCCATATTGTATCTTCGTATAGTTTATGAGTTGGTTGGTTTATGCCCTACTTTGTTCCACAAGAGATTTAAGATTGCCCAGTGCCCTTCACATCAGAGGTGCTAAATAGTATTCAACTGTGGGCTATTAGGCCGTATATATGTGTATACAGAGAATGTGTGCCAATTACAGCAGACATAATGTTAGATGAATATATTTGAATAATACTAAATACCAAAACCCATGGTAACTGAAAGAGGTTTCACACACACACACACACACACACAATTTTTTATGCTATAGCTTTTCTGAATAGCAACAGAAGAAAAATGCAGAAAATATAGAGCCAAGCTGGGGTGGGTCCTATGCAGTGCGTTCTTCGGGGTTCCTATCAGAGAAATGGATTTCAGTCTGTTCATAGTTATCCAAATTAACACAACAGAAGATAAATGTGAAGACTTGGCTCAAGAAGATTCAGTCATCTCAGCGCAGTCCTTTCCAAGAGCTGTCATCAGACTCCCTTTGATTCTAAACGGAAAGGGAAACAAACACTGTTCTTCTGAAGGAGCTAATCCTCTATCGTTAAAATAGTCAAACCACAGAGCTCTTTATGTTTGTTTACAGTGTTGTGATTGTACAATATACCAGAATAGAGGTACCATATGCATTCAATAGATAAAATGTACTTTATTTAAAATAGAGAAGGATTTCATGGGAGAATGATAAAATCAAGAATGCTATAGTAATTTTATGAATCATCTAGGCATAATTACCAACCATTAAAAATAAAATATTCCATAATTCTCTCAGTTTTCATTAAATATTGGTTTATAAGGCACTGTTCTGTTATTCACTTTAGTTAAAATAAAGTCTTTAAAATCAATATTCCAGGGCCGCCTGGTGGCGCAGCGGTTTAGTCCGCGCTTTGGCAGCCTGGGGTTGGCCAGTTCGATCCCGGGAGCCGGCCGACACACTGCTTGTCAGCCATGCTGTGGTGGTGTCCCCTATAAAGTGGAGGAAGATGGGCACGGATGTTAGCCCAGGGCTGGTCTTCCTCACCAAAAAATAAATAAATAAAAATTTTAAAAATCAATATTCCATATCTGTCCATGTATACTAGGTGTAAATCTTTATCATTACAGAACTTTATGTGCAAAAAGCTGTCTAGGCCCCAGCTCTGGGTGTGCAGTGAGCACAGTCCACTGTGGCCCAAAGGCCTGGGGAGACTAGGCCTTACCCAAGTGGCCCTGAAATTACACAGCTAAAAGTGGAGAGATAGAAGCTAAGGTCTCGGCTGATAAGATGGGCCTCGAATGAGGGTAGAGGGCAAGTAAAGTGAACAATGGGAGAATAGTAGTGGTTAGAACCTGGAAGTTGAGAAAAAGATAAGGCTTTATGAGGCCTGAATCAACTAGAACAGTTCAAAAGTAAAGCTAGGGATGACCAAGTGGGCCAGAATATTCCTCATCCCTCTTTTTTAGTCACTATATTACCAACTTAATTTACATGGAGAAATTTATGGCCACAAGGGACCAAAAAATAATAATAATTCTGTTGGCATGATTGGTGTATATTCTCCCCAAATTCCAGACATGTAATGTAACAATTTTTAATCGTAAGCTACTTTACTGCTTTGCCTGAGAAACCACTGTCACAGGGACCAGAAATACTAAAAAAATACTGCATTCTCTCTGCAGACATACATGGGAATCAGAAGGTGGCCTGGTGTACAGGGAATCAGCCCAAGGGAATCAAAAGAACAAAGTTGCGATGGCCTAGGCTATGATAGTTTAGCATCCAGCTGACTGGTGGAGTAGCTTACTCCCCTGCAGCATCCATTAGGGCTGGATTTGCAACTGGGACCAGAAATGCTGGCTGGCAGTCCTATCAGATCCAGAGCTGTGAAGAAGCAAGAATCAAAGGGATTAGGAGTTCAGTGTCTATAGTCCAGGAAATGTAGAGGATTTTGCCGTTTCCTTCTTGTAAATTGAAGATATTTTTTTCAAATATAAAACATTTTTCCTGAACCCCCCCAAAACCTCCTAGGCCCTTGGCATGGATCCTATAGTATTCAATAGATAAAATGGTTTTGTCAGTCACAGCCTCAGCTAAAGATGTAGTAACCAGCATTCCTGATAGAACCAAGGGATTAGAAGTACTGGTTACTGGGAATAAGCCATGGATGGCAGCTCTGTGGGAACAGGGACAAACTGTATCCCCAGCACCTACACAGGGCCTGGTTCACAGTAGGCACAGATAAGTATTTGAAAATGAATGAACAAATTAACAGATAAATCACAAAGTCAAAGTAGGATGGTGAGGTAACTAGTTTTAAGTAATAAAAACCCCAAGAGATCAGAATCCAGGAAATTAGATGAAGTCTAAAAGGCTATCACACCTAGTAGTCAGAATATGGGTCTAATCATAGCAGTGGGCTCTTTTGCATTTCTTGCTGAACTAGGGTAGCATTAAATTTCTAGGTATTTTTTTTCCAACATTTTATTATGAAAATTTACACATACAATAAAGTTGAGAGAATTTTATAGTGAATATTATATACTTACCATCTGGATTCCACCATTAACATTTTACCATGCTTGATTTATCACATGGCTTTTCATTTCTCTATCCACTCAACAATCCATCTTTTTAAAAATGCATTTCAAAGGAAATTGCAGACAGCACTAGACATCCCCCTAAATAATTCAGCACGCATTCATTAATTCGAGCTAAAGATTTGTTGAATTATTTTTGTTTTGAAGTGAAATTTACATACAATACAATGCAAAATCTTAAGTGTAAATTCCCAAGTTTTAACAAATACCTACACCTGTGTATCCCCAATCTCTATCGAGATATGGAACACTACCCTCACCTCAGAAACTTCTCATAATTTTTTTTTGGTGGGGGGAGGATAATAGAACTATTGAAACTTCGATGTGGTCTAGTTACAGCTTAAGACAGCTGGGGAAAACTTACAGGTGGCTCTGTGTTGGGAGTAAATGGAACTCCATGAGCATCATCTTCAGAAATGATCTCAAGTAATGAGATCCATGAGAATGATTGATCACTTGCTGTTCTCAAATTTCAGACAGTCTCAAGTTAAAGAAAAGACAAATATAAACACAGAGCTTGTAGCAAACCTCTCTCCTCTTTCACATACCGTCCACTGACAGACAGGGAAGGAAAAGTGCTGGCTCGCATCCCCAACCTGTGTCCTGGAACTCAGACTGCCTGAGTCTCACTGCAGGGCTCCAAACTGTTCTGGGTAGCTTTCTGCACCATTTCTAGGGCCCAGGTGAATTAAATTTTTTTTTTTTTTTTTTTGGCTGATGAAGATTAACCCTGAGCTAACATCTGTTGCCAATCTTCCCCTTTTTTTCGCTTGAGGGAGATCAGCCCTGAGCTAACATCTGTGCCAATCTTCCTGCACTTTATGTGTGAGTTGCCGCCACACCGTGACTGACGAGTTGTGTAGGTCCACCCAGGATCTGAACCTGCAAACCTGGGCCGCTGAAGCAGACGGTACCAAACGTAACCACTACGCCACAGGGCCAGCCCCTGCAAATTAAATTCTCAAAACCAATAAGTCTTATTTCTCTCCAAAACTGTGTACTGAAAACCATTCAAAAAGCTTTCTTATAAGAAATGACCTGTCTTAAGGTCACGAAATAAAATTATTTACATTACCAAATTTGATCTTCATTTAACTTGCAGTTTGCTGTGCAACATTTCAGATGTGGCTTTTGGCATCAGAATATGGAACTTGAGTCACATCTGTGAATTACCTGGCCATTATGATGTCGTTAAAATACTATATTAAAATACCCTTTAAAAACTTTTATTGTGGAAATTTTCAATCATACACAAAATTAGAGAGAATAACAATGAATCTCCATGTATCCATCACCCAGCCCCAACGATTATCTTCTTAGTAAAATTCATTCAGCATTCACCCATGTTGTTGAATGAATCAACAGTTTGTTCCTTTTTATTTCTGAGTTGTATTCCATTGTATGGATTACCATAGTTTGTTTATTCATTCACTCCCTGCTTACTTGTTTGGGGGCAATTATGAATAAATATTCACATATAGGTTTTTGTGTGAACATAAGTTTTCATTTTACTTGGATAAACACCTAAGAGTGGGATTGCTGCTGGGTCATATGATAAATGTATGCTTAACTTGATAAGAAACTGCCAGATTTTTTTTCTAAAGTGGCTGTACCATTTTGCATTTCCAGCAGCAATGAATGAAAGTTCCCGTTGCTCCATATCATCAGCATTTTGTATTCAGTTATTTTAGCCATTCTAATAGGTGGGTAGTAGTGTCCCATGTGGTTTTAATTTACATGTCCCTAATGACGAGTGATGTTGAGCACCTTTCCACATGTTTATTTGCCATCCGTATATCTTTGGAGAAGTTTCTTTTCAGATATTTTGCCCATTTTTAAACTGGGTTTTCTGTTTTACTATTGTTGAGGTTTGAGAGTTCTTTATATATTCTGGGTATAAGTTCTTTATTGGATATGTGATTTACAAATATTTTCTCCCTGTCTACGCCTTCTCATTTCATTTTCTTAATAGATTCTTTTGCAGAGCAAAAGTTTTTAATTTTGATAAAATTCAATTTCTCAACTTTTTCTTTTATGGGTTGTGCTTTTGGTGTCATATCTGAAAACTGATCCCAAATCCAAGGTCTCCTACGTCTTTTTTTCTAGAAGTCTTATAGTTTTACATTTTATATTTAGGTCTATGATCCACTTTGAGTTAATTTTGTATGAGGTATGAGGTATGTGTCTAGGTTCCTTTTTTGCATATGGATGAATAATCATTCCAGCACCATCTGTTGTAAAGACTGCTGTTTCTCCGTTGAATTGCCTTTGTAACTTTGTCAAAAATAAATTGACTGTGTTTGTGTAGATCTATTTTTGGGCTTTCTATTCTGATCAATTGATATATATATATGTCTATCCTTTTAACAATACTACATTGTCTTGATTACTATAGCTTTACAATAAGCCTTAAAATTGGGTAGTATAAACCCTCCAACTTTGTCCTTTTTGCTGATGTTATTTAAAAAAATTTTTGGCTCCTGTGGTTTCATAACCTTTTCCGTATAAATGTTGAATCCATTTGCCAATATCTAAAAATATGTCTGCTGAGATTTTCCTTGGGATTGTGCTCAATGTGTAGATCAAATTGGGGAGAATTGGCATCTTTACAATATTGAGTCTTCCAATCCATGAACACAGCATATCTCTCCATTTATTTAGGTCTCCTTCATTTTATTTCATTAATGTTTTGTAGTTTTTAGCACACAGATCCTGCACATATACCTTAGATTTATAAATAATCTTTTTCTTTTTTAGAGGTGCTATTTTAAATGGTATTTTCTTTTAAATTTCAAATTCCAATTTTTCATTGCTGTGATAAACATCTGTGCTCAGGTTTTTGTGTGGAAATAAGTTTTCAATTCATCTAGGTAAATACCAAGAAGTGTGATTGCTAGATCGGATGATAAGAGTATGTTTAGTTTTGTAAGAAACCACCAAACTCTCTTCCAAAGTGGCTGTGCCATTTTGCATTTCACCAGCAACGAATGTGAGTTCCTGTTGCTCCACATCCTCGCCAGCATTTGGTGGTGTCAGTTTTGGATTTTGGCCATTCTAACTGGCATGTAGTAGTATCTCATTATTGTTTCAATTTGCATTTCCCTGATGACGTATGATGTGGAGCATCTCCTCATGTGCTTATTTGCCATCTATCTATCTTCTTTGGCAAGGTGTCAGTTCCGGTCTTTGGCACATTTTTAAATCAGGTTGTCTGTTTTCTTACTGTTGAGTTTAAAGTGTTCTTTATATATTTGGGATAACAGTTCTTTATCAGATGTGTCTTGTGCAAATATTTTCTCCCAGTCTGTGACTTCTCATTCTCTTGACTTCGTCTTTTGCAGAGCAGAAGTTTTTAATTTTAGCGAAGTCCAGCTTATCAATTCTTTCTTTCATGAATCATGCCTTTGGTGTTGTATCTAAAAAGTCATTGCCATGCCCAAGGTCATCTAGGTTTTCTCCTGTGTCATCTTCTAGGAGTTTTATAGTTTTGCATTTTACATTTATATCTGTGATCCGTTTTGAGTTAATTGTTGTGAAAAGTTAAGATCTGTGTCTAGACTCATTTTTTTGCATGTAGATGTCCAGTTGTTCCAGCACCATTTGTTGAAAAGTATCTTTGCTCCATTGTATTGCCTTTGCTCTTTTGTCAAAGATCAGTTGACTATGTTTACGGGGGTCTATTTCTGGGCTCTCTATTCTGTTTAATTGATCTGTCTGTTCTTTCACCCATACTACACTGTCTTGATTACTATAGCTTTATAGTAAGTCTTGAAGTCAGGTAGTATCAGTCCTCTGACTTTGTTCTGCTCTTTCAATATTGAGTTGGCTATTCTGGGTCTTTTGCCTCTCCATCAATTTGTTGACATCCACAAAATAACTTGCCAGGATTTTGACTAGGATTGTGTTGAATCTATAGATCAAGTTGGGAAGAACTGATATCTTGACAGTATTGAGTCTTCCTATCCATGAACATAGAACATCTCTCCAATTATTTAGTTCTTTGATTTTTTTATCAGAGTTTTGTAGTTTTCTTCATATAGATCTTGTATATATTTTGTTAGATGTATAATACCTAAGTATTTCATTGTTCTGGGTGCTAATGTAAATGGTAATGTGTTTTTTATTTCAATTTCCACTTGTTCATTGCTGGTGTATAGGAAAGAGATTGTCTTTTGTATATTAACCTTATATCCTGCAATCATGCTATAATCACTTATTATTTCCAGGAGTTTTTTTTGTCAAATCAATCTTTTGGATTTTCTACATAGATAGTCATGTCAACTCTGAACAAAGACAGTTTCATTTCTTCCTTCTCAATCAGTATACTTTTATTTCCTTTTCTTATCTTATTGTATTAGCTAGAACTTCCAGTATGATGTTGAAAAGCAGTGGTGAGAGGAGCTATCCTTGCCTTGTTTCTGATCTTATCAGGAAAACTTACAGTTTCTCATCATTAAGTATGATGTTAGTTGTAGGAATGGAAGACTTAATATTGTTAAAATGTGCATGCTACCCAAAGCAATCTACAGATTCAATGCAATCCCTATCAAAATCACAATTTTTTTTTTTAGAAGTAGAAAAAACCACCCTAAAAATCCATGTGGAATCTCAAAGGCCTCCAAATAGTTGAAACAATGTTGAGAGAGAAAAAGAAAATTGGAGACCTGATTTCAGAGTATATTACAAAGTTACTATAATCAAAACAGCATGATAGTGACATACAGACATATAGACCAATGAAACAGAGTAGAGAGCCCAGAAGTACACCCTCACACATATAGTAAAATGACCGTCAACAAGGATGCCAAGGCTACATAATGGGAAAAGGATAGTCTCTTCAACAAATTGTGTTGGGAAAACTGGATATCCACGTGCAAAAGAATGAAGTTGGACCCTTACCTTATACTATATACAAAAATTAACTCAAATAGATTAAAACTTAAATGTAAGACCAGAAATTATGAAACTCCTAGAAGAAAACAGAGGAAAAGCTTCATGAAATTGGATTTGGCAGTGATTTATTGACTATAACGCCAAAAACACAGGCAACAGGGCCAGCTGGGTGGCGTAGTGGTTAAGTTCTCATGCTCTGCTTTGGTGGCCTGGGGTACACAGGTTTGGATCCCAGGTGCGGACTGATGCACTGCTCATCAAGCCATGCTGTGGCGGTGTCCCATATAAAGTAGAGGAAGACGGGCATGGATGTTAGCCCAGGCCCAAGCTTCCTCAGCAAAAAAGAGGAGGATTGACAATGGAGGTTAGCTCAGGGCTAGTCTTCCTCACAAATAAAAAAGAAAAAACACAGGCAACAAAAGCAAGAATAAACCAATGGGATCACAACAAATTTAAAAACTTCTCTACAGCAAAGGAAGCCACCAACAGAGTGAAAAGGCAACCTAAGGAATGGGAGAAAATATTTGCAAACCATATATCTGATAAAGGGTTACTATACATAATATATAAAGAACTCCTCCAACTCAACAACAAGAAAACCATCCAATTAAAAAACAGGCAAAGGACTTGAACAGATAGTTCTCCAAGGAAGATATACAAATGGCCAAAAAGCATATAAAAAGATGCTTAACATCACTAATCATCAGGAAAATGCAAATCAAAACAATGAGCTATCAACTCACACCTATAAAGATGACTACTATCAAAGAAACAGAAAGTAACAAGTGTTGGTGAGGATGCAGAGAAATTGGAACTCTTGGGCACTGTTGGTGGGAATGTAAAATGGTGCAGCTACTATAGAAAACCATATAGAGGTTCCTCAAAAAATTAAAAATAGTGTTACCATATGATCCAGCAATCCCTCTTCTGGGTATACATCCAAAATAAAGCAGGATCTCAAAGAGGTATTTGCACACTCATGTTCATTGCAGCATTATTAACAATAGCCAAGAGGTGAAAGCAACCTAAATGTCCATCAACAGATGAATGGATAAAGAAACTGTGGTGTGTGTGTATATATATATTTGCTTCTTTACACACACACACACACAATGGAATACTATTCAGCCTTAAAAAAAGAAGGAAATTCTGTCATATGCTACAACATGGATGAACCTTGAAGACATTACACTAAATGAAATAAGCCAGTCACAAAAAGACAAATACCATATGATTCCACTTATATGAGGTATCTAAAGTAGTCAAACTCCTGGAAACAGAAAGTAGAATGGTGATTGCCAGAGTGTAGGGGAGGGGAAAAGGAGAATTGTTGCTCAATGGATATAGAGCTTCAGTTTCTCAAGATAAAAAAAATTCTAGAGATCTGTTGCACAACAAAGTGCATATAGTTAACAATACTGTACTGTACACTTAAAAATGGTTAAGATGGTAAATTTTCTGTCATGTGTTTTTACAAAAATATATATGGTGGTGCCTAGGACCTGGGTTTGGACAGAAGCTGTTACTTGGAGGACATTCAAGATACAAATTTGCCAACACATCGTATTTTCTGTAAACAGATGTGGTCACTAGGCAAAAGTGTTTTAAGACCGAAAGCCTTATGATCAAGAAAGATGTTGTCCTCAAGGGAATTACTATGAAGCATTTGTCATATTTCCCCACTCAATATCCCAAATGCATAATTTCTGCCTACTCAGCACATTTTGGGGACTGAAAAACAATGATCTCTCTCATGTTTATGAGAAATAGTGAGAGGCACTGAGAGGGTCCTCGGAGTTATGAGCCTGCCACTGCCACTCTCTAGTTGTTTGACCTTGGACAGTTGCTGACCTCTCTGAAATCCATTTGCAAATGGGGACACTGGTACCTCCCTTTACAGGACCAATGGGAAGGCTTGGGAGAACGCTTACAGAGCATTCAGCACTGTGCTCAGCACATAGTAGGTCCTCAAACTGAGCATGATGGTGATTGTGATTTGTCGCTTCAGTCTCCAGGCCACTTTCAACACACTTAATCTTGCATGTGACTTGAATTGCTTTGTCCGACTTGTCTGGGATAAAGGAGCTTTTCTTTGTGAATTCCAGAACTACATTAATTAGCCATCAGGAGCCTCCATTCCCATACTCAATTGGAATAGGTTATTGTCTGCACTAAAACAAAGTGCTGAATAAAATGGAGCAAGATGACTCTCCTTTTTTGTTTTTTCAGCGAGTTTCCCCATTTTCTCATATTGAGAGATCATTAAAATAACCAGAAGACAAATGGAATGAAATTAATAAAAACACAGATCAAATGATCATCTGTTACCTATTTTTACTTAATTATAGTTGAGGAATGCATTGATTAAACTGCCAGCAAACCAAAAAAAATATTCATATGCTTCTCCTGAAGCCTAGGTGGCCTTGGTTATGCTATATATGATCGATATATCACCACTTCTTGGTGACACTGCCTATGTGGCTTAACTGAAGTAATGGTGATCCAAACCAAGTTGAATGACAAATCCCAAAGTGCAGTGACCTATGCTCCTCAGCTTATATTTTTGTATATGGGAAAGTGTGGGCCACAGAACATTTCTCTGTTGGGGATGGGGTGGCTTTTGGCCCAACTATTGCATGCTGTAATTATTGGCAATTACTCTGTAGATCAGCAGGTCAGTCTAAACTCCCTTGTGTGGATCATAATGGATTATACCTTCACCTTGGACCTCATCCTGGCTGTCTGAAATAAGACCTACCAATCCCCTTTGGGACTTCTTTATAGTTGGCTGAATCTGTACCCTTGGCGGGGAGGGGTATGAGTCAGGTAAAGACTGCAAGGTGGCCTCATCCTGCTGCTTGAAGTCCTGTGGATAGTAGCTTTTGTTAAATGCTGAATGAGACAAATTAAATGAATTTCCTCCCAGCCTCTGTGGTCAGATTAATCAGAGTGGCTGATGGAGTGGTACACTCATAAAAACTCAAGTTCAGTCAAGAATGTGTTCTTGTGGGCTGAGGGGTGGATTGTTGAGAGAGGCAATCTGCCATGGGCCCTGAGTGTCCCTGAATGTTCCTGCTGGGTATGCCATGAATGCAAAGCCCTGATCATTCTTTACCAGGGCCATTTCTTAGGGTTGTGTTTGTAGCAAGCAACCTTGAAGAATGGGGTAATGTCTCCCCCAAAGAGCAGGCTGGCTTTCACTTACTATACAAACAGCAAATCCCCTAAGCTCTCTGTTATTTCCTCTAATGCAACCCCAGCCATCCATTGTGGGCCCTTGTGTCACCTTCGTGGGACTTGTGGGGCAGGGGGAACCAACACAAATGAACATGAAGCTCTGGATACTACTTTTGCTGTAAGCAAAAAGTCTTTTCTCTCTGATGCAGGAATTTTGTGTTTTCTGCCTGCATCCACGAAACAGGAATAGGCTAACTTGTTAGCTTGTAAACAGGGTAAATCCCAGGCCTTGCACAGATCTTGACAGTCTTACATTTGGATTTGGCTGACTGTGCTCTAATGGAGTCATTTAACTTGTTCTCTATGCCCCTATTTCCTATAAACTGAAAGCCAAATCTGAAAGTTTCAGACTCAGGTTCAGCTTTTGAGGCAGAAATACTTTGCACTGGTGCTGTGTTCTCCCTATTGCACCAAATGAGGAGACAATGTCAGGGTTTCCAGTTTTAGTGATACTAAGTTTATTCAGTAGATTCAGTTGGTTTCAGTACATTATAAAGTTCCCCATCAACATTTCACCTAATAGTTTTAACATTCATTGATGATCATTGCCTAGATCCCTTATTTCATTAGTGGTTTTTTAAAGGGTGATATTTAAATGGTATAATTCTTCCCGCATTTATCCACCAGACTTCTCTGATAAAGGAGAACTTTCTATCATCACCTACTTAGTTGCCCTAAAACCAGTTCAGCCCTTTGACCCAGGCAGCAAGGGCCTCTTTTCTGGGCCCCTTGGTTGAGGGGGCCCTGCACTGTGGAGTGGCTTCTTGAAAATCTTCTAAGTCTGTCTCTAGTACCTGGGACTGGCCAGGGTTAGCAGGGCCATCTAAGAGAGGTGCCCCAAGCCCAGCCTGGAACACTGTTTGGTCATAAACTTGATACACACTTGGGTTCATTTGCTTCAGTTTTTTGTTTTGTTTAGTTTAGGGATTACTTTTTTCCTTTTTGTTTTAATTTTGTTTTCAAATATGTAAAATATTTACATGGTTCCCAAGTCAAAACTATATACCAAGGCACATTCACAGAAGCCTTACTTTCTTCCCTGTCCCCTCCACCCAGCTTCTTCCCTCCTCCTATAAGTAATTATTTTCACTGTTGTTTCTTGTTTGTTTGTTTATCCTTTCATTATTTCCTTTTAAAAATGCAATCATATGAGGAGTGATGTCAGCATCGTGGCGGAGTGAGATTCCCTCTTTGAATCTCTGCCCCCTAAGACACAACGAAAACATCATTCGCATTCCAACAGAGCTCAATCAAACACTACAAAGGACTTCTAAGAAACCCCTGCTGCCATACATCGGATGGTGGAGGCACAGGAAGACAAAAGGATGCGAGGAGAGGTAAGAAGTTGTACTCCCCCTCCCAAATCGATCAGCAAAGACAGCACGGCTCGCAGACAGAGGGGGGAGGGGTGGCCCACAGCGGGGGAAACTATCGCCATCCAGGTGCTCTCACAGACTGTCGAGAGATCCCCACTGGGAAGCGACAATGGACTGTTTAGGGGGTGTAGCAAACATCCTAAGAGAGCCAGAAAGGAAAGCCCCCGGGTCGAGCAGGAGAAAGAGAGGACCCCTTCCCCCACACACCCCGCGTTTCAGCATAATCCCTCTGGGGGCTACAGCGGGCTCAGAGCATACCGCTCGCGATCTCCATCCAGTGGCAGCAGGGGGAAACGGCAGGACCAACTTTATCATGAGGGGAAAAAATAAAGCCATCCCCATCGGATCCTTGCGACAATTTGTTATGGCTACAGACCAAAAGGAAAATGACAAACACCCAGAAACCAACCCTGAAGGCACAGAATTTGATAACCTGAATGACAGAGAATTCAAAATAGCTATCATAAACAAACTCAACGAAATACAAGAGAACACACAGAAACAAATCAAGGAATTCAGGGATTTCATCACAAAAGAGATTGAAACCATAAAGAAAAACCAATCAGAATTATTGGAGATGAAAAACAAAATCAACGAGATAGTGGAAAAAATGGAGTCTTTAAAGAGCAGAACTGACAATATGGAGGAACGAATTAGCACTATTGAGGATAGCCACGCAGAAATGCTCCTGATAGAGGAGGAGAGAGAGTTAAGACTAAAAAGAAATGAAGAAATTCTTCGAGAAATATCAGACTCAATGAGGAAAAGCAACATAAGGATAATAGGTATTCCAGAAGGAGAAGAAAGAGAAAAAGGAGCAGAGAGTTTGTTCAAAGAGATAATAGCTGAGAACTTCCCCAACCTAGGGAGTGAGAGGGAAATAACAGTGAATGAAATCAATAGATCACCTAAATATATAAACAGGAATAAAAAATCATCTCACCACATAGTAGCAAACTTTAAAAATACCCGTGACAAGGAAATAATATTAAGGGCAGCTAAACAAAAAAACAAAATAACATACAAAGGAAACCCCATCAGGCTCTCAGCTGATTTCTCGACAGAAACTCTACAGGCTAGGAGAGACTGGAATGATATATTCAAATTCATGAAAGACAAAAACCTTCAGCCAAGAATACTTTATCCAGCAAAAATATCCTTCAAATATGATGGAGAAATAATAACTCTCCCTGATAAACAAAAGCTAAGAGAGTTCATCACCACATGACCCCCACTACAAGAAATGCTCAAGGCCCTTAGGCCTGAAAAAAAAACAAGTGAGAAAGGGGATACAAAGATTTCAGCAAGGAGAAAAGCAAGGAGACTAAAACACAACAAACTACATTTGGATAACATCAAAAATTAATTCAAGCTCATCACTGGAAACACACATTCATGACACAATCTGGAATAAAGAGATAACAAATAAGGAGGGGAAGAGGTAAGGGATTGAACTGACCCAGCCTCAGGAAAAAGGAGGCATCTGAAAATGTACTTTCTTATCCAGGAAATCGCTTATATAAACCTCACGGTAACCACTAAACAAATAACCAGAAGAGAACCACACATGACAAATAAAGAGAAAACCAAGAGAATGAGCATGCAGAAATACCAAACTGAATTTGCAGTCCAAAACACAAGGGACAAGATACGAAGGAAATGCAAAAGAACCAGAAAATGAACAATAAAATAGCAACATTAAATCCTCATATATCAATACTCTAAATGTAAATGGATTGAATTCTCCAATCAAAAGACACAGAGTGGCGGGATGGATTAAAAACCAAGATCCAACAATCTGCTGCCTCCAGGAAACACATCTCAGCTCTAAAGACAAACACAGACTCAAAATAAAAGGATGGAAAACAATACTCCAAGCTAATGGCAAACAAAAGAAAGCAGGAGTAGCCATACTTATATCAGACAAAGTAGACTTCAAGATAAAAAAGGTAATGAGAGACAAAGAAGGGCAATATATAATGATAAAAGGGACACTTCACCAAGAAGACATAACACTTATAAATATCTATGCACCCAACACAGGAGCACCAAAGTACATAAAACAACTGCTAAAAAACCTTAAAGGAGATATTAACAATAACACAAAAATAGTAGGGGATCTTACCACCCCCCTTACATCAATGGATAGATCATCCAGACAAAAAGTCAATAAGGAAATAATGGACTTAAATGAAAAACTAGATGCAATGGACTTAATAGATATATACAGAGCACTCCACCCAAAAAAAGCAGAGTACACATTCTTCTCAAGTGCACATGGAACATTCTCAAGGATAGACCATATATTAGGAAACAAGGCAAACCTCTATAAATTTAAGAAGATTGAAATCATTACAAGCATCTTTTCTGATCATAATGCTGTGAAACTAGAAATCAACTGTAAAAAACTAGGAAAGGGACAAAGATGTGGAGACTAAACAACATGCTACTGAACAACCAATGGGTCATTGATGAAATTAAAGGAGAAATCAAAAGCTATCTGGAGACAAATGAAAAGGAAAATACACCATACCAACTCATATGGGATGCAGCAAAAGCGGTCCTGAGAGGGAAATTCATAGCAATACAAGCTCACCTTAACAAACAAGAAAAATCCCAAATAAATAACCTTAAATTGCACCTAACAGAATAAGAAAAAGAAGAACAGACAAAGCCCCGAATCAGCAGAAGGAGGGAAATAATAAAAATCAGAGCAGAGATAAATGAAATTGAAACCAAAAAAACAGTAGAAAGGATCAATGAAACAAAGAGCTGGTTCTTTGAGAAGATAAACAAAATTGACAAACCCTTAGCCAGACTCACTAAGAAAAAAAGGGAGAAGACTCAAATGAATAAAATTAGAAATGAAAGAGGAGAAATTACAACAGACACCACAGAAATACAAGGGATTATTAGGGAATACTATGAAAAACTTTACGCCAACAAATTGGACAACCTAAAGGAAATGGACAAATTCTTGGAAGCGTACACTCTCCCAAAACTGAATCAAGAAGAAATAGAGAATCTGAACAGACCAATCACAAGTAAAGAGATTGAAACAGTAATCAAAAACCTCCCAAAAAATAAAAGCCCAGGACCAGATGGCTTCCCTGCAGAATTTTATCAAACGTTCAAAGAAGATTTAGCACCTATCCTTCTCAAACTATTCCAAAAAATAGAGGAAGAGGGAATACTTCCCAACACATTCTATGAGGCCAACATCATCCTGATACCAAAGCCAGACAAGGACAATACAAAGAAGGAAAACTACAGGCCAATATCACTGATGAACATAGACGCAAAAATCCTCAACAAAATATTGGCAAACCGATACAGCAATACATCCAAAAGATCATATACCACGACCAAGTGGGATTTATACCAGGGACACAGGGGTGGTTCAACATCTGCAAATCAATCAATGTGATACACCACGTTAACAAAATGAAGAATAAAAACCACATGATCATCTCAATCGATGCAGAGAAGGCATTCGACAAGATCCAGCATCCATTTATGATAAAAACTCTCAACAAAATGGTTATAGAAGGAAAGTACCTCAACATAATAAGGGCCATATATGACAAACCTACAGCAAACATCCTACTCAACAGGGAAAAACTGAAAGCCATTCCTTTGAGGACAGGAACAAGACAAGGGTGCCCACTCTCACCACTCTTATTCAACATAGTACTGGAAGTTCTGGCCAGAGCAATTAGGCAAGAAAAACGAATAAAAGGACTCCAAATAGGCAATGAAGAAGTGAAACTCTATTTGCAGACGACATGATCTTATACATAGAAAACCCAAAAAATTCCATCGGAAAACTACTAGAAATAATCAACTACAGTAAAGTGGCAGGGTATAAAATCAACTTACAAAAATCAATTGCATTTCTATACACTAATGATGAACCAACAGAAAGAGAACTCAAAAAGACAATCCCATTTACAATTGCAACAAAAAGAATAAAATATCTGGGAATAAATTTAACCAAGGAGGTGAACGACCTATACAATGAAAACTATAAGACACTATTGAAAGAAATCGAGGAAGACATAAAGAAATGGAAAAATGTTCCATGCACATGGATTGGAAGAATAAATATAGTTAAAATGTCCATTCTACCTAAAGCAATCTACAGATTCAATGCAATCCCAATAAGAATCCCAATGTCATTCTTCATGGTAATAGAACAAAAACTACTGAAATTCGTATGGGGCAACAAAAGAGCCCGAATAGCTAAAGCAATTCTGAAAAAAAAGAACAAAGCTGGAGGCATCACAATCCCTGATTTCAAAATATACTATAAAGCTCTAGTAATCAAAACAGCATGGTACTGGTACAAAAATAGACACACAGATCAATGGAACAGAATTGAAAGCCCAGAAATAAAACCACACACCTATGGACAGCTAATCTTCAACAAAGGAGCAAAGAACATACAATGGAGAGAAGGAAGTCTCTTCAATAAATGATGCTGGGAAAATTGGGCAGCAACATGCAAAAGAATGAAAGTAGACCATCTCCTATCGCCATATACAAAAATCAATTCAAAATGGATCAAGGACCTGAAAGTGAGACCTGAAACTATAAAACTCCTGGAAGAAAATATAGGCAGTACACTAATTGAGATTGGACATAAAGGGATCCTTTCAGATTCCGTGTCTACTCGGACAAGGGAAACAAAAGAAAAAATAAACAAGTGGGACCTCATCAGACTAAAGAGCTTCTACAAGGCAAATGAAACCAGGATCAAAATGAATAAACAACCCACCAGCTGGGAGAAAATATTTGCAAATTGTTTGTCCAACAAGGGATTAATCTCAGTAATATATAAAGATCTCATACAACTGAGCAACAAAAAAACAAACAACCCGATCAAAAAATGGGCAGAGGATATGAACAGACATTTTTCCAAGGAAGAGATACAGATGGCCAATAGACACATGAAAAGATGTTCAACATCACTAATCATCAGGGAAATGCAAATCAAAACTACACTAAGATATCACCTTACACCAGTTAGAATGGCTATAATCACAGAGACAAATAACAACAAATGCTGGAGAGGTTGTGGAGAAACGGGGACCCTCATTCACTGCTGGTGGGAATGCAAACTGGTGCAGCCTCTATGGAAAACAGTATGGAGAGTCCTCAAAAAATTAAAAATAGAAATACCGTATGATCCAGCAATCCCACTCTTGGGCATCTACCCAATGGACATGAAATCAACCATCACAAGAGGTGTATGCACCCCTATGTTCATTGCAGCATTATTCACTATAGCCAAGAAGCGGAAGCAACCCGAGTGTCCCTCGACTGATGATTGGTTAAAGAAGATGTGGTATATACATACAATGGAATACTACTCAGCCATAAGAAAAGACACAATTGTCCCATTTGCAACAACATGGATGGACCTAGAGGGTATTATGTTAAGTGAAATAAGCCAGAGAGAGAAGGACAGACACTGCATGAACTCACTCATATATGGAATATAAGTGAACACACGGACAGAGAGAACTGATTGGTGGTTACCAAGGGGAAGGGGGTGGGGGATGGGCACCAGGGGTGAAGGGTTACATCCACAAGGTGACGGACAAACAAAAGTGTACAACTAAAACCCCACAGTGTTATAAACTATTAACTCATCAATTAAAAAAAAGCAATCATATGCATTTATATATTCTTATTCCCATCCCCAATTTCTTACACAAAAGGCAGCGTACTTGATTATCCTGAGGTCTGATTTCTTTCACTGAAAATATATCCTAGAGTTTACTTCATTTCAGGATATAGGCATGTTCCTCATTCCTTTTTACAGCTGCACAGTATTTCATTATGTGGATGTATCATAGTTTATTCAATCAGTTCCCTTACTGATGAACATTTGGATTGTTTCCATTCTTTCACTATTACAAATAATGGCACAACAAAGAGCTTCATACATACCTCATTTGCATTTTTGCTGGTATATCTTTGGGCTAGATTTCCACAAGTGGAATTGCTGAGTTAAAGGGTAAATGCATATATAAATTTGCTAGATTTGGCCAAATTCCTTTCCACAGTGATTATATCATTTTGAATTTATGTCAGCCATGTGTGAGAGTAGCTGCCTCTCCAACAGAGTGCACCATTAAAGTTCTGGGTTTTTGACAATCTAGTAAGTAAGGAGTAGTATGTTGATGTTGTTTTTTTCTTTTTTTGTAAGCTATTCTGAAAAATGTTTTAAGTATAAAATTTCATTAATATGAAACATAGCATTTCCTCCAAGTAATTTTAATTTGCATTTCTCTTATTATGAGTAAGGTTGAGTATCTTTTCACATGTTTAAAGACCATTGGCTTTTCTTTATCTGTGGACTGTCTGTTCATATCTGTTCCCATTTTTCTAAGACCTATTAGTCTGTTCTCAATTTTTAGGAGCTCTTAAATATTAGAGTATTAGCTCTTTGACATTATGTTGCAACATCGTGTTCAGTTTGTCAGTTGTCTAAATTGCTTTGCAGTACCTTGTCAGGGCTCCAGAGTTGATGAGACTCAAAGGAAGCCGCTCACTAAGCAACTAGAATGTCGATTTATTAATTTACAGCCTGTGATATTCCCTTCTAGTAACATAAATGTCCCATTTCTGCTGTGCTAGCTACCTTCTTCCTGGTATCAGAATTCCTGAGAAATGAGATTATTGATTAGGAGGTTATTCAGCGATAGTATCAAAAGCTACTTTACTATATACCTCTATACTCTGCCTTCCCTTTTCTTATGATGGATGAATCATCCATGTTCTTATTGAAGGCCAACTCCAGCCCTTGGGATTTAGATCCCACTCCCCTCACTTGCTCAAGAATATGGTTCCAGCAATTCTTTCTTCTTTCTCTTAAATCATCAATTTTCCCTTCACTATTGGATCCCTCCCTACCAGCATTCAAACAAACTATAATAAAATTCTAGACCCCATAAAGTTCTGGGTCCCTCACATTTCCATCCAGCTACTACCCCATTTATCTGCTCTCTTTCACAGTAAAAAAAAAGAAAGAAAGAAAGAAACTCAAGAGGAGGTGTGTATTCCTGTTGTGCGCATTTCTTCTCTTCCCATTTTCTATTGAACCCACTCTAGTCAGGTGTTTATACTCCACGGTAACAGCTCACATCAAGTTCACCAATGACCTCCATGTTCTTAAATCCAGTATTCCATTCTCAGTCCTCATTTAATCCATCCTCTCAGTAGCATTGGATGCATTGTTCTCTCCCTCCTTCTTGAAACCCTTTCTTCATTTGGTTTTTGCACGTGACTATCTCCTGCTTCTCTTCCTACTTGTTGACCTCTTCTCAGGCACCTTTGCTGTTCTTCTTCAACACAGTCCAGTTTGCTGTCTGTGGGATTGTACCGAGAACACCTCGTCTGAGCATTCTTTGTTCATGGATGGTCTTTTGATTTGCTTCTCCTGGGAACTAATTTCCATCATGTGTGAGTTTATTGGATTAAATCTAAGAGCAGGAACTCTGTTGCTTAATTTTCAAGTCTCTAATAACCACCTCCATTCAATATAACCAAAATTTCCTGCACAAGTAATCCATTTATGATTTTAGTCATAATGTGTAGTCATGGCCTTACTCTGACTAATCTAGCACAATACCTACTCTATATACCCTCAAATGCTGAAAGATAACACATTTTAGGCCTCATACCCCTCTCTTCCCCATCCCTCATAGTCAACCCATCACCTAGTTCTATAGATTTTTCTTTATAAATATCCTTTGAATATGGGGGGTTTTACATCTTAAATACCTCTTAAGCCTGTCCAGATTCTACCTCTACCACCTCCTGATTCTAGCAGGAACCTCCTCATTAGACTACCCACATTCTTTCTAGACCCCTCCAAACTACAGCCAAAGTAATTTTTAGAACTTCAAGTCTAATCATGTCATCCCTCTGTTTAAAACCCTTTAATGACTTCCCATCACTCTCGGAATAAAGACAATGCCCCTTAATGTGGCCTAGAGACTGTGGTAGATTGCATTTTTCCCAATTCTTTATCCTTCTTCCTATCCATGCTCTTTTGCCATGTGACTTTGCAGTTCCTCCCACTAGAGACAGAGGACCTCCTACCCTTGACTTTGGGCTTAATCATGTAACTTACCTTGGTCAATGGAGTCTGGGCAGTAGTGACAGTGTGCAGGTTCTGAGTCTTCTAGACCTCAAAAAACATTGCATTGTCTGCTCATTCCTCTTATGCTTCTGCCATCACCATGAGAAGACTGTGAGCTACCTAGACCGCTGGTCCAAGAAGGAACAGAGTCACATGGAGCAAACCTAGACCCAACCTGCAGATCAACCAACTCCCAGCTGACCTGCAGATGTGTAAGAATAAATTACTCTTATTTAAAGCCATAGAATTTTAGGGTGGTTTGGGATGCTATGTCATTGTAGCAATAGTGACTGATACAAACATCCTGCATGATTTGTTCCTTACCTACTTCTCCAGGCTCATCTTGTACCATTCTCTGCTTTGGTTCTCTGTTCAATCAGATTGGCTTTTTTCCAGTCTCTCAAACTCATTGTACTGCTCCCTATCATGGCCCTTTGTATCTGCTATTCTCTCAGCCTAGAATGCTCTTCTCTCTTCTCTTTGCCTAGTTAACTATTCCTTGTTCTCCAGATCTTGACTCAAGTGTTGCTTCTTCAGGGAATTTTTCCCTGATCCCCCTGACTAGGCCAGATCTCCCTATTATAAGTGCTAATAGCACCAAATTCCACTACTTTGTATCCTGAGCACCTGCATAGTGCCTGCTTCAGGTAAGGCAATATAAAGTAAACGTATAGGATGATAGGTTGGAGCTATTAGCTACAACTCATGAAAATTCTGAGCACCATTATGCTAATGGCCTACCAGAAAGACAAATGTAATTCAATTCAATTCAGAAATATGTGTGTTAAGTCCCTAGTAAATGCAGCTGGTACCTAGGAAAAAGGGAGCATGCAAAATTGAACAACTATTTGCTTCCTCCACTTATTCACTAAACTGTTCATCCCTAGGGACAGCCACACTACTGTGCAGACTGGAACCAGAACAGAACCCTGGGTTCTAGCCTGGGCTGCACCCCGAATGCTGTGGGGCAAACTATCAGCGTGTTCCCAGTCAAACTCTAGTCCCATGGCCCACATTCATCACTCTCCTCCAGACCATTATCCCACTACCACCCTCTGTTAATCTCAGCAAAAGATCTTACCTCCTGTTGCATAGAGACAATGAGGTCACCAGCAATCCCCACCCTTCCTGTCTGAGAGGATGGACATCCTTCCCTACAGTAAGGACTCGGATACTATTCTAGATCCTGTCTGCTTCTGCATTCTCAGGGCCTCACTGCCTCCACTACCTCTCTTTCTCCTCTATCTTTAACCTCTCCTTCCTACTGGTTCTTCTGCTTCAACAATGAGCATACTCAAGTATCTCCCATTAAAAACAAAACGCTTCTTCAGTCCTTCAAGTTATATTCCTTCTAGCCAAGGTTCCATTCTTAGCTAAGGATCTTTATCTTAAAACACAAACAGACTTACACAATACAAAAGTTAGACCTATTATTTAGGGACCATTCAAGGAAATGATTGTCTGTAAAATGAATAAAATGGCAATCACCTATAATCCCATCTTCCAGAAATAACCACGGTTAACATTGTCTTTTTGTGTGTATACATTTTTTTCCACTTTTTTTCCAAAACGGAATCATATGAACCAGTTTTATTTTTGCTTCTTGTGTTCAATATATCATGAATATTTTCCTATGTCACTAATACTCTTCTAGAGCACAATATTTAATGGGTACGTATATTCCATATATTGTATAGATGTGTCATTATACTTATTCAATTAAGCTCCTAATTGCAGGCATTTAGAGTGCTTCCATTTTTTTCACTGTTATGAGAACTGCTGAGATGAACATCCTTGTAGCTCTTTATTTGTATACATCCAGCCATGATTATTTTCTTCTAATAAATTCCTAGGAGTGTAATTCTAAAGCAGAGGAGACTTTAAAATTCTAAGATTTTTGATACTTATTATCAATATACACACCAGAAAGATTATACCAATTTATACTTCCAATAGTGATACAAGAGGCTGCTTGTTTTCTCACATTCTTGGGATCCAATAGACAACTGACTTTGCCTCTATTTATTCATCTCCCATTCACTTTTCTTAAAAATTTCCCAACATTTTATTTTGAAAAGCTTCAAACCTACAGAAAAGTGGAAAGAATGGTACAATGAACACCACATACCCTCACCTAGATTTATCAGTTGTTAACATCCTGGCATAGTTGATTGTTTCATCCCTCTTTTTGCAAGTGTGTGTGTGTGTATACTTTTTTCTAGCACCTTCACCGATGTGGGGGGTGAAGAGTGATAAAATGAAAGCTAAAACTCTAACTAGTCAAGTTGCCACACTGGGACATCAATATAATATTTGGGTTACTTATAACCCTTGGATTTATATCCAAGGACACTAAGAATTAAAGTGGCCCCAGATGATACCTGAACATACCCCTAGTGTCAAAAATACCTGCACATTGTCTATTGGAAGCACATAAAATTTCTGGCTAAGTTGGAGTTTTGACTTTATTTCAACTAACATTTATTGAGTGCCTACTAATGCTAATACCATGGGGAGAGTCAGGGAGGGTATGCATGTAATTAATTAACTATAATAGAGTGACCATATCCCAATTTGCCTGAGAAGTCTCTTCTGGTTAGTGCCTTCTTTCACTTTCAAAACTGTTCTGATTTGGATAATAAGTAATACGGTGACATAAGCACTATCTCTATGCCTATGGATGCAGAATTATCTTAATGTGCTTTTATTGCTTTTTTTCTCTTTTGGGGGGGAATTTTAAAAATTCATTAATTTTTACATCTTTATATAATAGACAGGAAGCATTTGATGTGAAAGTTTTCAAAGATCTATTCAGAAAAGAAGTATCACTGGCAGTTTAAAAATATATGGTTATTTAAAATATATTCGTTGTTTTAACCATGGTCATTTGTTATCTAGGTTATTACATATAACTTATACTTTGTTGCTGACAGTTACTTTAACCCAATTTGTAAAATTTTCAGGTATTAAAAAGATTACATGTAACTATAGTATTCACATGGGGCATACTAGCCACATCTCATATCACAACAGACAAAAATATACTACTGCCATCACATACATATAAAATATATTAATATATAAAAATATATTAAATATATATTTAATTTTAGTGTCATGATAAGAACATTAGTTATTGAAATTATTTACTTATTTTAGGGTTTTTATTTGACTTGTTTTTTGGCCTCAATCTAACCCTGTCCTGAGAAGCCTGCCATAGAACTTCTTTTTAGCTTTTTGTACTAGTTTCTATTCTCAATCCAGACCCTATTCTCTGATAGTATCAAAGGATATGATCTCCAAGATATTGTTAAGCACTAAGGAATCTAGGCCTCTTTACTTTACAGTAAGGGCATTATATTGATTTCTTTGAAATTATCTATGTAAATGCATTATATTATCTATGAATTGCATTTCAGGAGAGTAAAAGGGAAAACATATTAGTTATATAAAAGGAAGCATGAGCTCTGATGAGGATGAGAACCAATGAATTAAAGGAAGAGTTCCTAGTGAGGTAAAGTTTACCAAAAACAGGGTGATAAAACTGGGGAACTGGTGGGGGGCTGGCACAGTGGCACAGTGGTTAAGTTTGCGTGCTCCACCTTGGCAGCCCGGGGTTCACAGGTTCTGATCCCAGGCGCGGACCTATGCACCCCCATCAATCTGTGCTGTGGCAACATCCCATATACAAAATAGAGGAAGATGGGCACAGATGTTAGCTCAGGGCTGATCTTCCTCACCGAGAAAAGAAAAGGGGGGGGACTGATGAGCAGAGATGGGGTGAAAAAGATAAAGACTGACAAACCGGAGGCCCACCTGAAGGATCAGTGAGGAATGTGGTTTTGCTACTCACTTTTACAAAGTAACTACAAAATGAATAGTCCCAGTAGTCTTTACAACCACAAAGCATGCACACAGGAATTTAAAAGATCTTGGAATCTGCTTTCTGACTACCAATATTAATTAAGATTAAACCAAGCAAGACTATTCCTTGTAGTCAAATAAAATCCTTGTTATCTGAGTTATAAAAAGTCCTATATAATCTTCAATAAGGATGCCAAGACAATTCAATGGGGGAAAGAACAGTCTTTTCAACAAGTGGTGGGGACATCTGGATATCTTTGTGCAAAAGAATAATGTTGAACTCCTGCTTCATACCATATACAAAAATTAACTCAGAGTATTTCAAAGACCTAAATGTAAAAGCTGAAAGTATATAACTCTTAGAAGAAAACATAGGAGTAAATCTTTCTGGCCTTGGAATAGACAATAGTTTCTTAGATATAGCACCAATAGCACAAGTGACAAAAGAAAAAAATGGATAAATTGGGCTTCATCAAAACTGATTTTTGTGCTTCAAAGGACACCATCAAAAAAGTGAAAAGACAACCCACAAAATGGGAGAAAATATCTGCAAATTATATAATCTGATAAGGGACTTATATCCAGAATATATAAAGAACACTTACAACTCAAGAACAAGATAAATAACCCACTTTTAAAATAGTCAAAGGATCTGAACAGACATGACTCCAAAGAAGATATACAAATAGCCAATAAACACAGGAAAAGAAGCTCAACATCACTGGTCACTATGGAAATGCAAATCAAAACTACAGTGAGATACTATTTCAATCCTACCAGTAGAGCTACAATAAAGACAGACAATAAGAAGTATTGGCGAGGATGTGGAGAGATTGTACATTGCTGGTAGGATTGTAAAATGATGTAGTCACTTTGCAAAACAGTTTGGCAGTTCTTCAAACCTTTAAACATAGAGTTACCATGCGATCCAGTAATTCCACTCCTAGGTATACAACCAAGAGAACTGAAACATATTTTCACTAAAAAACCTGTTCGTGAATGTTCATAGCAGCACTATTCATAATAGCCAAAAAGTGGAAACAACCCAAATGTCCATCAACTGATGCATGGATAAACAAAATATGGTATATCTATTACAGTGGAATATTATTTGACTATAAAAAAGAAGGAAGTACTGATACATGCTACAACATGGATGAACCTTGGAAATATCATGCTAAATGAAAGAAGCCAGGCAAGAAGACCACATATTGTGTGATTCCATTTATATGAAATGTCCAGAATAGGCAAATTCCTAGAGTCAGAAAGTAGATTAATGATTGCCAGGGGCTAGGGGGAGGGAGGAATGGGGAGTGACTGCTAAGGGTACGGGGTTTCTTTTGGGGGTGATGGCAATGGTTGCGCAACTCTGTGAATATACTAAAAACCATTGAATTGTACACTTTAAAAGGTTGAATTTTATGATAGGTGAGATAATAAGGCTATTTTAAAAAATTCTGTAGATAGAGTTCCTTTATATTGCAACCTGCCTTATTGCATTTAATGTAGAAATCTGTTTCTAAGAATTCAGTTTACATGCTACTTCCTGAGTTTTAGATGAAGTGAAGCATAATTGTAATGTATTTACTTATTTTAGGGTCTTTATTAATTTGCTGTTTATATAAACATTTACAGAGTGCTGATGAATTAAGAACATACAAAATGGGATTTTCCTATTTTTTTCCTGAAAATTTGGGAAAATTTAAGTGTCTTCCTAATTTTCCACTCCCCTCCTTTCCAAAGCTCTACATCTCTTTTTATAGAATACATTAAAAGATATATTCTTTTTTGGTGTAGTCTGCATTAGATGTTAGACATGATACCTACAAACAGGAAGTTTAAAAGAAAGGATATATAATAATTTTAAAGCATTTAGTTTAGCCAAACTTATTTATTCCAAAACTAATTATTCCAAATTAGTTTGGAAGAGGCAAAATAAGAAAAAAGGTATTTTAATCATGTTCAATTCTTTGCAAGTCCATTTCCCTACACTGAAGTTCTCTTGGCCATAACACATACCTGGAGCTTCCTTTCACTGTTGGTATTCCAAAGTGATTTATTTCACAGGGTGTTGTAGGGTTTTGTTTTTTTTTTTAGCAGTTTTCAAATATTCCAGAATTTTATAAACGTTCACCAACAATTTTAAGTATTCTCATATTTCCTGTGACTCAGCTTATAGGATCCGCAAAGTATGGTGGGCTAGCAGTTGTGCCCAGAACTGCACTAGCCCCACCTAGAACCACATCTATAATCATAGACACACATGACTTAACAGATGGAAGTAAAACAGTCCTTCTCAATACAAAAATCAAGGTTCTGACAACCCCTGCATTTGGAATATTCATATGCAGGACCATTATTGGGAAAATAGGTTTGGAGGGACTGTGACTCTAGGTAAAACCAAATGAAAAATTTTACATTCACAAAAATAAAACCATAGACACTAAATGACATTGTGCATATCTTAAATTAGTCAACTTGGCTACATTTTAACTGATAATCCATTTGCCTTTCCTTGTTACTAGAAACATTTTAGGATCCTCCTTATAATTTCAATGAGATACTTATAATTTTGTGTTTTTTTCAGATATTATATACAACAAGAAGCATTTTTTTTCCTCTGTCTGATCCTCTGCAAATGGCCAGTGCCTTTTGATTTCATAATTTGGAGATGGCGACCTCTTGCTTCCCAGCCCTACTGCAGTCCCAAGACGCAGAATCACTTGAATGTTTGAGATGCTTTGGGAAACTTTTATTTGAACTATTTGGCCCAGCAGGCTAAGTGCTTTCCAACCTCCCTCCTATAATACCAGGTTATGTAACCTGATCTTTGGCCATAGAAACTTTGTACAAAACACTTATCATCAGCCCCTTGAAGACAAGTGACGGGTTTAAGTAGCCTCTGTATTACTAGACAGAGAGTGTAGATCCAAGGACTAACTTTACTTACCCTCATCTTCCTTTATTTCTTCCGGGAATGCAAAACCTACTTGGGTAGTGCCCTTTGTTTGAGCTCCTTTTTTTTTTTTTTTTCCCAGTTCTCAAGGTTTTTTTTTCCTAATCATTGCAGCAATAGTACATACTTAAAATTGAAATTGATGAGGAAAAGATATTTAGAAGTACACTAGAACACTTGCATTTTGAGTAAGAGAACTTGAGGTTGGGGAGGATTCACAGAACCCCCCTTGGTTTATGACAGCCTGCTTTATCTTCCTCAGAAGGGAAGGAGATGAAGGTACAGTTCTTCCATGTTGAAAATTTTTGGTAAATCACATTTTTCATTCCCTGGGACCTGATTTACAAAACACTTGCTATTGGATTCTTAGTCTTCCTTTTCCATATTAAAAAAATTCTTCTTTATCTTCTATTATTCTCAATTTTTTTCTGCCCCTCTATCAAATTCTTTTCTTTTACCCCATCTTCTTTTTCCTTCCTAATGCCAGATCTCTGTATTTTCCAAGTCTCCAAACTAGCTTAACTGTTTTAGCAATTGAAAGTACTAAATATCCTTTTCTTTGGGTCAGTTAGAGGCACCCTGTACAGGACACCCCTGGAAAACACTTGATGGTGCTGCTAACAGAGCTGAGCTGTTGCAATAGAAGGTTCTCGATGTTATTTTTCTTATTAATTTTAGGTTGTTAAATGTAGGTAAAATACTCTATAATTCAGCAAATCCAGATTGAGTGCAATTAATGCCAGGTAAATTTAAATATCAACTTCTGAGGTAAGGAGAGAGAAGGAAACAAAAATTAGGGATTCATTCTTAAATGCAGCACCCTGGGGAGGCAGTTTGCAGAGTGGTTAAGAACACAGACTCTAGAACCAGACTGCCTGGGCTTGAATCCACCTTCACCCCTTATCGACTGTGTGACTTTGGGCATCTTTCTTATCTTTTCTTTGCCTCAGCTTCCTCATCTGTAAAGTGGAGACTACTTTTACCTCATGGGGTTGTTAGAAGGATTAAATTAGTTTATAAAAAGCACTTAGCATAGTGTCTGGCAACAGTCAGCACGACATAAATGCCAGTCACTCTTACTCAAGACTATAACAACGAATAGATCAAGGCCCCAAAAACATTTTTAGTTTTCAGAAGTATGAGTTTTTATAATGTTTCTGATTTTTAAAAGATCACAAATGTGGTTTGGATTACTCCAAAAAAAAAAAAAGTTTGGCTTAATAACTGATTAATGAGTTTTTAAGAAAGAAACGCTTTTGTATGACCCAGGACAGAGTGTAAAGTTCACTAACAGGAGATGTCTGGCTGGCATAAAAACCATCACAGAAAATCCCAAGCATGATGTTCAGCTTGACTTGGAAACACATGCTTTACATTACTGTCCTATCAGTTCCCCAGTTCCTGGCATGCATCGCCAAAGCAGACACACTTTTTTTTTTCAAGTAGTCATTCTCTGTTATTGCTTTTGACTTAGATAAACGACCTTCTGACTAACTATTGGGAAACTTTTTGTAGGCTGTATTTGTGATTGTTATTTAAAGTGAGAGCTGTGAAAGACTGTCAAAATATCTTTAGCACTGTGCTTTTCAAAAAGAAAGGATAATTCCTCTGAAAATAACAATAAAAGGACAATAGAATCCCAGATACTAGAAGAAATAAGGTCTTTGAGCTCATGGATGGCATTTATCTGCCAAGACAGGGAAGTCCATTTCAGGAGCTAACCGGTTTTGCTTGCTTCATACTGCTGAGTACACTTGAGTTGCTACAAAGGGGGCAAAGTGCACCGAGCGGTGCCCCAGCAAATTACTTTTCTAGGCAGGAAAGACTGTGGCAATTCTGCCTCTACTGTAATGGCCAATTCACAGCCATCTAATAGTCTGGCTTTTCACTGTAGATGTGACTAACCTGAATGGCCTAAATGTTTATTACATATTTAATACATGCACCACTTTTAATAATATTTCTGAACAAATATTTTACCTTATAACAACTAATTTTACTTTATGCTATTGTCTATACATGAGTTACAGCAGTTTATAGCCAATATGAAGATTAATGAAACATATAAAAATAAAGTGCAAATTTGCATTTTGAACTGAGAGCACATTTAAGAGGATTTCAGCATTCATTACAAGAGTTAGAGCTTCAGAATTTGAGAGGCCACATGATCTGGTGGAGCGAATACAGGCTTAGGCCTTTAAATCCTCCCTTGTTTATTTTCTAGTCATCTGAGGCTACACAAGTCATTTAATCCCTCTATTTCTTTATCTATAAAATGGGGACAATAGCCACCCTGAAACCTTTTAAGAATTCAATTAGATACATATGTGAAAGACTGCCTACCTCACAGGCAGGAAAATTTTGTCTCTCCAACATTCTTTTCAACTCCCCCCTCCCTCCCGATGGAAAAAAAACTGGAACACTAACTAAATTCTCAGAACAATGGTCAAGGTTTTCAGTAAAAGAAAATCTCATGTCTAAAATGATTACCAAGAAAGTACTTTAAAGGCAGTGAGGGTGGTCTGCCCTCAATTAGTTTAATAATCAACTTGGTTATTAATTCTGTGGTAACTAAATCTCAAAGTACAAAACTTGGGGGTTTTCCTAAGTACTGTAATGAAAACAGCAAAGAGATCCAGGACTCTGAAAAAGTTATTTTATTCTGTAGGGAGAAATTCTCCATAAAAGATATTTGTACTTAGGCCCCTAAAAAGTTATGTATAGGAACCCATCACATATTAAGCGGGAATTTTGTGTCCGGTTTCCCAGGACCTGAACCCCGGGGAAGCCTTCAGGATGGAAACCTTATTTGGGAACAGAGGTTTGAGCCACGTTAATTCTAGAGATCGTCCGAGACCATCTCCGAAAGCCAAGTAGTATCTGAAGATGTAAAATCGACCAGGGACGGATGATCTAAGTAGGCAAGGAGATGACAGATGACCGCCATGGGGTGCTCCTACGTAGAAGCAGTAAGGAACAGGCAGTAGGAACCGAGGGCTTCCCTCGGAGGCCCAGCAGCCTTCCCGCTGCCTCCGGGGTTCCCGACACACTTCTCGGAACTCTCGGTTCACGAAGAGGCTGAGCTTGTTACAGACAAGTCAAGAATCGCCCTCCTGCCCGCAGTGGTCCTCTCTCGAGATCTCCTGCGCGCCCCGACCGTGCGGCATCAAGGGCCACGGAATGCCCATCTCTGCACCCAACATGCAGTAGGTTCGACTTACAGCCGCAGGTGCACATCCACACTGCAATCGCTAACAGGCACTACTGCGGCCTGTGCGTCTGCTTGGGATTTGAGGAAATGCTTCAGAAACCAGCCACGGTAGGGGGACGGAGGCTCTCGGTGCAGGCAAAGTGCTCAGCTCTGAGTGCGCGTGGCGGGGGGGGAAACTCGGGGTTTTTTTAATCAACTCCCTCCCACTCCGCAGCCTGATTTTCTCCTGTCAATTCATCCCTAAAGATAATGTCGAAGTGGGGGAGGAGCACGGTTTTAAAAACACAGCATCCGAGTACCCCTCAGCGTGCGAAGGACCCAGACAACCTTGCGCAGCCGTCAGTTTTGCGGTGCACACGTGAGGCCGCCGGGAGCGAAAAAAATCACCTTCCGCGCAGGCGCACGCCGTTCCCCGCCCGCCCGTCTGCCCGTCACGCCCTTTGCTCCGCCCCGCCTCTAGCACCGCCCTCCCTCCCGGTCCGCCCCGCCCCTCACGCTGATCCTCCGCATCTTCCGCCCAGGCCGGCTTCGCCTCGGCCTGCGCTGCGTCCTCCCGGCCTGGGGCGTCGCTGTACCGGCCTCCGCGCTCCGCACGGACATCCCCGGCGCTCGGGCGGGGGCGGGAGGCGGAGCGGAGGGGCGGGGGGCGGTGTCGCCGCGGTCTGGGGTCGGCAGGCTGCGGCGCCGGCGTCGGTGGTCCCTGCGTCATGGCCGCCTCGGTGTTCTGCTGCCTGCGGTGCTGTAGAGACGGCGGGACGGGCCACATCCCCCTGAAGGAGATGCCGGCCGTGCAGCTGGACACGCAGCACATGGGTAAGCGCCTTCCCTTCCCCGGTCCCAACGGCCCACCCCGGGTCGGGCGCGGGGGGCGGGGGCAGTGCGGGGGTCGGAAGGACCACACGCGGGCTTGCCCCCCGGGCGCCGCCCCCGCTCCTCTCCCTGCGACGCGGCCCCGACCCGATTTGGTCTCGCGGATCTCTTCCAGACGCCGGCCGATTTCACCTCGGCCCGGGTCTGTCTTCAAGGCTCCGCAGCCCTGTCTGCCCCTGTCATCGGGGGTGGGTGTGTGGACCTACCCATTTCCCCTGGAATCTCCTCCGAGCTGCTGAGACTCGTCAGATGTCCCCAGGCGGGGAGCGCTCTGGTGCTCCTCCTCCAGTGCCCTACCGCCAGCCTCCAATCAAAACCTACTCACTGTCAGAGTGCTTTAGGTCTGATCTCGGCTCCTTCTGCCCTGACAGTTTTCTCTTTAGCCCGTCATTTAAAGGTTGAAGCTTGTTTTATTGGAAGTGATTTTCCTCTCACCTCCTGAAGTCAAAACAAGGCAAATTGCAGAAGCCTGAAGTCGCATCTCGGGCCGGAACGTGCCATTTCAGCTAAATCCCCCCATTGCCCGGCTCCTCCTTAGTCACGGTTGGCGGTGTTGTAATTTCATCTGAGCGGCCTCTTCCCAGCAGGTCAGGCTGTTGCAAAATAAAACCGTTTGCTCCTCTGCGTCTATGTTTTTTTTCCTCCCAATTTCAAATGGGCATATAATTTCTTATCTGACATTCTACCTTTTCCCCTCAGTAGCCTCTTTCACCACCTTATTATTATTTCTGTTCTTAGACTTTTTCCATATAGTTCCATGCTTCTGGATTATGGTTCTAGAAGGAGAGATTTCCCATTATAATTATTTCAGTTAGAGTGCTGTCTTTTTGTGGATTGTTCTATTCTAAATATACTTCTGCACTTTCGATTTTTTCCCACAGCTCTCATTGGCTAACGGACAGTGCATTGAAATAACAAAGGCAATTCTTAATATGAATTTATAGCAAAACCCTCTCCTGCCCAGATTCTTTATAATTGTGGAAACACTCTGCCCATTATATTTCTGTATTTCTATAGCATAGCATGTACTAAACCACAAATGTGATAATTGTATACCACTTTGTGCATGGGTATTTACTTTAATTCTTAGATTTCCCAAGTGTAATACAGAACCTTAATGCATAAATATATAATGTATTTATGTATATCTCTTTAAATTATGTCTTATCCATCATCATTTATGGACAGTGGATATTCATATCATTTAATTTCCCACAGAACACGTTTCCATTTCATTTATTCATTGAATAAATGAACTGGAATTGAACCAGAATAAATAAATGAACTGGAAATGAACTGGAATTCACTCAACTGATATTTATTGAGCGACTGTCAGGTGGCAGGCATTGTTTTAGGTGCGGGAACACAGTAAAGGACAATCATACATAGTTCCTGGAGCTCACGATCAGCTATAGCTCTTTCTGTCTCTACTGCCAAACTCCTGAAGTACTGCAGTCTGCTTTCTTCGGCATTCCTTTTCTCTGGTCTCTTCTCCACGAAGAACTGGTCCGTTGTACTCACTCCACTATGTTCTCCTTTTTCCAAAGCTGCCCAGCAGTTTTCGGTATAGTGATGTCATCCCCCAATTTTCTACCTGCATGGAAATTTTTTCTTAACCTGTCTTTGCAGTAAACTCAAATTCTTGAAACGCAGAGGAAGCCTGATTTTAGAAACTGAATAATATGAAAGAGAGGCAAGTCTTGTTGAGCTAGGAGTATGTTTCAAGCCTAAATTCGTCTTAAGTTGAAAATATGAGAAGCACACTGAGCAAGTAGGCATGTATTTGGATATGTGAAAAATTATATTAGATAACCTAAAGAATGTGATTGCTTTTTTCTTTTTTAAGAAAATAGACTATACATTTCATATATGAACAAATGATGTCTCTTTCAAAGGTGTCATTTATTTTGGTGATGCTGCGTTACTTAAATCATTTTGGAATTCCTCTGTTGGGACTTTCTGTGGCGTAGTTTTTGTCAATATCTTCATTTTTGCCATATCTTCTGCATTTAATTGTGAATTGACTTTTTAGACATGAATGTCTTCCAAGGTGGCTACTTTGAAAAGGATGCTGCTCGTTTGGAAAAGTGTAATGCTTCTGAAAACGTTCTCTTTGGCTTGTTTATATGTGTTCTGGCTGTACTCAAATCTGCCTTGATTTTCTAAGTAGTACCGATGATTAATAAAACTACCCAAATCACATAGATCCAAATATAGGATATCTTTGTACTTAAGAGGAATGGAATAAGCTTAAAATAATTCCCTAATGATTCACAAACACTCCAGGATGTTCTTTGAATATGTTCATCTTTCTATAGAAAACATCTCAGTACCTAGCAGAATGCTTTGGAGATAAGAAATGATATTGAAGAGAATAATACTATGCTCAGAGTTGGTCGTGTGGTTCCAGCTGACAGTAGACTATATTGTATTCAGGGCTAATATTTCCTTTACCTTGTACCTAAAGGAAATTATCCTTCTGATAATTCCATTAACCTAGCACCTTCAGATGATATCCAAGGTAATAAGTTATCTACTATAGAAGCTTGTTATTAGAAGGTATGGGGACCCCGCAGAGCATTGCTGGTTAAGAAATACCATTTATTTGCATAATTCTTTGAAATGTGTTTCACTTAGGATGCTCTCAGTTACAAATAGTAAAACTACTACTCAGAATTGTTTAAACAATGAAGGAAACTTATTGGTTCATGTAACTGAGAAAAGTACACAGGCAGCACTGGCTTCAGGAGAGGCTCGGTGCCGCCAAGGACTGGGTTTCATTTCGTCTGTTTCCTCTGCCTTCTGCTACTTATTCCTGAAGGCTGGCTTCCTTGATAACTTGCAGCAGCTCCCTGGACTGCCTCATTCAGGTCCCGCAAGAATGAGAGAATCCCTTCATTCTCTGCAAAAGTCCCGAGACTATCTTTGATTATGGTGGCTTAGGTCATATAGCCATTCCTCAGTCAATTTCTGTGGCCAAGAAATGTGGAATGCACTGATTGACTTAACCTAGGTCAGAGCTGTACCCCTGAAGCCAGAGATTGAGTCAGCTTCCTTGGAACTGTTTTGATCTCTAGAGGGAAGTCTGTCGGGAAAGGGAAAACAGATGCTACATGTCCACTGCAGAGTGCTTAGCAGAGCATATTCAATCGTTTCAATATCAGTTGTTTGTTGAGCATCTGCCAGACACCAAGCACTGTATTGTCTTTGCCATCAAGGAAGAGCTGGGCCCTGGATGCTCTCCAGTTGAAACTGCTGGAGGTATATGGGGTAGGTGGATGCAAATTATTTTAAAAGATACTTTCCCAGAATCTGGGGGTTAACATTTGTAATTAGAAAAAAATGGATGCTAATGAGTTTTTAATAATCATATAATAGGATCTTGGTTTTACCTTATTTAAGAGAAAGTATCTCTCTTAAATCAACCAGTTTCCCATTGTGATACAGTCTGAAAATTTTGCATTTCTCTCATGTCTTTGGCCCAAATAACTTTTTGTTTAAATATGAATTCAATAGTGAGTTAGTGGGAGAACTGCCTCCCTGTTAATAGCTTTTGTCACTGTGCTCTAGTTTTATTTAACCTGCTCTGGAGGAGTCCCATACAGTTCTAAAGCCAGATCTGCTTGGCTTGTACACTTTCTACCAGCGAAGTGCTAATACTGGCCACGGATCTTGCGAGTTACGTGCCTCGGTGTTATGGGATATATCTTACATATTACAATTATGTTAAGTCTCTTGTTCTCTGATACACATGCTTCCCTAAATCAAGATTTGGAAAAGAATTGGTAGTGGGGTCACATTGTCAAGAGACAGTGTCTTTCTCACTCTCATCTAGCAAATGTTATTTGAGCTAAACTAAAATTTTCCATGAGAATCAAATGCATTTAATGATGTTAAAACCTTATTTACATATTTGCAATATGTTTGATGGTAGCTATCTTATAAAAATTTTTTTGAAAGATTCTAAAATTAGCATTTTTCATTTTAAGAACATAGATGAGTGTTCCTTTCTGTAGTCCACATGCTCTTCAGTTCTTCCTTGACTAAGGCACTAGCATAGTACCTTGTACCTAGTACGTATTTAGCCAGTTTTAGTAGATTGTTTTAGTTCCTTTGGATTGAATTGAAAATTGTACTAGTTTACCAAAGTTTCTTTTAAATGTTTATGTTTTTATTTAAATGGAGATTTATGAAATCATCAAATTGATTTATTGGCTAAAAATTAAAGAAAGTTAGTCTAATTCTACCTTAAAAGTGTTTTAAATATTCAGTATAATTCAGAGTTATTACAGTTTATTTGAAGTTGCCTAATTAAACAAGATTTCTAGCCACAAATGAATGTTAAATATAAATGTTCTCTTAGGGGAAAAAATAGTGAATTGAATATTTAAAATAGTTTATCAATATTTATGTATTTCACAGTACATGTGGAATCCCTGTTTTTGTGGACCAAGAGTTAAAAGCAAAACAGAAATTAACCTCGATTGTTGGATAAGAAAATACAACACTTTACACAGTGTTTGCATTTTTTGTTTAGGAACAGATGTTGTCATTGTGAAAAATGGGAGAAGAATATGCGGAACAGGAGGTTGTTTAGCCAGTGCACCTTTACATCAAAACAAAAGCTACTTTGAATTCAAAATTCAGTCCACAGGTTGGTATAATGGTACTTTACTATTAAAAGTCCTAATTGTTCTAAATATTAGGAGTAATTTTCAATAAATGAAAAAGATTAATGACGTAATAGAACACCAAACTCTGTAGAAGACCTTTTTCTTCTACCTCTTGTTGTGTGATCTTGGTTTAATTAGTCAATTTAGTTAAATTAGGTTCAGTTTTCATCTCATCTATAAAACTGAATTGCAGGAGCTAACCCTCCTGGCTCATGTAAGCTGTGTGTATGAAAGGGTTTTAAAGACAAGACAGCGTAAGGCACTGGCATTATTATTAATATAATTAATTATTAACGGCAGCTGGATGCACCATTTCATTTGGTCAAGCATATAAGGTATAGACTCTTGCTACTTTATCTTAGGATAAAATCATTTTTATGATCCTGAGTTTTTCACTTAACTCTTGTTAAGATACCCTGATTTAGTGAGTGTCTTCCGAAGCAATCAGCAGATTTAGAGTTCTGATAGAAGTCTAAAGTCTATACTTCTCTTTAAAAGTTTATGGAGTCTCTTGAATTGTATAGCAGTTCTATGTGAGTATTATATTAATGTGGCAGTATTGGATGTGGGGAAATTTTTTTTGAAGCTTTATTATAAAGAAACTTCTAGGGGAATATGGCATGAGTAATATAGGTATAGAACAGGAAAACTAGTGTAGAGTAAACCTATTCTTACTTAACTAGCTTGAATGATATAAAACATCCCTCTGGGACTTGTTTTTTAATTTAATTTTAAATACTGATTTTCTGAAGTATATGAAGTAAATAGGAATCTATCCTCCATCTCATTCTTTTATAAAGTAGCTGCAAAATGTCTCTGGTTACTGTAATCTTCTCAAGTATAACATACTTGTTTCTTGAGAGAAGCAAATATTTTTTGAGCCTTAAATCTAATACAAATTTTTATGTGGATTTCCCATTAAGAATGGTACCCTCAGTGATGTCCCTGGAATAAATGCACTGTTAGAGTTTGTAGCATTGACGTCTCAATGAAAGCTTGAGGCAGTTATGCCAAAATGTGTCACAGCATGCACAGTTCTTTAGGAGTAAGGAGACTCTGTAACCCCGTCTAGAACTGTTGTCCCATGGAATTAGCAATCACTTCCTGTCACTCTTAAAATTGTCCCACTTTGGAGGATAGATTCTCTACTCAGATGTTTTAGATGTCAGGACAGTGAAGTCCAGACCTGCAGCTTCCTGATGGTCTCACTCAATCCAGAAAAATTAATTGATTGACAACACTGTCTCCAAGCCTTCTTCCATTGACAGAATTTCTCCTAACTGCTTTTGATAAAAACTGAGAAGGAGACAGTTTGAGACAAAATCCAGAGCTCTAGGTATTCTGTTTGGCCAGTTAAGAGGAAAGCTACTTGTTTTAAAAGTCAGCTTAGACCAAAAGGCTTTAAACTCACTGGCTTAAGGTATTGGGTAAGAAAATGATTTTACACTTTATCCTTAATTTTCTCCTCTCCATAATATTTACCAGATCATATATTATAGATGCAAAGACTAAAGATGATAATTTCCCACTTCTCAGAGGTAGTGCTTAAAATAGAACCCCAGGCCCTTTAAATTCAATGTGTAGCTTTTTAAAAATGTTTTTTAGAGAATAATGATGATGATAATAGCTAGTATTTTTTGAAAAATACTTATTCTGTGCTTTTCTTTCCCATTTTTTTGTTGAATACTTACACCATTCCAAGTGCTTTACTTGGATTATCTTGCTGTATCTTAAAATAACCTTGTGAGGTGAGTACTGTTGGAATCCACAGTTCACAGGTAAGGAAGCAGAGAGAGGTTAAGCGACTTGCCCAAGATGACGTAGCTAAGTCAGGACTTAAAAGTAGGCCATACAACTTCAGGATCCACTCTGTATCTCCCAGGCTGTACTACATCTGCAGAGAACATAGTTTAGTTTGCAAAACTACTTTAAAAAGATTTTTTTTTAAAGATTAACAAATAATAGTTTAGTGATAATATGCCACTTCTTTTAAAAACAATGTACACTCTCATTCCTTTCATGTTTGTATTCTTTAGATTTGGGGGGCATTTAAACTATTATATTTTTAGGAATCTGGGGTATTGGCGTTGCAACTCAGAAAGTTAACTTGAATCAGATTCCTCTTGGCCGAGATGTGCACAGTCTGGTGATGAGAAATGATGGAGCCCTGTACCACAACAACGAGGAGAAAAATAGGCTGCCAGCAAACAGCCTTCCACAGGAGGGAGACGTGGTGGTGAGTTTTCTTGTGGAGTTGTTTTCCACCATAAATTATTAAACTTAAACTATTTTTAGTATATATAGTTTTGCCTGGGAGTTTGTGGTTTGAATTCCAAAATATCAGGATTGGATCTAATGAGATGGTACATTTTCCAGTGTGGATGCTGCTGCCTTACCTAACTGCCTTCTGCTTTCACTATCTGCCGGGATAATCACTGTGAGCCCTTATTTCCATTCAGGAGAATTAATGACAGGTTGTCTGCTGATTATCATTTTCTGCTTCTCTCATATCAGAGAAATCTTGGCCCACATTTTTAAAAGTTTGCTGACCCTCGTTTTAGAAAATATTAGATATTTTTTGCAGCTGGAGATCTCTTAGAGAAAATTTTGACATTTATTACTTAATTTGTTATGAACTTCTGTTAAAGAATTACAGCATTTTATCAGGAGTGTTGGTGCTCATTAAACTTAATCTTGTTAAACTTCCTTTACTTCCAGAACTCTTCAAAGAACTGGACTCAAAATCCTAAGGCTTGATTGTAGGAAAGTTTTTTGGAAAGCAAGGGATAGAAAGAGTTATGTATTATTAAGACTTCTCTATTTTTATTCCCAACTAGATATATTTAAGTCTTTACCAGAGCCACCCTGTTGAAAGTGTAATCCAAAGATCCCTTTCTGTCTTTTCCACATACTTCTCTCATATGGTGTTATCCGAGAACCTTATACACTGATATTAGCTATTGATTGAGAACAGAGTCCTTGGGTCTCCTTTAGCAAAGGTGCCCTTGGGTTCCTGGATCTGGTACCAAGTTGAAAGGAATCTGTAAATAATGAGGGGAAGTTTCTAATAATAAGATGACACAGACTAGGTAAATCCAGGTTACTGAATTGAAGAAATATACAGTATTTTGCAGAGAATGAAGAAAAATCAAAAATTAAGATTTTTAATTATGGTCTGAGCTTCTCTTTTCTGCCATTTAAAAAATATGAAGAACACTTAGTTTTTAAATAGGTAAATTGTTGAAAATGTTTTTTTCCTAAATTGACAAAAGGAAAAAGGAGAAAAAAGGCATAAACCATTTTTAAAATCTGCTTTTCCCGTTCTTCTTTTTGACTAGTTGGTTCTGTATTTGTAGATCATTACCAGATGTCCATAATCTGGAACACCCTTATTCAAATGGTTATTTCTTAAGAAAGTCTTGAAGTCAAGCTGAAGCTGTCAACCTGTTTACACTAAAAGATGAAATTCAGACATAAGAAAGGATAATCAGTGATAAATGTTTTTCTTTGTTGATGTACTGAACTTCTGTGTTTTATTCTTGCCTTCCTATCTCATTCATTGAAATGACGGATACCACAAATTGACGGATTTAAGAATGTCATTTTTAGTCTGTCAGCATTATTAAATTAGATTTTGAGTTTTCATGCCCATTCTGATAAAAGGAGGACTAAAAAAAATGAAATATGTGCAGAATGGAAAAAAGTAAAACATCACCCTACCATATTGACTTTATCTTCCTAGTTCAAACTCTTGAGAACAAATTTCACCAAATTGCTAACAGTGGCATAGGAAAAGTAGAATGGATTATAAGACAGGAAAAACATTCTCATATGTGTAGAACTTCAGTCATATACCATTCTCTGAGGAGAAATCAAGAAGAATAAGCTTCTAACATCCAACCAAATGATTATATTCATACAATAATCATACAGCACCAAAAGGGCCTACTACAGCACTAGGAAGGCATATGTGAAACAACAGCTTATTCTTATTTTTTCCTTTTATATATAATTTTGAAAAGTGCAAATTACATTCTAAAATTGCATTTTTCACTTTAATTCTAGAGAAGTTTTATACACATACTATGTAGTAATAATAATAATAATAATAGCAAACACTTCTCTAGCATTAATTATGGACCCGGCACTGTTTTAAGTGCCTGTCAGGGATTAAATTGTTTAATCCTCATAATGACCCTGTGAAATAGGTAGTAGTAGTATCACATTTTACAGATTAGGAGAAGTTAAGTAACTTCTTGTATGGGGTGATCCCAAGATGGTAATACAGGCAGTCTAATTTCAGAGTCTGGTCACTGAACCTGCAAACAGTTATTGATAAATGCATGGAACACGTCAGATTTTTTAGTAGTATTATGACAGATTCAAACCTAGTTTCTAGATCACATAAAAGGACAGATTAAGTTAGAGAATACCTGAACTAAACTCTGCTGGTGGGGATGGGGGTTCTCACATCCTTCCTCACTTTCGCTGGTATTGGGATTTTGCTGTTATGCTGGAGGTTTGGGTTTAAAACTTGCTTGCAATAGGTTATGCTGCCACCGGGTGGTGGAGGGTGTCTAGATTACAACCTACTGGTCTGAGGGGCTAGTTTTCCTATAGTCCTATAAAGAGAGTAACACACTTTGTTTTTTATGTAGTTTTGCTTTTGTTTTTTAAATGAAAACAGACCTCTTAATTAAAAATCTAATCCTAGCCATCAGTTAGCTGTATTATATTTAAATACTTAAACTGAAATGAAACAAAGGCAATCTGTTTATCTTTCTCAGTATTCCTTAACTATTAGGAAATCATTGTTTAACCTAACCCTGGCTTTGCTGAGGTTTGAGGAGAATCTTTTTTGTGCGTGTGAGGAAGATTAGCCCTTAGCTAACATCCGTTGCCAATCCTCCTCTTTTTTACTGAGGAAGACTGGCCCCAAGCTAACATCCGTGCCCATCTTCCTCTACTTTATATGGGACGCAGCCACAGCACGGTTTGATAAGCGGTGCATCTGTCCATGCCTGGGATCAGAACCTGCGAACCCCGGGCCACTGAAGCGGAGCGCACAAACTTAACCACTATGCCACCGGGCCGGCCCCAAGGAGAATCTTTCATAGCACTTAACTTGTAACAGCAGCCTTTGCTGTCTTACTGGCAAGTGGGGGAGTCAAGACTAGATCATCTGTAAGATCTTTTTCTATCTTTAAAAAGCTTTAACGATGATATAATTTATCCTCAGTCAGAAATCCTCGAAGTGGTTGCTTCTTGGTCTGTGATTTATTGAAAGCACTCTGCTGTCTATTCTTAATTCTTCAAAGGAAAGCTCTCTTTTTATAATCAGTTAGTAACTATTATATAAGTTTTTACAGAGAGTTTTAAAAGTTTTAAAGTTCTAAATTGCATGGCAATTATGAATAAGTATTCTGAAGCCATACTGCATGGGTTTAAATCCCAGCTCTGCCACTTCCTAGCTGTACAACCTTACGTAAATTATTTAATCTCTCTATGCTTTAGCTACCTCATCTGTAAAATGGAGATAATAATAATACCTATCTTATTGTAGGATTAAATGAGTAAATATGTGCCTAGAATAGTGCTAAGTGTTTTCCAGCATTTTAATAATAATAATAATTATTAATTGTGATTTTTGTACCATTAATGTACAAAGTAATATATTTTTATTCCATTGTCTTTTAAAAAATCTTTTGAGCTGTTTTTGTGTTTTTCGACTTGATACTAATTACCAATTATATTCAGTTGTGAATACCAGCTTTACCTTGGTAATACACTTGACATATTTGAAACCAAGGTAAAGAGATAGAGAAATGTGTGATTTCTTTGGGGAAGTAAGTTGTATAAAGACACAACTTCACAACTTGGAAACAGTGACAGATAGTAAGCCCTAATGGTGACAGTTTCATTGTTTTCCCCCTTAAGATCAAATTCTACATATAGAGTTTTCTGTTTGAGTTTAAAAGGTCTCCATTCACAGTACGTGGTACTTTGTTTTGTTGTTAGTGCTGTCGAGTTAATTCTGACTCCTGGTGACCATGTGTACAGCAGAGCAGAGCCCTGCCCGGTGTTTTTGTGCCATCCTCTCATCTTCCGGTGCTGTATCAGACAGTGCTCCACTGCTAGTCACAGGGTTTTCATGGCCAGTTTTTTCGAAAGTAGGTAACCAGGTCCTTCTTCCTAGTCTGTCTTGGTCTGGAAACTTGGCTGAACCTGTCCACCCTGGGCGACCCTGCTGCTATTTGAAATAGCAGTGGCATAGCTTTAGACATCACAGCTACACGCAGCCACCAGAGTATGACAACCGACAGACGGGTGGTGTGGTTCCCTGACCAGGAAACAAACCCAGCCTGCGAAAGTGAGAGCCCTGAATCTTAACCACTAGACCACCAGGGCTGGCTATACAGGCTTATATCATCTTAATATTCAAAATATGAAATCCAGGTTATCTGGATATAATACTAGAATTTAAACTGATGTCATTTGTTTTACTTCTAATGTGGACTCTTGGGATTTTACCTTTTTCCCCCACTAATTTTTATAGCTCAATTCAAGTAGAATTCTATTAAATTGTAAACTCTTGATGAAAGCTTTTGTGACCCTTTGCATAGTTTTGTGTATTTCCATGCTTCTCAGTCAGTGCTTTCTGACTATTCAGGTTTTTATGAAACATTTATATTTTAACCCTTTTAATATTTTCTTTCCTTCTCAGGGTATTACATATGACCATGTAGAATTAAATGTATATTTGAATGGGAAAAACATGCATTGTCCGGCATCAGGTATACGAGGGACAGTGTATCCAGTTGTTTATGGTAAGCTAAAATATTTCTGAATATTATTAGATATATGTTAACTTTTGCTTGGAATTTTTACTAACTTTATAACTATCATTCAGAAGTCTGGACAAGTTAATAAGGACCTTTTTATGTGAAATGTACTCAGTAGGATATCAATCCCACATTGCAGGACTAAGGACAGTTTTTATTCCCCATATATTTAAAAAAAAAACTTGCTAAATAAAATGATTATATGTAAATATACAATGACTATTCCCTTTTTTATCATGTAGTCTTATATTCTAGACAGTTCCAAAAAACTTCACTGAATTTACAAAGATCTTTTGGCCAGTTTTAAGGGAGAATTAGATGACCAGGAAATGTAATTGTAAAGAATATTTTGGAACTAGGAATGGGAGTTTTATGTAGATTGAGCATTAGTTACCTTTATAAAATTACCCAAATTTAAAACTCTTCCAAGAGGAGTTATGACTTAAAATAGTTTCATATTGATGTTTTGCATTTGATAGCCATGTATGTATAAGTAATACAGTTTCTGTACGACTGTGTCACTCCAAGAATTGGGTTTCTAAAGAGGTGACTCTATACCACTTAATTACTCTAGTTTATATTATAGAGAATTTCAAACATATATAGAAGTAAAAAGAACAGTATAATGAACTCTCATATACCCATCACCCAGGTTCAAACAATTATCAATCTGGAGCCAGTCAGGTTTCATCTACTCCCTAATGCTTCTGTTCTTCACCTTCTCTCCTTGGGTTATTTTGAGGCAAATGCCAAACATTATATTATTTTATTCGTTAATACTTTATGTGCATCTCTAAAAAGTAAGGGGTCTCCTCTTATAAAAAATAACAAACTTGGGGCCGGTCCAGTGATGTAGTGGCTAAGTTTGTGTGCTCCACTTCAGCGGCCCAGGGTTCACAGGTTTGAATCCCAGGTGCGGACCGACGCACCACTCATCAAGCCATGCTGTGGCAGTGTCCCACATACAAAATGGAGAACACCGGGCACAGATGTTAGCTTAGGGCCAATTCTCCTCAGCAAAAAGAGGAAGATTCGGGGCTGGCCCAGTGGCGTAGCAGTTAAGTTCGCACTTTGGCAGCCCGGGGTTCGCTGGTTCAGATCCTGGGCGCCGGCCGACGCACTGCTTGTCAGCCATGCTGTGGCAGCATCTCATATAAAGTAGAGGAAGATGGGCACAGCTGTTAGCCCAGGGCCAGTCTTCCTCAGCAAAAAGAGGAGCATTAGTGACAGATGTTAGCTCAGGGCTGGTCTTCCTCACAAAGAAAAAAGAGGAAGATTGGCAACAGACATTAGCTCAGGGCCAATCTTCCTCACCAAAAACAAATAAACAAAAATAACAAACATAAGCACAGTGTCTTTATCACTCTATCCTGCTTTATTTTTTATGTTATCAACTTTAAATCAATAGGTATATGATTTTTCTGCCTTTGGTTTTAGTAGATCTAAGAATATTTTCTCATTTAACTACAGTAAGTTCTCAGATTTGAGCCATAATAAAAACTAATTATTAACTTTTTTGTAGTAATTTACTAGAAAAGTAGCAGTGTTAGTGATGACAGACTTTGGGATGTCAGAAAAGTATACAATAACAAATATGAATATTTAGTAATATGATAATAACCAAAGCCTGTGCTTTACTTTTTTGTTAAGGTTTTTATTAGTCTTCTTTTCTCCTAAAAATTACTTTTCAATGATTTTACCTTCTGTGTCTTTACATATAAAAGTGTATTTTTAAACTCCATTTAGGTTAGTTTCCTTGCCATAAGGGGGAAGCCTAAAAGCAATTCCTTTATCTACCTAAATAAATAGAAATGTAGCTTAATATTCTAAATAGTTTGAGAAATGAAATAAATATCAGTAGAATGACTGAGTTATACAAATGAATGTAGCAAAATTTTATTCTAAATTATTTCTGATTCAGCATTATTTTCTAATGTAGTCAAGTTATAGATAGTAAATTATATAAAGCATATTTCATAAATTGAAATTGATAAATCAGTCCAATTAAACCAAATATTTTAATAGTCTGGTACTATCAAAGATAAAAATAAAACTTAAATTCCCTCACCCTTTGTCCTCCATCCCATCCCTAATCCTGGATCAATCCAGTCATTCATTTTGTCAGTTCTTAACACAGCCTATGGAGAGAAAAAACTGTAACACTGCAGAAAAGCGTTCTTACGAAGTTATGACTTCTCGCCTAATCGAAGCTCTCGATATTTTTGGCAGTCTTTTACATCTCTGCACATTCCAGACCTCACCGTGCCTCTTGAATTCCCTATTCACTCTCTGCAGATGATCTTCCCTTCTGCTTTATAAAGAAGCAGGCTATCATAGTGAACTCCAGCTTCCCTCCCTTACCTTCCTGAAGCTTTTCTGGATCGACTCTCATCTTGCCTTCTTTCCATCCCGTCTCAGAGAAAGTGGTACCCTTCACGTCAAAAAACTCAGTCTATAGTATTGATTTCAAACTCCCCCACTCTGGGACTTCACTTTGTCAGTTATTTCATCTATATCTCATGTCATCAACCTCTCTCTTCAATGCCTGTAAACAATCTGGGTCATTCTCATCCCCAAAAACCTTCCCTTAAACTCGTACCCCTCACTAGCCCTGTGTTGACCCTTCTCTGTGGCCACGTTTCTTGTCAACTAGCCCTCACTACTCTCGTTTTTATATTGTTCATTTGTTCTTCAACCTGGTCTGGCTGCCTTACCACCGCTTCACTGAAACCACCCTGGTTAAAATCACTAGTGAATGTCAAATCTAGTACTTAACTTTTTTTTGGCATTTATTGTGAGATATAAAATATTTAGTAACGTGCATTAAACATACCCGTGCAGTTTAACAAATAGCTATAAAGTGAACACCCATGTAATTACCACAGTCAAGATAATGAACATATTCATCACCCCTAAAAGTTTTCTCCTGCTCCCTTATAATCCTTCCTGCTCACCTCTCCCCACCCCAGCTCCAACCAGGCACCACTGATCTGCTTTCTCTCACTACAGATTGTCTTGCATTTTTAGAGTATTATATAAACAGAATCATACAGTTTGTACTTTTTTTTTTGGTCTGGCTTCTTTCACTCAGTGTAATTATTTTGAGATTCATTTATGTTGTAGCATGTATCAATAATTCATTTATTTTTATTGCCAAGTAGTATAGTTCTTTGTGTGAATATATCACAATTTATTTTGCCCCTCACCTGTTAATGGATATTTAGGTTGTTTCCAGTTTTTGGCCATTATCAATAAAGCTACTATGAACATTCTTGTAAGTCTTTGTATGGATATATGCATTCCTTTCTCTTGAGTAAATGCTGGTAAAAACGTGTAGAAGCTGAATAAGGCCTGCAGTCTGGTTCACAGTATTGTATCAACGTCAGGTTTCTGGTTTTGATATTGTACTGTAGTTACATAAGATGTCAGCACTGGGGGAAGCTGCATGAAGGATACACAGGACTCTATTATTCTTGCAACTTTCTGTGAATCTATAATTTTTCAAAATAAAACATTTTTTAAAAAGTAATACAGCTTAATTGTATAACATTGAGAAAATATAGGTTGGCAAATAATGAAAAAGTTAGAATTACCCATAGTCACACCATCTAGAGATAATTATTAATATTTTGATGTATATATCCTTTCAGTGTTTTTGATAGATTTTGTTTTGCATTGTGGCTATTTTTAGATCCAGTAGGATCATGTTTTGTAACCTGGACAACAGATATGTTTATTCTTCTTGCCAATTGACATTATGGTATTATGGAAATAGTTTATTTTATAATTATGTATTCATTCAGTTTAAGGGTGTTTGCTTCTAATTTATTTTCTTTCTTTTTCTATCTCTAGTTGATGACAGTGCAATTTTGGATTGCCAGTTCAGTGAATTTTATCATACTCCTCCGCCTGGTTTTGAAAAAATATTATTTGAACAGCAAATCTTCTGAATGTGTTTGTTTTTGAAATTTGTATTTCTGCACTGTTAAAAGTGTTTACCATTTAATAAAGCTTTACCTGACCTATAAATGAAAATATATTCTTAAGAATATGCTTGTTAATGTTGTTTAAGAAACCAGTATATTCAATATACCACCCAGAAGTTGTGATTTAAAATACTTATGTTTTGTGATATGAAATCAGCATTTTGGGCAGTTTATTTAATTCTTATTTAAATAATATAACTATGGGTTTAACAATGTTAAGTGGAAATATGTATATTGATATTTAAAAGGGAATCTTTCTTACATAAAATATGTTTTTTGATAGAGATGTAGAGTTGGGTGGGCTTTTTGTCATTCTGAAGTTTAGTCCTCATAGCTATTTTAAGTCTGCAGTTCAATAATTTTGTGTCTCAGTGTCCTTTTTTATATAAAGTAAAACAAAGTGACAGAAATTTATGTTATTGTCAACTTCATTTTTGGCGATATATTTACTGTAAAATGTACCACTTCAAATTTAAATTGCTTATTTTGTTTGTATGTCACTGCTTTTGATTTGCTTCGTGAAAGGAGATAAGTGTTTTAGTAGTTGTCAGAGCGTTTTATTGAAGACCGTCATGCTGTGTTACTTCAGTCCCAGAGGGGTAGTGGTTACTTGGTGGTGTGGTGTACACTGGCAGACATGCAGAATAGTACGATGCTTTCAACGTAAACGTAAATGGGATTATTCTTTTAAAGACTTTTATTTAAATGTGTGTTTTTCTATAAAGAATAATAAAATAATAGTAATTAAGGAGTGTCCAGTACTATATTAAGCACCTGTTTTTCCTGTTTTGTTAATTATACAGTAAATTCACTTCACCCTTGATTATTTCAGAAGTTCAGAGATAAGTGAATCCTTTCCACGACCCTTGAGCCTTTGCCTGGTTTTCCGTAAGAATTGCTGTCCTTTAGTTAGCACCCTACTAACCTGAACTATCACTGTACGAATCGTTGGTACAGGCCCTTTTCCAATGAGCATGCCAAGGGTGCATACATGTCACTCCTTTATCGGCAGGGAGCAGTAGGTTGTACAGGGAAAACGTGGCATTAGAATGGAAGGAGATCTGAATTGTAGTTTTGCCACCTAATCCCATTATCTCCTCAGGCAAGTTCTCAGTCCCTCTGAGCCCAGGTTCCCTATTATAAAAGGGATAATCATACTTACTTGGTAAGATTCTGTAACTAGTTAAATAAAGTAATATATGTAAAACACCTTAATCATCATAGACACTTAATAAATGTGTATTCCTTACTGACTCTAAAAACAGTGGTTTTCCGCATCAGCATCACCCGGGAACTTGTTAGAAATGGACATTCTCAGGCCCCATTCCAGGGCCACTGAATCAGAAACTGCTAAGGATAGTGCCCAGGAATCTGTGTTTGAACAAGCCCTTCAGGTGACTGATACATGCTCAAGTTTGAGGACCACTGCTCAGGAGAGAATTCTTTGAAAATGACTGCCTACTATAAATTTCCTGAGGATTTAAGACAAACTGTTTTTAACCCCTGGACAAGAGAATCCTGCACAATATTTATTTATTGTTTATTTGGTTGGCAAAAACGTGCTTTGAAAACAGAGATATACTTGTGTAACATTTATTTACATAAATCTCAAACTTTACTTCTGAAGGTATATAGAATTGAACTAACTGTATATTATTTATGCATTTTTGTCTTTCTCTCCTACTAATTTTAATTCATAAAGAACTTGCTTACTTGGGAAAGCAAATTAAAATTACTGTTTGCTGTCTTTATAATGTTATCTACCTCTTAGTTATTTTTTTAAAGGCCAACCTTTTTTCCCCATCATATTCTTTTCTCAAAACTTATCTTTTCTGTCTCTAATCATACAGAATTGACACAATACTAAAAATAATATATGAGTTGTGTCCATGGCCACAGTTTGATGAAGTCAAGATGTATTTTTAGTCTGTAGGTATCTAATCCCTCTTGGGAAAATTACCTCCCCAAAACCTATAACCTCCATCTAATCTTGAGAAAAACATCAGACAAATTCCAGTAGAGGGGCATCCTACAAAATACTTGAGCAGTACTCTTCCAGACTGTCAAGGTCATCAAAAACAAGGAAATTCAGAGAAACTGTCACACCCAAGAGGAGCCCAAGGGGACATGACAAGTAAATGTAATGTGGGATCCAGGAACACAAGAAAGACGTTAGGTAAAAACTAAGAAAATCTGATAAACTATGGACTTTAGTTAATAATGTATCAATATTTGTTTATTAATTGTAACAAATGTACCATACTGATGTAAGATGTTAATAACAGGAAAAACTGGGAGGGGATATATGGGAACTCTCTGTACTATCTTAATTTTTCTGTAATCTAAACTGTTCTAAAAAATAAAGTCTATTAAAAAATTACATTGAACTAGGAGAAATTTAAAAATGAAGCCTTTCGTGAAGCCAATAGAATATTAGTACTGTGTATACTCATAGCTGAAATATTTAATGATAGCTAAATGGAGACGTAGAGGAAACATCAAACATTCTTGTATATTAATACGCAAAGACCTGCATTTGTTCCTGGCTGAAGAAAGAGTGTCCACCGTTTTGATTCTGTATATTACAAAAATCCATTTGTTCATAGTGTAGTTTTTCATACTCAGATTGAAGATTAATCAATGATATGCAGTATGAAGGGATTTGCAATGTTAGCTATGCAAAACAATGAAAATCTTGTAATCAGTTTATATATTACAAAGCAGAAAAAGAGAATTTTGCTTTTAACTAACTGCCTTTGGCTCATCAGTTAAGATTATATGAATATATTTTCAGCTTGGATTACAAACTTATTAATTAAGAATGGTATGAAATACAGTTTGAATTAAGGCTTTTCTAAATCATTAACAAAAACAGACACATGCATATATTGTTGCTCACATTGCTTGTTTTTCCTGTATGTTTACTTCCTAATGTAAGTCTAGATGTGGACCAGCAAAAGCATAGCTGGAAATGTGAGTGAAACCTTGGACGAATCTTGATAAAATACATCAAATCAATAACTTCTTTAAGATATTGCAAAAATAGTAGATATGATCGTGAGAAGAAAATCTGTAATCTAGAATTTCCCTGTACCCAGATATGATCAAGCATAGTACTCACAAATGAAATATAATCACTTATGTTAATTTCCATTATTTATGGAACCTGGCAGGGAAATACTGATGGAGGTATTGGGCTGTTTATGTGAATGAGTGGAAACATAGTAGTAGAATCAATTAACTATTGTTCTTCCATTTACTGAATAAGATAGACTCCCTTTCGACTTGCTTTTTTAAAATAACTGGGACCAAATTAATGAAATAGTGGATATAAACACAGAAAAATGTTAGATATAATTAGCAATATAAATGAATCACAGCATTTATCCAAGAGTTCTGCAGAAATTTAAAGGAAAAATTATCCCAGTATTGGCTGAAATGTGTAGTTTGTAGTGGCATAGGAATCATTACAATGTAGTCATTCAACAATTGAATCATCTATGTGTTGTGTGTCATAAATACTTAAACAAGATAGTCCCTGCCCTCACGGAACTTTGCTAATTGTAATTTATTCATAAGTATGGCTCTGGATCCAAGATATATTGATAAATGAAAAAAGCAAATTGTTAGACATTTGTATGCATAATATTACCCACTAAAAACAACACAACAGAGGCCAACCTGGTGGTGTAGTGGTTAAGTTTGCACACTCTGCTTCAGCAGCCTGGGGTTCATGGGTTCAGATCCTAGGCCTGGACCTACACACCATTCATCAAGCCATGCTGTGGCAGTGTCCCACATACAAAATAGAGGAAGATTGGCACAGATGTTAGCTCAGGGACAATCTTCCTCACCAAAAAAACAAAAAACAAAAACCCCACCACCAACAAAAACTATAGAGCCTTATATATAAGAAAAAGCGTGTAGTAATATACACCAAAATGTTATATCTTAGAAATAAAATTAAGGGAACAATCTCTTTTATATTTATCTGACAAATTTTTTACAATAACCATCTATTGTCTTAGGAATAGAAAAATAATTTTAAAAAATAAGAGAAAAGACTGACTCTGGAGGAAGCCCTGTGTACCTGAGAATGGTGAATTTTACGTCCACACCTAACAATCTAAAAAGCTGTGGTAGAATTCAGTTACTTAATTACAGAATACATTGGGTTTCATGGCTGTTTATTTAAAAGGATTCAGAAATTTTAGTTGATGCCATGCCAGGCACAAGTATCAATTTAGGGAGGTATTATTAAAGCCACATGTGGAGTAGACCAGTTCTAGTAGACACTGCACTTTAAAAGGACATTGATAAAACAGTGAAGACCACCAGGCTGCTGAGGGTCTGCATAATTAATCCTTGAATGAATGAATGAATAAGCCTTGAGGACCCTGGGAATGTTAGAAGAAAAAATCCACTGGGCTATTGAAGCCACAGTGACTTGTGAAATGCTCATCATTATAAGGAGACTAGAAATAAAGCCAAAAAAAATCGATAGATTTAGGTGTGTGATTCTCATTAGCGTATTTCAGGAGAGACGATCATAGATGTGCTTCAGATATCTGATGGTTCATCGCTTGAAAAAAAAATGGGTAGGTTTGTTCTCTCTTGCGCTGGAGGCACAATTATTGGAAGGTACAGGGAAGCAGATTTTAGTTTAAGATGGGAAAGAACTTTCCTATTAGTTCATTGCTGAAATTGCTGCCTTGTAAAGAAATGAACTTCTGGTCCCTGGAATTGTTCTAACAGCTGTTTTAAAATGTAGGTTTTATTAATATTCAGGTATGGTGAGGCAACAGATGAGAAGACTGCCATTGAAAAAGATAATTTGTTACAGTTCCCAAGAGGAGAGGCACACCACCCCACACAGGAACACACAGGGAAGCACTGGGGTTGGTCAGGAGGCAGAAGGAGCAGGGGCTGGCCAGAGGCCAACTGAAGCCTTCCATGGGCAAGACAGGGTAAGCATACTTAAGGTGGGCTAGTTTGAATCATTTCAGCAGGCTCTGGGGATAGGGCCTGTCCCGAGTTGTCTGGTACCTGGCCCTGGAGTGATTAGGACAGGGAATCTTGACATGGAGTGTAAGAGGCAGAGAGAGGAGGCAAGGGCTCTGGATTAGTTGGTTTGCAAAAGAAACACAGGCTCCTGGGGCGAGTCGTTTGCTGTCTCTAGAAATTAACTAACCCTGCGTGGGGCAGTCCCTCCCCTGTCAGTAAGGCCCCAGATGCCCGTGCAGCAGGAATACAGAAAACATGAAAATATAAATAATACACAGGCTAGATGACTATCCCAGAGATCTCGTAAATATGGTTCCTGCTTGGTGAGAGCCTGAACTAGATGTTTTCTAAAACTCTGTGATTCTGATTCACCCAGACTGTTGTCAAGTCTCCAAACAAGTTAAATTGGAAACAAGGGAATAGGAGATGTAGGATCTCCAGGGATCTATACTAGGACTTGTCATATTAAAATTTGTGTTAATTCTGGAAAGGAAGATGATACTAAAGTTTATTTAGGAATGTAGTGCCAGTTCACAGGGTAAACGAGAGGTGTCACACGGCTCTTTGAGTAGACAGGAGTGACTTACAAGTGATGAACAAGAAACAGATTGTGTATTTGGGGATAAATTGTCAAAACTATGTATATGGTCTCCTAGGTCTTATTTAAGCTCAGACAGAGATCTCTGAAATACCAGTCTAGGGTGTGGTCACAATCAAAATATCTATAAAATGTGTATTATTAGGAATGGCTTTGAAAATTAAGCAAAGAATCTTATCAACCATTATAAGAAACAAGACAGAAAACTCATCTTTCCTTCCTATGTTTGGTTTGCTTATTGTGTTTCAGGTGAAAAGGTGAGCTGAAAAAAGTCCAAGGAAGAATAGCAAAAGTGACCCAGAGAAGGGGGCCCGCTGGACACATAGGCCTGTCAGTCTGGAGGTCAAGACTGAGAAAGAATATTATCCAAGGCTGGCCCCGTGGCATAGTGGTTAAGTTCAGAGCACTCCGCTACAGCAGCCCAGGTTCACGGGTTGGAATCCTGGGCACGGACCTACACCACTTGGCAGCCGTGCTGTGACGGCAACCCACATACAAAATAGAGGAAGATTGGCACAAATGTTAGCTCAGGGCAAGTCTTCCTCAGCAAAAAAAAAGAGAAAGAATACTATCCAAATTTATAAGATCATGGTGAGTATGGATGGGTAGGGTGAACTTGGACTTGCTTATCAAATTCCTGAACACTAATAATTAAGGCAGCAACCCTTGGAACTTAAAAAAGGAATATTTAGAGGCAAAAAGCTTTATGTTATTTTCATGCTGTGTGAGAAATAGGGATTTTTCCACCCAGAGGTGGTATAGGAAGACATAATTTTATTTTATTTATTTATTTTTTTGTGGGGAAGACCAGCGCTGAGCTAACATCTGTTGCCAATCCTCCCCTTTTTGCTGAGGAAGACTGGCCCTGAGCTAACATCCGTGCCCATCTTCCTCCACTTTATATGGGACGCCGCCACGGAATGGCTGACAGGCAGTGCGTCAGCGGGTGCCCGGGATCCGAACTCGCGAACCCCTGGCTGCCAAGCGCGAACTTAACTGCTGCGCCACCGGGCGGCCCCCTTGGAAGACATAATTTTAAAACTGAATTGTTAAGCAAGAAGGCATCTTGGAGACCATTTGACCAAATCCACACTTCACACATGGAGAAAGTGGCCCAAGAGAGATGAGGTGTCTTGGCCAAGGTGACATAGTCAGCAAGATCCAAGTAATTCAGCATTGGTTAAATAAATATAAGCACTTACACTGTCAGGCACTGTATAAAGTTTACTCTACCCTGCCATGTAATTACATAAACCCGTTAACCATTTCTAAAGTCTTCTAAAGGGTTTTTGAAGGAAGCTAGAAATTTAAGAATACATCTTTTATAATGTTGACAGCATGAAAGGCTGTTTAGCAGTCCTACAAAACATATCCTCATACTACTCTCTGAGATAGAACAAAGGCCAGGATAGAACATTTGATAAATTCACATTTGATTACCCCTATTTAGTGGATGGTACCTGTAGAAGTGCCAAAAATGATGAAATAAATATCTGCCTTTTTGGATTATGTGTGACAGCTCTCCATTAGCACAAATAAACAGCAGTTAATGATTCATCCACTGTCATCCCTGGGTTATGTGCAGACACGGAGGTGTGGCCTCAAAGATGGATAATAAGAAAACATTCCTTATGTGGTTTTGTGTTATATTCTTGTAATTAGATTGGACTATGTACACTGAGGCTCAGAAAATTCACGATACTTTAAACTAATGAAGTTTACTACAACCTATCCTCTGTAGTTGGCGTTCCTGAATTTTTTCCTAAATCCTGTTCTCCCATTAAACTCATCTTTAGAAAAGGCTCACAATTTGCTGGATTTTACAGATTCAGACTTTATGAAGATTCAAACTCTGAAGCTCCTTTTTTATATTTTTGTTTTTGAAGGATACTTTAAAGCAAATATAGTAATATAAATTAAATTACAGGAAAAATGTTTAAACTCATCACAAGAACAATTTTCCAACATTTTAGAAGCATATATCTTCCTATGCACAATTGTCACACTAATTATAAAACTGTTTTTGCCTATTTGATAGGGATCTTGAAAAATAAGACTGGCATACTTAATTGGCATAACTTAAGTATTACCTGTAGCTCTTCTTAGAAATGGTGATAGCAACCAAGTCAGCTCTTGAAATCCCAATATTATACATATACAAAATTATACATTCTATATAAATTTTCTTTTTGATTCTTTTGGGAGGACTGAATTTATTCATTCAACAAATATTTTTCAGCATCTACTGCATGCCAAGCATGAGGCTAGGCTAGAGATGCAAAGATGAGTAGGACGGTCTTCTCCTTCAAGGTAGCACATGACTCTGCTCACGTCTCCACAGCGTTTTTGCTCCACTAGCAATAACAGAAGGAAATTATGTAGGCTTGTCTTTTTGAGCATCACAGTGAAAATATTTCATGGTAATAGTAGACCAGAATCCTTCGGATTTTTTCTACACACCTTCGTTTGGGGAATTTGGGTTGTTAAAGAAAATATTTAATTTGAAGATCTCTTTTGTTCCTGCTGCAGAAGTAAATTTTTGAGAAGCAATGATTCGGAACTCTTTATGCCATAAAAAATGGGAAAAATAAAGATTTAAAGGCCACTAAAGGCAGCTCTATGCAAGTACAATTGTTTGAGTAATGATCATAAAAACTCTACATTTGCTTTAATTATTTGAGGAATTGCTTCAATCTTCATTACATATTGATTGTTGAAAAATAACTACTGATTCAGGTTTGATAGATATGCCTTGGAGTAAAAATGGATCTAATATGTTAATACAAATGTATTTTAATGGCTGTTAAAAATTGGCCATTTGGGATTTTGAGGTGATCTGTAGTTTAGCTTTTCCTCTGATCTGTACTGGATCAACACAGTGTTTCCCAAAATATGTTCCAGAGAACCCCAGTTCCAAAGAATGTTAGTAGATATTATACAAAATGGTTCAAGGGCCAACTACTTTAGGAAATACTATGTCTGTTTACTATAGGACTTCAGAGAACCAGCTGGTGACCAAGAGAGGGAGATAGAGCATGCAATATCACCCAAAAAATTAATCAAAGAACTCTTTCTCTTAGGAATGGGGTGCTGTGCAATACTTTGGCAATTGCTCATCTAGTGAATTTAGGAAGGAAAATAATTGAGAGTTGGTTATAGGTATAAATACTGTAACTTGCTTCTGCATTTCAGAGGGACCACAAATGAAGATAAAATTATTGATCATTAACTATGTGCCAGGCACAGTTCTAAAAACTTTATACACATTCACTCATTTAACATTCAGAACAACCTTAGGAGGTAGGTACAATCACCTCCATTTTATAGATGCTGAAACTGTCCAAGAAGTGGCAGAATGAGGATTCACACTCACTCTTCTTAACTACTCCACTATGGCATTTCTAGGATCAGTTGTAGGTCTAACCTTCTCATATCTGTCTACTCTTGCACCAGTGTTCACTGAGTTAATTATTGTCACCTTATAGAATATTTCCATGTCCTATAAGGCTTGTACTCCTTTGTATTCTTGCTAGATTCTGATAGCTATTTCACTTGTTTATTCTTCCAGATAACCTGTAGAATAATTTGTCAAGTTCCAAAAATAAAATAAAAAATCTGTTGGAACTTTGACTGCAATTGTGTTAAAACTCTAATATGAGAATTGACATTTTATGCTATTCAGTCTTCCCATCCAGGAATATGATCTACTTTCAGTCTTCTTTAATCTTGGGTCTTCTTTTATTTCTCAGGCTGTTTTTATAGGTCTCTTCAAGTGCATTTTAACCAACTCAAACTCTCTAGATATGAACCTTTGGGGGAGGGGCAGCCGTCCCAAAACCATCTCAGTCCTCCTGTAATGCTATGGCTTCTCTCCGCATCCCATGATCTAGCCCCTAACCTGTGCTTTCCCTTCTCTACTCCTTGACAGATTTTTGAAGTCTTATTCTACTATTTGATCTTATAACTTATTTATGCTGTTGCTGCTATCCTCTGAAATCCTCCAGCAAGCCCAGACCCCTCAACACCTTCCTTTTACCTCTATCCATGCATCATCTAGAGCGGACCCCATTCCCCCTTCACTTCCTCCCCATCCACCCCCATTTCACAGCATTGCTGCCTCCCCCAGTGCAGGCTTTGCTTTGTTGGAATGCTGCCCCCAATCACATCCTGGCTCTCCCATCCCCTTTGAGGTTTTCTCTCCTCCTTCCTCCCCTGACCAAATAAGATGAGAGCTATGTCCTAAATAACTCCACATCCCCAGCTCTCTCTGGCCCACGTGGTAGAATCTCAACACGTTTCATTTCTTCCCCTGAAGTCTCATTGACAGAGATGGTGCACTTAGCTTTATAAAATAAAATAATGCTTTCTGTTCATTATTCTCTGCCCTCAGAAAGATCGTGACCTCCACCTCATTTTCATCCCAACATACAGTAAGCACAAGGGATGCTTTCAGCAAGGCAGGAGGGATGGTGGTGGCAAAGCAGCAGAAGCAAGAGTGCAGTTCATTTCTACAGATACTCAAGAAGTAATTGTTCACAATTTAGGAAGTGCCTACCTTACTAATGTGTTATCAGAACATTTTAATTTTACTTAAATATGTGTGTAGAGGTGGAACGGACTCCAACAGTGAGTTCCTAAATAATTTTCTCACCCTCTGCTCTGAGTAAAGACCCACCCCAGAGAGTGACTGAAAGGGAAGCTTTTCTGCCAGACTTTTCATAGGAAACCAGGAAAACCCCAAGAAAGGGTTCCCTCCGTCAGTACCACTGTTCATTTTCCCCACTGAGTCACAGCCTTGATGGATGGAAACCAAATAATGGCTTTACCCTCCACATAGAGAGCACAGAGCCAAGACTGAAAATGAGGGGATGAGTCCTTTAGTTTGTCTCATCTACAAGGAAGAGGTGTGGACGCTCCAGCATCTTTAAACACCTGCTATTTCGAAGTTCCTAAAATAAACCTCTTCCAGGACAGTGAGAGCTATTACATATTCTATTCAACTGTCTGTTCATTATTAAGGCAATAAATCTCACATAAATAAATTCAAGAAGCTTCATCTTGAAGGGAAAAAATGTTTATACTGATGACTCAGGATGCATTAGACTAGACCGTGGAAGAATGTGGCATTTTTACTAATGGCGTGTGACTGCAGGTGCGCCACTAGAAGGAAACTCTAAAATGTTGCAATCTTCTTAGTTGGTTCCCGTGGCTGAGCCACCATCATCTCTCCCCCAGACCACTGCAGTGGTCTCCCGACTGGACATCACACCCGTTCCTGCCCCATGAGTGAACAAGTGAATATCTGATGTGTCTCTTAAGCCCTTAATTCAATCCATTGACTCTAATAGGAACTTGGCTCAGTCTGATTAAGGAAAACGAAAATGTTTCTGGTTATTACCAGAAAGAAACAATTTCACAGATTTGTTTTAGCTGGTCTGACCATGAATTTTGCCGAGCCTCTCCTGTGGAAGTGACAGGTGCTGGGCTGGCCCTGGGTGTGGAGGTAGCTTGATAAGAAGTGATGTTCTCTGCCTCTTACAGAGTTGCTTACAGAGTCACTGGGACTAGAGACTCAAAAAGAGGTCATTATGATGGGATGGTGCAAAGAAAGGGTAATGGGGACACAGTGGTGAGCAATTCCCTTTTTCTTTCTTGGGGTCGGGAGATGAATAGAACTGGAATTTGAGAGATAAACAGGGGTGTCTCAGTCTCAACAGGGGGACATCCCAAGCAGAGGAGACAATGTGCATGGGCACCAGGCCTGATCAGGAAACAGTGAGCAGGGAGAGAACATTCTCAATTAATGAAAAGGGTTTTAAAAAAGGAAAAACCTCGGGGACTCGTGATTAAATCATATCTTCCTAGTTTATAGAGTGGACTATCTTCTCTAATGACTGTCAGAGTGGAGGCTGACCTTTGGGCTTGCTTTTTTAGTGCTGAAGATATCAGCACAGGGAGTCGTCATTCTCAGATGCGACGTCAGAGATTCCTAGTTGTCTCCCAGCATCTGCTCTGGTTTACTCTTCTTTAGTAACAGAATCTTCCATTTTTAGCCAACCACATGGCTATAGGGAATAATGACAACGTTTCCCAGCCTCATTTGCAGCTAGATACGACTATGTTACTAAGTGGTACGTGTAATTTACAGGAAGTGTCCTTAAAGGGAGGGATGTGTGCCTTCTTCCTAGCTTCCTCCTTCTAATGGGTTGGAATGAGAAAGTATTGGCTAGAGCCCCAGGAGCCACTTTGAACCATGAAGAGATCATAAGGATGGATGTCACGTACAGTAGAGCAACAAAATCGAAGTTTCCTTAGTCCATGTCACCATGGAGCTGCCATACCAGCTCTTGGCTGCTTGCTACCAGACCTGTGCATTAGAGGAAATAAACTTCTCTCTTGTATAAGCCATTTTTATTTTGCAGTCAGACCTGATCCTAATCCCAAGTGATATGATATGAAACTTGAAAAGGAGGCTAGAAGGCAAGTTTCATTGCAGCACTTTTTAGAATTAGATTATCTCAAAACCCTTCACTTCTTAACTGTGAAAAGCTTGATGATTTTTTATTTATGTAGTCTGGAAACACTATCTCAATTTGGGAAAGAAAAAGGAAAATAATGAAGATGGCCAACATCACACAGCTTTTGGAATATTGTTGTTTCACCACAATGCCCAGGAACCTGCCACTCTTGATGGAGCAGCCTGGGCTTGTCCACAGGGAGTTCAGAGGGGGTCTCATTTCTGCCAGGACAGCACTGTCCCCCACCCTCTGAAAGTGATCCCCTCAGGTACGCTGGATGCAGGTTAGGTTGGTCTGAAAGGGAGAGTGCTACTGTTGGCTGTTCTTACACATGGAGTGGGGAGAGTTCATTAGCAGAGAAAGAGTGAAATCCCATGACTGAGGATAGGAAATTCACATTTCTGTAATAAACTCAAGTAAAAATAAATTTCCATAAAAGTTAATGACATTGTAGAAAATTAAAAACAGTAAAGGGCACTTTCACAAGTAAATTCACAAGTAGTTCACAAGAACAGTTACACAATCTGAAATGCAGAATCACAGAATGTCAGAGAAACCTGGGACACGGATAATGTCTTACCAAAAGAAGAATAGCTGTCGCTATTTTTTAAAAGAGCACTTATTTTATTCTGACTATAAAATGTTACATAATTGGCCATCAGAGAAATGCAAATCAAAAGCACAACAAGATGCTACTTCACACACACTAGGATGGCTATAATCAAAAAGGCAGATAATAACAAGTGTTGGTGAAGATATGGAGAAAGTAGAACCCTCATACACTGCTGGTGGGAATGTAAACTGGTCCACTGCTTTGGAAAAGTCTGGCAGTTCCTCAAAAGATGAACATAGAGTTAACATATGACCCAGCAATTCCACTCCTAGGTATACGCTCAAAAGAAATGAAAACATGTACACACAAAAACTTGCACATGAATGTCCATAGCAGCATTACTCATAATAGCCAAAAAAGTGGAAACAACCCAAAGATCTATGTCTTAATCAATTTGGGCTGTTGCAACAAATTACTGTAGACTAAGTGGCTTAAACAACAGAAGTTTATTTCTACAGTTCTGGAGGCTGGGAAGTCCAAGATCAGGATGCCAGCATGTTTGAGTTTGGTGAGGACCCTCTACCTAATTTGCAGATAGATGGCTATCTTCTCATTGTATTTTCACAGGGTGGAGAGAGAGAGGAAGCAAGCTCTCTTGTGTCTCTTCTTGTCAGCACACTAATCCCATCTGTAGGGCCCTCCCCACATGACCTAATTACCTCTCAAAGGCTCCATCTCCTAACACCGTCACATGGGGATTAGTCTTCCACATATAGTCCATAGCAGTCCATAAACTGATGAATGAACAAATAAAATGTGGTATATTCATACAGTGAAATATTATTTGGCAACAAAAGGAAGTGAAGTACTGATATAGGCTACAACATGGATGAACCTGGAAAACATTATGCTAGTGAAAAAGTCATTTAGTGACAAAGGACCACATATTGTATGATTCTATTTATTTGAAATGTCCAGAATAGGCAAATCTATAGAGACAAATGGTAGAGTAGTGGTTGCCTAGGGCTGGGGAGGTTAGGTGGAAATAATGGGTGACTGCTAAAGGGTACGGGTTTCTTTCCGGCAGGATGCAAATATTCTAAAATTGATTGTGGTGATGATTGCATGACTCTGTAAATAGACTAAAAACGATTGAACTGTACACTTTAAATGAGTGAGATGTATGGTATATGAATTAGATCTCTATAAATCTGTTACCAAAAAATGTTATATATGAATTGTGGAAAGAGAGAAAATGTAAGTAAAACTAGCATAACCTTCTTCACTAATCTGTAGTATGAAACAATCATCTCTTATTTCTCCAGATGATCACTCCATCCCCTTTGAAACCATGCTTCCCACTAAAAAACCCTGGGCTTATGCGTGCAGAGGGGCAGTCCTTCCCAGCGCCAGGAGAGAGAGCGCACGCGAGCCCCACATCACCACCCTTCCCTGCTCCTGCTCCCGAGACTGGCTCCGTGGAGTTATGGGTCTTGGGGAGTAAAACCACAGAGGAAAAGTGCCATTTTCATCACATTGTTTCAGGGGTACTTACTGTCAACATCACTTATCACTGTTGATGTTGACCTTGATCGCCTGGCTGAAGTAGTGTTTGTCAGGTTTCTGTAAGGCTACTCTTTCTCCCCCTTTCAGTACTCTACTCTTTGGAGGGAAGTTGCTATGCACAGCCCACATTTAAACAGCGGGGAGTTATGCTCCACCTCCGAGAGGATGGAGTATCTACACAATTTATTTGGAGTTCTTCTGCATGGGAGACTTGTTCATTCTCCCTGTATCTGTTCTCCAGAGAAACAGAACCAATAGTCCGTGTGTGTGTGTGTGTGTGTGTGTGTGTGTGTGTATGTGTGTGTGTCTGTGGAAAGAGAGAGAGAGAGATTGACTGATTTGAGGAATTGGCAATTATGGAGGTTGACAAGTCCCAAGATCTGCAGGGTGAGCTGGCAAGCTGGAGACCCAGAAGAGCTGATGGTGTAGTTCTAGTCTGAGTCTGATGGCTTGAGAACCAGGAAGAGCCAATGTTCCAGTTTGAGTCCAAAGGTAAGAAAAAAGCCTATGTCCCAGTTCAAAGGCTGTCAGACAGGAAGAGTTCTCTCTTACTGGAAGGAAGGTCAGCCTTTTTGTTCTATTCAGGCTTTCAACTGATTGGATGAATCTCACGTACAATACAAACATCATAGCTTAGCCTAGCCTACCTTAAACGTGCTCAGAACAGTTACATTAGCCTACAGTTGGGCAAAATCATCTAACACAAAGCCCACTTTATAATAAAGTGTTGAAAGTCTCATGTAACTTGTTGAACACTGTGCTGAAAGTGAAAAACAGAATGGTTGTACGGGCACAGAATGGTGGTCAGTGCATCGGCTGTTCACCCTCGTGGTCGCGTGGCTGACTGGAAGCTGTACTCGCTGCCCCGCCCAGCATCACGAGAGAGGATCGTACCGCATGTTGCCTGTTTCCTGGGGAAAGATAAAAATTCAAAATGAGAAGTACGGGTTCTACTGAATGCATATCACTTCCACACCATTGTAAAGTCAGAAAATCTTAAGTCAAACGATCGTAAGTCAGAGACCACCTGTATACCACTTCCATTTAATGACGCAGTGCTGCTGTGCACGCCCAACTTTATGGCTTGCTGGGTCATATAACACCCAGTTCACGATGGGAATTTCAGGTTGCATGGTAATTTGGTGGCTCATAGTTAAGTAGTCAGTCTCTACTAAGGCCCAGTAGCAGGCCAAGAGCTGTTTCTCAGGAGGAAAGTAGTTACCCGCAGAGGATGCAAGGGCTTAACTCCAAAATCCTAAGGGCTTGTGCTGCAGTTCACCTATAGGGCCTGCCCAAGGCTCCAAACAGCGTCTTCATCTGCCGCTGACACTTCAGGCACATTGGATCTGCTGGGTCACATGGCCCAAGCAGCAGAACAGCTTGTACTACAGTCTAGACTTGTTGCAGAGCCTTCTCTTGTTCTGGGCCACACTTAAAGCTAGCAGCTTTTTGGGTCACTCGTTAAATGGGCTGGAGAAACACACTCAGATGAGGAATATGTTGCTTCCAAAATCCATAGAGGCCCCAAGATGTTGTACCTCTTTTGGGGTTGTAGGAAGGGACAGATGCAGTTTAAGGAGCGGGGAGTTATGCTCCACCTCCTAGAGGACAGAGCATCTACATAATTTATTTGGAGTTCTTCTGCACAAATTTGTCTGTTCTCCCCACTTATCTATTTATTCAATCATTTATTTATATCAGTATAGACCCACGGATATTTATTTATATTTTGGGATTGATCCAGTACTACTCGATTAATTTTGTTGTCAAATTGTTCAGCTCTGGCCATTGGAATCAGCACTTTATAAAGCTCCCTAGGATTCCAATGTGCAGCCAAGTGCTGAGAACCACTGCTTTGAGTAAAACATTGTTTAGAACTATACCACCACAAAAACACTGATTTCCTTCAAATTAGGACAGATGAAAACAGAAAGTAAAAAAGAATCACGTGTGCCTGCAGGTACTAATCTATACCCGCAAAACTCAGTTAATTGGGGGTTTCTTCCATTCCTCTCCCTTTCTAGTATAGACTGTGGAGATACACAAAATAATAATACTTGTTTCCTGATTAGGACAAATTTTAAACAAGAGTCTGGAGACTGTAGAATTCAGTTCTTGAACCAACAAGCTGAAAGCTCACTAGTTGCCCCAAAAAAGAGAAGATAACACAGGAACTGTCTGATAACCCCAGCGATGAGAGCTCCGGATGTGTTTCTGCAGAGATAGGCGGTTGTCTCTGGCGAGCCGCCATTTCCAGTCCAGATAAGTAGTCTTGGCACCAGCAGCCTCAGTAGTTTCACCTTCAGGGAAAGCTTCAGTGCTGACTTCAATGAGCTCAGGATGTAAAAGGGCTCCTCCAAGGATTCCTGGGCTGTCCCAGCATGCAGAAGTAATGACTCAGGAAGTTACTGGTTCATTATTCTGAGGTAGAATTACTTTCCCCAAGCATGGGCCCAGCCAAAGGGATAGCTCATTTCTAGCCCCCACGGTTATAATTTGGGTTTGCTATCAAGACAGACAGTCATTTCAGCAATCTTCCAGTAACATCTAACAGCAATGGCTGTCATATGAATTGGGATGGTGAACTAAAATGAACAAGGGGAGTGAATTTTCTTAGACCAGCCCTGGCATAATTTTCTTAGAACAGTGGTTCTCAAAGTGCGTCCCTGGACCAGCAACATCAGCTGAGAACTTGTTATAAATGCAAATTTTCAGGCCACACGCCAGACCTACTGAATCAGACACTCTAGGATGGGGCCCAGCCAGCCGTGTTATAACAAGCTCTCCAGGTGATTCTGATGCACGCTCAAGTTTGAGAAGCACTGCCCTAGAATAAATCCAAGCAGTGTTAGCAGCTGGAGTTTCCCTCTTTCCCTGGTGGTTTCTGTGATGAATCATAATGACCCAACTAGCCCCGGTGGCCCAGGGGCTCCCTTATCAGTCCTGGGACAGGGCAGGAACCACTTTTTTGTGTCCCCAGAGCCTATGCCTGGCACATGGTAAGTGCTCAGTAAATGTTTACTGGATGAAAGAATGAATGAATAGACAATAAAAGAGGAAGACTCCTGGAGGGGATTCGTGGATAATATCAATTAGCCTGGTCCTTCAGTGGGAGCTTAGAGAATTGTCACAGTGCTACTGCCTGGCATTTTTGGAGTAATAATCAGAGACTGACTCAGGGTCCCTAACTTCGTGGCTCTGCCATTTTCCAGCTACTCTCCAGGGACCCCTGGGGGCTTTGTTGCTTATCCCACTCCCCCTAACAAACAGCACTGCCAGCTTTCTCTTCCCCTGAACTAGACTGAGCTGAAGAGAACAGGAGACATCAGGAAAGGAAAGAACAGAAGCCTCACTGAGCAGGAGGGTGTGACCAGGCAGAGGAAGGGATGCTGACATGAAGAAGCGATTGTCCCAGGCCACCAGGGAGGAAAGAAAATCCAGCAGGGAAGTAAAGGTACACCTTGCGGAGGCAAAGTGAGTTACTCCAGTGAGAACACTGTGCAGAAATGTAACAACTGTGCCCATGTGTGTCCTGGCCTGGGTCCCTGGGATGTTTGGGGAGAAGCTCTGTGTGTGTGTGTGCGCGCGTGTGTGCGTGAAATCTCCTAATTTTAAAGTGTTGCCTCATATTTATAAAACAATTTAAGACCAAACAAAAGGCCTCCACCAACAGCCAGTTTCCAGCATCTGTTGGAAAATTTTTCAGGTTTTTCCTTTAAAAAATTATTTTTCTACTTCAAACCTATTAGGATGGCTATTATCAGGAAATCAGAAAATAGCAAGTGTTGGCCAGGATGTGAAGAAATTGGAACACTTGTGCATTGTTTGTGGGAATGTAAAATGGTGCAGCCACTTTGGAAAACAGTTTGGCAGTTCCTCAAAAAGTTAAATCACGTGGAATTACCACATCATCCGGCAATTCCACTTTTAGGTATGTATCCAAAAGGATTGAAAGCAAGGACTCAAACAGATACTTATACACTCATTGTTCATAGCAGCATTTTTCAAAATAGCCAAAAGGTGGAAACAACTCAAATGTCCATCAACAGATGAGCAGACAAGAAAATATAGTATATACCTTCAATGGAATATTACTCAGCCTTTTAAGCAATGAAATTCTAACACATGCTACCACATGGATGAACCTTGAAGACTTTATCCTAAGCAAAATAAACCAGACTCAAAAGACAATTATTGTATGATTCTACTTACGTGAGGTACTTAGAATAGGCAAATTCCTAGGGACAGAAAGCGGAATAGAGAATACTGGGGGCTGGGAAGGAGGCAATGAGGAATTATCGTTTGATGGGTATGGAGTTTCAGTTTGGAACGATGAAAAAGTTCTGGAAATGGATAGTGGTGATAGTTGCACATATTGTGAATGTGTTAATGCCACTGAATTATTTACTTAAAACGGTAAATTTTGTGTTATATATATTTTTCTAAAAAATAGCTAACATTTATTGACTGTCCATATGTGCCAGGAACTATTCTGAGTGCACTATAAACCTCTGAGGTTGTTACTATTATCATCTTGATTTACAGGTGAGGAAACAGAGGCACCACATGGTTAAGCACCTGGCCCTCTCCAGTTCTGCTCTAGTCATACCAGACTTCTTCCTATTCCTCCAACATGCCCAGTTTGTCTCACCTCAGGGCCTTTGCACTTGCTGTTTCCTCTTTGTAGGTTGTTTTTCCCTTGGATCTTAGTATGGGAGCTCCTTTTTGTCATTTGGGTCACAGCTCACTAGTAAATGTCATTCCCTTGACATTTACAGAGCTGCCGTCTCTGATGACTAATCAAAAGTAGACCCCCAAGCACATCATCTTATTTTATTCCTCCATAGCACTTATTACTATATGATGCTTGGTTCATAGATTTGTCTATTGTTTTTCTCTTTCCTTTGAAATGTAAGTGCCAGGAAGGCAGCGATCTTGACTCTCTCATTCATCACTGTATCTCCAGGACTGGGATCAGTGCCTGGCACGTCACAGGTGCTCAATAAATATTGGTTGAACAAATGAATGAGTAAATGAACCTCAGCATCCTTACCTGTAAAACCTGGGCCTCCACTCATGCCGATCGCTCTGCCTGGATGGCTCTTGTCCCTCTTTGCCTGGTGCCTTCCACTTGGACAAGGCCTCTGTTTCTCCCTCTCTCGGGGGTACCTTCCCGAACTCCTCAGACCAGGTGGAATCTCCCTGTTCCCTGCCCATTTCTTCAACTAGTTCTTCATGTCTGCCTCCCTCACTAACATGTCCGCTCCAAGATTGCTGGCACCAGGTCCATTTTGTCCAACGCTCTGTTCCTCTGCCTGGCACTGTGCCCTGCACATATGGGTGCTCAATAAATGGTTTGAATGAATTAATTTTGTAAAATGAAGCTAATACTTATCTGAATTGTCATGAAAAGTTAATGAGCTTTTGTGTGTAATATGCTTAGCGGAGTGTTTGGCACGTAGTCAGTACTCCGTAATAACAGCAATAACGATAATGACCCAACGTTAGAGCTGGAAGAGACCAGACCTACCACTCGACAGACTGGAGCTAGCACAAAATACGTCACTGCTTGGTTTTAAGAAGGATTCATCCTGGAACAAAAAATAAATGAATCCCCATTAACAGTGTTGATGCCAGTGGGACCATCAGATCTCACAGTTCTTTCTGCATTTTCCTTGACGACTGCGGCCTGATCAGGTCATTGTCTTGCTTGGCCATATAGTCATTCTCTCTTACTCTTGGGGTGAAACAGGGACAGATCCAGTTTTATGAAACCTAAAGCTTATTCAATCTGGGGCACCCTCATTAAGAAAAATAACACAAAACTACAAATAACTACAACACTAGGTGTGAAAGTGAATATTAAGAATATAAAGTGAATACATTTTTAAAAGTTTACAAATACTACAAATATTATACAATTCAGAAAAATAATATGGTATTTTTATTAATTAATGATTAAATCACCTCTATAATATTTTCTCTACAGAGAAATTTTTTTCTCTACAGAGAAAATTTTTCACCGCATACTCTTTAATCAGCTGTTTATATGATGACAATCTTTGTATTATCATTTTTACAGAGACAAGAGAAAGATAATTTAGTCTTTTCTCTAGCATAATTGACTGAAATTTGTTTTTTTATTATTGATAAATTAGAACAGTTTTCTTCAGCTTCAAAACTCATGATTGGTAATGCCTTGTAAATATTTAGGATTGTTATGTAATTTGGGAGAACCTATATCAAGTTTCTTCATATGTGAACTGTAAGATTTCAGGGCATAATCAAGCATTACCCCTCACGGGAGAGAACCTTCCTATCAACAGAACCAAATTCTCCGCCCACAATTTTCATCTTTGGTGATCAGAATGTTCCAGAGATTAGCTTCTGGCTCTGTATTTTATGCCTTACTTCTCTCCCAGCAGCCACATACTTCTGGTGCAGGGCACTGTAGGACACGCTCCAGAAGCAATATGACCTCTGGCCCTGCCTCTTCATGTTACAAAATATCAGCTAAGTCAGCAGAATAGATGGCTGGAGAAAACCTGGAGCCATTCCTGCATCTGGACAGCTTGCGGTAACTTAACTACATACGAAATGACTGTGAACCCCGCAGACACCTCCCAAGAAACCCTCGTGAAATGAATCCCCCAACTCAATGTCCCCTGAGCCAGATGTCAAGTGCCTGTGGCCACGTCAGCACTACCCCACACAGGGGAAGTGTGACAGAGGGGAAGTAGGAGTGAAAAAGACACAGCCATTAACCAGTTGTGGTTAAAATGTCTTATTTTTGTAGATTTTACAAAAAAACAAATGACCATGTGAATCTGTTGCAAGGGTCTTTCCCAGGACTTGGAAGGACTGTGCCAATGAGGGGCCCAGAAGCTTCAAAACCGCTTATTCAGTGAATTACATGACTGAGTGAATGAATAAATTGAAAAGGCAAAGGAGCATCTTTGGTGTTAGAATTTTCTAGTTGATAGACTTGGAAGATCTGACCAAGCCAGCATGACAATCCACTCTCTGGACCCCAGTTCAATTCCCTTTCCATAGCATCACGCTTCAGCTACTGATGATGTTCAGGAAGAGTAGAAACCAGCAGGTACAGTTCTTTTTGGTGACATTTGTTCCTTCAAATTGAAGGTTAAAAAACCCAGAATCTTTGGTGTAAACAGGCTGTTCACTCTGTAAATTCTTAATTTAAAATCGTCAAATAAACACCACCACCTGTGAAGTCATCTTGCCAAAAATATTGAACCTGAATCTGATCAAGCTTCTTGGCCTAACTTCCAATTTACTGGAAATTTTGAGGACAGGGGAATATATTAACCAACACCACAGGGATGCAGTCTGCAAAATCCAGCCCGTGGGAAACCCGACAGGACACATAACCCAACTTCAACGTATAAATACCAAAGAAGGAAAAAGAGAAAGCTGAACAGGGAAATATAGATTTAAAGATATTTAAAAGACTTGCAACTAATTGCAATGAGTGGATTTTATTTGAATCCTGATTAAAAAAAACCTGTAAAAAACATTTTGACATGAATGAGATAATTGGAATGTGAACACTGACTTCGTTTTAGAGGTAACACACGGGGAAAAAATTAAATTGTCAAGTGGAAAATAGCACATATAATGACCACCATCTCTGAAAACTCATTGTTTTGTAATTATTGAATAATAGAAGGTGAAAGTATTGTCTGCTTCCCTGTCACTCACTCCTCTCCTCAGAGGTTAATAATGTAGTCATATCCTTTCTATACACACACACACATATGACTGCATATTATGTAATTATTAAAAGTATATAATATATGTTTTTACTACATATATTTTAATAATTATGTAATATATATTTATTTTTAATGGGACTAAAAAATTCTGGGTGGTCTAGTAATTAAGATTTGGCGCTGGGGCCCAATTCATTTCCGGTCAAGGAACCACACCCATCCGTCAGTTGTCATACTGTGGCGGCTGCATGTTGCTGTGATGCTGAAAGTTGTGCCACTGGTATTTCAGATATCAGCAGGGTCACCCAGGGTGGACAGGTTTCAGCAGAGCTTCCAGACTAAGGCAGACTAGGAAGAAGGACCTGGCCACCCACTTCCAAAAAAATCGGCTGTGAAAACCCTGTGAATAGCGGAAGAGCATTGTCTGACAGCGCTGGCCAGTGAGAGGATGGCACAGAAGAGAAAGACTGGGCAGGATTCTGCTCTGCCGTTCCTACCTCCTGACCACCACCTCTTTCCTTCCAGGTCACTTGTTCAAGTACATCCATGACCATATTTCTTCAAACTCATCAAAATCTCCAACCCACTGGCCCCATTGTTAATCAGCTCCCTCCTGACTCCATTCTCCTCCTTGTCCAGCCTAGATTCCGTGGTCCGCCGTTATAGCTGCTCCCTTATGAATATGCTTCACTCCCTTGACCTGTCCCCCGTCTTGCATGGTGGATTCCCAGCCATGGAGCAGCTCTTTCATGCCTGAATCTAAGCAGCTGAACGTTGCTGGAGAAAAATCACATGTGGACCTGCCTGGTTTCACTTTTTAAAAATAAATCTTTTAAATGAACCAAAACATGCTTGTAGAAAAGTGAACAGCTCGGGAATGGGGGTGACTGATTAATGGGTGTGGGCTTCCCTTTGGGGTGATGACAGTATCTTGGAACTAGATAGACGTGTTGGTTGCAAAACATTGTGAATATACCGGGCCGGCCCTGTGGCGTAATGGTTAGGCTTGCGCTTTGGCAGCCCGGCGTTCACAAGTTGGGATCCCGGGCACCTGCCGACGCAGTGCTGGTCAGCCATGCTGGGGCGGCGTCCCATATAAAGTAGAGGAAGATGGGCACGGATGCTAGCCCAGGGCCAGTCTTCCTCAGCAAAAAGAGGAGGATTGGCGACGGATGTTAGCTCAGGGCTGGTCTTCCTCACACACACACAAAAAAACATTGCCAATATACTAAATGCCATAGAATTGTTCACTTTAAAATGGCTAATGATTTTATGTCATGTGAATTTTATCTCAATTTTTAGAATAAAGGGAACAGCTTGATTAATTGTCACAAAGTGAATACACCTATGTAACCACCACATGGGTCAGAAAATATTACCAGCACCCCTGAAGCCCCCTTGATGCCCACTTCCAATTACTGCTGCTCTATCCTGCCCAAAGGCAACCACTGTTTGTCTCTGGCTTCTTTTGCCTAAAATTATGTTTATGAGATCCATCCATGTTATGCATATAACTGTAATTCACTTATTTTCAATATTGTATATATTCCATTATTTTCACTGTCTCACAAATTATTTAACCATTCTGTTGTCAATGGATTTGGATTGTTTCTGGTTAGAGCTATTACAAAAATGCTGCTATGGCATTCTTGTGCCTGCCTTCTGGTGCACATGAGCAATCTTTTCATTGATTTTATACCTAGGAATAAAACTGCTGAATCACAAGGTGTGCATTTCTATCAGCAAAAATACTCCAGCATCTCTTGTCTTTTAAAGTACTCACATTTCTCTCCAGCTACTTTCCCATTCCTCTGTCCCCCTTCACAGTAAAACCTCTCCAAAAAGCTGTCTATACATGCTGCCTCTATTCTTTATTTCCCATTCACTATTTTTTGTACTTACTTGTTCTTGTTTAATTTCTGCCTGCTTTTTCTTTGCATAATTTCTCATTCTTTTTTTTTGGAACACACAGGACAATTTATTGAAGTAAATCTCAAGCAAAATCTGAAATCAATGGAATATCATTAAAAATCTTTCCAAATTAATCCTCACAGAAGCAAAAAACACATTTGAATTCTATTTTTATAAGTATTTGTAAAATAAAGCAACATCTCAGTAAATGTACAAAATTATATGTTTCTACCAGCACACACATCAATAAGAAGCTTAAATATTACAAGCAGTCCTAAATACACCATAACTAGTCAACATAAGCTATCTATATACAGGTTAACCGAGCTTTACACAGGTTTCACACTGTAATAAAACACAGACCAATCAACAAAATGCCCAAAACATATCTTGAAGTTATGTGACAACATCAAGTCATTATACAGTAATGCCCTAGTGGAACACTCCCAGGGAAAATTAACTCTTAGTGTCAAGAGCTTCTGGCCAAGTCACAGAAGCTCAAAAGATTGACTTTACTGAATATTGATGCTTTTTATTAAAGACTCAAGTCTCAAGTGATTTAGGCAAAATAACATTTTACAGGATCTACAGCAATACAAAGTATAGAAATAACCAATCTACAAAGCTCAGTATCATAGATAAAAATCATGAGAAAATGAAAATGGAATCTGCAGGTGTCTGTGTCTGTCGTGCATCGTTTAAGTGAGTACAGATGAATTCCTCATGTCAGTTCCAAACATGCACACACTCTTGTATATAAAAAGATGATCTTATCTTTTTTTTTTTTTTTTTTTGGTGGGGAAGACCAGCCCTGAGCTAACATCTGTCGCCAATCTTCCCCTTTTTGCTGAGGAAGACTGGCCCTGGGCTAACATCCGTGCCCATCTTCCTCCAGTTTATACGGGACGCCGCCACGGCATGGCTGACAGGCAGTGCGTCGGCGGGCGCCCGGGATCCGAACCCGCGAACCCTGGGCTGCCAAGCGCGGACGAAACCGCTGCGCCACCGGGCCGGCCCCCTGATCTTATCTTTTTTAAAGAGATCATCTTATTAGTCAGTTGTAAACACCATTTAGTATCCAGGTTATCAGTGGCAATGTGATTTTCTTTTTTAACACAGGGATAGGACAAATGAGATAAAGAGCAATATTAATGACAACAAAGTAAAAGTAAATTGTCTCCAGTCCACTTCTAATCGGACCAGGATATCTCATAAATGCCTTGTATGGGTAAACTGACAGATACTGGAGAGCCGTTTGTACATATCAGTGGTCTGTTGACAGGCAGGGAAGGGGAGCACGGGATCCTGAGGGTGCTTTCCTGCCAACGAGCAGAAGCAGTAATGTCACATGAGAAAAACTAAAGGCTGAATAAACGATTTTTTCTCATCCACTTTTAATAGCTATTATGCTTTCATTTTCCTCTTTGAGCATCTTAAACGGATATTTTAAAATCTTTGTCACACTACCCCTTACTATAGGTAATGCACTGACTAGGGAAGAGAACACCGGGGAGGAGCCTGGGATCAGGAAGCCTGGTCCCTTCCACGTGCACTGAACCCTCTGCTGAATGAAAGCAACCCCCTAACCCTGATTTGAGATACCATTGCCTGTCGTGGTGCATTAGCCCCCTCAGCTCCACACTATCCTGTCTGAAGCGCCATCTACAGCAAATGACATAAACTGTCATTAAGAGTAAAAAAACTCAAAATTTAGGTCCTGATCAATACTCATGACTCAGCAAGATTTCCAGTATGACTAGCTAATGAAATCACCTCAAAATGAAATTGAAAGACAAGTGGGGTTTAAAGAGAGCTGTAATGCCAGAAAACCCCAAACCTGGCAAAAAGGAGTCTGTGATTGTGCAATCCATGTACCCACCACTGGACATGAGCTGCTAAGGCAAAAGGTATGCAGGATCCTCCCCAACGTCCCCTCCACTGACCATGGAGGACAACGGACAAGGAAGAGCCTCCCACATGGCAGAATCTAGGACGGCTATTTTGGCTGACCAAGGAACTCAGCACACTTCTAGGAAATGAGAAAGGGTGATACGGTACACGTTGTTGACCCGTGCCAATATTTGTTGCTTCCCCCCACCCCCACTTTTACAGCTTTACTGAGGCATAATTTTGCATAATAGACTGCATATATTTAAAGCATACCATTTGATAAATGTGACACACATACAACTACATCACCACAAAGATGCTGAACATTTCCAACACCCTCAAAAATCATCTCATGCCTCTTTGCAGTCCATCCTTCCCTTCAGCCTGTCCCTAGGCAACCACTGATCTGCATTCTTTCTACATAAATTAGTTTGTATTTTGTAGAATTTTATATAAATGGAATAATATGTGTGTATTTTTTGTCTGGCTTCTTTCATTCAGCTTAATTATTTTGAAATTTAATGTTGACATGTATGTCAGTAATTCATTCTTTTTTTTTTTCTTCTGAGTACTGTTCCACTGCATGGATGTACCACAGTTTGTTTATCCATTCACTTGTGGATGGACATTTGGGTTGTTTTCAGTTTTGGGCCATTACAAATAAAGCTGCTATGATCATTTGTTTCCAAGTCTTTGTGTGGACCAAGACTTTTTCTTTTGGGTAAAAACCAGAAATATAATGGCTGATTTCTAGGGTTGTATATTTAAATTTTTTAAAAACTGCCTAATTGTTTTCTGAAGTAATTGTACCATTTTACCATCCCTCTGTATGAGAGTTCCAGCTCCTTCATATCCTCACCAACACTTGTTATGGTCAGTCTTTTTAATTTTAGTCATTCTGGTGGATATGTAGTGGTATTTCAGTGTGGCTTTAATTTGCATTTCCCTGATGACTAATGATGCTGCACAGCCTTTCACGTGTGTGTGTGTGGATTTTTTTAAGATTTCTGTTCAAATCTTTTGTCCGTTTTTTATTGGATTGTGTATCTTATTATTGGGTTGTAAGAGTACTTTATATATTCTGGATATAAGTCCTTTGATAGATATGTTGTCAATATTTCCTTGCATTCTGTGGCTTGCCTTTTTTGTTTTCTTTACCATGACTCTCAAAGAGCAAATGTTTTAAAATTTGATGAAGTCCAACTTATCAACTATTTCTTTTATGGCTTCTTTTGTGTTCTGTCCAAGAAACTTTCCTACCCCAGGGTTACAAAGATTTTCTCTTATATTTTATTCTAGAAGTTTTATAATTTTAGATTTTACATTGAGATCTGTTATCCATTTTATTTTTTTATTTTTTATTTTATTTCATTTTTTTTTTTTGTGGGGAAGACCAGCCCTGAGCTAACATCCGTTGCCAATCCTCCCCTTTTTGCTGAGGAAGACTGGCCCTGGGCTAACATCCGTGCCCATCTTCCTCTACTTTGTATGGGATGCTGCCACGGCATGGCTGACAAGCAGTGCATTGGCAGGCGCCCGGGATCCGAACCCACAAACCCCGGGCTGCCAAGCGCGAACTAAACCGCTGTGCCACCAGCTGGGCCAGCTCCTTAGACTAATTTTTGTGTATGTCTGAGCCAAAGGTCTATATTAGTTTCCTCGAGCTGCCATAACCAAGTACCATAAACTGGGAGGCTTAAAACAACAGAAGTTTATTGTCTCACAGTTCTGGAGGCTGGAAGTCCAAGATCAAGGTGTCAACAGGGTCATTCTCTTTCCAAAGGTTCTAAAGGAGAGTTCTTTGCCTCTTCCAGCTTCTGGTGGTTTCTGAAAATCCTCTGTGTTCCTTGGCTTATAGATGCATCACTCCAATCTCTGCATCCATTGTCACATGGCATTCTCCCTGTGCCTCTGTGTCTCCATGTGGCCATTTTCTTATAAGGACACCAGTCATATTGGATTAGGTGCCCACCCTCCTCCAGTGTGACCTAATTCTAACTTAACTAATTACATCCGCAATGACCCTATTTCCAAATAAGGTCACATTCTGAGGCACTGTGTATTAGGATTTCAACATATCTTTTTGGGGGGTCACATATCAACCCATAACAAGGTCAACATTCATTTTTTTTTCCTATGTATTAGTCAAGTTCTGATCAGTAGACTGAAACCACACAGTAATTTTAACAGGGAAATTTCAATATAAATAATTATTAACTATAACAGGGTATGGGAAGAACAGAAGATTGGCATGTAAGAGGTAAGAAGAACCTCTAAAGAATATAGGAATAGCAGATATAAGGACAAGTCACTAACCCTAGGGCTTAGATAGGGCACCAAAGAAGCCCCTTCTCCAGGGCTGAGATCCAGCCCAGACAGGTGCAGCCATGGCTGACTAGATGACAGAGAAGTTTGCTAGGGTCCTGCGCTAGTGGGACTCGCTGGATGTAGGCCATCTGCGGTGCTAGAGTAAGCCCTGCAGAGGAAGGTGCCATGCCTCACAACTTTCCCAAAGCTGCTCCCTGAGGTGCTAAGGAAAGCTATTCATAGGGAGGTGCCATGCTGGCATCCTGCTCTGAAGCTGCCCAAGATGGGCCAGGGGAAGCTGTCCACAGGGATGTGTCATATGCCTCTAACCACCTGCATACTGTAGGAGCCCAGCCTGACAGAAGCCACCCTTGTTGCTGGAGCCTAGGGAGAGAAGCACATTGGAACCAGGAAGCAAGATTCCTCCCTCTTCCAGTGTCCCCACAGCACCCTTTACTGACAACATTTAGCATCGTGTCAGCAGGCAAAGGAGAAATATTTACAGGGTCCTTCTCCGTTACTGCAGAGCAGGCAATGAAGGATAGATTTGCAGCTGAGACAATATTGATAACTGACACAGCCCACCCCTTTGACTACTCAGCTTCCATGTTGTACACACATTGCAACTTCTGTAAAATAGCAATGCAACTTTATATTTCTATCTAACAAGATACAGGCACCCTTACAAGTGAAGAAGTTCTCATCCCCTCCCCAAAATGAAGAGGGGCAAGGTCCAAATAGTCACTGTATCCACCACTGGTTAAATTAATTAATCCTCAAATTTTGTCACAATTCCATTTACTATTTTGCTATTCTAAAGACTAAGTTATAAAGTTAACCTCCAACAACTTATAAATAAAGTAAAAATGGGAAGAAGGAGAGAGATGAAGAAAATGGTTGGCATATACAATAAAAATATACGTGTAACAAGCAAAGAGAAAATATGCAAAGCTACACAGTCCTCATTTCTTCAATTGGCCATAAGGCCATAATTGATATCTATGGTTTCTTTCTTTCATGGCTCGTTCTGTGTTTCCCTCAGTCAGATCCTCAGCTCGTGGAGTTCCTTACCTGGTAGAATAACCCAAACCTTCATTCCCAAAAGGACTGAGTAGGCAATTATCTTGCATTTTGTTTGTTTGTTTGTTTCTATGGTTTCCATTAACCCTGAACATTGGGTATGGGAATACTAAAGACACCCCAGAAAATCCCCTGGATTCCAGACATAGTCTTCCTTATCCCCATTGTGCAGCAGCAATTCAATTTCCCCTTGGTGATTAAGATCAATCACTCTAATCAAGAGTTACCCTTTTTCTGCATGTTGGTTCAATGGCACAAGAAGTCCAAAATGGCCAGGTGGAAGACTCACCTTGCAATTTAATTGAAATATTGTTTCAATTAAACAATATTTTCTCCTGGTAGAAAGATTTCCTCTTTGGGGACTAAGACCTCCAACCAGCAGAGCTCCAGATTATCAGGATGAGAAGCAAAAATTAACTGTAAGTGTGTTATTGGGTATAATAATAAAACTCCCCCTTCCACCTCTTGATTCTGGACCCATGTATTCTGGCTCTGTAGGAGACAGCAGGGTCCTTCCTTGAGGGGAATCTGACTCCTCTTTAATCAAGGAGCTTTGGGTCTGTGAATTGACTTGGATCTGAAAACTGGGTAAGAGGCCATGACTGTCCCTGGTGGTTACTCGAGTCAGGTGTTTGGCTACCAGACCTAGAGTTTTTCCCTCTTATATAGATTAAGCAGTACTGTAGTAGACTGCCTATCTATTTCATTTCTAGGAACACTGTGATAAATTGACAACTGTCAAAGATCTCTGCAGGCCAAGACATTCTGATTACCCTTCACGGGAGATGTATAGACTTTGTCTTGGTTGATTAAGTGCTGCCACTTCCTCTGCTACTCTGAGATCCCATCATTCCCATTGGAACTGGGAAGACCACGTCAATAGCCATATCTTCTACCTGGTCTACCAAAGAGAGCAAACACAGACCTGTTCTTTGAGAGAGCTTGGGGGCTCCACTCATTAATGCATTTCTCAATGCTTTAGTCAGGGAGATGTGTTCTGGGCCTTATCATGGAGCATAGTTGGGGGGCAGGACTGAACAATGACATGATGAGAAGAGTAAAGAAATATTTTGTAACATAGTTGGGGCTTTGTTCATGATTGAATCATTTTTTCCTAATAATATGAACTGTTTAGATATTTTAGAGCAACACAGAAGATTACAGAAAGATATTAGGGTATTTCATGAGTCAAAGCCTCAGGAGGGGCAGAAATCAGGAATGTCTCTGGGTTCTTCAGCTGCATTCATTTCTGTCTCTTCTTTTTAAGATTCTGCTATCATTATGACAAATTTTGCATCCTTAGTCTTGGATTTCTATTCAAATTCTAGAGAAAGAAGTTGATTTCTTTTTCTCCTATTTTATCAGTATTCTTGGAGCCTCTACCGATCAAAGCCAAATTCAGTAACAAGGCATACTTTTGACGGGCCTGGTTAGCAAGTATTTAAAAGAGCAAAGACCTTTCACATCAATTTCCACAAAAGCATCTGACATCATGCTTTTAAACTGGAAACAGCGCTTGGGGAATTACACAATGGTATGTATAAACCTGAACAGGCTGTACTCACAAGGAAAAATATGTGATTTATCTAAGCATAGTAAATACTACAGAGTTTAGTTTTCAGAATAGGAATGTCTCATGTAAACAGTAGCAGTGACTAGCCCTATAGCAAACTTTCTAAGCATGAGAAGAAATCAAATTTTTCTAAAGAACATTTGCTCAGTAATATCTTTGCCCTTTTATTTACAGGGTAGAAGATGGAAGAAATATGAAAAAATGTACTTATTCCACCTTCTCTTTTCTTATATCCTCATTAAAAAAAAAAAAAGTGCCATACGCTGGAATTCAAGACCAATGCCATATCACCAAAGCCATCAAGTGTTGCAAATTCACACCGTGACAATTCAGTACTCCTCGGCTGGCAGACCTCTTCCTTCTGGGTGTGGGTGTCCCTGAAGCCTCCCAGATCTCTGTGTCGGTGCCACTTCTGAAAAGTACAACGGCCAGGCCTTTAATGGAAAATTAAACCTCTTTCATACAGTCAAATGAAACAGATTTGTGCTCTGTTAACTCTGCCTTCACTTTCAACTCTAGAATGTGGAGTATTGGAGGTGCTTGAAATACATTGTTTGTAAAACTGAAAAACAACTCCATCATTTCAAAAACAGATGGGAGGAAAGTTTGCTGAGATGAACATAGGCAAAACATTGCATTCTGACCCATGGGCAGTACAGATTAGATTTTCCTGTCCTCTTCCACATGTGTTTTGGTTTTTATCCCTGCTGTAATCTCTGATTAATACTTATTTTCTCAGGGCCATGGTTTCATGTTTTTTGACTACCACTTCCTGCCAAAGCTGTTTGCAATCTCTACATCTCTACGAGGGTCCCAGCAACTAACACCCTTCTTTTTCATAGGAACTGATTTCTTTTTTCCTTTTTTCTTTTTCCCATCCACTAAGCTAATTCCACTTGAACCCAATGAACTTTCAGTCTCTGGATTCCTTTATTTTAGTCAATTGAGCTTTCTAACTAAGTTGGCATACTAAATCCTGAATAAGCCAGACCTGCATTTTTTGATCCAAATTGATTAACCATACCTAATCACAGAGTTAGCTTGGAAAAAATGGTTCTAACTTCCAGACCCTTGTGAAAATCGAAGTGAGCCAGAAGCACCAGTTTGCAGAATCATGAATCAATCTGGACAAACCCAGCTGTTTGGGGGAGTGGGTAGCTTCACAGGAATGAGTTAGGATTAATCATAATCCTGTTTATGACATAGTTTTCTCAATTGTCCTTAAGTGGCCTCTTCCAGTAGGTACAATTATGTTGATATATAGATGTAGATATAGATAAGCATTCAAGAACTCACCATCTAAAGCAAAAACCAAGGCCTTGACAATAACCTACATCTCACCATATGGTTGCTTTCCCATCCTATCCCTCTGCCTTTCCCATTCAAAGTAACCGTCATGCTGAATTCCACGTTAACCATTTCCCTGCCTTCCTTTTTAGGTAGCTAATTGCATTTATATTCATAAAAAGGAAATTTTTTTATCTTACTCATTTTTAGCTTTGCTTAAAAGAGCATCATGCCATATGTAACCTTTTGGGATTTACTTCTCTTACTTAACATTATATTGCTAAGATTCATCCATATCTTTATGTGTAGCTTTGTGTGTCATTCATTTTGACTGCTGAATAACATTCCATTGTGTGGATTTACTACAATTTATTTATTCTCTTTTCTATAGCTATGCTTTTGGGTTCTTTGCAGGTTTTTGCTCTTGTGAATAGAAATATTGTGAACTTTCTTATATAGTCACTTGCTGTACACACAAAGTCATTTCTGTTCGGTCTGTACTTAGTAGAATTGTTGGGTCATTGAGTATGCATATTCGTTTCATAGGGCTGCTGTAACAAATGACCACACACTGGGTGGCTTAAAAAAAACAGAAATTTATTCTCTCATAGTTCTAGAGGGTACAAATCCAAAATCAAGGTGTCGTCCAGGATTGCTTCCTATTGGAGACTCTACCAAAAAATCTGTTCCCTGCTTCTCTTCCAGCTTCTGGTGGTTGCAGGCAATCGTGGGCATCCCTTGTCTTGTAGATGCAACACTCCAGTCTCGGCCATCTTCACATGGCCTTCTCTTCTGTGTGTTTCTGTCTCTGTCTTTTCTCTTCTCATAAGGACATCAGTCACATTGGATTTAGGGCCTATCCTACTCCAATACGACATCATTTAACTTAGCTAATTACATCTGCAAAGTCCAAATAGGGTTCCAGGAATTAGGACTTCAACATATCTTTTTAGGGGACATAATTCAACCCATAGCAGTATATAAATGTTCAAATTTAGGAGAAAATGCCAAACTGTTTTCTAAAGTTGGTATAAATATTTACGCTCCCACCAGCATTAAATGAGACTTGGTATTATCAGACTATTTAAATTTTTACCAACTGAATGAGTAAAAATTGTTTGTCATTGCAGTCTTGATTTATGATATATGCTTCCCAATTAATGATTAGGTTAAACATCTCTTCATATGGTTATTGTGCCATGTGTTTCCTCTTCTGTGAAAACATTGTTCTCTCTTTTTGCCCATTTTCTATTGAGCTGCTTCTGCCTTTTTTTTTCATTAACTGATCTGCAGGAGTTCTTTATATATTGATACCAATCCTTTGCCAGTTTATGTATTTTGAATATCTTCTATTTACAGCCATGCATTGCTTAATGACAGCGACATGTTCTGAGAAATGTGTTAGGCGATTTTGTCCTTGTGTGAACATCATAGAGTGCACTTACATAAACCTAGACAGTATAGCCTACTATATGCCTAGGCTATATGATATGGGACCACCATTGTATATGTGGTTCATTGTTGAGTGAAACATCGATATGTGGTGCATGACTATCACTTTTCACTTTCTCTGACATAACTTTGATGAACAAAAGTTCTTAATTTTATATAGCAATATTTATCAACCTTTTCCTTTATAGTCAAAATTTTATCTTTCCCTACCCCAAGGTCTAAACTGTGTCTGCCTCTATTTTCTACAATAAATTTTCACTATATTTGGGGAGAGGAATGTCTGCTCAACCTATCAATAATCAAGAGAGGAATGATGAAGTCTCCCATTATGATGGTGGGTTTATCCATTTCTCTCTGTCATTCCATCATTTTTCCTTCATAAATTTTGCATCCTTTTGTTTATTGAGTGCACACACGCTATATATCTTCTTGCTTTTGTCTTTAAGTGCATATTATCTGATATTACTGTAGATAAACCGGCTTTATTTTGATTAGTATTTAACTGATATATCATTTTCCATTCATTTACTTACAACCTTTGTTTTTCTTTATGCTTTAGGTTTGTCTCTCATTAATAGCACATTAAAAAAATCCAATTAGTCAATCTTTGTCTTAAACTGATGAATTTAGTTCCTGTATATTTATTGTAATTATTTATATATTTGGACCTGCTTCTGCCATCTTAATTTTTTATTTCAGCCTGACCTGCTTTTTCTGTATTTGTTGTTAATCCTTTCCTTAAATTAATAGCTATATCTTCCCCCTAATTACAACAAAGCTTTATTGTACACTCATGTATCTTCATTTCCACTCCCCAAACCCACATCATGTTATTACCTACACTTTAATGTCAGCTTATTGTGGATATGAGTCCTCTTTTTCTTTAGTCTTCATTATTCTTTTAAGTCAAACAAATTTTACCAATGTACTTGATCATCTTTACTTCACATATCTCTTTCAACATCTATTCAATTTGCTCTCCCCTTATTAAGTCCTTTATCCAAAACAGTTTCCAGTGTAGTCTTTGTGTGATAAATTTTCTGAGGACTTCTATGCCTGAGAATATTTTTTATCATACTCTTGTATTTGAATGACGGACCAAACATAAAGATAGAGGCTGGATCTAATATCTTTTCTTTTGAATATACCACTCCACTATTTTCTTGAATCTGTTGCTATTGAAAAATCTGATGTCAATCTGACTTCTGTCTTCTTTTTGCGATCTTCTCTTTCTCTTTGCAGTCTTCTAGAATATTCTTGGCTTTTTTGAAGTTCTTAATTTTACTCTAAAATGTTCTGGTGTGGATATTTTCCTTATCTCTCCTCTAAAACTCTTTCAATCTTTTCATCTTTTTATAATTATGTCAATTTTTCTTCAAACATTTCATCTTCTTCATTTTTATATTTCCTTTCTAGGACTCCTGTTACCCACATCGTAGTACTTCTACTTCTATCGTCCAAATAACCTAGCTTTTTTTTCATTTATTTCTTTTTATCGAGGTAACATTGGTTTATAACAATATATAAATTTCAGGTGTACATCATTATATTTCAACTTCTGTATAGACTACATTGCATTCACCACCAAAGATCTAGTTGCCATCTGTCCCAGCTTTTTCTTTATATTTTACATGTCTTTGTCCTTTCCTTCTTCCTTCTAAAAGACTTCCTCCACCTGGTCTTCCAAGTTGCTAATTTGTTCTGCAGCTCTATCCATTCTGTTATTCATCCATCTGATGTATTCGTTTCAACTATTATATATTTCATACCTAAGATTTCTTATCAGTTTGTTTTCTTATTCTTGTTTATATTGCCATTATGTTCTTTTATCTCTTTTTGTATGTTTATTAGGCCAATAGTAAGTTATTGATTCATCTGTCTTCATAGGTGTTCTTGGATTCTGTAATCTAATACATTGTTTTTCATTTCAAATCGTGCTTCTCAAATCTCTTGTTACTTTGATGTGTGAATTCATTTTCCCCTGGTGGTATAGGCTCCTCCGTCTGGTAATGCATACAGGGGAAGGTCAGTCCAAATTAGCTCATTCCCAGTCAGCCCCAAATAGCCCAGAGGGTGGGGATGAATTAGCCATAAGTTGGAGAAAGAAGCCAGGGCACAAGAAAACCATGGTCATTCACTCTCCCCTCACAAAACAATGAAGTCAGGATTACACCCTTTGTCTTCCAGGGATATCCAGCCTTGGGAGGAGACTTTCTTGGACTGTAATTTGCAAGCCCTGGGGGTGTCAAGGGGAAGGGGAAGTAAAAACCCAAGGTTAATTAGTCCTAACCTCAGACACACCAATTAAATCTAAAGTTATGAAACTGATTGGATGCCCTTGTTTGGTATCACAAGGAGGCAAATCCCTGGCAGGTTATCTGTCATTGGGCACTATTTGTGCTAACATTCTCTTTCAGTGGGTACCAGGAAATCTCCTTTGTTCAGAAATATCTCTTTTTCAAGAATTTCCCAATTCTATATCCCATCCTTTTGCATTTCTTCCTCTGTGATTCTTTTCCTTCCCTTACTTCTTCAGACATTTATTAAGGCCTACTGTGGGTCAGGCACTGTGCTAGAACCACTGCTTGAATATACACATTTAGAATCAGGAGTTCTGGGTTAAATCCCATTATGGGTTGAGTTGTGTCCCCCAAATTCATATGTTGAAGTTCCAACACCCAATGCCTCAGAACATGACTTTATTTGGAGATGGGATCTTTACAGAGGTCACCAAGTTAGAATGAGGTCATTAGGGTGGGCCTGAATCCAATATGACTGGTGTTCTTATAAAAAGGGGAAATTTGAAGACTGACATATACAGAGAGAATATCATGTGAACATGAGGACAGCCTTCTACAAGCCACAGAGAAAGGCCTGGAACAGATCCTTTCCTTACAGCCCTCAGGAGGAACCAACTCCACCAGCAACTTACTTGAGACTTCCAGGCTCTAGAGCCATGAGACAGTAAATTTCTGTTAAGTTTCTGGTTCTTCGTTACGGCAGCCCCAGCAAACTAATACAAATCCTGATGTAGCGACGTTTCAACGTGTGCAAATAATTTCCCTTAGAGTCTTCAGTTACCTTATCAGAAAAACAGCAGATAAACCCTCCCTTTCGGGGTTCCTAAGAAGTGTGAATGCAGTAACGTGGGGGAAAGCACGCAGCACAGGGACTGGACGCAGTAGGTGCTCAGTCAGTGTTAGTCCAACCTGAGTCTTTCCCGCTTGAACTTACCAAGTAGCTTGTTCAGCTTAGAGGTCTGTGGTCACTTCGGCAGGCTGGGGATGCAGGCTAGGACAGATAGGAGCCTCTCTGGGCGTCCGAAAAACGGAGTCAAAGGTTTTTGCCCGCTCTGGGCAGCCCTTTCCCACCCTGCGCATTGGCCCAAAGCTTTTTCTTCAGCCCCGTCTTGGAAGCAACCCTCGTCCCTGAGGTCGGCCTCTAGGGGGCGCGCTGTCTCCAGAACCCGCGCCTGGAATCCGCCCGCGGCCGAGGGAACGCGGAGAGAGGCTCGCCTCGGGGCGCTTCCCGGCAGTAACCCGGGGAGAGGGAAGCCCCTGCTTGGGGGGCTTTGCTGAGCGCGCCCTGACGCCCAGTGTGCTACGTCACTTACTCTGGACAGCTCAGAAAGGTTTAGTAACTGGGCGAGGGTGACACAGCTGGTGGAGTAGAACCCAGCTCTACCTAACTCCAAATGCAGCAAAACACCTTTGTGGCCAGAGGGAGCCTCAAGTGTCCAGCCCTCCAGAGGAGGCCAAATGACTTGCAGACCTAGTCATGGGCCCAGCAAAAGACATCAGGGGTAAGAGAAGCGGCTTTTATTAATACTTCCCTTTTTCTCCCCAGAACCTTCTGCTGCTACTGCAGCCCTAGGCATCTCTGCCACGCTTTGCATCCACTGGTGATTTTTTTAGGACCCCGACTTATCCTGAACGTGAAGGCATTGGGAGTTAATTCCTTTTCTTTCTTTTCTCCTCTTCTCCATCCCTCAGGATGGTTGATTTTTCACAACCACTCCAAAGGAGTATTTAGGACAGTTTAGGAGCAAGTGTTTTGTTTACTGCCTCTCTAAGGAGTCAGGACACATTAAAAAACAACACTGGTAACTACCTGTAAAACTGATGCTCTGTGTCACTGAATTTGTACTCTGAGGCTGTCCAGGTGATATTCTCTAACTCCTTCCTGTAATCACCCATCCACCCATCAATCCATCCATCCATCCATCCATCCTGCCAATGGTTCAGAGCCCACAGCGTGAATCCAGGGAGAGGTGTACTTGGCCAGGTGTCTGCCCACATGAGATTTGTGATCCAGCAGAGCAGTGCTCGTGGGAGAACTGGTACCAAGAGCATATCCAGAAAACACTCTTTAATAAAGGCCACGCTTGTGGCAAAAGATGCCAATTTTTTCTGTAGTTTTTGTTGTTGGGCTTTGTAGCAGTTCTTTTTAAGAGGATTAGAGTGATTAGAGGAAGAGCTGGGAGGCTGGGATTCTGGTCCTCTCGGTTGCACTAACCAACACTGAGCCCTTGGCTTCTGTGTTTGTAAAACAAGGAACATGGGCTCATTTCTGACTCTGTCGGTCTTTCATGTCACAAGCTGATGTCATCCACTGTCACAACCTTGAAAGAACTCAAATGTCTCTCCCACCTGCACCAAAGTTCACAAGGCATAATGCTGTCCGTGTGCGAGACAAACTGTATTGAGACCCCTGGAAAAGAAACCCCGGGGCCCAGGCAGTCTCCCTGCCTCCCGCCCTTGTACATTTGTTCTGTAGGACACAGCGGGCCGGCCTGTCTCTGAGGCCCTCCCAGAGCCCTTTGCTCTTCTAACATCTTTGTTCAAAGATGTCAGCCCGTACATGTAAGTAAATATTATTGGGGGTCATGGAGTGTGAAGACACTTGAAAGGTGCTGGTGAATCAAAGTCATAATAGAAGAGCAGAAAGTGCAAAACAATTCCTGTGCCCCCAGTAGAGCTGATGGAATCTAGTCTCCAGGCCTCAATGCCCTTTCCTTCTCCCCATTCCCAGCTGAGTGCCCTTCCCCCAGCCTGGTGCCAGTGTCCTCACCCTGCCCATCCAAAGCTTCAGGAGCAGGGAGAGTACAGCATGCAGAGGGAGGCAGGACCAGAGGCAGGGGCTGGCTCCGTCCCTCACAAGCTCTGTGACTTTGGGTGAGTCACCTGGTCTCCGAGCCCAGTGTCCTTGTCTGTAAAATGAGGACAGTAATATCCATTGCACAGGCTTCCTACCGGGCACAGGAAATGATGTAGAATACTGGCATGTGATCTGTGGTAAATAAATGGTAAATCTTTTTTGTAAAGCGTGTTACCTTCCCTGGGGCACCTGCATTTTACCAGGGCACAAAGTCCAGTCAAAGGAACGACCTAGTACAGTGGATTGCAGGTCATAGCGAGGAAGGAAAATGTACTTGGAGGGATTGGCCATCTTTCCACTGCCATTGTATCACAGCAAGTGGGCAACTACCAACCAGAAACGGTTCTGACACTAGAATCTTACAATAAAAATGAGCATATTTAGAATACTGCCTTACTTATGTTTGTAAAATGATTTCAAATGATCAATGACTTTTTACCTGCATTGATTCATTTGACTCAAAGAGTGCCCCTTTAGACACTCAGGACAGATGTCATAATCCACAGTGAAGAGATGTGGAGACTGGAGCCCACAGAGGTGAAATGACTTGCTAGAAGTGACTTAAACACAGGGCCTGACTCCTCTGGATTCCAAGCTCAGTGCTCTTTCCACCATGCCCCCAACTACTCGTATGAAACATTGACAAACTTACCCAGACCGTTATAGAGCCATGGGATGACATTGTCACACTGTGTCCCACAGTGGCCAGTGCAGCTTTCCTGCAGGACACAACTCCAGTTTCATGCTGGGAACTAGTGTGGGATGTGGTTCTTACCCACAACTTTACTTTCTAGCCAACTTCTCCAGAACATGTGTGCCCTATACCATAGACAGAACCAAACTCTTGATCTTGCCCTGAAAGTTGGCTCCTTTCTGCATCTGCCCCATTCTGGTAAACAATACTCCCATCTGTCCTTTTCCTTCTCCCGGAAATGCACCTCCCACTCCCTACTCACGCATCCCATTACCCTGTCCTAGTCTGTCCTCCACCAAAATGTAGCTCCATCCACTCCCTCTCCACTACCCTAATCCAAACCACCTTTTTCTTTTGTCTGATTTTAACTTGCATCTAATCACTGGGAGAGCTTGTTATAACTCAGACTGCAGGGCCCCACCCCAGAGTTTCTGATTCAATAGGTCTGGGATGTGGCCCAAGAATGTGCATTTCTAACAAGTTCTCAGTGATGCCAATGCTGCTGCTTTGAGGTCCACACTTTGAAAACCTGTGGTCTAAATAACTGTGTAATAACCTCCTAATGCCACCGAACCTCCATCCAATCATTCTCTGCATAGCAGTCAGAGAGGTCTTTACAAAATCTCAATTGGATCATGTAACTTCCTTGCTGTCTTAGTCTGTTCAGGCTGCTATAACAAAATACCACAGACTAGGTGGCTTATAAACAACAGAAATGTATTTCTCACAGTTTCAAGGCTGGGAAGTCCAAGATCAAGGTGCTAGCAGATTCAGTAACTGGTAAGGGCCCACTCGTTTGTTCACAGATGGCTGTCTTTTCTGTGTCCTCACATGGTGGAAGGGGCGAGGGAGCTCTTTGGGGTCTGTTTTAAAAGGGCACTAATCCCATTCATGAGGGCTACACAGTATGGCCTAATCCCCTCCCAAGGCCCCACCTCCTAATACCATCACATTAGGGGTTAGGATTTAGGTAAATGAATTTAGGGGGGGACACAAAGTTCAGACTATGGCACTTACCTAAAACCATTCATGGCTTCCCATCGGGCTTAGAAGAGGGACCTGTGTCTGTCTTGTATCCCTGCACCCAGCAGAGTGCTGGCACAAAGCTCCTTCGAAGTTCGTGCCATCAGACTAAAAATCTGCCACCCCTCCTTGTTGCTGTCATCTGCCAGGCTCCTTGTCACTCTTCTTTGTTCCTTAAGGACTTGAGTACTGAGCTCACTATCTTCATTTTCATCAACCACTTCTGTCACTATTGGGGAATGATCCATCTAACATCTTGGCCTCTGTGCCTTGACCTCCTCACTTCAAATGATCTTTAGCTTTCTACTCTAGAGGTCCTATGCTTGACCTTGTCATCACCTCTAAATCCCAATTTGAAGCCCCTCACTTCCTGGCTACTCTTCCTCTTTCTAGCTTATTAGCTCTAATGCTCCCATCTCAGCAATTTTTTGACCTCATCAAGGCCTATGAGTCATTGGCTGTATCATTTTTTTCATCATCCATCATATCTTAGTTTTTCACTTCCTTCCTGACTCAGCTTAGGTTAAATGACACATAGTTAAAAATACTTTCTCATAAATACCACTAGCTCTTTGGCTCTCTCTTCAACCTTGATTAAACCCAACTATCCTCTACTCTATCCCTGTACCCAAGCAGCGAGAAGAGAACACCAGCCAGAGGTGAGTGTTCTCACTTTAATAGATGGCCACAAACCTCAAAGGTCCCTACATACTGCCCACAAATCCTACCGACTTCCCTTCCTACTTAAAAGGTGGTCCTGGACCAACAGCACAGGTATCACCAGGGGATTTGTTGCAAATGCAGAAGATCAGGCCCCACCCAGACCTACTGATTCAGGATCTGCATTTTAACAAAGTCCCCAGGTGATTCATTTCCACTTTACAGATTCAGAAGCATTGCCCCGTGGTTGGCTTTCTGGATTGCCAGAAATTCATTCCTCATGTTTTCTTTCTCCTCAAACCTTCTGAACCCCTGTGGCCCATCACTCAGCCTCACTCTCCACTGGGAATTCCGGAGGCAATCATACTGAACGTCTTCTCGTCACATTTCAACCTGCTTCCATCTGTCTTCCCTCCTGTTACCCTGGGAGAAGGGTCCCAGCTCTGTCAGAGGCCATTGCCTTTCATTAGCCTCTAGATTTTATCCCTCTCTCTCCTGCATCCCTGAAGCATGAGCTGCTCCTTGAGCAACTCCAAGAGATATTCTAGTCCCATCTTAAAAGACTCTTCCCTGATCCCACATCCACTCTTACTGCCCACTTCTTGGCTTCCCAGCAAACTCCTGGGCCCTCTATCCTCTGATATTCTCACGGCTCACTCCTTCTCTTTGTTTAGGTCTTTACTCCAATGTCACTTCAGCAGAGAGGCCTTCTCTGACCGCTCTTTATAAAATAGCTCACACACACACACACACACACACACAGACGCATGCATAAATGCTTTTTATCTTTAATTATCTTTATAACACTATCACCATCTGGTGTGTTCTCTGTTTCTTTAGTGTCTCTCTCTCCACATTGGAATGTAAACTCCAGGGAGCAGAGTCTGTTTCTATTTTGTCTGTGGCCATATCCCCAGGGCCTGACAGTCACTCGTTGCATAGATGAGTAGGGGCGAGCGTGGAATGCCACATGCCAGGAAGAGACATGAGCCTACCAAGGAGGCCCCTGGAAGGGCAGGGCCTCAGAGACCCCTACATTTGATAAGAGGTGATGGGATGAATAATAGTGTCTTTTTTCCCTTTTATCACTTTCTTCGGGTTCATTTGTTGCAAAGGTACAGAAATGGACTTGTTATCTCAAGTAAGAAAGAGGGAGCTGGTTCTTCATCTTGCCGAACCCCATGTGGGAAGATCAGAGGGGCCTCACAGCCAGAGATTCTCCCCTCCCCATATTCTTGCCATGGTGTGGGGTCCTGACTTGTGTGTAACCAATAGGATTGTGGGAACAACCGCATGTGGCTTCTGAATTTAGGTCCTAAGACACTGTGGCTTCCACCTTGCTCGCTCTGAGTCACTTGCTCCAGGGGAAGCTAACTGCCATCTCCTGAGGACCCTCAGAAGTCCCATGGACAGGTCCCCGTGGGGAGGAGTGGAGGCCTCCCGCCCACAGCCCGTGCTACTTGTCAACCACAATAGCAGCCCCCTTGGAAATGGGTCCTCCGGCCCTCGTCAAGCCTCTCTACTCTCTGCCACTCTTTTCTCTGTTCTCTTGCTTTCTGTGACCAAATGCTCTGTTGTCTGCACCATCCTCCCACTTCTCTCTGCAGATCAGCCTTTTCTGCTCACTTTTAAATATGCAAATGGCCAAAAATGGTTGCCAGTTTTTGGTCTACACCAGGAGCTGGCCAACTTTTTCTATAAAGGGCCAGGTAGTAAATAGTTTAGGCTTTGCAGGCCCTATGCTTTCTGTTGCAACTGTTCAACTCAACTCTGCCTTTGTAGTGCAAAAGCAGTCATGGACAATACCTAAGGGAATGAGTGCTCTAATAAAATTTTATTTACAAAATCAGGCAGTGGGCTGGATTTGACCCAAGGGTCGTGGTTTGCCAACCTCTGATCTACAGGACCTCACAGCTCCAGGGCCCAGTACCATCTGAAGGACTAATCTGAGGCTGATGTCCACTCTTGGCAAAACAGTTTTGGCCAAACAGGCAGCAGTGGGACCTTATGGGTTAAGGGAGAGGCAGGGCAGGTTTTCCAAGAAAGGAATGTGGCCAGTCAGGAGATAATGCGCATCTTTAGTACAATCACATTCAGTCAGTTAGTTTATTAATGTTAATTGAACAAACATTAATTGACCATCTACATTGTGCTGAGCACTTTGGTAGGATCTGGGAATATAAAGATGACTGATACATGCTTCCCAGTAATAGCTTTCATATGTCTCATGTGTAAATGTGCCAGGCTTGCCGCTAAGAACTTTATGTACATTACCTCATTTAACTCTCAACCCAGCACTATGAGGAAATTAAACTTCAAAGAGGTTAAGTAACTTGTCTAAGATCACAGGGTGACAGGGGGCTAAGCTGCCTACTCTGAAGCCAGGGATGTTAAGGCTTATGACTTCTGCTACTCAATACCACCTCCTAGGTTCCCTGAGGATTTCTGCCCTCTGAAGAGCTCACAGTCTCCTTAGACTTTATTTTCTCATAAATTCTTTATTTTTTTGTACATTAGTTTTGAATCCCTTTTCTAAAAGTCTTTTTGCTGCTGATAAGATAAATTACGTATTCATGACCTCGACTGTTAATAAAGTGACTCTACAATTAAAAATGATGTTGGAGGGAGCCCTGTTAGCTGGACAGAGCCTGCACCTGGCCGACTTCCTGGACCTCGGGATTTGTGGGCCACTTACAGACGGGCAGCCGCAGTGGTTTGCAGCTGCTGTGGCTTATCACAAAGGCACATTTAGGATCATTGTTAAGGAGGTCAGGGATGCAGCCCCAGTTAGTTTCTCTCCATCTCTCGAAACTCTCAGCAACTGCAACGTGAATAAACATTTTCATTGTTCATTTGCGTTATTACTCATCAAATTAGAAAGCAAATTGCAGTGAATTAAATACATAATTTCTCAGAAGAAGCTCCTTATTCTTTCAATCATGAAACATTTAAATCTTTTTTTTAAAGTTGCTTTTTCAAGGAGCCAGTAAGACCCATTAGAATTGAAATCTTGGAGATTACTGTGTTTCTATTCAGGTTCAAATCCTCATTAATAATAGCTACCAAAAAACAAACGAGCAAATACCATCCCCAAACACTAGTATATTTGTATTAACACAACTTTTATTTTATAATTCTGAAGTTACAAATCAATAATAAATCATTGTACAATATCATTAAATTTTTTTAAATTTGACAGTGGAATTGTGGTTCTCTTTCAAAAACAGAGTCCTAATCTTGTAGAGACTGTGGTAGATGGAAAAACCTGGTCACAGTCCTGGCAGTTCCTCCCATCCAGGGAAGGAGTCTGCTTTCCCACATCCTGTATCCAGGTGAACTTGTAATCTGTTCAGACTGGTAGAATGAGGTGGAAGAGAGGCTTTGTGGGTTCTGAAGCCCAGACCGTAAAGGGTCTTGTAGTTTCCACTTTCACCCTCTTAAAATGCTGCAGTTGCCACACAAAGAAGCTAGCATTACACTCTTGAATGACGAGATGTGACATCATGTCAGAGAGAGCCCCAGCTGACAGCCAGCACCAAGACCCCAGCCACAAGAGAGAGGCCACCCTAGACCCACCCACCCCACTCAAGCTACTACATGCCTTCATGAATCACCACAGGGGAGACCATTAGAAGAATCACCCAGCTGAGCCCAGCCTAAATTGCAGAAGTGTGAGTAAATCAATTGTTGTTGTAAGTGACCATGTTTTGGGGTAGCTTGTTATATAGGTTATGGATAACTGGTACAGAGATAACATATTGAAATATTTATGGATGGGATTATATATTGTCTTGGACTTGCTTAAAAATAATCTGATGATAGGGAGAAGTTGGTGGAGATATAGATGAAATAAGATTAGCTGTAAGTTAACCATTGCTGATGCTAGAAGATAGATAGACAGGGGAATTCATTATTCTCTCTTACCCTTTTTAATTTTTGGATATGTTTAAAATTTTCCCTAATAAAAAGTTTTTTAAAATGAGTCAGTATTGTAATCATGCGAACCAAGTGGAAAATTACCTTTCTACTATGGTATAACTTAACCTTTATTGTTGAATATTAGAAGACTTCATGAGTGGTCCCATAAAAAATAATTAGAATCAATACCAAAGAAATCAGACAAAGAGAAATATGGTGCAAAGAAAGGGCAGAAAATTTAGGCTATTGGTTCTCAAGCCATCCAAGGCTGAATGAGTGCTGAAAATATGCATGGGAGCCAAATTCCAAAATTAAATGTTAGGAAAGAAGCATCGATCCACCATCTTTTCGTTCACCTGTGTGTCAGACTCTATGCTAAGTACTGGAGAAACACCAAAGAGCAAGACAAATGTGGTCCCAGCTAATCCAGACCTTGTCTGCCTTTGGACACACTGTGATCGCTTTAGCCCCGGGGTTGCAGACTCAAATGCTAAAGGACTCGGTCAGGTACATACATGAGTGAGATGGCCACAAGGTGGGGACTGTGGCAAAGTGGACAGGATGTGCTCTGGTGATGAAGAGCCAGAAGAAGATCCAGGGAAGCTCCTAGAAAAGTCACTGCAGCAGAGGGATCTGGTCTTCCCAGTAGCAGCTCCCCCTTATCTCACGTTACAATAGACTTTTTATCTGGGCACCAGGGAGCCCCAAATAAAGAGTGCATTCTCAGCTTTCTTTATAGCTGAGTGTGGCCATGAGATTAAGATCTGAACAATGAGTTGTAAAAATGTACAACTCCCAGGTTACACCCTTGAAGAGAAGGGTCATACACCCTTGTTCCTTTTTCTCTCCCTTCACACTGCTGAGACGGAGTGGACCGTGTAGATGACGGTAACCACCCAGGATGGTGGCAGGGCTGCATTACGACTTTGAAGAGCACTACATACCTTTGCGTTTGTGGGTCTCTTCTTCCATAAAAAAAGTATTATCTTCTATTTTACAACTGCATTGATATAACAGCAAATATAATCCAGGCTATATTCATTTTTATATATTCGTTATTATTATATTTGTTTTTTCTTCTGATTCTAAATGAAATTAAAATTAAAACATTTTCTGGAGGGAGGACAAAAGGGTTACATATGTAAGGCAATGGATGGAAACCTGACTTTCGGTGGTGAACAGGATGCAATGTTTACAGAAGCCGAAATATAATGATGTACACCTGAAATTTACATAATGCTATAAACCAATGTAACCTCAAGAAAATAAAAAACATTTTCATGGGCACCTAAAAATATCGCAGGCCCTAGGCACTATGCCTGCTGCACCTAATGGGTAAGTCAGCCCTGGACGGGGGATCAATTAGAGAAAACAGCCAGGGTATTGGGAAGTGTGACATCAGACAGAACCCTCCATGAAAGAGAATAAACATCTGCCTTTTTAAAGTCACTGTTATTTTGGGTGTCTCTGACATCCGTCTGAACCTGTATGTTTCTATTAATACAGTCATTGAACCCAGTTCCTGGAGGCCTAGGAGGCTTCCTAAAGGAGGTGACGTCATGAAGGATGAGTAGGAATTGGCCAGGTGAATGGACAGGGCAGAGAAGGGTGTTTCAGGCAAGATAACAGCTTGAACAAAGGCCAAGAGGAGACAAAGGAAGAGGAACAAAAGAAACTTCATTGTGGCTGGAGTTTAGAAGGCAAGGGTGTGTGTGTGTCTGTGTGTTTGTGTGATGAGTGCCTGGGTCCTGTGATCTGTTCTCAGGACCGCCCCTGTTGTTTGGACATACTCTCTAATCTCCTTAACCCCAGTGCCTCCAGGAACAGGAATGATGAGATGGCCATAAGGTGTGCACTGTGTCCAAGAGGAGAGCATGTGCTCAGTTGAAGGGGCCACCACTGCCCAGCTTCTGCCACTGTCATGTGAGATTGCAGGCCCAGAATTGAAAGAGCTCCTAGTTTTTCTAAAGAAGCCAGAAACTTCATTTTGTTTGTGAAACTCTTGGCTTTTAAATGTAGGCCATTAACTGGGATTTAAAAAACACATACACTGCTTATGCCCCATCAGGGCCCTGGGCTGACAGCTGGCACCCTCTGTTTGAACTTGAAGGGGAAAAAGAGCATTCTCTACCCACTCTGGGTGCTTTCTGGCTGGGCTACAAATTAAATTGACATGAGGCCAAATAGCAGGAGAAAATCAAACAAAGCTTTATAACATGTATACATGGGAGAGACCCAGGGAAACAGTATCTCTTGACAAAACGGTGGAGGTTCTTTTCTTAAATAGACAAAGGAGGATATTGAGGGTGGGTCAGTTATGGGAGATTACCAGAAAGGCACAGTAAGGTTATTATGCAGATTTAAGGCCTCGCCTTCCACATTGACAAGTTTCTAGAGATGAGGTCATCCGCCCCTCTTCCCAGTACAGAGAAGGAGATACCTTTACAAATGGAGATTTTCCTTACAAATGTAAATGTTTGGTAAAAAGAACTTTGGTAAGAATGGGCATAGCAAACACCCTCCCAGTCTATCGATACCCAGAGTCATCCAAGGTGATGGCCTGTCCCAGGGACAGGCCTTCCATCCCAAATCCTTTCAGACAGTTTTGGGGGGTAAGGGGGGCATTGGTCAAAACCTCCTTCAAAGAAAAGAAAATATACATTTTGAGGTTGCCAATTCTGATCCCCCACAAACTGCTCATGCCCCACTATGGGACGCCACACTTTTCCCTCCTCAGTCTCCAGTGTCACCACTTGGGATTGGAGGACAAGTCTGGATTTGGAATCTTTAAAAGACTGAGACAGCCCTCTTCAAATGCTTTGATTCAATTAGAGTTAATACCATTGTTGAATCTTTTTTTCCTGTGTTCTCTCCCTTTCATTTTTCTCCCCAATTTCTTTTATTGAGGTAAAATTACACATAACATGAAATTTACCATCTTAACAATTTTTAAGTGTACAGTTCAATGGTGTTAAGTACATTCACATTGTTGTGCAACCATCACCACCATCCATCTCCAGAACTCTTTGCATCTTGCAAAACTGAAACTCTGTAACCATTAAACAATAACTACTCATTCTCCCATCCCCCCAGTCCTTGGCAACCACCATTCTACTTTCTGTCTCTATGATTTTGACTACTCTAAGTAGCTCATGTAAGTGGAATCATACAGTATTTGTCTTTTTCTGACTGGTTATTTCACTTAGCATAATGTACTCAAGGTTTATCCATGTTGTGGCATAATACAGAATTTCCTTCCTTTTTAAAGCTGAATAATATTCCATTGTATGTATATACCACATTTTGTTTATACATTCATCCATCAATGGACTCTTGTGTTGCTTCTACGTTTTAGCTATTGGAATAATGCTGTTATGAACCTGGGTGTACAAATACCTCTTTAAGATCCTGCTTTCAATACTTTTGGATATATACTCGGAAGTAGAATTGCTGGGTCACAGGTAATTCCATTTTTAATTTTTTGAGGAACTTCCATACTGTTTTCCACAGTGGCTGTACCATTTTACATTCCTATTTGACATCCTTGCCAGCACTTGTTATTTTGTTTTTCTTGATTATAGCCATTCTAGTGGGTGTGAGTGATAATCTCATTGTAGTTTTCATTTGCATGTCCCTAATGATTAGTGATGTTGAGCATCTTTTCATATGCTTCTTGGCCATTTGTGTATCTTCTTTAGAGAAATTCATTCATGACCTTTGCCCAGTTTTTAATTTTTAATTTTTTTGTGAGGGAGATTAGCCCTGAGCTAACAGCCATGGCCAATCCTCCTCTTTTTGCTGAGGAAGATTGGGCCTGGGCTAACATCTATGCCCATCTTCTCTACTCTATATGTGGGATGCCTGCCACAGCATGGCTTGATAAGTGGTGCTTACATCGGCACCCCTGGGTCCGAACCTGCGAACCCTGGGCCGCCAAAACGGAGCACGTGAACTTAACCACTATGCCACCAGGCTGGCCCCCTTTGCCCGTTTTTTAATTGGGTTCTTTGGTTTTTCATTGTCGAGTTTTAGGAGTTCTCTGTATATTTGGATATTAATTCCTTATAGATATATGACTGGTAAATATTTTCTACTATTCTGTGGGTTGCCTTTTTACACTGTTGATATTGTCTTTTGATGTACAACATTTAAAAATTTTCATAAAGTCCAATTTGTCTATTTTTCTTTCATTGCCTGTGCCTTTGGTGTCATATCCAAGAAACCACTGCCAAATCCAATGTCATCAAGCTTTTGCACTATGCTTTCTTCTAAGACTTTTATACTTTCAGTTCTTACAGTTAGGTTTTTAATCCATTTGGGGTTATTGTTAGTATATGGTATTAGGTGAGGGTCCAACTTCATTCTTTTGCATGTAGATACTCCCAGCACCCTGTGTTCAAGACTGTCCTTTCTCTATTGAATGGTCTTTGCACCCTTGTCACAAATAATTTGACTGTACGTGGAAGGTTTATCTCTGGGCCATCTATTCTATTCCATTGATCTATATGTCTGTCTTCATGCCAATACCACATTGTTTTGATTCCTGTAGCTTTGCAGTAAGTTTTGAAATCAGAAAGTATGAGGCATCCAACTTTGTTCTTCTTTTTCAAGGTTGTTTTGGCTATTCAAAGTCCCTTGGGATTCCATGTGAATTTTAGGGTGGGTTTTTCTATTTCTGAAAAAAAAATCACTGGGATTTTGTTAGAGATTTCTTTGCATCTGCAGATCACTTTGGGTAGTATTGACATCCTAACAATATTAAGTCTTCCAATCCATGAACATGGGATCTGTTTCCATTTATTTATGTCTAAATTTCTTTTAGCAATGTTTTTAGTTTTCATTACACAAGTCTTTCACCTCCTTGGTTAAGTTATTTCCTAAATATTTTGTTCTTTTTAATCTTATTGTGAATGGAATTATTTTCTTAATTTCCTTTTTGAGGTTGTTCATTGTTAGTATACAGAAATGCAATTGATGTTCGTGTGTTGACTTTGTAGCCTATTACTTTACTGAATTCATTGATTAGTTCTAACAGATTTGGGGGGAATCTTTAGGGTTTTCTACATATGAGTTCATATCATTTGTGAACAGAGATAATTTTACATCTTCCCTTTTAACTTGGATGCCTTTTACTTCTTTTTCTTGCCAGTTACTCTGGCTAGAACTTCCAATACTCAGTTGAGTAGAAGTGACGAAAGAGAGCATCTTTGCCTTGTTCCTGATCTTAGAGGAAAAGCTTTCAGTCTTTCACCTTTGAGTAGGTTTTCTGTGGAGTTTTCATATATAACTTTTATAATGTTGAGATAGTTGCCTTCTATTCCTAGTTTTTGGAGTGCTTTTACATGAAAGGGTGTTGAATTTTGTCAAATATTTATTCTGCATCAATTGAGATGATCATGTGTTTTTTTACTTTATGCTGTTAATGTGGTGTATTATGTTGATCAATTTTCACATGTTGAACCATTGTTGCATTCCAGGAATAAATCCCACTTGGTCATGTATAATTCTTTTAATATGCTGCTAAATTTGGTTTACTGGTCATTTTTTTGAGGATTTTTGCATCAATATTCATAAAGCATATTAGTCTGTAGTTTTCTTTTCTTGTCATGTCTTTGTCTGGCTTGAGCATCAGGGTAAGGCTGGCCTCAAAGAATGAGCTATGAAAATGTTCCCTCCTTTCAATTTTTTGGAAAAGTTTGAGAAGGATTGTGTTAGTTCTTCTTTAAATGTTTGGTAGAATTCACCTGTGAAGGCATCAGGTCCAGGGATTTTCTTTGTCAAGAGATTTTGATTACTGATTCAATCCCCTTACCAGTTATAGGTTTATTCAGATTTTCTATTTCTTCATGATTTAGTCTTGGTAGGTTTAGTGTTTCTGAGAAGTTGTCCATCTCATTTAGGTTATCCAATTTGTTGACATACAATTGTTTATAGTACTCTCTTATAATCCTTTTTATTTCTGTAGAATCGGTAGTAATGACCCCACTTTCGTTTCTGATTTTAATAATTTGAGTCTTCTTTTTTATCTTAGTCTCTCTAGCTAAAGGTTTTTCAATTTTATTGTGCTTTTCAAAGAGCCAACTTTTGGTTTCATTGATTTCCTCTATTGTTTTTCTATTCTCTATACCATTTATCTCTGCTCTAATCTTTATTATTTCCTTCCTTCTGCTAGCTTTAGATTTAGTTTGTTCTTTTTCTAGTTCCTTAAGTTGAAAAGTTAAGTTGTTAATTTGATGTAAGCATTTATAGCTATAAATTTTCCCCTTATCACTGTTTTCACTGTGTCCCATAAGTTTTGGTATGTTGTGTTTTAGTTTTCATTTGTCTCTAAGTATTTTCTAATTTCCCTTGTGATTTCTCCTGTGATCCATTGGTTGTTTAAAAATGTGTTGTTTAATTTCTACAAATTTGTGAATTTTCCAGTTTTCCTTCTGTTAGTGATTTCTAACTTCATTCTGTTGCAGTCAGAGAAGATAATTTATATGATATCTATTTCTTAAACCCTAATGAAACTTAACGTGTGGCTTAATATGCAGTCTATCCTGGAAAATGTCCCATGTGCACTTGAGAAGAATGTGTATGCTGTTGTCATTGGGGAAAGCATTCTGTATGTGTCTGTTAGATCTAATTCATTTATACTGCTTTTTAAGTCCTCTATTTCCTTACTTGTCTTCTCTCTGGTTGTTCTATCCATTATTGAGAGTGGAGTACTGAAGTCTCCAACCATTATTAGAAAATTGTCTATTTCTCCCTTCAGTTCTATCAGTTATTGCTTCATATATTTTGATGGCCTGTCATGAGGTATGCATGTGTTTATAATTGTTATGTCTTCTTTCTGTACTGAAATTTTTATTAATATACAATGTCCTTCTTTGTCTCTTTTAAACTTTTTTAAAGTCTATTTTGTCTGATATTAGTTTAGCCATCCTTGTTCTCTTTTCTGGTTACTATTTGCATGAAGTATCTTTTTCCATCCTGTCACTTTTAATCTATTTGTGTCTTTGGCTCAAGTGTAGACAATATATAGTTGGATCATGTTTTTTAAAAATCCGTTCTGCAGATCTCTGTCTTTTGATTTGAGAGTTTAATCCATTTACATTTAAAGTAATTACTGATAAGAAGGGACTTACTTCTGTCTTTTTTGCTATTTGTTTTCTGTATGCCTTACAGCTTCTTGTCCTTCATTTCCTGCATTACTGTCTTCTTTTCTGTTTAGTTAATTTTTTTGGTACATTTAAATTCCTTTCTCATTTCCTTTTGTGTATATTCTTTACCTATTTTCTTTGTAGTAGCCATGGAGATTACATTTAACATCCTAAAATTATAACACTATAATTTGAATTTGTACCAGCTTAACTTCAGTAACATACAAAAACTCTGCTCCTCTACAGCTCTATCCCCACTCCTTTCAGTTTTTGATGTCACAAAATTATAACTTCATACACTGTGTGCCCAAAACATTAATAATTCTTTTAAATACATTAGTCTTTACTCTCTTAAATTATGTAGAAACCGGGGCCGCCCGGTGGCGCAGCGGTTTAGTTCACGCTTGGCAGCCCGGGGTTCACGAGTTCGGATCCCAGGCGCCCGCCGACGCACTGCCTGTCAGCCACGCCATGGTGGCGTCCCATATAAAGTGGAGGAAGATGGGCACGGATGTTAGCCCAGGGCCGGTCTTCCTCAGCAAAAAGGGGAGGATTGGCAACAGATGTTAGCTCAGGGCTGGTCTTCCCCACAAAAAAAAATAAAAATAAATTTCCTAAAAAAAAATATTAAAAAAAAAAAATTATGTAGAAACCAAAATGTAGAGTTATGAAACAAAATTACAATAATGCTAGCTTTTAGACTAATAATTGCTTTTTACAGATGTGTTAGTCTCTTAAATCACCTAGAATACAAAAAGTGAAGTTACAAACCATTGTTACAATAATACAAGCTGTTATAATTGCCCATGTATTTACCTTCATTGAAGTCTTTGTTTCTTCATACGGCTTCAAGTTACTGTCCAGTGTCCTTTCATTTTATCCTGCAGGACCCCTTTCAGCATTTCTTGTAGGGCAAATCTAGTGGTAACAAACTCTCTCAGCTTCTGTGTATCTGGGAATGTCTTAATTTCTCCTTCACTTTTGAAGGACAGTTTTGCTGAACTTAAGATTCTTGGTTGACAGTTTTCTCTTTTAGCACTTTGAATATTTCGGCCCACTGTCTCCAAAGTTTCTAATGAGAAATCTGCTAATAATCTTAATGAAGATCCTTTGTATGTGACAAGTCATTTCTCTCTTGCTGCTTTCAATATTCTCTCTTTGCCTTTGTTTTTGAAAGTGTGATTATAATGTGTCTTGGTATGGGTCTTTTTGAGTTTATCTTATGTGGAGTTCATTTAGCTTCTTTCATGTTTATATTCACATCTTTCATCAAATTGGGGAAGTTTTCAGCCATTATTTCTTCAAATATTCTCTCTACCCCTTTTTCTCTCTTCTTCTTCTTCTTCTGGGACTTCCACAGTGTGTATGTTGGTCTGCTTAATGATGTGCCACAGGTCCCTTAGGCTCTTTTCACTTTTCTCCAATCTTTTTTCTTTCTGTTCCTCAGACTCAATAATTTCCATTTTCCTATCTTCAAGTTTGCTACTTCTTTCTTATGCCTGCTCAAATCTATCTTTGAATTACTCTAATGACTTTTTCATTTCAGTTATTGTACTTTCCAGCTCCAGAATTTCTTTCTGCATTGTTGTTGCTGTTGTTATTGTTGTTTTTAGGTTTTATATCTCTTTATTGATATTTTCATTTTGTTCACTCATCTTTTTCTTGACTTTCTCCACATCTTCCCTTAGTTCTTTGAGCATCTTTAAGACAGTTGTTTTAAAGCCTTTGTCTAGATCTGCCATCAAGTCTTCTTCAGGGACAGTTTCTGTTTATTTATTTTTTCCTTTGTATGGGCCATACTTTCTTATTTCTTTGTATGCCCTGTGATTTTTTTTAACTGGACATTTGAATCTAATAATGTAGAAACTCTGGAAATCATATTCTCACCTTTCCCCAGGGTTTGTGTTTTGTGTTATCGTTTTTGTTTATTGTTTTTGTTTTGTTTTTATTATTGTAGGCTGTCTATGTGCCAAGGATCAGCCTGAGGTGTAAACTTAACATCTTCTTAGGTCTTTCCTGAGCCTGCATCTTTCCCTGAGCATGTGTGGTCACTTTCTAATTTTCCCCATATATATATATGCAGTTGCTTTTAAATGTCTTAGTCTTTAATATCTGGCTCCCAAAAGCAGGAAAAGAGAAAAATGAAGGGGGTGTGAGAAACAGTACTGACCCTTTAAATACCCAGAAGTCACTTCAGCTGGAGGGGGAGGGGCTTGCAATAATGGGGAGATGTCAACAACAATGGCCACCTGCCTCTTGGCCTGCACCTTTGTGATCAGAAGCAGTAATCAGTGATCAGAGCACAGACCCCAGATATTTGGAGAATAGGGTCCTTTTTGTCCACCTTGGCTCCCACAGCTGTGTGCAACTTGCTCCAGGAACATGTGCACAGCTGCCTGCCATGGTGCTGAGGGATGGGAGGTGGGTAGCTGCTGCTGTGCCAAGAGTAAAATTAGCAAATTAACTGACCAAAATTAACTGCAATTAACTGCAATTTACTATTCAAGCCTTCCCCTGGAAGTTGCAAGCCTTCAAGAGACTCCAGAGTTCCAAAATAGTTACATCACACGGATTCTGCCAGTGCAATTGTTGTCTAGGTGGGAGACGGATTCCTGGTGATTCCTATTCCATCATCTTCCCAGAATCCCTCCCCATTGTTGAATCATATGCCACAAATTTCAATGACACTTAATGAGAATCTTTGAGAGAAAAAAAAGAAGACAATTGCTTTGAGAATGCAAAGTGATTACTCTGTTTAAAATGATAAGGGAGAACATTAGCAAATATTTATGTACTACTTACCATAATATTTAAGTTAAATATCTATTTATTCAGTACCTGGCCATCATGTACTTGGGTTTTTAATTATTTAAAAGAGCATTCATGTCATAGTCAGAGTTTAATCTTAATGGTTCTCTTCCAAGGACTGTGGATTTGTAATCTTGAAACAATGCATATTTGTTAGAGAAAATTGCATTTGTTAAAATGCTTGTGGTAAAGATTGTGACTGTTCACTTAAAATAATCAACTGTGTGGTTTTTCTAAAAGGTTGAATTTGCTCACCAACTTTGTCATAAATACCTGCTAGTATGACCTCATTAATCTGATTACAAATAATTCAACTAGTGTATAAACTGTCTGTTTTCTTAATAAGTTAGGGAAAGTATCTAAAAGCCTTTCTTTTCTGCAAGGGGAATTTTTGCAAGTAAAGTAAGTTAGTGGTTCTAATAGATTATTTTTAAAGCACAAATCAAACTCTGATCCTTCCACATCAGTGTAAGTAGTTTGTATGAGATTGCTCAGGAAGAGTGAAGGATGAGAGGAAAAGAGGGCCTAGAACAGGAGCAGTTAAGGTGTGTCAGTGTATCAGACACCTCTGTGCCTGCCTCACATCCTCCTGGCTCACCTTTTTTCTTTTAACTCTAGTCATTGCTGTGGCAACTGGTTAGGCAGGTATGCTTCCTCAGACCCTCCCCTCAGCAGCCTGTTGAATCTCTGGCTTTCTACTGGTCCCCATGGCATGCCTGTGGGGACCCATTGAGCCATTCTGACATGTGTGAAAATCCGGAGTTACTAGCGAGTTACCCACCTTTGGGCAACCCTTGAGCATTTAGGTGCAGTAGGACAATTCTGAGGTCTATTCTCCCCAGCAACTCAGAGTCCCCAGTGGGTTCAAGTCCCGGTTGCTCATAGAATCCACTGGCTTGATAATATAGCCTTGGATTCATTCTCCCTCCTTCCTGCTTTTACCCAGGCCACACCCCCATTCTTTGGTGTCACTTCCTAAATAAACTACCTACACACAAGTCGTGTCTCAGGGTCCAAACAGGGAAGTAGAAAACACTGGGTATTTTAAACAGAGGGAATGTATTCAGACAAATAGTTACATGTGTGATAGCTGAGAAGTCCACCAGGGGCAAGGGACCACAGTCAGAAGTTACTGACATCTCTCGCAGGAAGGACAAAGGACAGAGGTGATGTCAACAAGTCCTAGAAGACGGAAGAATCACACTGGGCCTGTCCAGCAGAAGCTGGAGTCATAGAGGAGATGCCTCTGCTGCTGGAGGTACTGCCCTCCACCCTCTGGCTGGCAGAACCCAGCCAGAAGCCAGCTGATGTGGGAGCCTAGGAAACACAGCCTTTGGGAATTATCTCGCTGCAGCAAGGGGGAGAGCAGGGACAGGGCAAGGAAGGGATGAAGGACAAACTGGTCTGGACTGGCACAAAGCAGAATACAGGGAAACAGAAAGCAAACGAGACTGAGACTGGATGGCCAAAGGAGTCTAAATTGTTCTGATTTTTTTTAAAGTGCTTTGTAAGATTAAAAGAATTTTCTCAATTAGTATACACCCATACATTTCCTTGCTCTGTCAGCTGAGAGGGTCTGGAAGCAACAATACCCCAGTAGCAATGAGCATACTGAGTACCCAGAATAATAATATTATATATAATATATATATATAATATAATAATATTCTTCAATAAAAGGAACTAGGGCTTCTTGGAGAGATGGCTGATTCTAGGACTCGGGCAGGAGATACACAACATGAGCCTGGAGCATCTTGTAGGGCCAGAAAGTCAAGAAGAGCTAAAGGAAACAAACAAACAAAACAAATGATGGAAGTACGTGAAAGGGACAAAGGAGCCAAATAAAAGAGTTCCCAGTGGCCGAAGTTGGAACTTTCGAGCAACAAAATAAGTAACACTGGATTATAACCCAAAGTGTAAAATAAATACTCAGGAGTCCATACTGATACATATAAATGATTGAGTAAATAAATAAATGGGAGAGGATAGACAAATCTCCCCTCCAGAAGAATTCCAAATAATTTATGTAGATACTCAGCCCTCCAGGCAGTGGAGCTTAACTCCCTGCTGCTTCAATGTGGGCAACACATACTGAATGGTTTCCAAGGAGTCCAGTGTGGACAGGGGAAAACACTAGTAACTTCAGAGTGGAGAAACCTGACAACCACTACCGCAGCCAGGTGATCGAGGTCAACATCAACAGTGGTAAATCATATTGATAGTATGTACCCTTGATATGATGTGATAAGAATGGCACTTTACCTCTGTCATCTTACTCTCCAAAACCAATAACTGCAGTCAAATCAGAAGAACATCAGACAAATCACAAATGAGGGACATCCTACTGAAGAGCTGGCCAGCACTCATAAGTGTGGGCTGCACATAGTGACTTCCTTCCAAAGAGTGCAGGATGGAACGGAGGGTGGGAAGGGTAAAGAGCAACTTTACTCTGGATAAACCTGACAAATGCCACCTCAGTCAGATGACCAGGTCAACATCAATAGTCAAAAATCATGTGGATAGTATGTACTTTTGATATAATGTGATGAAAATAGCATTTTGCATCTGTGATCTTATTCCCCAAAACACATAACCCCCATCTAATTATGAGAAAAATATCAGACAAATCACAATAGAGGGCCATTCTGCAAAATACCTGACTGGTACTTCTCAAAACTGTCAAGGTCATCAAAAACCAGGAAAATCTGAGAAACTGTCACAGCCAAGAGGAGCCTAAGGAAGCATGACAGCTAAATGCAATGTGATATTCTAGATGGAATCCTGGAACAGAAAAAGGACATTATGTAAAAACTGAGGAAATTGGAGTAAAGTATGGACTTTAAAGTTAATAATAATGTACCAATATTGGTTCACTAAATGTAACAAATATACCATACTAATGTGAGATGTTAATCATAGGGCAAACCAGATGGGAGCTCTGCACTATCTTCGTAATTTTTCTGTAAATCTAAAACTGCCTAAAAATAAAGTTTATTAAAAAAAGTTTATTGAGAAGAAAAACAGGAAAAAAAAAAGGAATAATAGAAGAGATGTCCTAGTGCAGTATATGATTAATTGACAAATAAATTATGGAGATAATAATTGTTCTGAAAGTTCAGTGGAGGGAGAGAGATCATGTCAGGCTAGATTTGCCAAGTAATATTTTATGGAAACAGTAGGACTTGAAATATCTCTTAAAGACAAGATGTTTATAAATATAAATTGGACCAATTTTGTATTATGAGTAATCGTAATATCTCAACTAATTGATGAATTGTTCTTTAAGTCCAAAGTAAGTAAGTAAAGTAAGTGAATTTAAACATTATTAATACTAGTTAGCAATATATAAGTACTGATTTTACTATATAAATCTTAAGGTCGGCCTTTGAACACAAAGGGAACTTCCTTGTTTGTGGTCTTTCTTAAAAAATTTTTAAATTAAAAAATTTTGAAATGAACAAGAATATGTGAAAAACTCTTGGCCAGCCTCTATCTAGACTATTCCATAAACAGAAGAAACAGAGCAGTATCTGCTTCTTCAAATAGCAATTAGTAATGAGAGTAATTCAGGATAATTAAGAGACAAAATATAAAGCTCCTTGAGGGTTTGCATATCTTTTCATTTGCAGTGTCAGCAAAATATTCAACACTCCTGGTTCAACCCTAATCTTTATGACCCTTTCTTCTCAGTCTCCTTTACTGCATGCTCCTCCATCTGCTAATTAAGAATCAAAACAGATATGGGAGAGATATAGAGAACAGTTAGAAAATATGTGCAACACTCTAGCAATAGATTTGAGAATATAGAGGAAATTGATGGCCTCCTAAGAAAATATAACTTACTAAAATTGGTCCAAGAAAAGAAAGAAAATCCAAACAGATCAATACCCATAGAAGAGATTAGAAGAGTAATTTAATTCTAACATTTGAAAAAGCAGAGGGCCCATGTGGCTTTTCATCTGTGTTCTCTTTACCCTTTAATGCAATGCTTCTTCAAGTAGCCAGTTATGGGACTGTTTTTACTGGCCTACAAAGAGATAAGGATCTTACACTAGAATATAAATCAACATATCGCTTCCTTCGTCAAGAAAGCCTTGCTTGAAAAAAAAGTCAACTGATTTTATTAACTGTGCCCTGAACTGACCCCTTTGGATTTAGCAAGTCAACATGGGGGGTCCCAGGAAACATCAGAGAAGAGAACCTCTGGAGAAAAATGAACTTTTTTTCATTTTTCACGTCCAAAAAATATATTGGGATACATATTTTCAAATGAATGTAAACATATTCATTTGAATATTAAATATGTTATATCCTGAGCTGATGAGATGCATGCATTTAGCAGTTTGTTTTGTATTGATGTTATGGGTTGTGGGGGAGGATATTTTTTAAAGAATACCTTTAATCTAGCCACTCAGAATCAAGCACTATTAGTATTTTAGGATATATACTTTCAGAAAATGTTCTTGTATAAATGTACAAATGCAGATATGAGGCAGAGTTAGTCTTCCCCAAATTAAATACTATTCAAACTATTTTGTAATCTGCTTTTTCACTTAAAAAATGTTAATAACTTTCCATATAAAATATAGATCTACATCATTTATAGCAATTGAATTATATTCCATTGGATGGATGTACCATAATTTTTAAATCAGTTCCATGTTAATGAATAATTTGTACGTCTTCAATTTTAAAATATTGTAAATAGCATAGTAAAGAACATCCATTATGTCCATTCCTTGTATACCTATCATTATTATCACTTCCAAAACTGGCTTCGTAAATAATATCATTTTGTCTGGCAAAAAAAAAAAGTCAGCTAAACAGTATATTTAGTGACAAAATTGATTTACATTTCTGTGCCTGCAGGTCCCATTCTGAATAGCACTGCTTTAATAAATGGATAATTTCTATGCTATTTAAACTATTTCAGCTCATTGGGGAAAAAACCCCACAAAAATCCCTAAAACATTTTATGAAGGTATCATAATCTTAAAATCCAATTAAGATACTAACAAATAAAGAAGAAGGAAGAAAGGGGAGCAGAGAAAAGGAAGGAAGAGAAGAACTCCAGGTGCTGGAGATCTGGTAGGGAGCTAGGCAGAATGCTGACTCTGTAGGAGGATGGTTCTAGAGGAGAAGGATTGGCCGTAATGTATAAACAAAACACTGCCAAGTGCTATGAAGGCGATAAAACAGGGCAACGCGGTGAAGAGTTACAGGGATGGGGGAACCCCCTCTAACTGCAGTAACAGAAACCATCTTTTTTGATTCTCTGCAAAATTATCACCCTCCTCTCTTCCCCTCAATGTTAGTCCAGCTCAGCACTTCCTCAGATTGTCACGGAGGCCCTTTAGCACAGGGACCACTCTATCCATCTTCCTGTCACATGATAGGTGCTCAAAGCACGCTTATTGAATTGCACAAAGGCTCTCATCTGATCCTAACTGTGACACTGAAGCAGCCATTAGTGTCTCCCCTTTACTGAGGGGGATGCTGGTTCAATGTTTGTGTGATTTGCCCAGGGTTGTTCCACTGATAATGGCAGAGCTGGGATGCTAACCTGGGTGCTTCCCACTCCCCACTCTGGAAGGTCAGGTCACTAGAAATGCTGTTGATAGGAGGGGCAAAGAAAAGGGCGGGCCAAAGCTGTCAGTGAATTGGCTTCAACTAATGAATATCTTTCCCTCCTTTTCTCTTTATGCCTCTCCATTCAAAGCTCTCTTCATTGCAAGCCATTGGCAAGCTTAGTTTTGATATGGTTAAAGCAATTCTAGAATGGACAACCAGAAAGCAACAACTAGAGGGAGATTGCTTCCCGGAATAAGATTTTATTAGAACTAAATCCCAAATTCAGGCTGACCTGAGGCTGTGGGTCAGCCCCAGGACATTGCCCAAGAGAATAAACCAAATTCCTCTCTATTCCTCACTCCCCACCAAGATGGCAGATACTGGAGATGAGGTGTCACTGCCCAGAATCCAAAGCCTCCCAACCTCTCCTCACTTTTGCCTGGGCTCTGAACCTTTGTCCCTTCTCCCCACCCCCAACCAGGAAAAGACAAACAGCCATTGTTGAAATGTGCATGGAGTTGACACAACCTTTTAAGACTGGAGAGGAGACTCCTTGGACAGCCTCCAGAGCAGGAAGTAAACTGCCCTGGGCTTTCTAAAGAAGCACATTCTCACATCTTATAATGGGATGGCAGCTAGGGTGTAATTTTTTAAGTGTCAGAGAACGTAAGTATTTCACAAGTTCTTTCAAGTGCAATTGTCTCTGGGTGTCTGTTGACACCTTTTCCACTCTCCTTACCTCAGTCGTCCAGCTTTAAAACCTTCCCTAGGAGATAAATTGAATCCCTCTAAAAGCACTCCCTTCTTCAATTCCCATCTACGAATCCTCTTCAGAAAGCCAAGATCAATTAATCAATTGGATAGTATTGATTTCCTAAGTGCTTTCTTTTGTTTTTTTTAATTAATTTTTTGAATAGATGATTTATGTACATTCTAAAAATCGCAAAACAACAAAAAGGTGTATAGTGAAGTATGTCTCCCTTTTATCTCTATATCAATCTGTTGTAGATTCAGAATATTCTGTGCATATTCAAGCTCTCTTTCTTCCTTTTTACACAAATGTTAACATAATAAATACTCTGTTTTTCACCTAATGTGTCTAGGAGATGAGTCCAGATCGGTTCAGGTAGACCTGTCTAAAGGTTTTTGTGGCTGGAGCACGTTGCATTTTATGGATGGACTAGTTGGGGTCAAGGTCAGGAACTCTTCCCAAACCATGACTTCAGATAATATAGCCCACTGTCTTGCAGTAGATGTATGGGTAAAATCTTAAGGGCAAAAATACTTGATTAGAAACCATACAATCAAACAATTGTTTGATTACAGAGGCTCAAGGAGACGACTCTGGAGAAGGAATACGCTCTCCTTGCATTTTATATGGAACTTCCTTAGGCTAAGGGTCAGGATCCCCTCTCCCCCTCCAGCACACACACTTCCTTAGTTTTGGAGCCTGTAGGCACTTATGCCTGAGGGAAGGGGGAGCGAGCTATCCAGGTGAGGAATTAGACATGTTCCACTAAAGGAGACAGTTGTCTCAATCTTTACCTGTATCAAGGTAATCATTGTTTTCAGTTTTTATGAATTTCCTTTAAGCTATGACCTTTTGTTCCCTTGTGGAGAGGCCGAGGCAATCAAGGGTTGGGGAAAAGTGGGATCAAATGAAGACATAAGGGGGAGAGCTGCCAGCTCTGAGGTGAAGGGAATGGGAAAGTGAGGAGGAGCGGATGTTAAGTGCAGGCAGATTTCAGATAGAGTAGCCAGGGGCCCAGGCATGTACCACCACTCCCCCACTCTAAGGCAGCCCATTCTCCTTACATGTCAGCTCTGAAGCTGTCCTACGTCCCCTTAGCTCCCAGGTGAGGGGACCTCTCCTGGAGTAGTGACAGGCATTTCTCTAACTCCTCTCTAAGGGAATGCTCTGGGTTTCTAATGTCTAAGATGGCCTGAGTGTTACCCTGAAGAATGGAGAGACCAGGATGCATATTCTCCACTCTGGCCCAAGACAAGAGTGGGGCCATGTTGTTGCCCCCCCAACCTAGTAAAATGCACCCTGAAAAACCTTGTCATATTGTCTGTGATTTTCTTAAAGATAAATCAACATGGGGAGTGTGATATGTATGTGTGTTTTGGGTTTGATTTATCCCCTAGAGATGGTTAGTTACTATCTTTAATCCAATGGTCATCTTACTTGACCCATCAGCAGCATTTAAAGCCATTGCTCACTCCCTCCTCTTTGGAACACTTTCAGGACAACACGCTCTCCAGGGTTTCCAGCTGCTTTCCAGGCCACTCTTTCTCAGCCTCCTTTGCTGGCTCCTCCTCATCTCCCTGACCTTTAAGCATCTACGTGACCCAAGTATCCATCCTCAAATCTCAACTCCTTTCTATCTCCTCTCATGCTGTTGTCTCAGCTTTAAACGCCATTTCTATACTGATGACTCCCAAATTTATCTACCTGGGCAGGACTTCTCTGAACTTGAGACCCTTCCAGCTAATTGCCCACTTGAGCACTCCAATATCTCACTGGCTTCTCAAAACCAACGTGACTTATCCCTCAAAACCTGTTTCTCTCATTTTCTTCCCCATTTCAGTAAATCGCAGTTCCGCTTTAAAAGTTTTGGCTTTAACAAAAACAAATATACAAACAGAAACAAAAATAACATAACCCCAGAGAGTCATCCTTGACTCCTGTCTTTCACACTTTCCATCTTGCTCAGCCTAAAACCCAGAGTCACTGCAGTGGCCTCTGAGGCTGACAAATACGTGTGCGACTGAATTTAGTCCTATTTCCAGGCTTGGTGTTGAAGTAATGGCAGATTTGGGACTTAATTTTTGGAGGCTATAAAGGTGTGCCAAGAGTCTAATAATCGAAAGACCAGATGGGTTTAGGTCAGTCACGGTAGCCTTATACCCTCTCAATTTATTTCTTCAACAGCTGTTTATTGAGCAGCTACTCTGTGCAGACGCAGTTCTAGGTGACCAGGATACAGCTCTGAACAGATAGACAAAAGCCTCTGCCTTCTTGGACTTACATTCTGGTGGGTAGACAGATGGCAAACAAAATACCAACAAGTAGGTTACATAGTATTGGAGGGTAAGTGCTGCTGAGAAAACTAAGGCGAGGAAGAAGGATAGAGAATATTGGGGAGGGAAGGGAGTTCCGTGTTCAGTGTTGGATAGGGTGTCCAGGGATGGTCTCCCCGAGCAAGTGACATTTGAATAAAGGCCTGAAGGACATGAGGAGTGAGCCAGCGGTGTTTGGGGAAAGGCATGCCAGCCATGGGGAGAAGCAAGGGCAATGACAGGGCCCTCAGCAGGAGTTTCCTGCTCCGTTCCTTTTAGAGGCACAGTTAGCAAGGAGGAGGGTGTGCCCGAGTGGAGAGAATGAGGGAAGTAGGAGGAGATGAGATCAGAAAGGGGCCAGTCTGGCTATGGCCACCGAAAAGGCCTATAAACCATGGCCATCCCTGGAGCAATAAATACCTCTGGCACCCAGATCCTGGTCTCTCAATTCAATTGTGGTCACCAAACGGAACTAGGGCTTCCTTGGTTAATGACTGATTCCAGAGCTGGGGCAAGAAATGGACATTTGATCATACTAGAAAGCAAGGAAGCTTTCAAAGATGACTGGGTTGTGTCCAAAAGACAGCTTAGGGGCCAAGGTAAGCAGACTCTCAATGTTCAAGGTTGGAATAATCTGGGCATCTGCAATGGATTGAAATACATCAAATACGTTTAAATCCATAAGTTTATAATTATACCAGGAGAAAAATCCTCATAGGTCACCTTTATAGGTTGCTAGGGAACCAACTCATTACTCTGAAGACTGGTTTAAAAAGGGAAAGAATCGAGCATGTGTCTTGTCTTTTCTACATGAACTGTATCTCAGGATAGCTAAACTGTTGTTGAGGAAAAGTTCATCTTTTAGAAGCATTCCAGCTAATAGACGAAGGAGGAATGGTAGAATTAGAACACCATAATTTTGCAATTCCTAATGAAATAATAGATCTAAGTGATGATCATCAATGGCTATTAAAAACTATGAGGGGAGGGCCAGCCACATGGCCTAGTGGTTAAGTTCAGTGTGCTCCACTTCGGTGGCCCAGGTTCGGTTCCTGGGCACGGACCTACACCACTCGTTGGTGGCCATGCTGTGGTGGCGACCTACATACAAAATAGAGGAAGACTGGCACAGATGTCAGCTCAGGGTGAATCTTTCTCAAGCAAAAAGAGGACGATTGGCAACAGATGTTAGCTCAAGGCCAATCTTCCTCAGCAAAAGGAAAAAAAAACTATCAGGGGAAAGGCTTATGGGGAACTTTTTAATGAACGAATCAATGCCTGGTGATGCCTGAATTCACTAATCAAACTTAACGTCACCCAAGAGGAGACAACCAGACATCATGTGTTCCTGATGTGATGCACGAAGAAGTTCACGGCACCAACTGTGAAGTATCCTTGTCAAAAACTGGAAGCTGAATTGATCAAGATTAACGGGCACTTTTCAGGAAATACAGGGCTTAGGGAAACGTGTTGAATGATATCAAAGGGATGCAATCAGCACAATGCAGATTGTGGGAAACTCTGCAGGACAAACAACTCAGTTTCTCCAACAAATAAATTACAAGGAAAAAAGAAAAAAAGACAGAGAAGTCTGTAAATTAAAAGTTAACAGGAGATATGCTAACCAACTGCAATATGAGGACCATGTTTGGATACCAGTTTAAACAAACTGTAAAAAAATATATGAGAAAATTTGAACCTGACTGAATATTTGATAATACATATCAAGGAACTTTTTTTAGGTATGATAATGACATTATGGTTACTTTTTCTTTAAAAAAGGGTCCTTGTCTTTTAAAGATACAATACTAAAATATATGTAAGTAAAATGATATGAAGTCTGGGATTTATCTCAAAATAATCCAGGGAGGCGGAGGGAGAGAGAACAGGTGAAATGGAATTCCATGTGTTGATAACTGTGGAAGCTTGGTGATGGTTTGTCCATATTATTTTCTCTGTTTTGTGTGTTTGAAATGTCCCATAATATAAAGTTAGAAAAAGGAGGGGGGTAACACATACATAGGAGTCATAAAGAAAAATTTTCTGTGACAAGCGGGAATAATAAATCCTTATTTTGTACCTACAGGGCCAGTAGATGGGTCACCCTTTCACACCGTTTCTCCTTTAGTAACCAGTAATTATGGCAGACCCTACAAGCACTGTTTCAGGGAAGATATGCTTCTCTTCATGGACAAAAGGGCTAAAAAGTCAGGGTTTATCCTGGGATATGATTAGTTGAGGTGTGGGCAGACTTTTCAGGTACTTCAGCAATGACCAGGGCCAACGCTTGGCTGAAGGAGGAAACCACAAGAGAGGCATAGAGTGCTTCTGTGTCCCTCCTCCTGCCTCCCTCGATTCACCCTGCCTCTTCTGTACTGCTTTCCACTCCCGGGAGCAGAGCTATTTTGTATGGCTGGGCGGGCTGTGCACTGCACAACTCTAGGGAACTACAGGGCCTGTGCGAATGATGCCCCCAGGACTTGTGCAGCATGGCAGCCCCCAGAAGAAGCCTGATCTCCTCATGCCATCTCTGAATTTAGACTCCTTAGTTCCAACCAGGGCTATTTCCTCAGCACTCTGCTTCAGTCTCAGCTAAGATCAATGGGTAATAAGGGTGCAAATCATTTTAGCTTTTTTTAAATTGGTATTTTTCTACTATGTCTACTAATACCTTTCTCCTAATAATAAAATTCCCGTGTGTATTAGTCAGGATAGGATGACAAACAACTCCCAGATCTCAATAATTTAACAAAATAAAGGTTTATTTCTTGCTTCCATCGTAGTCCAATATGGGGGTGGAAGAGAAAGGGGATCCGCTCTTTCAGACTCCATCCTTCTAGGGCCTCTGTCATCACCTCCAAGAAGTCCTTCACTGGGTCTGCTGCGAGGGAAGAAAGAGCAGGAAAAGGCATCTCCATCTGAACGGCTTCTGACAGGAGGTGACACACATCACCTTCGCTCACATTCCATCAGCGAGAACACGCTGAGGAGCGGAGGGCGGGGGAAGGCGGTGCTGATGTTTGGGAACAACCGGCCAGTCGATGCCTGCCCCGTGAGGTAGCAAGGCTTATTCCAGATAAATCAAGTGTCTGCGGCAGAGCACTGGAGCTAACACAAGTTCCTGGCCCCTCAGAGAGGGGAGGGCGAGGGAGATTTCTGGCGGGACTCCTTTCTGGGGATTTTAGAACTCCGCGCAGGTACACTCGTTACTGAACCTGCCGGGTGGCAATTGCTTTCAGGACGGGAAAATTTGGGCAGGGAAGTATTCAGTTGTGTGCCTCTTAGCAGCTGGAGGCCCAGGGTTTTAATTTGAGGGAGGGGGTCCAAGATGTGTTTCAAGGGTTTGGTGATTCCCTGGAAACCATATGTAAAATATGTGTTTGCGTGCAATTTTCTGGGAAGTCCATAGTTTGACACACAGAAGGCATTCAATAAATACTTCTAAAAACTCACAAAGGGGTCTGTATTACTCAGTGTTCTGCAGAGAAACAGACCAAGAGGATGTGTGTTCTGTTTAATAAAAAAGAGATTTATTTTAAGAAATTGGCTCACACAAGTCCAAAATCTACAGGGTGAGCTGGCAGGCTAGAGACCCAGGAAGAGCCAATAGTGCAGTTCAAGCCCAAAGGCTGTCGGGCTGGAGAATTCGCTCTTGCTTGGAGGAGGTCAATCTTTTGTTCTATTCAGACTTTCAACTGATTAGATGAGGCCCAACCACCTCAGGGAGGGCACTCTGTTTTACTCAAAGTCCACCTGTTTAAGTGTTAATCTCACCCCAAAACAACCTCACAGAAACATCCAGAATAATATTTGACCACATATCTAGGTGCCACGGCCCAGTCAAGTTAACACACAAAATTAACCATCACAGAGTCCTTGACCCAAACAAAGTGTAGAGGTTAGGAACTACTGTTGTAAGAAATTTCCAGCATTCTCCTCCCTTCTCTCTAGTCGGGCTTCAGTGCCCACCCCAGGTTCTGTGCCTGGCCCTAGAATATCTTACTTATTCTGTTGGCATGTAGAAAATCTGCCTAACAACTCCCTTCTAGCAACTTCCATCTATTCCACACTGAAAGAACTGGGGCAGGGATTCCCAATTCAGCTTTAGTAAATGTTAAATAATGTTAAAGAAAGCATTACTTTTCTCCTGGAAAAAAATTTTTTTGACAACATCTCCAAAAATGTTGCTTAATCAAAACATTTTCTCTTTCCCACCCTGTATATGTCAATGATCATATAATTGGCTAAGGTACGTATCTTTAATGTTTATATCTTACACCCCTGCTTCTAGTCATTTTCTTGAATAAACCCTCCAGTGAAATGAAGTGCCTTGAAATCACAGATTATACTTCATTCCTCTGCAGTTCTCCACAGTGTTGAAAATGCCACTGGCGCAGGCATGAGCACAGATTAACTGGTGGTGTTGTCGCATTCTGTCTCATTTGACTCCACTAATATTAAACCATCAGCTAGCCTTGGTATTAAAAATAGCTCAGATTTATCTTTCAGGATTGTCACCTAACTTTGACATCTCTACCTTGCATTCACAGAAGGAGCTTCACACAAAGAAAACCAAGGCAGTGTTGGGGCAAGAATCTTCTTTGTGGTGATTTCTTAGCATAGGTAAAGTCTGGTGATTTAATGCAGATATTCTCTCCCATTCTCCTTAATCTAATTTAATTTTCACCTGAAAGAGTCCAGTGAGTTCCATCTGCAAGAAAAGAGCTCTTTCTGCCCGATATTCTGCGATGCCCTGACTTGTGCTGCAACACAGTACAGCTGAGACTACCCTTCCTTGCCCTGGGGAAGAAAGGATGTTCTGTTTTGTAAAGTACTAAGGGACCTGGATGGGTCAACCCTGCTCTATTAATATAAAATGAGATTATTCACCAGCTGTTGTTGCATTGCTTTCAGCAGAGCCATTGAAACGTCTGCAAAATAGCAAAGGGTTCCAGATGGGAGGGGCCATTGTTCAAAATCCAGACCACCCAGCGGGCACATCAGGTAATGGGCTTTGCACCTGCCCCGGGTAGAAATTCAGTAACACATCAAGGGTTTTGCATGATCGTTCTGTGCCTTTGGGAAACCACGGCAACCTCCTTTTCCTTCCCACTGACTTCTTTTCCCCCATCCTCTTGGATGACCATAGATCTCCCTAAAAATCTATTCAAGACCACTTATTAGATTAAGTTAAAATAAAAACAAATCCAGTTTAAAAGATAGCAAATGTCGTTTTGATAGAAAATTTGTCTTTTAGAGCCTATGACACGACCTACTTCTGTGCTGGATTGTCATAGACTCACAGAACATTATCCAAGACGGGAGGGAGAATGCCAGGAAAGGTATCTACCAGGAGCAGCATGCTCCTCAGACTTCAAGTGCACACAAACCACCCGGGGATCTTGTGAAAAAGGAGATTCTGACCCAGTAGGTCTGGGGAGGGTCCTGAGAATCTGCATTTCTGGAAAGCAATCCGGGGATGGACAGTTCTTTGAGGGGCAAGGATCTAAACTCAATGTTGTTAAACCATTTCCATTTTGCCCAAGTTACAGAAAATATAGTCCAAACAGATGGTCAGGGTGGCAAAATTGTTCTCCTTAAAACTGAATTCCTTAATAAATACTTTGTTACAGAAATATATGTGTGAGTAGAGCATTGAGCGGGATCCATTTAAAAAAATGGTTCTCCTCTCCTTTCTACTGATGCATCATTCAACTTTGCTGGCCACTTTTGTGGACTTTCTGCTGACGTGTAAGTACAGGACACCTAGGCTCTATGTGGATCCAGTATACTAACCTATAACCACCTCTCCACAAAATGATGTGTCTTCCGGGGGTGAATTTCCTAGAAGGCATCTTGGCCTTGTGGTAGGGTGGCTCTGAATCCAACTCTGCCAGTTAGGAACTGAGAGACTTTGGACAATTGCTTAACCTCTCTGATCCTTAGTTTCTGCACATGGGGACGGGGGGAGTATTAAAAATTAAAAAAAAAATTTTAAGTGGGAAAATAAGACTGTCTGCCTCACAGGTTTATTGTAAACTTTAAACACAATAACATATGCAAATTATTTAGTACACTAAATGAAGTAACAGACGTAAGCCATGTGAAGTGCTCCATAAACCAAGCCTAAAAACTTTATTATTTTTTTTTTTACATTTAGAATTGCTAAAATGTTTTCCTGTAAACTATTTTGGAAGGAAATCTTTCCAAAACATTCCTCACCCCCTCCCTGTGGAACGGTGTATACCGAATCCAATTTAGCTCTTTCCTCATGACTCAGGGTCCTTGTTTTGAACATGAGTGACTGCACTGTCCCAGAACACAGGAATGACCTCAGTCAGGGCGATGATGATCTTGGGGTTTTCTACATCCGTCCTCCCCCGCCACCCCCACTAGCACTCCCACAGCCCTCTGTTCATACTTCCATAATAGCACTTGCCACATGGAGGCAAAAATATCTGTTTACCCAGCTTCTTGGCCTCAGACCCCCTTTCTCAGGGCAGGAGCCAGGTTGTTGGCTGGTTGTTGTTGGCTGTTGAATGAAGATCTCCCGAGGCCCCACTTAAAGGGTTGGGTGTCAGGAACTCAGAAGCTTGGCTTGTATTCATTCATTCAGATACTTTAAAATGCCTCCATGTCCTCAGCCAAGTGCTAAGAGCACCTCTCTATTTTATCTGTTAAAGATAGCCAAGGACAGAAATTACATTCCTCCTTAGAACCTTGTCATGGTTTTCAATTACTACAAGGCCAAGAAGTTATTTACCCTTCTGGTAAGTTTTAAGCCCATTCTGTCTTCTTTGGTTCTTTGTTTCGGTTCTTTGTTCTGCCTTCATTGGCAGCAAGGACATTGGAGCTGGACAGCCCTGGGTTCAAACACTGATCTACAATCTGATAGTTGTTTGACTCTAAGCAAGTCACTTAAATTCCCTGCTGCTCCATTTCCAAATCTGTAAAATGGGGTAATAACACTCAGTGTGCAGAAATGCCGTGTGTATGTATGCAGAAGGCAGTAAATGTATTTCCCCAAGTCCTCTTAGGGAGGAGTTTTGATAGCCTCTGCTTTGATAATGCCCCCAGAGTTGGTGGGGGGCCCTCTAGAGAGCCTCCCCGAGTAATATCAGATGGCTGTGAACTAGACTTCCAGAAAGCAGGGCCAATTACCAGTCAGACATTTTACTTCACAGAGCACAGAAGTGAGCAGGATACCAAGCTGCTCCGTGTGGCAGAGACTGGAGGTTCACTTCTGAACCATTATTGTCTCCCTACCATTCGTCCTTGCTGCCAGAACTCACTTTCCAACTCTAGAGGCTAAGAACACCAATATTAGCTTTTATTACTAGGGTGTGAGCATGTAACTTAACCCCAGTGGGTAAATTTAAAGGTAAATATTCTGAGATGTTTCTGGGAAACATTTTTCTTTCTGATTTAGCGGGAGGAAAGTGAAGAGAAGTGCTCCTCTTCCTACCTTTAGATGCAGTTATCTGCAGATAGAATTCCTAGAGCTATGGCAGCCATCTTGTGACCATGAGGGACAACTCTGAGGATGAAAGCCTCCAGGCTGTGAATGGCAGAGGGGAAAGGCAGAAAGCATCTGGGCTGGGTGCTTGTTGCCACTCTTGTGCCTCTGAAGTAACTGAGCCTGGAAATGATAGCTCCACAGATAACTGTATTGCTTAAGCTATATTTAGTTACATATTCTGTTACTGACTACTTATTGAGGAGGCTAAGCCTTGGAGGTGGGAGAAGAAGGAGGAGACTTGATGGTAGCATAGCAGAAGAGGACACCAGAGAAAAGCCACTCTGTTGAGGATTTTGACTTCTGTTGGGTGTGCAGTGTAGACCTCTGCTCCACTTCTCTGGGGAGGCTTTGGTAAATTACACATTGCTTACAAATACTTTGGGTGCTAATGGCTTGTTCCGGGGGAGTTGAAGAAGGGTTGAGATCTACGTCAATAATGGTGCCTGATGAACACAGAAACACACCAGGGAATAGCTGTACTTCTAGGTTATGTAAGGATTAGCGATCATATCCATAAAGCATCTAGAACGATGCCTAGAATATATGACATATGCAATAAATAATAGTTGCTATTATTATTTTATATGACTGGTATTATTATCTCAGCTCCTGGTTGGTAGCCAGAAAGGAGGTGGAAATTAGGTGCTCATGGGTGGGGCTGTACTCAGGGGCAGACCAGTAGTAGGCTTGGAGAAGAAGCTCTGTGATGAAGGCTGTATGAAGACAGCAAGGAGCCGAGCATCACTTGGCAACAGCCTGGCAAGTGAGTACCTGGTGCCAGGGAAGTCCCTATCTTTGGGGCAAAAGGCTGGATCCAGGGTCTGGAGGGAGAGGGAAATGTGGAGGTGTGTCCAATGCGTATAGAGTCTACATTATGCAAGATGAAGAAGTTTGGGAGATCTGTGGCACAACAATGTGTGTATAATACTACTGTACTGTGCACTTAAAAATGGTTGAGACGGTAAGTTTTATGTTTTGTATTTCTTACTACAATTAAAAAAAAAATAAAGCTGGATCCCAGTTACTAGAACCAAGGCCTACAATCAGAACAGGCTCAACAGAAGCCTGACTTAATTGTTTGGAGTGGGGCTTCCTGAATTTTCCCTGATTAGAAAAGGACTGGTCCCAGATCTCAGGTTGAGACTGACCCTCATCTTTCCACATAGAAGTTGAGTTGCCTCAAGAGTTGTATACATACTGTATGTATATATATGTGTGTGTGTATGTACATCTATACATGTAAAATCTCCTTCTGTGTGTGTGTGTGTGTATCTCCTCATCATACTTAACCTCTCCTAAAGGGCCTTGGGTGTCAACCTAATTTACTCTGACAGCTCTCCCTCAAAGCCAGAGACTTGCTTTGGTCAATGGGGTGTGAAAGGACATAGCATATACACCATATCTGAACTGAGGCTTTAAGGGCTGTTGTGTAAGTTTCCACCCACTTTCTTGCTCTTTTTCATTCTGCCACAGGAACGGCATGTCTCAAATAGAAGCTAATTCTGCAGCCTTGGGCCCAGAATGTGAAAACACATGGGGCAGAAGCAGAGCCTTCACTGATGTGGTGGCAGACATGTAATGACAGAGTGGGGAACATTGATTGTTACAAGCCATTGGGACTCAGGGAGTCATTTATTACTGTGGTAAAGCTGATTAATAAATCTGGACAATCACCCACTGCCAACTCACAGAATCAGGAGAAATAATAAATCCTTGTTTTAAGCAACTACATTCTAGGGTCTTTGTAAGGCACGAAGAGATAACTGGAGCATCCTGTAGAGAAGGGATGTCAGCTGAACCAAGGCAGGGTAGAAAGAGAGGAGAAGATGAATCTGAGAAATATTAAAGGGGAGGAGGAATCCTTTCAATCACTAACAATAGAACTCAAGCACAAAGTGGAATTTATTGGCTTACGACACTGAAAAGGATTCAGGACTCAAATGACGTCACAGGGTTTAGTTTCTCTCCATCTCTTGGTCTATCTTTCCTTGGTTGGGTTGGTACTCTGGACTCCATATAGGGGATTCTACCAACCTTGGGTACAGCAACTCCAGACTCAGGTCTTCCCAGGTTCAAGTTCAGTAGAAAGAGCTTCTTTTCTTTCTAGTAAGGTAGTGAGGAGTCGGGGTGTGAATTTTACCTCATTGCTCTGCAAGGCAAACTTAGATAGCCAATAGACTTCTTGGACAAATGCAAATGCCTACAAAATTCCTGAGATTCACTCTGAATAGGTTGGCTGAGGTCATAGGCCCACTCCTGAGACAATCCCTTTGGGTGAGTGGAGATGGCTGTGGCTGGAGGACAGGGTGTATCAGTTTATGGGGCTTTCTCTTGAAACAAAACAGGTTTTTTAAAAGGGGAACTCATTCATATAACTGAAAAAAGAGAAAAATTCAAGGACAGTTCCAACTTCAGGTGCAGTTTGATTTAGAGCTAAAAGAATGTCACCAGGATTCACCTCTTGACTTTTCAAAATTACTGTCCGCTGAGACATTCTTCCTACCAGGGGTTTTGAAAACCAAGGAGAAGTGGGTTTGATGACGATAATAGGCTCCAATCAGATGTTTGGAGTTCTTCCTTTTAATTGGTTTCTGCAAACAACTATAGCTATAAGATGTTAGTCTTGGTTTATGGTCATAGGTTTGTGTGTAGTAAGGAATTGATGTTTGCATAAGTTCCTCATTGTTCCAACTGCCCGAAGAGGCAAGAGTATAAAATGAATCGAGATTGCCTGAGCTTAGATCCTGGTTCTCAAACCGATTAGCTGTGTGACCTTGGGCAAGTCATTTAACCGCTCTGTGCTTCAGTTTACTCATCTGCAAAATGGGAAATGATATTATCTACCTGCCTTGAAGGGTTGTTGTTAATGATACATGTGAATCACTGACAACAGCGCTTAGAACATGTTGAGTGCCCAATTATTGTTAGTCGCTATTATTCTCACTTCTACAGTAAACAAATGATTACTAATGAAGACTTTTTTTTCAGAATTATAACCATTTTAAATGGCAGGGGTTGGCTAGGTTCAGATTTTTCACTTGGCAGTGAGTGACTAGAATTGTACATGCCCATGTTGTGGGTCAGAGAACATTCTTAGAGCATTTTGTTGTGTATTTTTCACCTGCCCCTGCTATGTTCCCATCAGTTACTGGGCTGTAGTCTCCCAAGAGAGATAACTTCCTTTATTTGTGTCTCGTTCGTATGAGAGAAAATCTAAGTAGAGCTCAACTAAAGATCTAAGGAGGGAACAGACTAAAGATTTCTTTAATTAGTATATTTTGCAATCCAGCTTTGAATAGTAAGGACAGAGTATTGTCCTCTACCTTTGTCATCATCTCATTGCATAATCTTGCTGCTGCTGCTTTTCTTCTTTTTTTTGAGGAGCTTAGAAAAACTGGAATTTCCGAGTAAGTGTAACATCAGCAATTCATATCATGATGAGTTGTAGGTTAGTCATAGCTTCTCCTGGTTATTTTTGTTTGGGCTGTTTTGTGTAGTGGTGTTTGACGGAACAATTGTTCAGTGAGTTTGGAATTATCTTGGCTCCCGCTGTTCACATTCCTCACTGTAATGTGTCCCTCTGTGAGAGTGGCAGGGATTAAGCTCTGCGGGCACGTTGTCCACAGCTCTCTGTCTCAGTTTTGGACGTGGTTACACAAGCCTCCATATTGATCTGAAAGGGGGGAGAGTGGGTGGGGCTGGAGACACACTTAGATAAATTGAAGTACTTTCGAGAAAGTGCTGGGATGTGAAACTTGCATGGGTTTCATCTCCAAGCTAAAGGGTAGTGAGGAGTGGGGGTGTGAATTTTGCCTCGTTGCTCTGCAAGGCAAACTTAGATAGTCAACAGACTTCTTGTACAAATGCAAACATTTGCTGAACATTTTCCTGAATTAAATTTGAGGGATGATTTGGGAATCAGAAGTCTCCTGGGTCAATTTATGAGTTTAAACAGCTACCGAAGTCTAAGATATCTCCAGGGCAATTCAAGTTGTTCTTACCCTGTAGAAGTTTGATGTTATAACTGAAGAAACAAAAATATGTAAATATCCTATGTGGTTTTTAATTTAATTTAATCTTTTTGGGTGCCCAGTAAGACTTATTGAGTACTCATGGTATGAAGAAAATATTGGTGTCTAAATTAAGTCTCAAAAGCTTGAATTTTTTTTCTCTAAGCATTAATAATAATCATTTTATTAAGCAATTAAAATGTGCTGGATATTATACTGACTATTTTACAGATGTAGGTATTTGTAGCTCTACTTTATGGTTTAAATAACTGAAGCTTTGAAAATTTAAGAAACTTCCTGTGGTCACAAGTCTAGCAAAAGATTGGAATTGAACACAGGTCTGTCTGCTGCTAACCTTATGTTCTTTCTAGGGCAGTGCTGTCCCATAGAACTTTCTGTGATAATGTTCTAAATCTCTGCGGTCCAATATGGTAGCCACAAAATGGTAGTTATTGAGCACTGGAAATGAAACTAGTGTGACTGAGGAAATCAAGTTTTAATTTTATTTAATTTTAATTAAAATTTAATAGCCACACGCGGCTAGCTGCTGTGCAGCTGTGGAATACCACATTGCCCGGTCTATACACACTCAAGCTACTGTGATCGCGTGCGTAGTATATCTGGATATCCGAGAGAGCAGATATGAAGAAGTAGTTGGAGAAAAAAATAACACTTTATCCAAATCAGAGTCATTTAAGTTGCAGAATTTTAAAAGGAGGTAGACCTCAAAGTTAAAAGACACATAAATTTAGGTAGGTAAACCTACCTAAATTCTATTGTACATTTTACTTAGGGATTATTAATATATTGGCAATGTTGATTATAAGGGACATAGCAATTTGAAAAAAGGGGGAAAAATTGTTCCCAGAACTGTATTCTTACTGCAAGATTCAGTTCTCTAGGCATTTTCCAATCTGGGAGTCACAAATTCCCCAAGTAACAGGGACAGAGGAGTTCGTGCATAGTCAAACTAATGAACCAGGCTTTTTTGATTTCTATTTTTAGGCATCTCCTGCCTCCAGTTATCTTGTTTTCCATCAATGGCTTTACAGCTGAACATTGATAAACCAGAGTCTTTAATGCTCAATATTAATAAACAGATTACGTCTCCTACAAGCAGTGATATGCAAACAATACATAGATGCCTACAAATAGAACTCTAAATGATAATCCCTTCTTTGCCTGACCTCTGGATTTAGTGGTTTGTCTGGCTAGGTCATCTCCCAGCCCTGCTGACTTGACTGTAAAAATCTCTTTTCAGTAGAGACTAGCTTTTCACACTTGTTTAATTCTTCCTTTCTTGGTAACCAGACTACCTAAACTATTTTTTTTGCAATTCAATATAACTTCACTGTCCTGTGGAAACCCTTTTGTTTATACTGGACCAAGGGGATGTCTCCATGTGTGGGGGCCAGAACGGGGCACATGGCTCTCAGAGGCAAGGGTCCTGCAGGTGATGAGTACACCGGCCAGGCCCTGCGGATGCCCCAGCTCCAGGTTGTAGGACTACCACTGGCCCCATCTTTCTGTGTGCCTACCCTCAGAAAACAAATTATAAATGTGGGCCCTGGAATCAAATTGCCTGGACCCCATCTCCTTCTGACCATGCAAGAGTTACTTAATGTTTTTTGGCCTCACTTTCTTCATCTACAAAATGGGGATAAAAATAGTTCCTACCTGATAATATTGTTGTGAAAATTAAATGAAGTAATCCAAGTAAGGGCTCAGCATGGCTCCTGGAACATGTGCAGAATTCAACAGTTATTGATTATTATTATTATTAATAATATTATTATTTTTAACCATAATCCCCATTCTCATCTTTATATGACTTTTTTATGCCATGAAGAAATATGCTCTTCAGTTTTATTATACCGAACTTTTTATGATTCCTCTCCAATTGGTCAGTTTAATGTTTTTTGTCCACTTGAGTTGATGTATTTATTCATCCATCCAACATTTACTGAGGCCCCACTATGCTCCAGGTACCATCTGAGAGACAGGGACACAATGGTGAGTGAGACACAAATGCTTTCCTCTAGGTGCTCATGTTTACTGGAGAAGATGACACAGAAACAAATGCCAAATCTGGTGTTCACTCAAAGAAGTCACTTCCCAGTGAGTCTAGTTTTATCAACTTCCAGCAGGGATTGGCTGCAATTGAATATCGAGGGGATGCTCTTTGTTTTCTGGTGTGGGGAGGAGTTGATGGATGTTAATAATAGGTTAGATACATCAGACATTCCATCCACTGGAGTTCACATGGTTTAATAAGGTCACTCGGACCTTAACGTTAATGAAGTATTTCTTATCTGAGATGAATAACTTAGAGAGAGTGAAAATTTTGGTTTGGGGCTGATTTGGTGGCCTAATGCCTTTGAGAGAGGGTAGACCTGGCATGCTGAGCACAGTGAGAGCCTCTGGAAAATCAGAGGCCCATGAAGTACTGGACCCCAGTGGAAAAAGTCAGAACACACAGCTTCTAGTCCCTCTGCCAATTATGATTATTTACCACCTTTGGAATTCTCATCTGTAAAATAGGGACAGATGGGAGAAGGGATGTCGTTGGGCCGGATAGATATCTCAGAGATTCATAGAATTACTCTTGTGGAAAGAGCTTTAGAGATCATGCAGTCCAACCCGCTCATTTCACAGGTGAGGGACTTGTGTCTTACAGAGGTGAAATAACCTGTTCAAGGACACACAGCTTGTTATTTAAAGAACCAGCAAGTCACTACACTTCTAAGACAGTGCTCATCCCTAGGATACCATTTGGTTCTATATCTAGAATATTGTAAAACTATAATCAAGGTCCAGGATCATGATCTTGAGACATAGCGAGGTACTTAAGTATATTCTGAAGTATTGAATTATGCTTTTCATAATTAAAGTATGCTCACTACAATTTTAATATTAAGTTTATTATAATCTGATTATTTGAGAATGATATTGGAAACGTAATGTGTATGTCCTAGGCCCATCAGCCCATTACTATAAAATGAAGTCACCTTATTTGTATTATCCACATTACTACGTATGAGTGCTCACTGGCCAGACACTAGCCCCCCTTGTGGGGTCCCCAGTTACTTCTCAGAGTTTCTCAGGTTCTTCCTCTCTGACCTCTCACCTTACTGCCACAATGTTGTGTCTGCTGCTACTAACCATCACAGATCATGAGATGGTTGCTCTGCTGGGCACAGCTATTTCCATGGCTGATGCCCCCTGGAGAGGGGACACCCTCTTGAAGAGGAGACCTTGCTTTCCTAGAGAACAAGGGCTGTATTTGTTCTTTGGAGAAGCTGGAGGTCTTCATTCCCAGGGTCCCAGACATTGGCCAGACCAGAAACCACTTGTCTTTCTTTGCTTTTGTTGCTTCCGTTGCTCCTGGTGGCATCAGAGAACCTTGTTAGGCCTTCAAACCCGAGCCTCAAGCTCCACCTGCCCCAGAGAGAGATGGAGACAATCATTCCAACCATGCAGGGTTCTCAGGAGGATTAGAGCTAATGTATGTAAATGCCTGGCGCATAGTAGGTATTTAGTGAATGAAAACTCTTATTATTATTTTAGATTTCTTTACCACCTAAGAAGTTTTTAAGAGCACTGCGAGGTGGTTGGGTTGATGAATTTGAATGTCATTTTCCTCAATTTTCTGTATTCACTTTTTGCTTTAGGTGCTCTTAGAGAGAAGTGAAATAGCCAAAACATGATCACGAGGGAAGGAAGGAGTTCATTCTTTCATCCATTAATTCATTTATTCATTCAGGAAACATGCATGAGATCCAATTATTCTAGGCTGGGGAACACAAACATGTACAAGCCATTTCAAGGATTTACAGGTGAGTGAGACAGTTAAGATTACACAATTGCAGCAATACAAAACAGTAGGTAGGTTCTTCTGAGGTTCAGAGAGGAAGATATCATTCCTGGTTGGAAAGACAGTAACAACTAATATTAATGTAGCAATTTCAAAGCACTTCCATGTGCATTTTAGAACTTAATTCTCACAAAAACCCAGCGATTCAGAATTCTCTTTGTAGATGAGAAGATGGTTCCAGGAAGGTGACTTGCCTGGGCTTGCTCTAGTAGAAAGTCAGCCCTAGGGTGTGAGTGTTCAGATTCTGAAGGTCCCTCTACTGCACTAGGCCGGGAGAGCGTCATGGAGAAGTCAACCTCTTAGGCTGTGTATTTAAAGAGGGACCAATTTTGACAGGTAGAGATAGGGCCAGGGCCTTCTAGGTAAATTGAACAGCAAAGATATGAAGGCTGGAAAGGTTAAGACATACTTGGGAAAGGTTGAGTAGAACATGTTAGCTGAAGCATAAGCTATGTGCAGGGGAGTCAGAAATAAGAAGAGCGTGCTGCACTATGGCTGGATCACACATGATCTTTACCACCAGACTGAGGAATTTAGAAATGATTTGACAGACAATGGTGAGGGGGAGGGGTGTACTGGATGTGGGGAGAAGAGGTAAAATCAGGAAGATCTGGAGAAATGAGTCAGATTGTTGTGGCGAGGATGGAGGAGGCAGGGGAACCAGTTAAGAGGCCTTAAGGTAGGCTTGTGGGTGGCATGGGAAGAAGATCCCAATTCAAGAAGCATTGAGCAGTGAGTTAACATGGTGACTAGATGAGGGAGTTGAGAGGCAGGGAGTAAGATGGCTGTTAGCTTTGAGTGGAGTCCCTGGAAGAATGGTCAGCATTAACAGAGTTGGTGAATTTGCAGAAAGAGCTGACTTAGGAAGAAAATCATGAACTCATTTTTGGATCTGTTGTGTTTGTGTTGCCTTCTGCGTATTGCCACCTGACTGTCCACTGGGAAGGTGGGTAGTGAGTCAGAGGAAGAAGAGTGTGACTGACCACCCAGTCTTTGAGGGCCCTTCCTTCCTCTCTGCTCTGCTCCCCACTCCCCTGTCTCTTGATGTAAGTGCCTGATGAATACAATGCTTGGTATGTGGTGGACACTCAAAATATGTTTGGAAAAGAACTCCATTTAAAAGAAGAGTTGTCAGGAGAAGTTTCAGGGCAAAGGCAAAGACTAGAGTGAGGGAAAAGAGATGGTTGCTCACAACAAGAAGCACCGAATTTGAGTCACTAGAGATAGTCGTTTTTCAGAGATTAAGAACTCAAAGGCCTGGTGGGAGCTATAAGTGGCAGAAATCTGGCGGAGTTAAGAATGTGGAGAGACTCTGGGGTCAGGATACTGGATGTGTGGATGTTGAAGTCGCCAGGGATAACGACAAAGAGCAAAACTGACTAAGTTAGACCTGGGCAAGAGGGGGCCCTGCTCTGGACCCTGCCCTTTAGAGGACCTCACTCTGACTCTCTGTTGCCACACCCTTCCAAGGGGTGCTCCATGGGGCCAAGGGGTCATGCTCACTGGAACCTGTGCCTCTAGACCCAGCTCTGGGGACCAGAGCCCTGGGGTTCCCTGCTCAATGGCCAAGCCAGCTTCCAGGGCCTCCCCAGGCCTCTTTCCTGGGTCCATCCCTCTGGAGGCACATGATGCCACTGCTTTGCACACTACAGACCTGAGCAATGGCCAAGGGGCATCTCCTGAGGCAGGTTGGGGGATGTAAATAGATATTTGGGGGTGAGAGGCAGGACTTGAACTTTGTGGGCAGGGGTATGCACACATGTTCTTAAGGTCTATTCCAGTGTAGGATGGGGCCAGGACATGGAAGAGAAGAAGAATGAAAAATGGGCTGGGGGCTGGCTTCCAGCCCTCTTTGCACCACCACATTCGGAAGCAGAAGTCCAAGAAGTTAGGAAATTTAAATTCAAACCCAGACTTCCAGGTTGCAAAAGAAGTGCATTTGTCAAGGTCAAAGGTTAGAATATATTCTATTTAAGTTTGTAAGCTTGATTTATAATTTTTAAATATTTATATATGTGATACGTAGACCTCCATTTGTGATCTTGCCCTCATATGTTAGGAGTTTTAGGAATCAGCAGGTTATAAAGATCTCCCTGCTGTGAGCCCTGACACCCACCACACTGTTTGGGTAACAACTTGTTTTATTGTCTGTCTACTCTGAAAGACATGAAGCTGTGCGGAGGCAGGAACGAGGCTGTTTTGTTTACAAGTATATCCTAGTGTCGGTACAATGACTGACACATGGTAAGTGCTCACTAAATATGTCTAAAACTCCAGAATGATGAAAGACTGACACATCTGATGACGGCAACTAGGGTGAAGGGAAGGGTAGAAGAGGATAAAGGAACCTAAAAGAGAATGCCTTACTCAATTATAATAGAGACTGCGCAACAGTGAGGAAGTTTCTCTTCCAGTCAATCAGGGAAAGTGGCAAACACACACCTTCTATCACCTTAAGAACTAGAGTTGAAGCAATCTATTAATTCTCAGCTTTAGGTGTTTGTTTTCTCTTCCAATGAGTGTTTGGACTAGGGTCAGATATTACAAAGTGAGGGCTTGGAGTTCTTAAGTGCCTGATCCACCGAAGTGCAATAGAAAATGTGAATCGACACTTAAAAATGAAGAAAAAGGAACCCAGTTTTTCGGTTTCCCTTAAAAAATTGGACCTTTGGCAAGACAGGCTGACAGTACAATATGGCAACAACGATCTGAAGCGTTTAAATGGGCCTGCGTTTTATCAACAGGCCACGCCTCATCACTAACAAAACAAATGCCCCAGACATAGCCTGGCCACCAAAGGCCTCTGAATTTTTGACCTCTGGACCTCGGGCTCTTTAAGGCCCCTTTGCTTTGAAAGAATGTCTTTAATCTCTTTATGGTTATATTTCTACCAACCTTTGAATGACCTCAGTGTCATTTGGATTGTACTGTAACATCGCATACCTCTTCTATCTGCCATAGATTCTGAAACTGAATTATTTCACATATAATCAAAGAAGTCCACTTGCTCCAGAAAGCAGTTCTCTATTAGTGTTATGGATCCAAATTTCCCTTGATCATTCCTCCGAAGACATCTAAAAGAGATGCTAGACTGGAGAGTCTGCGGACCAGGACTTGACTGCTTCCTGAAGGCTGAGAAGATTATGTGTGGTGGTAGAACAAGAGGTGTTGGGGACACAGAAATGCAGGAACTGCTAGAATGAAGGTTGCAGAACCGGGCTTGGGAGGATGATGAAGAAACCGAGAGACGCTAGAGCGCTCATTCGTTCAGATATTCATCGAGTATTCATGACGTGCCAGGCACTTTTTTGACGCGAAGGATTCAGCAGTAAATCAACCAATGTCCCTGCTCTCATTGAGCTAATTCCGGTGCTATAAGCTAGGTAACACACACGTAAACACACATATCACATACATACATATGTACATGTCAGGTGGAAATGAATGCTATTTATAAAACCAAAGCAGAGCAAGACAACAGCGAATGACGATGGCTGGTATTTCAGGAGACCCCAGAGAAACAAGGGAGCAAAGCACGAACTGTGCATCCGTTTTTAATTTTCTAGGCTGCAGGGAGAGAGGTGAGCCTCTCAGGAAGCCCCGCCCCCTCCTTCCCAATAGGGCACAAGGTGCCGTCTCCAGGGAAGCTCCTCCCACTCCCCCGCCCAGAGGCGGCCATAGAGGCGGAGCTTCGCGCCCCGGTGGTCGGAGCGCGCCGCGCAGGAAGGCGCGCGCTTAGGATTCCCGGCGTTCTTTTCGTTCTGTCACGGCTAGGAGAATTGCCCCCAGTGGAGCCTGGCATGCTGGGAACTGTAGTTTCCTCCCGCAGCTCCGCGCCTAGGGGGTAGTAAAAGCCGCTAAATACGGCTCCGTTGTTGGCACATCACTTGCAGGCCCTAGGGGTTGTGGGAAGGCCTTGTTGGGGGGGCGGGAGGTCACCCCGAGAACAATCGGGTACATCCCGCCCACCGAGCGTCCAGGCCCGTGGCCGCCCTCGGTCACGTGACCCCAGCCTCCCCGGGCGCGCGCAGCTCCTCAGCGCTGTTCCCGCCCCACCCCCTCCCCGCCCGGCCGATGGCCCGCGCCTCCCCCGGCGCTGCTGCCACCTCGCGCTCGGAGGCGTCACGGAACGTGCTCTCCTCTCCCCCTCCCCCTCCCTTCCCCCCCGTCCTCCCCCACCTCCCCCTCCCGCGCCGAGACTCGCCGCCGTCGCCGCAGCCGCAGGAGTAGCCGCTGCCGGAGCCGCGCGCAGCCATGGCTGAGAACCCCGGCTTGGAGAACCACCGCATCAAGAGCTTTAAGAACAAGGGCCGCGATGTGGAAGTGAGTGTGCTTCCGCGATCTGGGCCCTCCCGGCTCGCCCGCCCGGCCGCGCTGGCCCCGCGGCGGCCGGGAGGGACGGGGGGCCGGCGCAGGGCTGGTTCTCGCCGGCTCGCGGTGGGTCGGAGTTGGCCGCCGCCTCCCGTCACCGCGGCCCGGAGCTGGGCGGAGCGGACAGCGGGACGCGGGCCGGGCTGCAGCCACCCTCCGGAGCTGCCGGCGCGGGGACCGGGAAATGCCGGGGTTTTCGGCTCCGTCACGCGGGCGCGGCCTGCTGTCGGCGGGGAAGGGATGTAGAGCTGAGGCGGGGTCCGCGGGCCGGGCCTCGCGGGCCGGGGATGCTGCCGCCCTGGTCAGTCGACCTCACCGCCGAGGGGGCTGCCGCGGCTTGCGCCCACTGCCCGTGCAGCCTCCCGCCCGGCGCAGTCCCTCGGTGCCTCCCGCCCTGCCGCACATGGAGCCTCGGCTCTGCCGGTCCCCGCGCCTACCTTCTGCGAGCCGGGCCCAGGCGGGCGGTGGCGGCCCGCAGAAGGGGGTGGGGACCAGCCGGGTAACTGACTTGTTTGAGGGTGGTGGATGGGGGAGGGTAGGATACGCCAGGACCATTTTCTGATTTTCCAGTGCTGTCCTTTGGACCAGTCGTGCTGAGCTGATCCAGCTCATACTCTTGCTACTGCTGGCATTTGGAACAAGCTGAGGGTGGACAATAGTTTACCATCTATTGTGTTGAGGCTTCGGGAGAGACGTTGTTCCGACCTCCGCTCACAGGACCTGTTTTCTTAGCCTTTCTTGTAGTGAGAGTGTGCATAGGATAATTTCTTTGACATGTTTTACTGAAATAAATTGGATACATAGGTTCATCCGGACTTGTATATACCTCTTGCTCCCAGCTGGTAGAATTTCCTAGTGGTTGCAAAACTGTAAACATTCATCGCGGTCACAGTTCGTTGCTACTCAGCATGTTGCCATTGTCTCATTAAGGTGACATTAGCAGGTACTATTTGCAAACTCGGCTTATTGAGGCAGCGCTAGAGGTCTCTCTGCAGCTACTGAAAGCAGTGTAGTATAATGCATAAACTTCACTGGGACTCTGACCCCTGGATTTGTTAGGGGGAAAGTGGTTTTAAGTCCACAGCCTTTTTTTCTAATGCTAGGTGACGTGGTTTGCAGTTTTGTAATTCTTGCTAAGGGGCCATTGTGACTAAGAAGTGTGCATTTTGTCTTAAAGAGAGAAGGTGATGGGGAAAATATACCATTCAGCGTTCTGTTTCGTAGAAAAACAGACAAAACTCAGGCTGTTTTTCAGAGCTACAAAATTAAGTACTAATTGGAAAAAACCTAGGGAAATACTGTGGAATTTCTATTTGAATGAAACAAAGGTCATCTATCTCTGTCCCAGTCATGGTTAAATTTCTTTTGTGAGAAATACTTCTAAGCAAAAGTGAAACCTAGGAAGAGCAACAGATTTTGGAACTGCCTCCTGTTATTGGTCTACTTGATGATAGGAGTTAATTTTGAACTTTTTCCATCAGTAATTGTTCTTGAAGCTTACCGCTATCATAAAGCAAAACTTACATAGTTTGAAAAATGTGCATGGTGTTTGTACAGAAGAGCTAACAACATTCTTTCCTTTCTTGGATATTGGTACAGGTTTTTGTTTTATTGTTTGCCTCTACTACTGTGTTCTGGGAACATAGTGATACCTAGTAAGGATTCCTGCATGTAATAGGTACACAATAAATATTTGCTGATGATCAGAATGTAACCAGTGACTTCTAGATGCATGAAAAAGACACATTGTTGCTAAGTCTTTCAGTCTGAAAATATTGGTAATAACAGCATCACATTTCCCAGGATACTTTAGGGTAAGGAGGGCATGAAATAGACGTTCAAATAGTAGTTCTATATGGCAGACACTGTACTAAGAGCTTCATGATACCTCATTTAATCCTTATAACAACTTTATGAGCTAGGTATGACATTGTCCCCACTTTACAGGAGGAAAGCACTTTAGATGAGGAAACTCAAGAGTGTTTTATGTAGCCTACACAAGGTCACGAAGTGGGTATCAGCATTCATTCACTAATTATCTATTGAGTACCTAACAATGTTAGGTCTTGGGGATACAAAAGGGAATAAAATTTAGTCTGTACCTCAAGGAGTTTGCAGTTCCTCAAGGAGGTCGCAGTTCAGGAGGAATGATAGAAAAGTAAATTGATAATTACAATGCAGTACGTGAGTAAGTATTGTGAGAATTCATGAGGAGATCCTAACTTGAAACTGAGCAGTCGAGAGACATGTTCTGGGTGATTCTTAGTGGATGAATGGAGGGAGCTGATCCTGAAGGATGAGAGAAAGTTGGCCAGGAAAAGGGGGAGGGCAAGCAAGGGGCATTCCAGACTTGAGGGAGCAGTAATTGAGTCCTGAGAGAATGTAGTAGGACTGCTGAAAGAGAAGGGAGTGCTAGAGATGTGACTAAAAGGTAAACTGGGGTCAAATCTGATCAAGTGCCTTTATTGTGGATTTAGGTGTAACTAAGGCTAGACACCAAAACTAATTTAGCCTTATCCATTAGAAACTATATTACATTAAAAACTTAGACTATGATTTAGCTCTGTGACTAAGTAGTTGTGATCATCAGGCTATTTCAAAACAGCGAGATGCACTCTGACGAGATATCATTCCTGCCTTTTCACATATAAGATAGGTAAAAGATAAAACATAAATTATACAACCAGCTGATGTACAAATAAGAGGCTAGGTGCAAGAATGAAATACCTATTTTTCTAAAGAAAATAAAAGTGTAGAGTTCTGCCAGAGAATTGTGAGTGGGGAGAGGGTTGAGGAAGAAAGTAATTTCGTACTGATTTAGTCAGGAATGTTTCATAGAAGCGAGTTGGTGAATTTTATGGGAAGTATGTACTAAACTTCAACAGGTCACATAAGAAATTAGTGAATAAAGATCTAGGTAAAAAGAAGAGGGATTAGATTAAGGAGTGAAGAGTAAAGTTAGGAGGTGTAACATGATTAGAGCAATGGAAAAAGGTGACTGGCAGCAATATCTAGAATTAATTCTAGAGGAATAGTGCTGTTATCCCAGATGCAAGGAGGAATTTTTCAAAAAATTGAGAATGGGTATGGTCATTACATGGAATGAGAATTTGAGCCTCTTCTCCTCCTTTCTCTTCCTCTTCTGTGTAAAGCTAACAGAAGAGAAAGGGCATAAAGGTTGTCCTGAGGTTTACAGACAGAGGTAGGTGAAGGAGTAATTACTACTGATAGCACTTTGGAGCTTGGGTAGGGGGAATGGATTTTGTAGCTAAAACTAGGAAATACATAGTGAAAAGGAAACACTTAATTACTTTTATTTGTCCTGGAATATGTGTTTTAATACCAGACATTTTCATGTAAGGCATTGGTTCTTAGGATTTTTTCTTTTTTAAAAAAGTATTTAAGAGGGGGCTGGCCCGGTGCTGTAGCAGTTAAGTTCATGTGCTCCACTTCTGGTGGCCCTGGAGTTTGCAGGTTCGGATCCCGGGTGCGGATCGTCGCACTGCTTGTCAAGCCATGCTGTGGTGGCGTCCCATATAAAGTAGAGGAAGATGGGCACGGATGTTAGCCCAGGGCCAGTCTTCCTCAGCAAAAAGAAGAGGCTTGGCAACAGATGTTAGCTCAGGGCTAATCTTTCTCACACACACAAAAAAGTACTTAAACCTTTTCAAATATGCTTATAGAAAAATGCACAAAATGGAAATGTTCCCTTTAATGAATACTTATAAATCAAACACTCAGTCAACTTTTCTTTTTCTTTCTCTTGTATACCTCAAGGATGTGACATTTTCATCACTAATAATAATTATTTTAAAAATCTTAACATTTATTGATGATTTGCAGTGTCCCTGTATCAAGGACTTTATATGGATTATTTATTCAGTCTTCACGACAGTCCTATGAGGTATGTACTATTCTATCCACATTCACTGCTGAGGAACGTTGAGGCCTACAGTTAAGTAACTAGTCCTAAGTTGTGGGGCGGTGAGTGGCAAAGCCTAGACTTAGAGTGAAGCAGCATGACACTGAAGCCAGAACTCTCCTCCCTGTGCTATCCAGTCTCTCCACTGCGTGGAGCCTAAGACTTAACTTGTGTGCAGCACATCTGAAAGTTAATTCATGGGGAAAATATTTAAGAAATCTTGACTATATCACAGAAATTCTTATTTTGGTATTTTAAAACCTTGCTAATAAAAATTTTTGACATCCTATTTATCATTTGATTTATTTGCCTTTTTTTTTTCTTATTACTCTTGCAAAGTTTCCTTATTAGTAAGGAGCAATTAGTTGGTTTCACTGAAAAATAATAACCCATGTCCTTGGGCTTAACACTTAAACTTTATGCTTTAGTTTCTTTTTTCTTTTTTTTGTGATGAGGAAGATTGTCCCTGAGCTAACATCTGTGCCAGTCTTCCTCTATTTTGTATGTGGGTCGCCACCACAGCATGGCTTGATGAGTGGTGCATAGGTCCATGCCTGGCATCCAAACCTGCAAACCCTGGGCTGCTGAAGCAGAGCGTGTGTACTTAACCACTACGCTACTGGACTGGCCCCAATGCTTCAGTTTGTAATACTAGGGGCATATATATATTTTCTCATCTGCAAATTCAGCTAGCACTACAAAATTTGCTCTCTCCCTCAGGAACCTCTGTTGGTAAGTGATACTCCCTAATTGTTCAGGCTTAAAACTTTATCCTTTATTCCCTTCCTTCACTTTTCTGTATTAGTCAGTCATCTGAAGAGCCCTCATATTTTACCTTTGTTACCAACCTTACTACCACTGCCCTCATTTAGGCCCCTATCATTCTCACCTGTACAAGTGTGATAGTGTAGATAGACTGGTTTCCCAGTCTCCGGTATCTTCCTTCCCCAGTGTATCTTGTGGATCTTTATGAAATCTTTTTCGTATTACTTTCTTGGTAAGATCATTCCCGTTGCCTTCAGGATGAAATCAGAAGTCCTTAGCGTGCCATAAGTGATTCCACAAGAGGCCCTACCTTTTCTACCTCACCTACCACTTTTCCTTATATCTCCTTTGTGCCAGCCATGGTAAAGTACTTGAGATGGTGGAGTAATCAGTACAATTTCCTCTCCTTGCGTTTGTACTTTCTGTTCTATATACCTTCTTTTGCTATCTATTTAGTAGGGCTCACTCTGGCAAATTCTTTCTTCACTCAGACTCCTTCATATATCTCTGAAACACCAAGATTATAATTCTGCCATACCATGTCATTCTAGTTCAAAAAAACCCTTCAGAAATTCCCCATAGGGCCTTTCCTGATTGACTCATAATATAACTTAGTATTCAGTCTCTGTTCTTTTCCTTCTCTGTAAAGCTTTCCTAAGTAAATTTTCCTTTACCTTCTTGGGATAAATTGCTGGGATGTACAACAAATTCTATGTGTGTATAGCTGTCAATAAGCCCACTGAGGGTAGGGATCTTGGGCTTGGACTGGTCATTTAGTGACCAGTGTATAAAACTTAATAAATACTCTTTGAGAAGAGAGATTAGGTAATATACTTGAAAATACTCTACATTTGGGAGTGAAAGATACAGTATTATTCTAAGATATTAATAATTTCTTTTGGTGTTGACTCCATGGCATTGATACTGTTGCCTAGCCCTCCTCTGACAGTCTCTTCTGCTATAATGTGTTTCTGTAACATGAACTAATTCATACTTGAATAGTAAAGAGGAATGATGTTAGGCAATGCAAAATTCGTGTTGGTTTGTGTTTGATTTTTAGCAGCACATTAACTGTTTAGCACTCTCAAGTAACAGCAATTGAACACAAACAGTTTGAAGTACAGAAACACAGTTGAACACAGCAAGCCCAGGAGTATACACTTTGCTCATTCACCCGTATTCTGCCTCTTGGCTCCTTTTAACCATATGTTCTGTCCTAAAGGTGCTTATTGCCCCAGCCATCTTGTTGTGTTTCCCGCTTTCTTCCTAATTTTGCAGAACATGAAGGAATCTTTATGTCATATAGCAGATACACTATAATTTATCTTTTCTTGAATTCACTAACAGGGTATATAATCTCTCCTGGTCCTTCTACCTCATCGATTACTTTTTTTTTTTGGCTTTGTCAGCTCTTCTTCCTACCCGTTGAGTGTAGGCATGTCTTGGGATTCTGTCCGTGACTCTCTTCTCTACAGACTTGTTTTTCTTGCTCATATCAGCAGCTCCCTTAGTTTTAACCATCATTTCAGTGTGAGGGACTTGAATCTGTTTTAATCATCTGATGGAAATTAATCACCTGAGCATCACATCAGCTTCTCAAGCTCCAGGTGTTTAAAGCTATGTCCTGCCTTTGTTTTTGTTTTCCTGTATATGGCATCATCACTCTCACTGTGACCTGAACTGGAAACTTGAGAGGCTTCTTGGACTTCTTCCTCATCTTCCACATTCGGTCAGATGCCTGTCATGTAGCTTGAATCTCTGTGCTGTCCCTGGATTTTGGCCCTCCTCTCTATTCCACTGCCTCTAGCTTACTTTCAGCCTTATTACTTGTTACCTAACAATTTAAAAGTTGCCTCCAACGTGTCGTTCTTCCCAATTCATGAGATTTTCTAGTGAGCCCGATACCTGATTATTTCTCCAGATTCAACCTTCCTTCCCCTCACCCCACCCCTACCCCATTAAGCTCTGGCAACACTGAACTTCTTATATGCTTATACATAATCTGGAGTCCTGCCGTCCCCTGCTTGCCAGTGCTATTTCTATTCTCAGGGCTATCCTGCTGACTGGAATATCCTTCCCTGCCTCCTGTTGCCTGGCTAATTCCTACCCCTCTTAAATACTCATCTCTGGGTTTAGCTTTTCTGAGAAATCTTTTTTAATCTGCCCCCATCCTCCCAGGTTGAGTTAGGTACCCTTCTTCACTACTGGAAGAACTCTTGAGTATATCTTTTTCATTGTAGTTACCATCGTCTATTTTAATTATGTTTTATCTGTTTCTCCTACTAGATTGTGAGCTATTTGAGGGCACAGACTATATATCTCCATTGCCTGCCTCTTAGTACAGTGGCTGGAACAAAGTAAGCACTAAAGTATTTCTTGAATGAATATGTCCATACTAAGTACCACCAGCACAATAATTTTCCTAAAGTATATTTTTGAATTGAAACTTTTAATGCCTTTTCCTAATGCTTCCCAAATCAAGTCCAAACTTTTTATTATAATAGGTAAAGTATTGGGAGATTGAGACACACGATAGTGAAATAATTTTTAAAATTTTCTTGTTTTTAATCATAAAAGTGTTCTAATATATAGAAAAGTAGAATAGTATAATTAATCCCATATGTACATCACTTAGATTTAATAGATAACAATTTGCTGTATTTGCTTCATCTTTTGTTCATCTACTTAGACATATGATATTTTACTTCTGAAGACTTAAGGCTACTTCTCTAAAAAATAAGAATACTTTCTTACATAAATACCTCATCATCCTGACACAATCAATAATTTCCTAGTAACATCTAATCCAGTCGACATTTAACTTTCCCCATTTGTTCATTAAATTTTTTTTTTTTATATTTGGTTATTAGAACCATGATTAAACAAGATCTGATCACATTTGGTTATGTTCCTTTAATATAGAATAGGCTCTTCCCACCATTTTTTTTATTGTGGTAAAATATGCATAACATAAAATTTACCATTTTAACCATTTTAAATGTACAGTTCTGTGGTATTAAGTACATTCACATTGTTGTCTAACCAACACTGCAGTCCATCTCCAGAACTTTTTCATCTTCCTCTCCCCAGCCGAGCCCCTGGCAACCTCCCTTGTACTTTTCTGTCTATGAATTTGACTACTCTAGGAACCTCATATATGTAGAATCATAGAAGATTTGTCCTTTTGTGACTGGCTTGTTTCACTTAGCATACTGTCTTCAGGGTTCATCCATGCTGTAGCATGTATTAAAAATCCTTCTTCTTTATGGCTGAATAATATTCCATTGTAGTATATACCACATTTTGTTTATCTATTCATCCATTGATGGATACTTGGGTTGCTTCCACCTTTTGGCTGTTGGCCCCACCATTTTTTAAATGCCGTTAATTTATTGAAGAAATCAGGTTAGTTTTCGTATATTAATTTTAACCACATGAAATTTCCATTTTTGAGGTTCAGTATAGCCAAGTATCGGCAACTTTGTATGGTTCAACCTAATAGAATGTTCTAACTACTGGATTTGTCTGTTTCTTTGTGGTGTTGCTTAACTTATTCCTCCTGTTTCTTAGTACCCTCCAGATTTCCTGTAAACTCGAGGTTAATTTTAAAGGCTTGATTATCTTCAGTTCAAGCATTTTGGATTAAAAAAAAATAGTTCAATTGGTGATTTTGTGTACTTCAGAATATATCCCAGTAGTGACGCTAAGATTGATCAAAGGATTTGGGTGTTAAAGAATAGTTTGATGTCATGATGTCAAAGTTACTCCATTTGGTGAAATGTGATATTGAATAACATTTGAAATGAAAAAAAAGTAACTTCTTGGTATCCAGTAAAGGAGTTAGAAGATGTACCTAGATAATCTAACTTCAAAATCAATGGCATTCTCTTTCCAGGACTGACATCATTCCTAAGTTGACTTTTTGTTTTCTTAGTGTAAGGTTTGGCTATATTCTCGTTTCCAATTCTCTATTCCTTTACTTTGAAGGTAAAACACTATTAAACATGTAAGGAGGGTGTAGCTATACTTTGTGACAGTTTTGCTATTAAGAAAAATTTTGTCATAGTCTAGGATACTGACATTAAGAGTTAAAATATGGTAAAATAAATCTTGACTATATTTACTTGGAATTAATTATTCTGAACAGTTGAGTTTTCTGGGTTATAAGTTTGTTTACATACCAAATTTTCTTTTATTTTAAAATGGCAGTGTTTCTGAGAATATCCTATACATTTCTCTGCCTTCTTAAATAAAATATAATTTAGTTATTTTCTTGGTTCTTGAGAATCACCATTATGCACATGAATACCAGTTCTTGCTTTTATATAAGTGATGCCTTCATGTTCTTAGATTTGTCAGAATTTTATCCTTAGTTTCTATGCTTGTGGAGTTTTTGCTCTTCATAATTTTTTTTGCCTGTCCTTCCCTTGCTCTTATTCTGTCAGCTTTCTCTTTGATACGGTCAGCATGTTCACCTGTATAGCTCCTCTCTTCCCTTTCAAGTTGATAGTGACTTGGATAACAGATTTATTATACTGATTTAGCATTTGCTATGTGTGAGGCAGGTGTTGTTAATAACAAAAATTATAAATATGAATAATATTGTCCTTGCTCTAGGAAGTTCAGTTTAGTGGGAGAGACTGATACCTAAGCATATACTTAGCATACAGTATGGTAAGTTCTATGATACAGGTACATAATTTGCAAAGTACTGTGAGAGCATGGAGAAAGGGAGTGACTAACCATACCTGGGGAAATTGAGTAAGATTACACAGAAGATCATACTTGAGCTAGGTTTTGAAGGATGAGTAGGAGTTTGCCAGGAAAGAAAAATAACATGAATAACGTGTTATGTCATGGAGTCTTGAAGGCATGGTGTGTTTAAGCAACAGTTACATCCATTCGCCCTTCTTTTGGAAACAGCATTCTGGTTTGGCCCTTGGAAGCTACTTTTCTGCCCTTGGATATCTCTTGTTGGGATTTTTAATCTAAGTGCTCTTGCCTCCTTTGGTTAATTAAGGCATGTCACTCTTTCTGGATAGCACAGATTAGGCCAATCAAATGCTTTCCCTGGCATTTAAATCTGAGTGAGCGCGTACTGGGACCTAAGTGATTTAGCCTGGCAGAAGTACTGAGAGGAAATCTTCCTTTAATTCCTGCCACCTAGATCTGTGGAGTTGCTGTTATCCTGATTTTTTCGTAGATCTGTTCTTCAGCTTCTCCTTTGGTTCTGTGAAATGCTCTATATTCTTCCAATAAATTCTTCTGCCTTCCCCCACTTTTGTTTCTTAAATGAACTTAAGTCTGTTTTTATTGTTTGCAACATAACTCTAATTTAGGGTGATCAAGTCTTCTGGTTTGCCCAGGACTGAGGGAGTTCTCAGGACACAGGACTTTAAGTGTACAAACCGGGAAAGTCCTGGGCAAACCTTAACAAGTTGGTCACTCTAACTGAAACAGTTTGGGAGTAAAGATAATGAGTTTGGGGAACCAAGTGATATCCAGATGGAGCTATCCAGTATGCAGCTGAAAATAATGTATGAGGAACTAGCTTGCTTCAGTTGTTTCACTCAGCATTATTTGAATTCTGAACTAAGTGTGAGGGATGAAACAATGAAAATAATGATAACCAATAATTGTTTAGCGCTTACTGTATGCAAGGCACTCTGCTTATAATAATCTTAAATCATCCTCACAAAATTGCCATTATACAGATGAAGAAGATGAATTAAGTGATTTGCTTAAGAACATACGATGACGAAGTTGCAGAACTGGCATTTAGTCCCAGATTTCCTGTTTTAAACCCCTGTGCCCTTAATAACCATTCTCCTACTCTGCCTCAGGGTCCCTTCTCAAGGAATGTGTAGACTAGTCTGGAAATATGTAAAAGCAAATAAATGATTATTGTATGGAAGTATGTAAAGAGTACAGTAGGCACACAGGGAAAGACTCAGCATGGGTGGTCAGGGAAGGCTTCATAGAGATAACAGTGCTTAAGCTGAAACTAGAAAAATGTGTAGGTGTTTCTTTGGTAGTAAATCTTAGGTGGACCTGGAGGTAAGAGACAGCATGACATGTTCTGGGGAAATGAAGTAATTCAGTATTTCTTACAGGTGGAATGATCGGAAAGTTGAATAGGATAGGCAGGGGCCAGATTGTGAAAAACCTCTCCTGTGGGGAAAATTCTAAATAGAGAAGTGGGTTTTGTGCATTTAGAACTATTGCTTTGGTTGCATCATAGGAGATGGATTAGTGAGGGTGAGAAGAGAGCTTGGGAGGAACAGTTAGAAAACTCTTAGGGGTCTCAGAGATGGATGGTCTGACTAATAATAGCACTGGCATTGGAGTCCAAAGGCAGGAAAAGTTATTAGGACTATTTATTTGGTATGTTTTACCTTCTAGAAAAGAAGTTAGCAAACTTTTTCTGTAAAGGCCCATAACGTTTTTAAAAGCCTAAATATTTTAGGCTTTGAGGGCCGTACTGTTTATGTCACAACTACTCTGCTGTGAGCATGAAAGCAGCCATAAACAATAGGCCAACAAATGGGTGTGACTATTCCAATAAAGTGTTATTTACTTATTAATCAGGTGGAGGGCTAGATGTGGCTTGCAGGCTGGATTTGGCTCATAGGCCGTAGTTTGCCTACCCCTGTTATAGGATGATGTGGCCAGTGATGAAGATTTGGAAAATAGTTCAAGCAATGATTAGAGTGTTTAAGGTGATAATATAGATGAGGGCTTATAGGGATAAGAAGAAACAAGGACTAGGGAAGGAAAGAACCCGAGGAACCACATCATTTTAGGGGACTGGTGAAAATGCCACTGAAGAATGGGTCTGTAGGAAGCTTGCAGCAAAGTGGTGTATCAGGACTTTAGGGGAGGAAGATTTCCTGAAGCAGAGGCAGTAGTTGCAGTATCAAATGCTGCAGAGAGGAGAGGTGTGATGAGGACTTGAAATAAGCCATTCATTGTATTTAGCAATTGGCGGCCAGTGAGAAGTGGAAAACCCAGAAAGTGGTGGAGGCTGGGAGCTAGATTATGATGGGGTAAGGAGTGAGTTGGAGTTGAGGTAGTAGAACCAGTCAGTAGAAACCTGATTTAAAAATTTGGTAGTCATGGGGGCCGCCCGGTGGCGCAGCGGTTTCGTCCGCGCTTGGCAGCCCGGGGTTCGCGGGTTCGGATCCCGGGCGCCCGCCGACGCACTGCCTGTCAGCCATGCCGTGGCGGCGTCCCATATAAAGTGGAGGAAGATGGGCACAGATGTTAGCCCAGGGCCAGTCTTCCTCAGCAAAAAGGGAAGGATTGGCAACGGATGTTAGCTCAGGGCTGGTCTTCCCCACAAAAAAAAAAAAAAAAAAATTTGGTAGTCATGGGAAGAAGGGACCACAGGTTAGCGTGAGTTCTTCCTCCTTATTTGTTTTAGAAGTGTGGGATTGACTACTGTTTGTAGGCTAAACTGAAGAAACCAGAGCAAAAAGAGACTTAAAGACCTGGCTAGAAAGGAATAAATGATTGAGCCTAAGGTAAGTGGGGAGTTGTTAGGGAGGGGAAGAGATGCAAGATGTGGTTAGATTTTGAAGGGGCCTCGGTGGGGAAGGATGTGGAGAAGTGCAGACAGAAGTGAGGATGGACTGCCTCAGGGCAGGGAAGCTGGAACAGATTATGCCTGATGGCCTCTCTTTTCTTTGGCAAAGTTATCTCCAGAGAATAAAGGGTCTAAGAGAGGCAGTACTTGAAGAAAGGATGTTTGAGGGAATGCAGAATACCCAGGAACGAAGGCCTAGAGGAAGTAAGTATTGTAGTGTTATTTTGGTAACCGTTGTGAACAATTTTTAGTTGATTGTATCAGATTTAGCTATAAATGCATTCTGAATTAGAGTTGTTATTTAAACCAAATTCAAAGTGTAAAAGTCATATTCAATTGAATCATAAAAAAATTGAACTAGCAGGAATGTCAGAATGTGAGTCCAACTCCTTTTTTGCAAAGATGTGGAAGCTGAGGGCACAGAGAAATAATGAACATTGTGCACTAATCTAGTTGGTAACCAGGTTTTCTGATTCCAGTAGTACTTGTGTTATTTAACACAACACACTTAAAAACAACAGCTATATTTTAGAAAATTTTCAAACATATACAAAAGTAGAATGATAGATTTAACTCCCGTGTACCACTTTAAAACAATTATAATTTATGGCCAATCTTGTTTCATTTATATCCTTAGCCACTTCTACCTTTCCCTGGATTACTTTGAAGCAAATTCCAGACATCCTGTTTTATATGCCAATATTTTAACATGTACATCTAAAAGATAAGTCTGATTCTGACATCAGTTCCGAAGTGCGAGTTATTTCCCCACACCAAGCAGTTCTCCCACACCAGCTGGATGTCCTAGAGTTCTACTCAGTTTTGACGCTCTCTCCAGTTAGACGGGGGAGACAGTGTCAGGTTCCACAGGTTAATGGCTCAGTCCTACAAGACTCCCCTCCCCACCTTCTGACCCACTGGCTATAGATCGGAGGTTCTTACACCCTCCTCCTAGGGTTGGATTAATTTGGCTCACCCAACCCAGAGAAATACTTTACTTACTAGATTACCAGTTTATTATAAAAGGATACAACTCAGGAACAGCCAGATGAAAGAGATGCATAGGGCAAAGCTGTGGAAAGGGTGCAGAGCTTCCGTGCTCTCTCAGAGTGCGCCAGTCTCCCAGCACCTCCACGCTTCACCAAACTGGAAGCTCTCCTAACCCTCCCCTTTTGGGTTTTTATGGAGGTGCGATCTCCATAAAACTCTGCTCAATCTCCAACTGCTCTCCCCTCCCAGAAGGTTGGGAGGTTTAGGCAGTGGGAATGAAAGTTCCAACCCTCTAATCACGTGGCTGGTTTCCCTGGCAATCAGCCCCCAGCCATAGGTTACCTGAGGCTTTCCAAAAGTTGCCTCATTAACATAAGAAAAGACACATTGATCTGATCTCAACACTTAGGAAATTCCAAGTATTTCAGGAGCACTGTGCCAGGAACAGTGGACAAAGACCAAATATATATATATATTTTTTACTATAAATTACAATATCACAGTAGTAAGACATGGTATTCTCCTCTTTAAACAAAAAACCCAAAGCATTAATTGTCATATCATTAAATATCCAGTTAAAAACACACTTTTGATATGAAATTTCAAAGTAAAAATACCTACTATTATACTGCACATTTATAGACCAAAAGAATCTTCTTGGTCAGTTGTTAGGGGTTGGAATGTGACATAGGAAATTAATAAATAATATTTTAAATAATTTTTCCCTTTCTACTCTCCAACTAAGAAGAGAAAGGAATAATCTTATCTCCCTCAAAATAGATCGATGATAACATGTAGTTAATTTTTAACTTCCAAAGATGGTATATAAATTATTACAGAATGAGGAGACTTTATGGAAATAAAGGCTTCTTTATATTTGCAGTATTTTGATAGTGGTTTTTCTTTCACTTTTTAAAATGAAAAGGACTCTAATGAATACATTATCAGAAAGATGTTAAAACACTGTCTCTGAAACAACTTGATGTATTCCAGGTTATTATGCCTTGACTATAAGGAAACACACAACAAAAAGTTTTCTTATCAAATATAGAAGCATTAGAATTATAGAGGGACAAAGTGGGACAACAGTGAATTTGTGTCGTGGACCCTTTCTATGTTGAATCAGTGTATACTCTTTCTTTGCATTCACTATCTCAGAATTGCAAAGCTGCTCGAGATTGAGTTTTTTTGGACATCTTTATGATGTTTACAGAGGGGTTAATGACTATTGTCATTTTTCTTTATTTAAGATAACAATAACTGAGGGGTAGAAGGGTGAACAGAGTATGGATGAACATAGCTGGACAGCCATTGAAATAATTACAGAGATTGTATAGTACATGCACGTTCCTCTCAGATTTTGAATCTGCAAGAAAAAAGTAGGTAGCCTGAGAAGGATGATCATGTTAAACAACTATTGGGATATAAATGGTAGAGATGCAAACATAGATGATAGAGAACCAACCTAGAAACTAGGTGTTATATAGTATTAATCTTCACTAGCAGAGAGCCCGCTATACAGTTAGTATCTTTTTGTAAATTTCAACTGATTTCTGTTAATTTGAATCTAGTTCCATGAATATCATACATATGTATCTTGGTTTTGGAATAATGTATAATTAGGAACATTTATTGAGGCTTTTTTTCTTTTTAGGCTTCGCAAAAATAAATTTTTAATAACTTTAGCACCTGATATTTTAAGCAAAAACATAGGAAGTGGATAGAATATTTTGGGAATGGTACTGCATAACATTAATTTGTACACTAATTCATATTAGTAGTTAGTTATTCACTTAGTTGTACTTCTATTCATTCTACTTACTATTATTTAAAAGTTAAATATGTTTTAAAGGGGAACAGGAGATGAAAATATAACTCATAATTCTAAGTAAGAAAATTTCAGCAATCAGTTATATTCACAAATTTTAGGGAGAAAGTTTATAAGCTGGTAATTTCCAATTAGGGCCATCATACTATTTAATGATAAAATGAAAATTTACTCCTGTATGAGAATAAATTCTCATTGGCTAAAATCCTTCAGTAGGAGTGACAATAGTTTAAAATGCTTCCTCAATCCCCTTGGACAATTTAAAGTTACTGTCATGGACTGACTGGTAGCAACAGTGGTTTTCTGTTATGTGTTGAGTTCTGGGAGCATTGTTTTTACTTAGAATAAAGGAATTGATACTTGGATGTTAAAGTTGTGTAGTGGCTGGACATTTGCTTTTGTTTTCTAAATTTTGTGAATGTGGGGCTAATGCAAACAGTTTTGTGTATCCTTTTGAAACTTTGGGAAAGGAATATTTGAGACACTTGAAGCTAAATTAATCAAAGTTTGAAATACAGAGGGAGAAAGTACATGGACTATAGACTGTGGTTATGGTAAAGTGCAAACAGCATTGTCACTGAATATGACTCATCCCAAGTTCACATTTAACATTGATTAAACTACCTTTTTTTGATATTGTGGAGCAGAGGGAAATAAAAATGAATGAAACAAGATCCCTGCCTTTAGGGGCGTTTAATCTAGTAGGGTAAATAATACAGCCATAGGTAACTATAAGACAGAATACGATTGTTTAATAAAAGTGAAGGTGGGTTGCGAACCTGGGGACAGGTGAATTCCAGCCTTAAAGATTTGGCAGAGCTTCATAGTGGAGATGACATGAACTGGGAATGTTTCATGGTTTGAACAGGATATGGTTAGAATAGCAGAAATAAGTTTTTTTCTTAGGCTAATTTATTTATGACGGTGTATGGAAGAACTTTTGTCTGATTTGTTGCAGTGACCCAGAGCATTAGCATTAGAGTCTGTTAGATCAGTGTTTCCCATCTGATGTGCTGCCCTAGGGGTGGCCAACTGGGGACCTGGGTGATGGAGACCTTGCAGTTTTGTCCCTGAATTTCAGTGTGCTGTACAAATATTTTGTGTGTGTGCCATGATGTGAAAGAGGTTGAGAAGCACTATTTTAGATTACTTAATACTTCTTTCCTGGTAATAAGTTCTTAGTATATTGTGTAGCTTATGTCAAAACTAGCAAGAGTATTTTCACAGTAAGAACACATTATCAATAAGTTGTTTTAGTTACCAGTGCAGAGTCTTCTAATATATTAGACATTAGCTTCATGCAGTGATTAGGGGGCTCAACTTGGTTTTTCACTTTTGTTCTTAGATTTTGTGTTTGGGAACATGATGGCATTAAGTGAGGATATGATACGTTTGTGGTCATGGCTAAACTTTAAATATAATGTGACCAAAATATCCCCCCATATGCTTCTCCCTTGGTAAACATAGTAAGTACTGGGCCTATTTTTGAGAAAACTATGTATACTCTTCACAGCAGGACAGGTACGTGGGAGGAAGGGAGGTTGGGCAAATCTGCTGATGGTGGGGACAGCCTTGAGAGGAAGCAGAAGAGAAACTTAGTTTTAAGGTTCTGAATTTACAACCCAGAAGAAACCAGGCAGCTGGACACCCAGGCCTAGGTGTTATAGGAGCCCCCTAGTTGTGACGGCTGCCATAGTGTTTAATTCAGGATGTAGATGTAGATTCTTGGGGCTAGTGTGGTTTGAAATAACCTTCCCCCCCCCCCCCATTGTATTGAGGAAGAGATATTGGAGTCCTTCTTCCTTGTATCAGTGAAGGGGACTAAGATGACTCTAGGAAAGGGTTAGTTTTTGTGCTACAGACTTGCAGAATATTTCCTTTTCCTTTTTCTTTTTTTTTAGTGAAGTAGATGATGTCTGGTGCTTAGGAGTGTTTTAGGGATCTTCAGAAAAGATTCAGCACCTTCCTGCTCTTCTGTTCAGTTCCTCTGCCTCCTAAACTGCAGTAATGTTAGCTTGGCTATATAACAGTGCCATGAATAAAATCACTTTTACATAAAATAAATAAGTACAGCATTAAATAAGTGTCATGTAAACATTATTTTAAGTTCTGTTTATTTGTAACACAGTTAAGAGTTAGTTATTGACTATTTACAAATTTTTAAGATTACAAGGAATATTTATCAACTGCCACAGTGGTGGTAAGCAACACAGATCCAGTGCACAATAGAGGATTAATAGGAGGAAAAAATTAAAATGTTATTGGTAATTATATATCATAGAAAAATTAATCTTTGAGGCAAATTAATTTAGGAAGTGTTTTAAATAATTTGAGTACTTATCAGAATATTGAACTTGTTTTAAATTACAGAGGTAATACACATAATTGGTAATACAAATTCAAAGGAAAAAATGACACGTGCCGTCCTCACTTTCCACCTCTCTTTCTGCAGGTAACAACTGCTTTTAATAAACTTTATTGAGGTATATTTATTTATATTATATATATAATATATATTAATATATTTATTGATGTATATATTTTAAAAGTTTAGCTTGATGAATTTTGACAAATGATTACTCCTTTGTAACCACCATCACAGTCAAGATGTAGAATATTTCTGTCTCACCTAAAAGTTCCCCCATGTCCTTGTGTAGTCAATCCTCCCTTTCCCCCAGCCCTAGGCAAATACTAATCTGCTTTCTGTCATTATAGATTAGTTTGCCTTTCCCACAATTTCATATAAATGTAATCATAATACATATACTCCTTTGTGTCTGGCTTTTTAAAAATATAATATTAATATTGTTCTGTTGGAGTTCATTCTTTTTAATTGCTGACTCATGTTCCATTGTATCAATATATCACAATTTGTTTATCCATTCACCTGTTGTTGGACATTTGAGTTCTTTCCAGTTTTTGGCAGTTATGAGTAAAACTGCTATGATATTTGTTTACAAGTCTGTATGTGTGCTTTTTTTCCCTCTTGGATAAATACGTAGGATAAAATGTCTGGGTTATATGGTGTGTATTTAACTTTACAAGAAACTTTGAAACTCTTTTCCAAAGTGGTTGTAGTATTTTACATTCCTACCAGCAGTATATGAGTTCCAGTTGCTCTACATCCTTACCAGTATCGGCAGTCTTTTTATTTTTCATTATTTTAGTGAGTATATTTTTTTAGTAGTAGTATATATTTTTTATATTTCTCATGGTTTTAATTTGCATTTTTTGGTGACTAACGATGTCCAGCATTTTTTTTTTTTTACATATATCTTTGTGCAGTGTCTGTTTAACCCTTTGGCCCATTTTAAAAATTGAGTTGATTTCTTCTAATTATTGAGTTTTTAAATTTTAATCTAGATCCAAATTCTTTGTCAGATACATGTATTGTGAATATTTTCTCTCCATCTATTGTTTGCCTTTTTATTTTCATAACAATGGCCTTTGAAAAGCATAAGTTTTTAACTTTTGAGGTCCAGTTTATCAGTTTTTCTTTTATGGTTCATGCTTTGTGAAACATTTATTGCCCCAAAGTTTTCCTTATGCAAAGATTTTTCTCCTATATTTCCTTCTGGAATTTGTTAGTTTCATCTTTTACATTTAGGTTTATGATTCATTTTGAATTAATATTCGTGTATAGTATGAGATAAGGGTTGATGTTCTTCAAGCACTCTTGAATAACCGTGGCACTTTTGTTGAAAATCAGTAGATCTTATTTGTATGGATCTATTTCTGAACTCTAATCAGTTTTATTGATCTGTGTGTCTATCCGTATGCCTTTACCTTGCTGTCCATTGCTCCAGCTTTGTTGTATATCTTGAAATCAGTTTATTTAAACCTTCCAACTTTGTTCTTCCTTTTCAAGATTTTTGGCTACATTACAAACATCTGTAGAACACTGCACCCAACGACAGCAGAATACACATTCTTCTCAAGTTCACACGGAACATTCTCTAGGACAGATAGTATGTTATGTTATGCCATAAAAGAAGTCTCAGTAAATTAAAAAATATCAAAATCACACTAAATATGTTCTCTGACCACAGTGGAATAAAATTAGAAATCAGTAACAGAAAGAAATTTGAGAAATTTACAAATAGTCTGGAAATTAAACAGTATGCTTCTAAATAACCAGTGGTTCAAAGGAATTACAAGGGAAATTAGAAGACACTTTGAGATGAATGAAAATGAAAACACAACATATCAAAACTTACTGGATGAAGCTAAAGTAGTGCTCAGGAAAATTTATAGCTGTAAATACCTACATTAAAAAAGAAGTGTAAACTAAACTTAAAGCAAGCAGAAGGAAGGAAATAATAAAGATTAGAGAAGACGTAAATGAAATAGAGAACAGAAAAACAATTGAGAAAATCAATGAAACCAAAAGTTCGTTCTTTGAAAATGTCAACAAAATTGATAAACCTTTAGCTAGACTGATGAAAAAAGAGATGACTCAAATTACCTTACAGAAATGAAACAGATAATAAGGAATACTGTGAACAGTTATAAGCCAGCACATCACATAATCTAAGATGAAATGGAAAAATTTCTAGAAAGACACAAACTACCAAAACTGACTCAAGAGGAAATAGAAAATCTGAATAGACTGGTAACAGGTAAAGAGATTGAATCCATAATCATAAAACTTCCCACAAAAAATAGCTCAGGACTAGAAGCCTTCACTGGTGAATTCTACCAAATGTTTAAAGAAGTAGTAGCACACTTTTCTGAAAAATAGAAGAGGAAGGAACACTTTGCAATTCATTCTGTGAGATCAATATTACCTGTTACCAAAACCAGACAAATGCATCACAAGAAAAGAAAACTATAGACCAATATCCCTTATGAACATAGACATACATATTCTCACAAACTGGTAGCAAACTGAATTCAGCAACATATAAAAAGGATTATATAACATGACCATTTGAGATGTATTCCTGGAATGCGAGGCTGGTTCAACATATGAAAATCAATCAATATACCATATTAATAGAATAAAAGACAAAACCCACATGATCATGTCAATAGATGCAGAAATAGCATTTGACAAAAATCGAACACCCTTTTATGATAAACACATTCAAACTAGGAATGGAAGGGAGCCTCTTCAACGTCTTGAAGAGGTGTTGGGCATCCATGAAATATCTACAGCTAGCAACATATTAATGGTGAAAGATGGAAAGCTTTCCCCCTAAGATCAGGAACAAGACAAAGATGTTCATTGTTGTTCTTCCCATTCAGAATTGTACTGGACTTTCTAGCTAGGACAGCTAGGCAAGAAAAAGAAATAAAAAGACATCCAGAATTGGAAGTAAGAAGTAAAACTATCTCTATTTGACTTGTCTATGGAAAATCCTAAGGAACCCACTAAAAAACTATTAGAGCTAATATGTGAGTTCAGCAAGGTTGCAGGATACAAGGTTACTGTATAAAAACCAATTGCATTTCAACACACTAGCAATGAACAATCTAAAATGAAATTAAGAAAACAGTTACATTTGCAGTAGTATCACAAAGAAGAAAATATTTAGGAATAAATTTAACAAAAGAAATTTAAGACTTATACACTGAAAACTGCAACTTCATTGAAAGAAATTAAAGAAGATCTAAATAAATGAAAAGACATTTCATGTTCATGGATTGGAAGATTTGTATTGTTAAGCTGCAGTACTCCCCAAGTGACCTACAGATTCACTGCAATTTCAACAAGGGTGCTAAAACAACATAACAGGGAAAGAATAGTCTTTTCAATAAATGGTGCTGGGACAACTGGATATCCCATGTAAAATGATATTTGACCTCTACCTCACACCGTCTATAAAAATTAACTCAAAGTTGATCAAAGACCTAAATGTAAGAACTAAAATTATAAAAGTCTCAGAAGAAAACATAGGTATATATCTTCATAAATTCAGACAGACAGTGTTCTCTTGTACAACACTGAAAGCACAAGTGACAAAAGAAAATATTTAAATTGGACTTCATCAAAATTAAAATCTTTGTACTTCAAAAGAATCAAGAAAGTGAAAGAGTTAACTAACAATTATAAGATCTGGACAAAATATATTAAATTTTACATTTAAAGGCACTGGAGAGTGATCAAAGGCAGGCAGAAACTGGAGGGGAGCCTTATCCTTAAAACATAACTGTCTGATGAAATTCGTGAGTTGGTGGATTTTTGTTTGAGGGCACTCCATAATCCTCCCACTTCTTGGAGCAGAATACAACAGCCTTATTGGTTTGAAGTATAAGAGTATAGAGTTCCAGGCTGACAGAACTGCCAGAAACTTAGGGGGGAAATCCTGGAAGATCAGGAGCAGCAGAAGGAGTGAGTCCTAAAATGTATATGTAAGAGCTGCCTAAATGCTTGGCAATCTGCTATACTATGCATGCACTGGAGGTGTGTGTGTGTGTGTATGTGTGAGTACACATACACAAATATGCTGGGCCCTTTAAATTTCAGTAGTAGAACGTTAATTTTATATAGATTGTTTTAAGTTAAAGTGTCAAATTGTAATCTTTAGTGAGAAAACTAAAAAAATAAAATATAAAAAGGCAAACCTAAAAGGCTAGTAGAGGAATCAAACAGAATACTGAAAAAATGTGATAAATGTAAAGGAAGGCAGGCAAATGGGAACAGAGAAACAGACAAAAACTTTAGATAAGACGATAGAAAACAAAACAGCACAACAAATGCCTAATTTCAGCCATATCAATAATTATGTTAAATATAAATGGGCTAAAATGCCCTCATTAAAAGGCCGAGTTTGTCAGACTGGATTAAGAAGCAAGACCCAACTATACACTGTCTGTGAGAGCAGCATTTTAAATACAAAGATGCAAACAGTTTGAAAAAGATGATAGAGATATGTACATTTTGGACCTTCATTTAGGTGTTTATATAAGGTAGATATGTTTGCTGTTGGTACTCAATTTGAAATTTAATGAATTAATAAGCACAAATTTATGAATGATTTGTATAGGTATACCTCATTTTTTACAGTAAATAAAAAGTCATATTTTGTAGAGGATCATTAAGGATCTGTTATTGAAGGTACTTTCACTATACTGCCCCAGGGAGATAGATAAGGAATCTGGGGTTCAGAGAAGTTAAGTAATATGCTCAGGATCACATAGCTAGTTGGTGGCAGAGCCATTCATGTACTCTTTCCATTGTATCACTCTTGTGGCTTTAATACCTAAGAAGGTACGTAGAAATATAATTTTTTGCAGCTTGAATTATATTCACTAAGGCTTATTTTTTTAAAGGCAGGTTTATTGAGGTATAATTAACATACAGTAAACTGTACATATTTAAAGTGCACATTTGGTAAGTTTTGACACATGTATACAGTCATGAACCCATCACCACAATCAAGATAATGAACATATTCATAATGTGTAACAATTCTTGCATTCAATTATTTCATGGTATTGCTCTAAAATTTTAAACTCTTGGGACATAAAGTACTATCTTTTAGTCCTATACTTCCAGCCCTCTTGTGCCAATCAGGAGAACTTATTTTTAAAAGGAATTCCATTGCAAAGTTATTAGTAAAGTGAGAAATCTCACTCCTCAAGTTTTAAAAATTCTTATTGATATTTAGGACTACGGATGCAATGAAATTTTCTGTCTCCAATGGAATTGGAATAGATTTTTTTTGAGGAGTTGAAACAGGCTTCAATTTTTTGATATTAGATTTGCTATTAAACTTCTCCACCCCCTGCTACATTTTTTAAACTGTAGCTAGCAGACCAGTGAGACTTGGTAGAGAAGGGGGTTTGAAGTTCCCTGTTCATTCTTGATTTCCCATATTAGACAAGACCTTTTAGATAAAAATAGTGTGCTTGTTTTCCAAAGATGATGTAGCAAATTTAATATAATTCAGATAGCAAATTTAATATAATTTAGTGTCCTGGTATTTAGATTCTAAGTCATTTACTTTTTTTTTTTTTTGAAAGAGCAATGTTGGTAAGTTTCAAGCTCATAAGCTGTGAGTCTTTGTGAAAGAAAGTCACTTAAGAAATGTCATCTCTTCTGGGAAATTCTTCTGACACGCTCAGTCAAAACTAGTTGGTGCTTCCTATGATCACACACAGTGTAACTCATACATAAAGGATAAGGAAAGATTAAAGAACAACACTGCTCTAAGCTGGAATATGTCATTTAGTGGGATAAAATATGTATCTAGAATTCATGGTTCCTGTGCAGCTAGGGAGCCCTTTGCAGTCTACATTCAGCCTGGAAGTTGTTTTCTTCTCAATATACAAGCAAGGAACTATTAATGGCCTTCCACCTAAAGATAATTTAATGTTCTGGTATTTAAATTCTAAGTTGTTTGCTTTTTAATGACTGTTATAGAGAGGCTAAATATTTCAAAGTTTGGACAGTCCCACTAGCACAGGAAAAGACAGGGAAGTCTACCCCAAGTTTATAATCCAAATTTATAAAACACATGAGGAAATAAATCTACTATAGGTAATGTGCAGACACCAAAAATGCACTTTTAAATCTCTTAAGAAATTCAGTAATAGAGATATCAAAAAAAGACTGTAAAATAAATATTTTTTAGGTGATTGAATCGTTTTGAGAAGGAATCAAAAACATTAGGAAAAAAACAAGATACTTCCAAAATAGATCAGGCATATTTGAAAAGGATCTAATATAGCTAGAAATGAAGAATAAAATCATTGACATTAAATACCCAGTGAAGAGGAGGAGTAATAGAATTTAAAATTGGAAATGCAGATTACAATCTGTAGCAAAGGGAAATAAACATTGATGACTACCTGTTTGTGATACAGACTATGCCAAGTGCTTTTGTTAATGTTTATCTCATTTAATTCTCAGAACCACTTTTTGAGGTAGTTTAATAACCCACTTTTAAAGAGTACTGTTATCTGCAGATAGAGTAAAAACAGTAGGTAAAGCAAGATCAGTGAGGAAAATGATGAACTCAGTTTTGAATATGTTAAGGAACTTCTGGGTTTTTTTAGGAAGTGATCCAGGAGATACTTTGGCTCAGGAGAGAGATTTGGGCTTAAAGTTTTAAGCTGCTTAAATTCCCAAGCTTGTTGGACTTGTAGAATATACCAAAATCTGTTTATTTACAAATACAGCAGTTTATTTAAAGGATGCTGGCTAAAGGGAGCTACAGTTGAAGGGATGATTCAAGTCTGACATCTGAAATTTACTGTCCATATTGGCTGCCTTTCCTTCTCAGAAAGTAAGCTTCCTTACATATTCCCTCCCTGCCTCCATCACATATTTTATTCATTTTTCATTGGTAGCAGCTTAAAAAATTATTTAGTTCTGCACGCAGACTATCATCAGCTGGTGTGGATAATCCCTTTAACTTCCTTTTTAACTAATTTGATATTTTCTTGAGGGCTTATCCTTGAATGAAATCTTCATATATGATTAGTAGTACTGTTTTAACAGTTTATCAATCAAAAGTAATGGTTCATTAATCAAGACTGTGTGGTACTAGTATAAGGATAGGCAATAGACCGGTGGAATAGAATTGTGAGTCCAGAGATGAACTTTTACATTTACAGTAAATTGATTTTCATCAAGAGTGCCAAAGCAGTTCAACGAGAGAAAAATAGTCTTTTCAACAAATGGTGTTGGAACGACTGAACTGGATATCCTCATGCAAAGGAATGAAGTTGGGCCTCTCCCTCACACTATACAAAATTAACCCAAAATGGATCAGGGACCAAAATATAAGAGCTAACATTTAAAAAACTCTAGGAGGCAAAAATAGGTGTAAATCTTTGTGACCTTGGATTAGGCAATAGTTTCTTAGCAACAACATCAAAAACACAAGCAACCACATAAAAAAATAGATGAACTGGACTAGGGGCCGGCCTGGTGGCATAGTGGTTAAGTTTGCATGCTCCTCTTCTGAGGCCCAGGGTTTGTGGGTTTGGATCCTGGGCACAGACCTATGCACCGCCTATCAAGCCATGCTGTGGCAGGCGTCCCACATATAAAATAGAGGAAGATGGGCGTGGATGTTAGCCCAAGGCCAATCTTCCTCAGCAAAAAGAGGAGGATTGGCAACAGATGTTAGCTCAGGGCTAATCTTCCTCACCAAAAAAAAGATGAACTGGACCTCATTAAAATTAAAAATGTTTGTGCTTCCAAGGAGATCATCAAGAAAGTGAAAAGAAACCCACAGAATGGGAGAAAGTATTTGCAGATCACATCTGATAAGAGATTTGTATGTAGAATATATAAAGGACTCTTAATAATACAAAGATAACCTAATTTGAAATGGACAATGGTCTTGAATAGACATTTCTACAAAGAAGATATAAAATGGCCAATAAACTCATGGAAAGATGGTAAACGTCATTGTTCGCAATGAGATGCCGCTTCATGAAATGCACTAGGATGGCTAAAATAATAAAAACAGATAAGTTTTGGTGGGAGTGTGGGGAAATTGAAACCCTTATCATTGGTGGAATTGTAAAATGGTATAGCCACTTTGGAAAACAGTTTGGCAGCTTCACAAGCTTAAAACATTGAGTTACCATATGACACAGTAATTTCTTTCCTAGTTATATACTCCAAAGAAATAAAAGCATATTTCCCCCACAAAAACTTATTCATAACAGCATTATTCACAATAGTAAAAAAGTAGAAACAATCCAAATGTCTGTCATCAATGAATGGATAAATAAAATGTGGTATATCCTTCCAATGGAGTATTATTCAGCAGTGAAAAAGGATGAAGTACTGATAAAAGGTAACAACATGGATGAACCTTGAAAATATTATTCTCAGTGGGAGAAACCAGTCACAAAAAAAAAAAACTTACTGTATAATTCCATTTATTTGACTGTCCAGAAGAGGCAAATCTATAGAGACAAAAAGAAGAGTAATGCTTGCATGGGACTGGAGTGGGAGGATGGGTAAAATGGGGAGTGACTGCTAAAGGATACAAGGGTTGTTTTTGTAATGATGAAGATACTCTAAAATTGATTTTGGTGATGGTTGCACAACTCTGTGAATATACTAAAAACCATTGAATTGTACACTCTAAGTGGGTGAATTGTATGGTTTGTGAATTATATTTCAAAGTTGTTATAACAACGACAACAAAAAAGAGGAACGGTTCCACTGTGATATATTGACTAATGGTAACCCAGACTATATACAGGTAGACAAAACAATATACTGTACTATTTTAAACACTAGACACAAATATTTCCCTATATTTAAAGATTTTAACTAGATGTTTTCTAATACATACATTCTGTTTATAACCTTACTGAAAAGCTACACATCATTGCATGTTTCAGAATTCATCAGTAAACAAACCCAAATGGTCAGAGTTATTAATATGTAGTTGGCAACTGAAGCCATGGAACTATATATGGTATCCTAGAAAGGGTTGTAGAGTGAGTCGATGAGTAGAGCTACAGGGCTGTAGACAGAACATCGAGAAGAACATTATGGATAGGTAAAGGAAGAAGGCCAAAGGGGGCGGTATTGTGGAAGTCAAGGAGGGAGAAGGCATGGTTAGCAGTGTTCTGCAGAGATGCCACATAAGGATTGTGTTCCGTGAATAGAAGGTTGCTGATGATCTTGGCAAGAACAGTGTCAATGGAATTTTATGGGAGTGGGCTAAATGAATGGAAGGAAAGACAGTGTAGACCACTCTTTCAAGAATTTTGACAAAGGAGGACAGTAGTCAGAAGAAAATGTAGATTGACGAAGGGACTTTTTTTAAAAAAACAAGATGAAAGAGACTTTAGCTTATTCATGATGGTGGGAAATAGAGGTTGAGAAGTGGGAGAGAGGGGATAATTGATGAAGCAAGACCCCTGAGGAGATGAGAGCAAAGACAATGCCTCTTGCACTGTCGTGGTAGGGTGAAAGGAGACAAGGAGATTTGAGAATGCAGGTTATTGGGGCTGGGACTGGGGAGGAGATTGGATGTGCATGATAGGGAGTTGAGGGAATTGCTATCTAATGGTTTCCATTAATAAATAGGAGGCCTGGTCTTCTGCTGAGAGGAAGGAAGATATGGAGAAGGGGACTTGAGAGCAGTATCTTTTTGTGCAAAATCTAACTCAGGAAGCCTGGAAAGATTTTCAGACAGCAAGCAGTTGAGATTAGAGACCTGGAATTGGTAATACCCATAATGGAAGTTGAGTCATTTTTTTTTTCTCTTGCTGCACTTAGCAGCCCAGCTTTTGGAGTGAAAATTGAAGTGACCCAAGGGTTGCTTTTTGGCAGCACGACAAGATAGAAGTACAGGGGGCAGAAGTGTTGAAGTATGAGGACTATGTAAGAAGGAAGCAAAAACAGGAAGGGGTTGATAAATTGTGAGAAAAATCAAGGAGTTAAAGGACTAAAGTAATCTGTGTGCAAGTAATCTTTGTGGATCTAGGTCAATCTGTCAAATGGCTGATTAATGGGAAATTGTCTAATGCCTTAATTGGGTCTAGGGAGAGTTTTGCTACTAGGGTCAGAGATGCCTCAGATTAGAGAACACGGTACATAGTGTTTAAGGGAAAGTCTATCCGTTTCATTTTAAAATGTTGAACATTTTAAAGTTTTTGAATGAAATGTAAAACGTTCAAAATTTATCCTAATTGGACTGGCAGATCTGTGGCTGGTTCTTGAAGCAATTGCTGCAGAGTCTTGAGTCATGGTGAAACTGAAACTTAGAAAAAATGAAGAGCCTCCGTCTGCGCCTGGCCGGCCTCTTGACTTGGATTGTTTGAAGGGTTGTTGAAGGCACCAGGGATGCTGGCAGGACTTGGTTTGGAGAGGAAAACTAAGCCATCTGCCAGAGTCGTCAGTGATTATAAGGGGGATGGTGACAGAAATGAGAAAGGGCACAAGGTGACACGGTTAGATGGTGTAAGCCTTTTCCGGAGCTGGGTAGAAGCAGTGGTCTTGAAGTGGTATAGAGATAGATGAGACATTGACCCTGACACGTGGACTGTGGGAGCATCATTAACAGTGATGATGAAGATAGCTAATGTTCATTGAGGGCTTTTTGTGCCAGGCGCTGCTCCTGTTATAAACACTTAACACGAGTTTGACTCATTTCTCTCAGTAACCCTATGAGGCATTGTTGTTATCATCATTTTATGATGAAGAAGCTGAGATAGAAAGGTCAGTAACATTCCCAAAATATCATGAAGTTAGTGTGTGGGGGAGCCAGGATTTAAACCTAGACTGCTGATTCCAGAGCAGATGTTTCTAACCACTATGTTGTGCCATTATACGATAGTGCACTAATGTAATTTGTCTAATATATATTTATTAAATGTGTGTTGAATAATTTATATTGTTTATAAATACCTTAGACGAAAATTGTTCAGTAGGATTTTTGCTGCTTTCTAATTTGGTGATAATTGTGTTATATGTTTTATGTAAGTGTTAACCTAGAGCAGTGATTCTTAAAGAGTGTGGTTCCTGGACCAGCAGCATTAACAGCAATATCACCTGGGATCTTGTTCGAAATAAATTCTTAACCCTTACCCCAGACCTGCTGCTCGAGAAACTCTGCGAATAGAGCCTAGCAGTCTGTGTATTAACAAGCCAGTTTATTCTGTTGCAGGCTAAAGTTTGAGAACAACTAACCCAAAGCGAAGTGTAGTATGAGAAGGTGAATGCGAGTTTGAATTAGACGCTGGAGTGGTATTGAGATTGTCAGTGTTTTTTGGATCACATTCTGTGAATTGAAATCCGATGGGGAATTATTAGCCTTAGTCTATACTTTGCAGAGCTGCAGTTTGGTGTGTTGATACTCCTGGGCACAAGTGAGATGGGAGGCACAATGTCGGTGGATCATAGCTATTGACAACTCAGAACGCAAGGTGGTGCGTCAGTAGTATTTTTTTTTCTTTAAACGTTGGAAAAATTATGTAATATTTGATATACAAAAATAGGTAACAGACAAGTTTTGAAGCAATAATAAAATGAATATCTGTGAATCCATTACTCAATTTAAGAACTAGAACAAAAGCTGCCTGTGTTTTCTTCTCTGATCCCATCTCTAGCCTCCTACCAGAAGTAATCCACTGTAATAAATGTGTGTAAATCATTACTTTGCTTTTCTAGATTTACCATATATGTCTGTATCCTGAAATAATAAATAGTATTTAGTTTTGCTTGCTTGTTTTTTAAAAATAATATGAAATATTTGTATTTATAATATAAAAAATAGAAATTTCATTTTTTACTTGCTTTGTTCATATAACGTTACATTGCTGGATTCACTCATGTAGCTGTAGTTCCTTCATCCTCGTTGCTGGGTAATAATTGTTGTATCTCACAATTCATTTGTTCTCCTTTCAATGAACATTTGAGTTGCTTTTGTTGACCTTAAACAAGTAGCCAGTTATTTCTCTAGGATCAGCAAAGAATTAACAGTTCAGGGTCTGCAACCATGGTAAGCCGTGTGCATGTCCCCCAGTAGCAAAGGGAGGGGAAACTCTTTATAGAGGGGAAGAGGAAGTTGGGAGGGCTATGGTCAAGAGAGAGTCCATTGGAGGAACGGAGAGTTCCTTGTGTAGTGGATTTTCATTGCCTGAGTTGTGACAGTCTCTGGTTGGCTGAGCTTCTTTCTTGCCAGCCAGTCAAGAAGAGGAAGTCTGTCTGCTTCCTGTTGGGCTCCACTGTGGACATAGGGTGTGAGATCTCCCCTTTTGGGCCTCCCAACTTCATTCTAATGAGGTTTCTGTTTATTAATTGCTACACTTTCAATATTTTGTTTGTTTTTTTGCTGTTACAAACCGGTGATGTCTCATGGTGCATATGTGCAAGAGTTTCTGTAGGATTTATACCTTGGAGTAGAATTGCTGTGTCCTTGGGTATTTTTCAACTTTACCAGATTTTGCCAAATTGTTTTCCAAAAATGCTTGTACCAACTGACATTTCACCAGTTGCTCTACATCTTTATGAACTTTAATCTTGGTGATGTTATACCTGTTAATGTTTGGCAATCTTAAGTGCAAAATGGTATCTCACTGTGGTCTTAATTTGCATTTTCCTGATTAATGAGATTGACCACCTTTTCATATTGGCTATTATTTTATCATCTATGAAATCCCTTTTCTTGTCTTTTTTTTTTTTCCATTGTCTTCTCTTATTGATATGTGAGTACTTTATATATTCTGGGTATTTATTATTCACTATTAATGCTTCAAGTATCTTTCTACTTTGGCTTGTCTTTTCACTTTCTGTGTGACACCTTTTAAATAATAGAAATTCTGAATTTTGATCATTATTATTTTGGTTTTAGCATTTGTTGTGTCCTGCTTAAGAAATCTTTCTCCACTCAGGGCTCATAAAGATATTTTTCTTAAAAAATTTAAAGTCTTGTTTTTGTAAGTTTTCAAACCATTTGGAAGTGATTTTTCTGTATGGTGTTGTAGTAGGTATCTGGTTTCATTTTTTTCCCCATATGGATAATTATTTGGCCCAGCACCATTTATTGAATGGTCTGTCTTTTCCCCAGTGGTCTGCAATGCCATCTCTTTCATATCAAGTCTCCATATATGTTTGCGTTTATTTGGGGGCTCTCTTCTATTGGTGAATTTATTTTCCACTTTAATCTGTATATACTTTATTATATATTGTTAAGTTAGTGATGTTTCAAATTACAGCTAAATGTAATAAATAATAGGAACTTACTATTAAATATCCAGTCAGTGTGCAGATTTCTCCAATTAATTTTTATATTGAAACACATTATAGTTTGTTTGGGTCAGTATCCAAATAAGGTCCATTTATTGTGATTGGTTGATAAAGTCTCTTAAATCTCTCTTAATCTATAGGCTCCTATTCCATTTCATAAGCTACCTCTCTTTTTTGCCTTGTTTTGCTTGTTCTTAGAGAAATGGGGTTGTTTATCTTGGATTTTGCTGGTTGCAACTCCCTGGTGTTTATTTAGTATGTCCTTTTGTTCTCTGTATTTCCTGTAAATTGGTTGTTAGATATAGAAGCTTGACATGATTTGTTTATTAATTTATTTATTTGCCAAGACTGATTTGTAGGTGGTATTACATACTTTTTTTTGTGTGTGGGGAAGACCAGCCCTGAGCTAACATCTGTTGCCAATCCTCCCCTTTTTGCTGAGGAAGACTGGCCCTGGGCTAACATCCGTGCCCATCTGCCTCCACTTTATATGGGATGCTGCCACGGCATGGCTGACAGGCAGTGCGTCGGCGGGCGCCCGGGATCCGAACTCGCGAACCCCGGGCTGCCAAGCGCGGACTAAACCGCTGCGCCACCAGGCGGCCCCTATAGGTGGTATTACATACTTTTTAAAAAAACATTTTGAGGTATAATTCACATACATTTTCGCATACAATACAGTTTACTCATTTAAAGTGTACTCAGTGGTTTTTAGTATATTTAGAGTTGTGCAACCATCCTCACAATCAATTTTAGAATATTTTCATCACCACAAAAAGAAATGTTATGCCCTTTAGCAGTCATTGCCCATTCCGCCATTTTCCCTATCCATCTGCCTCCCCCAGACCTAACCTACTTTTTTTGTGTGTCTAAGGAAGATTAGCCCTGAGCTAACATCCACTGCCAATCTTCCTCTTTTTGCTGAGGAAGACTGGCCCTGGGCTAACATCCGTGCCCATCTTCCTCTACTTTATATGGGATGCCACAGTATAGCTTTGACAAGTGGTGCCTAGGTCAGCACCTGGGATTCGAACCTGCAAACCCCGGGCCACTGAAGCAGAGCATGCGAACTTAACCACTATGCCACCGGGCCCACCCCCTTAATCTACTTTTTATCTTTATAGATTTGCCTGTTCAGGACATCCATATAAATGGAATCATATAATATGTGGTCTTTTGTGACTGGCTGCTTTCACTTAGCATAATATTTTCAAGGTTCTTGTGTGTTAATATTTGTCAGTACTTCATTCCTTTTTATTGCTGAATAATATTCCATTGTATGGATATACCACATTGTTTTTATCCATTCTTCAGTTGATGGACATTTAGGTGTTTTTTTTTTTTTTTTTGCTATTGTGAATAGTGGTGCTGTGAACATTCATGTACAAGTTTTTGTGCAGACATATGTACATATGTTTTCATATCTCTTGGGCGTATACCTAGGAGTAGAATTGCTGGATCCTAGGGTAACTCAGTGTTTAACCTTCTGAGGAATTGCCAACTGTTTTCTAAAGTGGCTACACCATTTTACAATGCCACCAGCCAGTATATGAGTGTTAGTTTCTCCACATCTTCACTGATACTTAACTGTCTTTATTTTATCCATCCTAGTAGGTGTCTCATTGTGGTTTTGATTTGCCTTTCTCTGATAGCTAATTATGTTGAGCATCTTCTCATGTGCTTATTGACCATTTGTTTATCTCCTTTGGAGAACTGTCTATTCAGATCCTTTGTCCTTTTTAAAATTGTGTCTTATTATTGAATTATATGTATTCTATGTACAAGTCTCTTATCAGATATATGATTTACAAACCTTTTCTCCCATTCCACAGGTTGGCTTTTCACTTTCTTGGGTATTATATATTTCATTTAGGTGATACATAATGTCAGGTTATCTCTTTTTGTGATATTAGCAACCAGCAATGATCATTGCCTAAATCCATTAATTTATTAACTTTTGTGAAGTGCTGGTATTTGAATTCTATTGTTCCTTTTGTTTTTGGTGAGGAAGATTGGCTGTGAGCTAACATCTGTTGCCAATTCTCTTTTTGCTGAGGAAGATTGGCCCTGGGCTAACATCCGTGCCCATCTTCCTCTACTTTATATGTGGGACGCCTGCCACAGCATGGCTTGACAAGCAGTGTGAAGGTCTGTGCCCAGGATCTGAACCTGCGAACCCCGGGCCGCTGAAGTGGAGCACGCGAACTTAACCACTATACCACCAGGCCGGCCCCCAAATTTTATTTATTAAAAATGCTGGGTTCATAGAGTCTCTCATAGTCTCGATTTTGCCCTTATGGTGTCATTTAATGTGTTTGTCCTCTATATTTCCTGTAAATTCATAGTTGAATCTGGAGGCTTTTTCAGATTCAAATTATTTTAGGGAGAGGGGACAAGAGTACATCGTATGCGATGGTTTTCTCTTCCATTAGGAAGCACGTAGTGTCTGATTCTCTCTTTCTGTAATGTTGGTGGCCTTTGAGGACCATCTGTTATTCACTAGGAATTATAAAATGGTGATATTCTAATTTTATCATTCCTTCTTTATTAGTTGGAATACCATTTTAAAAAGAAACTTTCCCTCATTTATTAATTGGTTAGGTTACCCCTAACCCATGATAAAATTTATCTAGGTAAAGGCAAAATGAGTGCTTGATTTCTCCATTTATCAGTTTTCAGAGCAGTGAGGTGGTTCATTAGTACCTTCCAATGATGACCAATTAGGTTTGTTTTTTTCATATTCTAAATTCATGGATTGAATCATATTTATGTTTCAGTTCACTGTAGTTATTATCCTTATTGATAATCTAATTGTACCATCCTTGACCAAGTGGAGCCCCTTCAAGTTGGCTCCTGAGTATTTTTGACAGATCCAGGAGTTTTAAGTGGACAGATCTAGACATTTTTTTAAAAAGATGTATTATGCATATATTGACAATTTTTATTCAAATTCAGGATTACAGGTTTTTACTAAACCTTTTCTATCATACATCTGTATCTCCTTTGTCCCAGGCTGACATTCCTGGTTTTCTCTGACACCAGGAGTGATAGAATTAGAATATCACATTACTCATTTCGTTTATTCCAGATACACACACAACAGTCTTAGAATAACGATTTCAACACTACAACCAGTAATAGGATTACTGAACACAGTTCAGAGTTTTCTTTGTACTTCTCTTGTCTCTACAGTTGACTGGGGACATACAGTCAAATTACTGTGTTGAATAGTGGGATAGCATGATTATGCCACCAACTGGATATGCATTTAGGTTCATTAATTAAGTTTTTAGTTACTTTTTTAGGGATTGCTTTTAAAGTTTAATTTTGTCATACACATATGTAATTTATTTTCATACAGTTCTAAAGTCAAACGTAGCCTAGTTTCCTTGAGCTCTCTACCCTGTTTCCTCCCTTTTCCTGTATATTTATATGTAAAATAGTTCTATGTGATCTGTTTTATTTATTCTTTTTTAGTATATTTTTGGTATTTTGGAAAGTTTATATTTTTATTACGGTAATTAGCTTTATTTAGTCCCCTCTTTTAGTTATTATCTATTGAATTGCTACTATGTGCATTATTGAAATTGGTTGTGACCTCTTCTCCTCAGCATGTGATGAGAAGTATATCCTTTTTAAAATAGTTTTTACGGGCCAGCCCGGTGGCATAGCCGTTAAGTTCGCACCCTCCGCTTGGGCAACCCGGGGTTTTGCAGGTTCCAATCCAGGGCGCGGACAGACGCACCGCTTGTCAAGCCATGCATGCTGTGGCGGCATCCCATACAAAGTAGAGGAAGATGGGCATGGATGTTAGCCTAGGGCCAGTCTTCCTCAGTAAAAAAGAGGAGGATTGGCAACAGATGTTAGTTCAGGGCTGATCTTAAAAAAAAAAGGTAAAGTTTTTAAAAATTGACCTTTCTTTTGAGAAAATTTAGATTCACATGCAATTGTAAAATGTAATACAGAGAGATCCTGTGTACCCTTTACCCATTTTGCAACACTATAGTAAAATATTGACAATTGTACAGTCAAGATATAAAACATTTCTATCACCACAAGAATCTCTCATGTTGCCATTTTGTAGACGGAGGCTCACTTCCTCCCGCATCTCTCTCTCCTCAACCCCTGGCAACCACTAATCTTTTCTCTATTTCTGTTATTTTGTTATTTCAAGAATGTTATATAAATGGAATCATATGCTATGTAACATTTTGGGATTGGCTTTTTTTCCTCTCAGTATAATTCTCTGTAGATTCATTCAAGTTTTTGCTTATATCGATAGTTCATTCCTTTTTATTGTTGGATAGTATTCCATGGTATGGATCTACCACAGTTTGTTTAAGCTGTGAAGAATACCTGGTTATTTCCAAGTTTGGGCTATTATGAATAAAGCTGCTATAAACATTTGTGTACAAGTTTCTTGTGAACTTAAAGTTTTCATTTCTCTGGGATAAATGTCCAGAAGTGCAGTTGCTGAGTCCTATGGTATTTGCATGTTTAGTTTTTTAAGAAACTGTTTTCCAGATGGCTATACGATTTTGCATTCCCATCAGCAATGTGTGAGTTTTTACACATCCTTGCCGGCATTTGTTGTTGTCACAATTACTTATTTTAGCTGTTCTGATAGGTGTGTAGTAATGTATCATTGTGGTTTTAATTTGCTTTTCCTTAATGGCTAATAATATTGAACATCTTTTCATGAGTTTATTTGCTGTCTGTCGTATATCCTCTTTGATGAAATATCTCTTCATTTCTTTTGCCTGTTTTCTAATTCAATTGATTGTTTATTCTAATATTGAGCTTTGAGAGTTCTCTATATATTCTACATAGTAGTCCTTCATTGGATATGTGGTTGGCAAATATTTTTTTTCCCTCTCTAGCTTGTCTTTTCATCCTCTGAGTGGAGCATTGTCAGATACAGAGCCGGAAGGTGAGAGGATGGTGCAAAAAGACTAGGCAGGGTTCTGCTCTGCTCTCCACGGGGTCTTTAGGAGTCAGAATCAACTCCATGGCACTAACAAAAAGTGAGGCTTAAGTTGAGGTTCATACATTTGTCTATCAGTATCTACCTGTTCACCAACATTTGTTGAAAAGTCTGTCTTTCCTCCATTGAATTGCTTTCACACCTTTGTCAAAAATCAATTGAGCATATTTGTGTAGGTCTGTTTCGGGTTCTCTGTTCTGTTCCATTGATCAGTGTATATATCCTTCCACCAATATCACACAGTGTTTATTACTGTAGCTATATAATAAATCTTGAAATTGGATTAGACTGGTTCTTCCCACTTTATTCATCTTTTTCAAAATTGTTTTAGCTATTCTAATTACTTTGCCTTTCTCTAAAAATTTAATAATCTTTTCTGTATCTACAAAAAAATGTTGTTGGGATTTTGAGAGGAATTGTATTAAACCTTTATATCATTGTGGGAAGAATTGATATCTTTACCAAGTTGAGTCTACCGATCCATGAACACAGTACGTCTCTTTATTTTTTTAGGTCTTTGAATTCCTCCAGCAGTGTTATGTAATTTTCAACATAAATGCCCTGTACATGTATTGTTAGGTTCATACCTAAGTATTTTTTTGAGAGTATAAATGATATTGTTTTAATTTCGGTGCCCATGTTTTCATTGCTAGTGTATAGACATACAAGTTGATTTTTAAATTTTTATCTTATATCCTGTGGCCTCATTGAACTCACTTATTAGATCTACCTTATAAATCACTAGATTTTTTTTTTTTTTTTGCCAGATGTCCAGAGGCATTTTTTTTTTTTGAAATCCATTAGTTTTACTAATATATCTTGGTATTGGTTTTTCTGTATTGATTTCCCAGGTACTAGATGTGCTCTTTCAATATATCATTTGAAGTCTTCTAGTTTGAGGATTTTTTTTTCTTTAATTATAGATTTTAATATTTGCTCTATTTCATTGCTTTGGTTTTCTTCTTTGAGGACTCATTGTATGTATGTAGATCTTCTTTGTTTATCTTTATTGTCACTCATAATTTTCACCTTCATTTCTTTTTGATTAAAAATGTATTTTTTTGCACATTCTGTATCTGTTAAGCACTATCTGTTGTGTTCTTGGTTAGGTTTCTTTTCTGAAATAAATTTTTCTTTTATTTCATATTCTCTCCTGATTTCTAGTACCTCATTTCTGAGTTTTTCTGATTCTGATTTATAATGTTCTTTCACATTTCCTATCATTTTCTATTTTGTACGTATGACTTTGACTTTTTGGCAGGCTTTTAGTGTCAGTATTCTGCACCTTGTTCTCCATTTCTTATGGCATGGGATTTGATCCCATTCTTATTCTGTTCATTTTATAATATGTTTTCCTGAACTTTTTGGAGCAAGGGATGGGTCAGGATAGCTTTTCTAACTTTACCGCTCTAGACCCCCTTCATGTGTTGTTTTGTTTTGTTTTGATGAGGAAGATTGGCCCTGAGCTAACATCCATTGCTAATCTTCCTCTTTTTGCTTGAGGAAGATTGTCCTTGAGCTAACGTCTGTGCCAATTTTTCTCTACTTTATATGTAGGACGCCACCGCAGCATGGCTTGACAAGAGGTGTGTAGGTCTGTGCCCGGGATCTGAACCCATGAACCCCAGCTGCCGATGTGGAGAGTGCCAAACTTAATCACTATGCCACCGGGCCAGCCCCTGTTGTTTTTTACAAAGTGATAAAAAAATGTATATATGGCTTCTTACTTTCTGAGCTCTGGCTCTGTTTCACTAACCCACTTTTATGTGGACTCTCTCTTTCTTTTGCCCCAATTGTGCCTGTCTTGCTCACTTGGGATTCTTCTCCCAGAAGTTTCTTTTCAGTGTAGTGCTTTGTCCAGGAACGGGGACTTCAGCCTCTGTTTTTGAGTCTAGCCTTATCATACCTCACAGTGTTGGCATGTGCAAAAGATCCCTTCCATTTGCAACTGCTGTCAAATTGCTTTTTGTAAACTCTAGTGATTCACGGTTTTGGGTTCTCTTATGCTCCTGGCTTCAGTTGCCCTATTCTTCTCCCCATCTGTTTCTGCATACATGCTGACACCATGTGAGTCCCATAGTTGGTGATTTAACCAGATCCTGCTTGTCTCTGAGAATTGATGGGCATACATTGTCACCCAGTCTGGTAGATTTTGTCCATGGGATTTTGGTTTGGCTGTCCGGGTGACTCTTTTTTTGTGTGTGTGTGGGGTGGGTGCAGTGGGAGATTCTAGGAGATTAAAAATTGTATTGAGAGGTTTTATTCAAGAGAATGACAGCACAGGCTTTCATTTAAAAAAGAACACTCTGGCTGCCTTGTGGAAAATTGATTCAGTGCATTGAAGGAGAATAGTTTGGAGGCTATTGTAGTGATCCAGGTGGGATAATGGTGGCTTAGTCTAGGATTGTAGCAGTGGAGCTAGAAGGTTTGAATCCTATTTTGATGACTTGTTGGGTGTCAAAGAATGAGAGAGTGAGTAGGTATGGGTGACCTCCCAGGATTGGTGTTCTTGCAACTGTTTGGATGGTTGTACTGTTTCCTAATATTGGGAATATTTGTGGAAGAGTAGGTGGTATTTTTGGGGGGGGAGGTGGGGAAGAGAGGGAGCAAGTATATTTGTAAGCATGCTGCATTTGAGGCCTTGCAACAATCTATCCTCTACCCCTAAACATGCATACATATTTTAATCCTTCAGGGAGCCTTTTCCTGACCCTCTGATCATGTCTCCTTCCAGTATAGAGCTTTACTATTTACTTTCCTATCTTAACATTTAACACAATTTTATTACTGGTTATTACTGTCTTTCCACTAGACCAACTGTTGGCAAACTTTTTCTTAAAAGGACAGATAGTAATATATTAGGCTTTAGGGGCCAAGAGACAAAAATAAGGATGTTATGTAGATACTTAATATCATTCATAATGTAACCACTTAAAAATGTAAGGACCATTTCTTTTGGGCCCTATAAAAACAGACAGCCCACCAGATTTGGCCCGTAGGCTGCAGTTTGCTGACCACTGTACTAGACTGTGAATTCTCTACTTGCCTCCTAGTTGCAGACATGTTGCCTGGTGCTTTTAGATGAATTCAGTAAATTTTTGTTGAGCGAGCAGATAATTGTATTTACACTTTTGGGGCTCAGGCGAGAGGACTGAACTAAAGATAGATATTTGGGGGTGGTCGTCAAACAGTAATTGAAGACATGAGAGTAGATGAGATCACTGGGGAAGAAAGTAAAGGAGAGGGCCTAAGATGGAGCCTTTTCCTGTAATTCAAAGGGCAGAATCAGTCATGACTAACTCAGAGGTACTTGTATCATGCATAGTAGTTAGTCCCTGCTGCTGACTGACCCAGGCCACTTGGCTTTTGACACTCATATGTTCTTTTGGATGACTAGGAGGCCTTTAACATTTAGAGATAGGTCAGAGTAATAGATGTTTTTTCCTTAGAAAATTTACTACCAGTGAGTTATATTACAATAAAATAATAAAACAGGCCTTTGACAGAATTCTACTACTTTATGCAAACATTCTGCTACTAATACAAATGTATTAGCAAGCAGTCACAAAAAGTCATGCAGCTTGTATGAGTTTAGCCCTTCTCCACTCTAGACTGCCACCTTGCAATAAAGCTTCAACCCTAGGAGATACCACGAAGACCTGACTAGGATTAGGTGACAGAATCCTCCAAGAAGGGATGGGACACGGGATCAAAGTGAGGCCTAGACTCGAAAACTTCTCTGAAGACAGACTGCAGGGCTTGCCAGATTCTTAAACCGCAAACAGATAAGAATCAAAGCACCTGAACAGTATTCCTAGTCAATCCATATATCTTGAACAATTCCATTTCAGCAATAAAAAATTATTTCCAACATCTCTTATACTAATTAACAAACCAGTGTCTAAATTCAGATGTTGATATTTGAAGCACTTACTAACTGGAAACTCACTCCTGATTTGGGTGCTTCACATGCTAACTAAACCCCTCTGAAGTGTGGATTCCTAACTTAGGGTACTTCAGAAGTTAACTCACCACCCCTGTCTATACTAAAGTATTTTTATGTGAATTACAGTATAGCAGTAACTTGATCATATTTGGGAGGGGATATGCTGCCTGGATCTTTTTTTGGTTATGTACCATCTTAAAACAACTGATAAACAATTAAGTTTAGTAGTTATTGCAATGAAAATATTTTTTCTTCTCAGTTCTAGTAACAATTAGATTAGATGTTCATATGGGCAAATTTTAAGAGTGGTTCAGTCCTAATCTTTAAGGGAATAAAGATAGCTTACAGAGTAATCAAATAATACTTCATTAAATTGGTATTTGAAAGTTGCTCAACATTTATTAGATTTTTGTATGATGAATTTGTACATAAAGCATTCTCTGTGTTAATAGCATTGAAGTCAGAACACAGAAACCTGTTAAATATAGAATTAGATTCAGGGCTCTGTCTTTCTACTGTTGAACCCTATTTGTGATAATAGTTTTATCAGTGCATCATTCTATCACATTAAATGAATGCTACTAATATGAATTTTGTTTGGCAATTTTGTTTGCATTTAATATATATCTATATTTAAGCATAAGTTTATGTCTAGATTAATATTTCAATATATTTAACAAACTGTAATTTGGGTTCCATGGGATTTTTTTTCACTAAAAATGGGTAATTTATCACTGCAGTTTAAGAAAACTTGATAGATACCATAACAAAAGAATTATTAAATAAAATAGCATACTGAATCTATCAGTATATTAAAATAATATACCATGACATGTAGCCTTTATTCCAAAACATGTAAGTATTTTACCCAACTTATGTATGTAATAAAATAATTCATCATATCAGTACATCAAGAGGAGATATCTAATCATTTCAATAATTCTTTTTTTTTTTTTTTTGTGAGGAAGACCAGCCCTAAGCTAACATCTATTGCCAATCCTCCTCTTTGCTGAGGAAGACTGGCCCTGGGCTAACATCCGTGCCCATCTTCCTCTACTTTATATGAGACGCCGTCACGGCACGGCTGACAAGCAGTGCGTCGGCGGGCACCCGGGATCCGAACCTGTGAACCCTGGGCTGCCAAAGCGCGAACTTAACCACTGCGCCACTGGGCCGGCCCCTCAGTAATTCTTGATAAGATGTGTCTGATAGAGCCTCTTAGTAAACTTAGAAGGATATATTTTTATCTTTTGATGCAAAACATCTATCCTAAACTTATTTTCATTTTCATGTGATTTTAAGGCCATGACAATGAATTGTTTACTTTTTTAAACATGAATCATTTGAGATAGAATTCATCATTTACAAGCATCAAAAATCAGCACTAGCTGACTTAAGCAAAACCATAATTTATTGGAAGAATATGTGATAGTTCATAGAATGAGTAGGGACACAAGAGAACTGGAAATACATAATTCACTACCCTGTCTAGATACTTCATTTGGAAATTACTGTGCTGCTTTTTTTTCCTTTCCACTTTGCTCAAGGTTCAGAGTTATGGGGGAGAGAGTTCAGTCGGCACAGGTTGCGTCTCATGCCCTACTTAAGCTAGGAAAGAGTGAGTTACTTTAATAGGCGGTTCCATCAAGACTGTTCACAGTGGAGAGTATATAATCCCCCAGAGAAACCTGGGGGCAGTTAGGAAAGGGGAATGGATCCTCAGCAGCCAAGTCCCATCTCCCACTCCCCGTAAAACTAACCAATAGATATCCAGTAAAGCAGACAGGAGTTTTGGCTTTTTAACCTCCTGTAGGTCATCATTTAAATTCTAAAACTGATCAATCCTTAAGAATAAATTATAAAACAATTTTAAATCTTAAATGCCTAAGACTTTAGTTTGTATACTATCAGTATCAATATTTACATACTTATGAAATCTTTATTTTTCTTTTTAGACAATGCGAAGACACAGAAATGAAGTGACAGTTGAACTGCGAAAGGTAAGGTTGATTTGCATTTAATGAACAGTAATTAGGAGATTTTTCTGATGTTAAAATTCTATATAACTTGAATAGTGAAAATACTATAGCAAATCAGTGATCATCCCTAAAACCACACAGCATAAAAATATGTCGTTTAATAGTCTATAATGGTAAATACACTCTTATAATGGTATATACACTCTTATAATGGTTTATACACTCTTGATGGTCAGAGTACCTGTCTCTGATTCCAGCCTTGCTCTCCCTATAGCTCCATTGAGAAGATCACACTGTTGTTATTACTGATACTGAGATTCTCGAAAATACAAGAAAAGAGAGCTAGTCCTCAGAATTCCATAGATGAGCTCTACCCATTTCTATTGATTGTAAGCTTCTAAAGTGAAGGTAATAACTACAATCCCCCCCCGCCCTGTCCCAAATACTCCCAAGTCTTTCTCCCAGCCCATCCCAAAACGCCTACTCAAATTCTGGACATGGGGACCGGACTGGTGGCTTAGTGGTTAAGTTCGCATGCTCCACTTCAGCAGCCCAGGGTTTGTCGGTTTGGATCCTGGGTGCGGACCTACACACCGCTCATCGAGCCACGCTGTGTCAGCATCCCATATACAAAATAGAGGAAGATTGGCACAGATGTTAGCTCAAGGCCACTCTTCCTCAAGCAAAAAGAGGAAGATTGGCAAGAGATGTTAGCTCAGGGCCAATCTTTCTCACCAAAAATTAAAGAAAAATTCTGGACGTGTAGTTGGTACTCATTAAATGCTCATGTTCAAGAATTAAATTGAATTATGATATCTTAAAATTTTACTTATTTAATCATTTATTGAAATTTTAAGAAAAACACTTTAGATATAGAGCATTGCCACTCAAAAGTCCTGATCTGTGTGTGACAAGCTCGGGAGCCTGCGTCAAAATGTTAAACAAGGCACTGCTTCCTTTACCAAGAAAGTCTTTCTGCCTAACTAAAGAAATTACAAAACTGAACAGTGTGTTTAGCACAGTTGATTTCTGGCACAAGCTTCTTATGTTGTAGCAAACCTATAACAAATAGTTTGAGGACTTTCAGCAAGTCCAAGGACCGTACTTCGAATATGTACTGTTTTACTGGCCTCAAACTCTTTGTTTATACTCTTTTGTCTTCTTTTGCTTCCTTGATCTCTTGCTTTCCTATTTAATTAGGACCTTATGCATTAAGACTTACACAGAAACCTGTACTTCTGTTTTATATCACATGTTAAACAGAGTTACATAGAAATTAAATAACTTGCCTAAAATCACACAGCTAATAAATGGCAGAGCTAAGCTCTTTACCATTATGCTATAATGCCTCTCGATGTAAATGTTTGTTAAGTGAATAATGCCTCATAAGTTGAAAATCAGTCTAGAATCTGTCACTGACATTTTTAGCTTTGGCACATTATATTAAATTTGATACAATATTATCTTGATCATTGATCAGTCAGATATGCCATAGGACTTTGCTGTCATTAGATCTGGGGATGGGGCAGGTTAAGTTCTTACATAAAGAAAAACATCACCAAAATGCCCCATTTGACTGATCAGATCCAATATTTGTTTTAGTTGTTTGACTTTTTAGTAAAATATCTCTTTTTAAAATAGCCTAACTTCCCCATGTTAACAAGCTGAAGAAGAAAAATCATATGATCCTATCAGTTGATGCAAAAAAAGCATTTGACAAAATCCAACACCTGTTCCTGATAAAACTCTTAACAAATTAGAAATAGGGGGGAGTTACCTCAACTTGATAAAAAGAGTATCTGCAGAAAACCCATAGCTAACATCATACTTAGTGGTGAAAGACTGAATGCTTGCTCCCTAAGATCCTGGAACAAGGCAAGGATGTCTATTCCCACTGCTCTTATTTAAAATAGTGCCAGAAGTTCTAGCCAGTGCCATAAGTCAAGAAAAAGAAATAAAAGGCATATAGTTTGGAAAGGAAGAAATAAAACTGTCCCATTTTGTAGATAACGTGATTGTCTATAGAAAATAGTCTGTAGAAAATCCCAAAGAATCTACAAAAAAGCTCCTAGAACTAATAAATGAATTCAGCAAGGTCACATAATATAAGATCAACACATAAAAGTCAGTCACTTAATATGCTAACAGTGAACATGCAGAAACCAAAATTAAAAGCACCATTTATAGCCATTAATACCATTTATAGTCACTCCAAAGAATATAAAATACTTTGGTATACATTAATAAAACGTGTATATGATCTGTATGCTGAACATTATAAAATGCTGATGAAAGAAATCAAATAAGGCAAATAAATGCAGAGACATATACTGTGGTCATGGACTGAAAGACTCAACATAGTAAAGATGCCAATTCTCAATTGATCTATTGGTTTAATACTTTTCCTATCAAAATCTCACTAAGGTTTTTTGTAGACATAGACAAGCTTATTCTAAAATGTATATGGACAGGCACAGGCTCTAGAAGAGCTAAAACAATCCTACAAAGAATAAAATAGCAACAGTTGCTCTACCCAATGTTAAGGCTTATGGAATAGCTACAGTAATGAATACTGTGTGGTATGGTCAGAAGGATAGACATGTAGATCAATAGATAAGAACACAGAACCCAGAAATGAGCCCACACAAATGTACCCAACTGATTCTTGGTAATGGTGCAAAACTTTCAGTGGAGGAAGGATAGCCTTTTCAACAGATGGTACTAGAACAATTGGACATCCACAGACCAAAAAAAAAAAAAAAAAGAACCTGAATCTCACACCTTCTACAGAAATACAAAATGAATCCTAGATTTCAATGTAAAGCCTAAAACTATAAAACTTTTAGGGAAAAAATGGAGAAAAAACTTCAGAATCTAGAGCCAGGCAAAGAGTTCTTATACGTGACGACAAAAGCATTAATCCATAAAAGGAAAATTGGACCTTAACAACTTCAAATATTTTGCTCTGTGAAAGCCCATGTGAAGAGGATAAAAAATCAACCTGGAGACTGGAAGAAAATCACTTATCCAATATAGGACTAGTGTCTGGCATGTATAATGAACTCTCAGTAAAAAAAAAAGCAAACAATCCAATTAGAAAATGGGTAAAAGTTGTGAAGAGACATTTCATTGAAGGGGATATACAGATGGCAGTCATCATTGTGATGGACGATTATTACTGCATCATTAACCGTTAGGGAGATATGGATTAAAACCAACTAAGCATCTATCAGAATGACTAAAATAAAAAGTAGTGACAAGAGCAAATGCTGGTGAGGATGCAGAGAAACTGGATCACTCATATCTTGCTTGTTGGAATGTAAAATGGTGTAATTACTCTGGGAAACATGCAACTACTATACAACCCACCAATCACACTCCTAGGTGTTTATCCCAGAGATGTGAAAATGGGTATTCATACAAAACCTGTACGTGAATGTTTGTGGCAACTTTACTTTGTAATAGCCAAAACCTAGAAACAACCCAGATGTCCTTTCAAGTGTAAATGGTTAAACTGTGGTATGTCCGTACCATGAAACACCACTCAGCAATAAAAAGGAACAAACTATTGATGGAAACAACAACTTAGTGAATTTCCAGGGAATTATGCTGGGTGAAAAAAGCCCATCACAAAAAGGTTGTCTGCTGTATGATTCCACTTATATAACATTTTTGAAATGATAAAATTTTAGAAATGGAGGACAGATGAGTAGTAGCCAGGAGTTAGATATAGGGGCAGGGAGGTGGTTTGCTTATAAAAGGGCAACAGGAGAGCATCTTCTGTTTTTGGAACTGTTCAGTGTCTTGATTATAATGGTGGATACAAGACCTGTACAGGTGATAAAATTATATAGAACTTAATACACATAAACACACTAACAGTGAGTGCAAGTAAGATGGGAAATCTGAGTAAGTCTAGTGGATTGTATCAATATCAATGTCCTGGTTGTGATGTTATATTATAGTTTTGCAAAATGTTACCATTGGGCAAACCTGGGATTTCTGTGTTATTTCTTACAATTACATGCAAATTTACAATTATCTCCATAAAAATTTCAATTAAAAAAAACTCGAATTAGTAAATTAGAATCCAAAAAAAGAGGCCATTTGATAAGATCACTTAAGTGATCCTGTAGGAAAATAATTTATGTTGGGCTGTCAGATTTTTACATAATTGATGAACCAGTAGTGTTTTGTTTTTTAAATTTTTAATCAAAGTGTAACACACTGAGCGGAGTGCTCAAAATGTAAATATAACATAAAACTTGTGGCTGAATATCCATGTAACCGCCCAGCAGTAGTGTCACTTCATAAATGTTAATATTGAGGAGAAAGTCTATCTTGTGAACGTTTTTTTCTACCTCTTTAGAAGCATTTAGATGCAACCAGAGTTGGGCTACTTCCAAAAAAAGCAAGAAGTAGAATATATTTAAGAAACAGTCTCTGTAGTCACAACTTGGGTTCAATCTTAACTGATATTTCCTAGATACATAATTTAATTTAGCCCGGTTCTCTGTGTCCCCATTTACTCATCTGTAAAATAAACATTTTAATTTTAGAACTAAAACTGGATAAGGATTTAAGACAATAAGGGTATTGCTAGATAAAAACCAATTTAATTACTTATTTCAAGTTTGAAATGGGGCTGATAATTATCTGTCCTTTTTATAACTTGTATAAGAAGTGACTGCTGACTTATTCCATAACTTTAGGTGTAGAATGGCAAGCCACTTTTTCAAGATGGAAAGAGAAATTTGGTAATGAAAAAGAAGAACTTTATATAGAGATTAATAACATAGAATTTGTTAACTCAAAAAAATATTTGGTTGAGTCATAAGAGATTGACCATAATTAACCTTTTTGACCTAAAAATTCCATGTGGTTCATCCTAATAGAAAACAGAAGATCTAAAAAGATTAAATACATACATGGGATAATAGATTAATAACGGGTTTTAAAAGGAACTTAAGAAATGGATCTAACCTGTGTGTGTGTTTGGAGATAAGGTGGATGTTGAAACTGGGCTAGTTCCCATATCCTCTGAGCTCCCGTCCCACTTGACAAAAGTAGGCGATACCTTTTATAGATGCCGAATTCATTGTAGTACAATCTCTAGGAAGGTAAAAATCAATAGGTTGTCAGGCAGAGGGACCGTTTAAATTATTGGTTTTGATGGAGCCTTCTTTAATGATTAATCAAATCACCACAATCTGCCTTGGGATTATCTTTCCTTAGCTTGTACATATTGTTTGTTAAGAGTAAAATATGATTTTCATGCCCTAGGATATTTTGGCCTATGTAAGGATGTTTTCAATTAAAACGTGGGGGTTGTTACTTAATGTTTTTTTGTTTGTTTTTTTTTGGTGAGGAAGACCAGCCCTGAGCTAACATCCGTTGCCAATCCTCCTCCTTTTTTTTTTTTTGTACTGAGGAAGACTGGCCCTGAGCTAATATCCATGCCCATCTTCCTCTACTTTATATGGGACGCCGCCACAGCATGGCTGACAAGCAGTGCATCAGCGGGCGCCTGGGATCCAAACCCGTGAACCACGGTCTGTCAAAGCGTGACCTAAACCGCTGTGCTAGTGGGCCAGCCCCGGTTGTTACTTAATTTTTGATAAAAGAAACAATCTACTAAGAAGCTATAAGAACTCTAAACTTGTATACGCCTAAAAACGTATGTCCAAATATATATAAAGCAAAAATTGACAAAATTACAAGGAGAAAGTTGTTAAAGACATAATCATTGTGGGAGATTTTCTTGTCAGTAATAAACACACCAATTAATAGGAGACAAAAGGTAAATAACAATTTGCAAGTGTTATCTAATAAACACTTTTAAACCCTGTGCATATTTGAAAATTGATTTGGTGATAATATAAAGCTATAGTTGTCAAACGATGTACTGAAGTACCATGGGGCTCCATAGTGAGCTCAGAGGGACACCTTGGGATAGTATAAATTTTTGAGAGAAACACAGTGACATTTAAGTTCTCTCAGATACCACAGAATGATTAGATCTTGAGTTAGTTCACAGTTTAAACATTAGATCGTACTGCATTCCTTTTAATCACATATTTTGTGTAAGAGTGAAATAATTTTTTCTTTCAATTTCTGTCTTTTTCCCCAAATGACTGTTAAGTTGTTTGGACCTAACTACTTGATAAAAGTAACTGTTAGGTATTTCCTTTGGCCTACACTGTGAACTGAGAAAGTTTAGGAAATGCTGGTATAAAGCAAATTAGCAAATAGCTAATTTAGGAGTATTGTACAGACTATGATCACAATACAATTAAATTAGAAATCAGTGAATAAGAAAGCTACAAAAACTTGATAATTGTGGGAAAAAATTGAGCACTTCTGGGGCTGGCCCAGTGGCATAATGGTGAAGTTTGCGTGCTCCGCTTTGGCAGCCCAGGGTTCTCAGGTTTGGATCCTGGGGCACAGGGCCCATCTTCCTCAGCAAAAAGAAGAGGATTGGCAACAGATGTTAGCTCGGGGCCAATCTTCCTCACACACAAATAAAGAGCACTTCTAAATACCTTGGGCATTAAAGAAATCCTAATGGAAATTAGGAATACCTAGAAATGAACAATAGGAAAAATATTACATGTCAAAACCTGTGGAATACAGTTAAAAGTGGTACTTCACACGAGAAATTTATAGCAAGTAGAGAGAGAGAATAATAGGAATTTAAAAGGCATATTAATTTATCTTTAGCATGTTTTAAGATATTAGTACATCACTTAATTTTTGCTGCATGATAAACCACTTCAAAACTAGGTAGCTTAAAACAATAGCCATTTTATTCAGCTAACAATTCTGTGGGCTGGCGGAGTGCTTCTTCTGGTCTGGGTCGGTTCAGCTGATCTCTGCTAGGCTTCCTCATTCATCTCTGGTCAGCTGGTGGGTTAGTTGGTGAATAGATGATCTAAGGTGGTTTCACACAAGTTTCTGGCTGTTGTCTGAGACCTTGGTTGTCCTCCACATAGCCTCATCCTCCAGCAGGCTAGCTCAGGGTTGTTCACGTGGTGGTTTTAGACTTGGACGAGCAGCAAGAGAGGACGTGCTCGGATGTGTGAGCACTTTTTTGTTTTTGAGGAAGATTGGCCCTGAGCTAACATCTGCTGCCAGTCTTCCTCCTTTTTTGCTTTTTTCTCCCCAAAGCCCTAGTAGACAGTTGTATGTCATTGTTGTGCATCCTTCTAGTTGCGCTATGTGGAACGCCACCACAGCATGGCTTGATGAGCAGTGCATAGGTCCGTGCCCAGGATCCAAACCAGCGAACCCTGGGCCCCCAAACTGGAGCACACAAACTTAACCGCTACATCACCGGGCCGGCCCCTGTGTGAGCACTTTTCAAGTCCATTTGCTTAATGTCCCCTTGCCAAAGCAAGTCACACAGCCTCACCTAGAATCAATGCAGGACCAGACTATTGAGAGGCATAGGTATGGGAAGGGGAATTATAGCCATTTTTGCAAACAATCTACCACAATTTGAATATGAGCAATTTTATGCCAATAAATTTGAAAGGTGAAATAAACAATTTCCTGGTCGAAGAAAATAAAAATAATTTACCCAGCTAACTTAAGAAGAAGTGAAAAACCTGAATAGATCTAAAAATAATTAAAGAAATTCTATCAGTAGCTAAAAATTTAACCTGTCCCACCCCCCCCACCCCCCCGAAAAAGAAAAGGTAACCTTACAGATGGAACTCCAGCAAACATTCAAGGAACAGATATGATTTGAGAGAAGGTAAAGAGGGAAAACTTTCCAATTCATTTTATGAGTCTAGCAAAACCATGACACCAAGAACCAGACCCAGACAGCATGAGAAAAGATGCTTATGAGCCAATTTTACTTATGAACATAGGTGAAAAAATCCTAAATATAATATTAGTAAATTGAATCCAGTAATGAATATGTATTTTTTTAATTCCAAGAAAAGTTTATCCCTGGACTTACACAGTTGTAAGTTTAACATTGCAAGGTTCTAAGTTTGATGTTAGAAAATCAATTAATTTACCGTATTTACAGATGAAAGAGGAAAACTACATGTCCATTTCAGTAGATGCAAAAACACAATTAAATAAAATTAAGCATTTATTTATGGCTTAAAAAGATAAAAGAAAACAAATCTTAGCAAATTAATCATAGAAAGGAGCCTCCTTACCAAAAAAAGACAGCAAACATCATATATAGTGATAAAATAGCTATACCCGGGTTGGGCATCTGTGTGTGCAGGAGGCTTTAGTTGTAGTTGTGCTTCATGTTGCTTTTATGCCTGAAACACCTAGGAGAGGAGCAGGAATGGAGGGAGTATGATTACTAAAAGGCATTTGGAAACTTGATTATTAAGGCTCTGGAAAAGTTAGAGGAAACAGAAAATGGAAATAGAATGGGATCAGGGTTAGAATAATTTTTGTTTTGTTTATCTATCAATAGATAAACTTTGTTGAAACTTTTAAAATGGATTAAATTCCAAGAGATGTTAAAAATTACCATATAATATAATAGATTTTTATGTTACAAATCACAATGTACAATGCATAGATTTTTAAAATAATTTTTGAAACAATTACAGATTTGCAGTTTGAAATTCAGAATTGCAAGAATAGTACAAAAAACATCGTACACGCTTCACTCAAGCACGCAGCTTTCCTTGATTGTTAGCATTTTTCCATATTTGCCTTACTCTCACTCTTTCTCTCTGACATGTATCCATTTTTTTCCCTTCAACAGGTTAAGTTACAGGCATGGTTCCCTATTACCCTTAATACATCAGTTCATATTTCATAAAAACAGACTTAGCTACATAACCACAGTGCTTTAGTCAAATTAACATCCAGAAATTTCTACTATCTATTCCATAGACCCAACTCTTATTTTGCTAGTTGTTCCCAGTAATGTCCTTTATAAATCTAAGATCCAATCTAGGATTAGACATTGCAGTTAGTTGTCATGTTTCTTTAGTCTCCTTCAGTCTGACAGTTGCTCAGTGTTTATCTTTCATGTCTACATTTTTGAAGAATACAGACTAGTTTTTGTAGAATGGCAGATTTGGGTTTGTCTGATTTTTCTTGGGTGGTGGTGGTTATTATTGTTACTTTGGTCAGGAGTACCACAGAAGTGATACTGTTTTCTCAGTGCATCAGACCAGAAGGCACACAATGTTGATTTGTCCTTTACTTGTGATGATAGCCTTTGTCACTTGGTCTGGATGCTGTCTGCCAAGTTTTCCCACTGTAAATAAGTATTTTGTGGGGAGCCAGTTGAGACTAAAATATCAGTGCATGGGTTTTATTATTTATGAGGTGTGTTAATTTAAAAATAATATAGAGTTGATTATTTGAGTAGTTACTAAAGAAGTGTACTGTGATATAAGTGGAAGTTGGTAATCTAATGATTAGCATATATATAAGCATCAATTTGTTTAAACTTGCTTGCTTATACATAGCACAAAAATAGATGTCATGCAGATAAGCCAGTAAGCTTCAGATACAGATATATTTCTGGTTTTAACTTGCTATTTGATCTGTCTCTTAACATCAATATTGATACCTCTTTAATAATTTTCTATTATAATCACTTTTGTAAATATTGTATTGAAGACTAGTTAGTATACCCTTTGAAATTTTAAGTTGAAAAGGATCTTAGAAATCATTTAGTCAGTCTTTTATCTAATTTATTTTGACTTAATTCTATAGACAAACTGAAAACTTAGAGAAAATGGGTGATTTACCAAAAGTTATGTATTATGTGAAATGGCACAGGTTGACATTACAAACAGTTGAAATCTCATAAAACGTAGAACTATATGTGCTAGTAGAGAATTCTTGTAAAAGCCAGATAGCAAGAGTTTAAATCTGAGATGATAGCAAGTAGGTGACATTTATGCTAATGAATTCCCATTCCCCACACTCTCAAGCATACAAACCTTAACATTTGAGCATTGAACTCTTTCCCATTAGACTGATTTCGTAATAAATTGCTCCAGGTAACCATTAGCAATAAGGGGATGAAAGCTAGCCCACAAGTTGAAATATATTTGCTAGACTTTTATAATAATAATGCATTCCCAAATGTAAATCTTCACTAAAGATTGGGAGGCACAGTATCGGACAAAAAGTTGGTGCTTAGTAAATAGTGTGTGTGTGAAAGCTGGACTGTAAACCAGTTAATTTTGTTACCAAATCCAGAATGTGGTCTGTCATTGGTTCGCAGTATGCACATTTAATTCGTATTATCCTTACGTCGAGATTCAGTGTTTGTTTCACAATTGCCTGATAAAGTTGAATACATAACTTTTGGTAAATCACCCATTTTCTCTAAGTTTTCGGTTTGTCTATAGAATTAAGTCAAAATAAATTAGATAAAAGACTGACTAAATGATTTCTAAGATCCTTTTCAACTTAAAATTTCAATAATAATTTTTAGGATTTTTCATTAACAGCAGCCTTCATGACTTCCTAACTATTTATTGGTTGCCTTTCAGAACAAAAGAGATGAACACTTACTGAAAAAAAGAAATGTTCCCCAAGAAGAAAGTTTAGAAGATTCAGATGTTGATGCTGACTTTAAAGCAGTAAGTTACCTTGTTCTTACAAAGTATTTTTAAAATAATTTTTATGATAACCAGAGAATTTCATTTTTAATCTAAGACCAATTGTACATTGATACTTAAGGTATGTTAACTCTTAGCTTTAGTAAATAGACTATTTAATAATGTAATTTTGCTAATACATTCTTTGCTGAACTATCTTTTTTTCTTTTTAAGCAAAATGTAACACTAGAAGCTATATTGCAGGTATGTTATTAATTTAATATTCTCATTTTGCAGTGTTTTGAAATTGATTTTTTTTTTAATTTCTGAAATTTACATTTGGTGTTGCAGAATGCCACAAGTGATAACCCAGTGGTCCAGTTGAGTGCTGTCCAGGCTGCAAGGTAAGTACTAATTTGTCTAGAGAGAGAATTATGTCACACTGCAGGTGTCTTGGCTGATAGTCTAGAAATAGTACATTGTTATTTCTGTTCTTAGTTTGAAAATTATAGCAATTAATTTCTTATATTTCTTTTTCTAGAAAGCTATTATCCAGTGACAGAAACCCACCAATTGATGACCTAATAAAATCTGGGATTTTACCAATTCTAGTCAAATGTCTAGAAAGAGATGATAAGTAAGTATAGATTTGACTCCCTGTTCACTTTTTTCAGTTAACTGAAAATTTAGTATTGTTATTTAACCAGTGGGTTCATTTTGGTTTTGCATTTATAATGGTTTTCATTTGTTATGCAATTTATGTAATTTTCTTATTCTATGATCTTACTCAGCAGACCTAAAGTGCCTCTCTTTTTAATTTTATGAAGTGTGTATATATTTTCTGGGAAAATTTTAACTTCTGTTTATTGCCCATTCTAACTTATCTCAAATATTTATAGTCTTTGTTAGTTTTTTGTTTTTTGGTTTTTTTTAGTAATATTTTAAAACAACCCAAATAGTGTTTGAGTCAGTCTTTGCTTATGAGTCTATATATAGATTAACCTCATGACTGAGTTAACATGAATGGTTTCCAGGACTGAGTAGCTCTGTCCTACCCTGAGATACTCCAGCTGATCGACTGATCCTCTGCAAAGTCTTCAACAGAAATCCCACTATGATTAGTTGTCCAACTTCATGCTTTTTATTTGTGGTAAATTGAAAATAAGAGGGCACACTGTGCTTTTTCAGAATAGAAAGGGAAAAACACCACTTGGTATCTTTTGAGGTACTGGCCCCATTTCTGTTAGTGTTTAGAGATATCCCAGTATTCGGTATCTTAAACCTCATCAGTTTGAATTAACTGGAGAGACTGTAAGTTTGAACTCCAAAATACTTTAAAACAAATGCTAGTTTTGCATTTAAAGAACATTTAGACTGAAACGTGGGATATTTTGCTAAATGTTGTCTCAGGAATTTTCAGTAGACTAGATAAAAATAGTGGTATATAAATGTTGCTACTAAGGGTTTTTATTATTTAAAAATACTTCCTTCTGCTTCTATTGTGTGTCATAACCATCCTTCCAGAAACCCTTAACACTTTTTTTATCCTATCCTGAATATTTTCTATAACAAGATTTAAGTAAAAATAAGTTGTATTTCAGCTGTTAAAAAAAATTTTATTGTACCTCTACCTTTTTGTTCTTGATCCACTTTTCTTTCTTCCTTTTTTTTTTCTTTACTTTCCAGTCTTTGGCATAGCCTCATTTGTGTGGGTGTGTCTGTGAAACATAGCCTATGTATACAGAAAAGTGTGCTGAAATATATACAGACCTGTGTAACCACCACTCAAAGCAAAAATGAAAAATTGGTTTTGATCTCACTTTAGGATGTGTCATGGGGAATTGTGTTATAATATAAAAGACCGTAGACTTTGGAGCCAAATAGACCCTGGTTTAAATTCAGGGTTTGCTCTTGACCAAAACTCAAGTGGCTTTTGAACTTCAGATATACCTCATCTATAAGATTTAGGTGGTTGTGAGGATTGGAAATAATATATACAAAACACTACACCATATCAAGCTTGTAATAATTCTTCATTTATTGTTTACTTATTGCACTTATTATTTATTTTTTCTGTATCTTCTCTCTCACTCTTTTTTTCAAATGATGTCTTAGAAGACTTTCCCGGGCTTTGTAATTTTATTTTTACATCTTTCTGTCTTCTCATTTAAGGCTCTCATTTCCAGTATTTTGCCAAACCACCTAGTATAGCTTCGTAACCCTTTGTCCTTCCCATCTGGGACAATATATACTATCTCATCATCTTTGATCTTATTGTCGGTTACTTCTCGTCTGCCTCTCGTACCCTCTTATTCCCTGCCTTTTGCCAAAACTCATCATGCAATTCTTGTCTGCTACTCCATTTTCTCATCTGTTACATCTTTTTAACCTCACTGCTTGCTCTGTCTCTGATATTTATTCTCCATAAACCCTTTTCCTTCTTGGATCTCTCTAACCTTTTGATATTGCCAACCTCACTCTCTTTCTTTGATATTTATAGTTTTCTTCTAAGTCCCTGACCTTTGGCTCTCCTTAGTTTTTTGCTCACTACCACTCCCTCCCACCTTGGTATTCTACTTAAAGGAATTTATATTCTTTCAGCTATCTATTCTAACAATGTAGATAATTTCCTTTTAACAGGTTTCTTTTGCATGTCTTTTAACAGGTCTCTCCTATATCAGTCTTTAACCTTTTTTATCCATTCTGCATACCATGGACTCCAACATTATTTTCTTTACTCCCCTTCTCAGTAGCACTCTATATTTAGTATGTCTATAGAATAAATCCCAAGTTCTGAAGTCTGAGATTTGAGTGCTACTCCCCCCCAACACACGCACACACGCTTAGATAATCTACCTTCCAATTTCATCCCCTTTTGTATTTTTGCGTACCTTCTTGGCTTCAGCTCTCTTGATCTTTTCCTAGTCATTTGTACGCATCATGATCATTCCACCCATGATACTTTTATTTGTATTTCCAGCTGTTAGTGCCTTTCTTTATCCATCTTTGAAAAGCTAGTTCAGTTTTCACTTTCTTTGTGAGATCTTCCACCACTGTTTCAAATTATAATGATCCCGCCCTTTCAGCAAAATCATGCAGCCTTGTAATATCTTCAGTATGTAAAGCAGATAGTGTAGTGGAGTCAGATGGGGTCCCAGCTTTAAGACCAGTCTAGAGCCTGTGGCAGTGATTCAAGTGAGATAATGAGGTCCTCAACTAGCACAGTGATATTAGGGGTGATGCTATAAATATAAGATATTTGGGAGGTAAAATTGACATGAATTGTTGATTAGATATATGTGGGAGAGGAAGGAGTCAAGGAAAATAATGACTAGCTAAATATTGCAACTACCAATGGACATAAAGAAGTAGGTTTATATTGACTGACTTTGGGAGCCAATGAGACATGGAGGTGGAGATATTCAGTAGGCAGTTGGATGTAACAAGGTGAAATTTGGGACAAGGTAAAGGATAACCATATAGATCTGTGGGTCATATATTTAAGTGGTAGTTATTTGTCTAAAGATATTTTATTGTGTTTTACAGTCCTTCATTACAGTTTGAAGCTGCTTGGGCGTTAACTAATATAGCATCAGGAACTTCTGCACAGACTCAAGCTGTTGTACAGTCTAGTAAGTAAATTAACTTGCTTACTTGCTGGACTTTTTTTTAAAAAGAAAGGCAAGGAAGAGTTCAATTGTAAAGACTGAATTTTGTCTTGTAACATTTTTAAACTGGTTAATTTTATAAATTACTTTTGATGGTTGATATCTTTCTGATAGCTGTCATTAATCTATCATTAAATAATTTTAATTGTGGTTACTAAAAAGAAAAGAGAGTTTTATCTGTTGGGGTAGAGACTGTCTCCTAGTAAGAGGTTTTAAAATTTCTGTTTCTAATACTTCCAAAGTTCTGAGTGGCTTATGCCATTCAGCTTGTAACATACATATTTTTAAAATTTTGCCTGCCTCAAGGTGGGCTAACTGTTGTTAGTGTGTTGATCCAAATTGACGAAAGTTCTTTGAAAAAACTAGATGTCACCAAGTACTCTTCAAGTGTGGGACACTTAACTGACTTTAGGTGGTATTCAAGATGATTTTAAGTAGTATATGATATAGCAATAAGTTACACTGAAACAAGTAGCGAGACTACTGTTCTCTTTCAGTTTTCTTTCAGATATTTCAATAACGTTAAGGGGAAATATTCCAGTTAGATGTTAGCTGTAACAAAAAAGGAACAGATTTTAGACTAGGGCTTCAATAGAGACTAATGGGTACAATTTAATAACAATGTTTTGTTTTAATTTTTAATTTTTTTGTTATCTTCTGTTTGTGGTAAGTGATACTGGTCTTCTATTTACAGAAGTGATAAATAAAATTAGTTAAATTATAAATATGAGTCAGTTGAAACCCTCATACATTGGTGGTGGGAATGTAAAATGGTACTGCCTCTTTGGAAAATAGTTTATCAAAAGGTTAATCATAGAGTTACCATATGACCCAGTAGTTCCACTGCTAGGTGGAACCAGGAGATATGAAAACATGTCCACACAAAGACTTGTGCATGAATGTTTGCAGTAGTGTTATTCATAGTAGCCCCCAAATGGAAATAACCCTAATACCCGGTAGCTAATGAGTGGATAAACAAAATGTAGTATACAGTGGAATACTATTCAGCAATACAAAAGAATGAAATGCTGATATATGCTATAACATGGATGAACCTCAAAAAACATTATGCTAAGTGAAAGAAGCCAAACAGAAAGAAAATGATTTCATTTATATGAAATGTCCAGAATAGGAAAATCTGTAGAGATAGCAGATTAAATGGTTGATTAGGGCTCGGGGAGTGGGCAGTAGGATTGCCATGGGTATGGGATTTCTTTTGGGGGTGATGGAAATGTTGTAAAATTAGATTGTGATGATGACTACACAACTCTGTATAAATACTAAAAACCATTAAATTGTACACTTAAACAGATAAATTATATTGCATGTAAATTATATCTCAATAAAGCTGTTAAAAGGGTGAGTCAATTTTAATTTAAATGTTAAGTAAATAATACAGGTAGTGCAAAGATATAGCAAGAAATCCTAGAGGTAGTATACAGTTGAGTGAAATTTAAGAAAAAGTGATCTAGCTTATGCTTAGTTTCTGACCTGGAATGGGTATGATACCAGTGTTTTAGAATTTAGAATTGTAAGTTATGTAAAGAGTAAGGATTATAATGATAAATTATTTTAAAATATAAGGTAGGCCTGAAATGGGAACAATCAGTTCTTTAGTTAATCCCATATCAGCAATTAGGATCACACTAGCTAAAGTATTACAGAATTCTGAGGTTACATGTTTGGAATAGGAACTCTTCGTTTTTTAATACATTATAGGAAATATTTCATGCTGCTGTTTTCTTTTAATTAATGATATAATAGCAACTTTTAAATACTGTCAATAGGCATGTTACTCAAATATTACCAGGGGAAAATACTAAAATTGATTATTTTTAGGGTAGAAGTATTTGCCACATTTATTCATTCAGTGAACTATGATTGGGCAACTATAGTGTGCCAGGCTCTGTATATTTTATCAACTTATTTAGGCTGAAATCTATAAACTCTTCAACATTTTGCAGTATAAATATGAGTTTTTCTTTATTATAGATGCCGTACCTCTTTTTCTGAGACTTCTCCATTCACCACATCAGAATGTTTGTGAACAAGCAGTATGGGCTTTGGGAAATATTATAGGTAAGTTGCATTTAAGTTTGAAAACACTCCAATTAAGATACTTAATTAACTTTTTTCCTGCGTTGGCATAGCCATTACATACTATGTTTCCTCTAATTTTAACATAGGTTGACTATCTTCTTGCCTCATAAATACTAACTTAAGATGGTACCTCTTTGAAACAGTTATGCAATTTGCTATCAGGATTGGTAGGTTAAATTTGTGTTTCCCAAATCAAAAGCTGGAGAAACAGCAACACTTGATGCCCTTGACTAATGGTGAGGAAACATAGAACATCAGTGTCCCAACATGAGCCATTGCATACATTTCAGACTTTCTCATCCTGAATGTAATTTTTTTTTAAATACAATTTTCATTTCTGTAGGTGATGGTCCTCAATGTAGAGATTATGTCATATCACTGGGAGTTGTCAAACCTCTTCTGTCCTTCATCAATCCTTCCATTCCCATCACCTTCCTTCGGAACGTCACATGGGTCATTGTCAATCTCTGCAGGAATAAGGACCCCCCACCGCCTATGGAGACAGTTCAGGAGGTAAATGAAGAATTACAAAGGCCAGATGGTATATTTTCCCTATGTTTATGCTTTAGATTTTCATGTACAGGGAATCAAATAATGCATATACTGATTTCATTGCAGATATGAGTTTTTTTTAAGTAACGTGTCATATTTAATTTTTGACTCCTGTGAAATAAAAGTTCAGTATCTTATCACATCTGAAAGAATATCAGTCCACCCTCTTTCTTATTTTTTAATGACTATTTTTATAAAAAGAAAACATAAAAAATGCAAACGGAAAAAGAGAAAATAAAATCTCAAAGATTTATTTACATTGCATTGTTGGTTTAACACTGAAAAAATAAGGAATTGCTACAGATAAAACTAGTGTACTTAAATGCAAAGGTTCTTGAATGAGTTTGCATTAAGCCCAATTGAAATTTCCCTTGATTTCTGACAATTTTCTTGAATGTGACATACTTTGTGTTAAATCTACAAATCAAAACAAAGTAAAAACTTTTCTGTTTATGTCTAATTTGTAAATGGATCTGAGTATTTTAAGTTTTTAAAAATCCTATGCAACTTTTAATCCCTTGACTGCATAGAAAAATGTTGACTATGAATCTTTATCAGTGACATCTTTCATCAGCTTCTGCTACCTTTTGCTGTTATGGAAAGAGTACTTAGTGTGATTCCCCCAACTCCTTGTCCCCCTCTCCCAGATTTAAAAAAAGATCTGTAAGGCCTGAATTCAACAAACTTTATACTTTGTACTGGTTATAATTTTCTTGACTAAATCTGAGGTCAGAAACTTTAATTTGACTCAAGTAACTTATTAAATAAAATCTTATTTTACTTTAAGCAGGTAAGTGAGACAATGATGGCAGTTTTAAGAATGGCTTTTTTAGATTAGCTATACTGTATACTTGCATATCCATTCTTTCCACTTGACATTGTGTGTCATAAAAAAGGCTATTGAAAACAAATGTTTTTTCTTTAAGGTACGTTAATCTGTGCCAGATTTACTTGGATATTTTAATTGGACATCTGAAATATGTTTTTGGTTTTTCAGATTGAACTTATCAGATTTTTATTTTCTTGATAGAGATTCAAACAAATTTAATGTTGTCATTCTTGCCCTGCAAATAGTATTTACTGCTTTTTGTATCACAGTTATTCATTTTTACAAAGCTATATTCATTAACTCTAGTGTTACTTATTGTTTATCTTCTTTCCTCAGATTTTGCCAGCATTGTGTGTCCTCATATACCATACGGACATAAATGTAAGTAAAGCAGAGCTTAGATTTGGGATTTTGTTCTTGATGGGACTGGAAGGGTTATTTATTCTTTAGGCTTTTAGTAAGTGTCAGCATATATATCATTAACTTGTCAAGCTTCCACAATGTATAAGTACTTTTCAGAAATAAGATTAAGGTTAAATTAAGTTTATATCTTAAATCATCCAGACAGCAAAAATGCTAACTTAAGAGAAATGATCACATATGTAATTGATTTGTCTGTATTATTAGTAGTAGTGTTTTTTAAGAATTACTATTTATAAAGTGATAAAAACTTTATAAAGCACCTTTATAATTTTTTAATCTCATTTGATTCTCTAATAGGTAGGCTAGATATTATTGTTCCCATTTTACAGAATAAGAAACTGAGCCTCAGGGAAATGACTTATCCAAAGTTCCAGAGCTTGTAAGGGTCAAAGTCAGTATTCAAAACTGAGATCTTCTGATGACAGATCTTGTGTACTTTCCATGAAACCACACTGCCTCCTAGGCTACAACTTTTTGAGGTACAGTATTAAAGAATACAAGTATAGTTTTAAATGCAAAGGCATTTTTAGATGATTTGTTCATTACATGAGATTTAGTTAAGCATTTACTATATGTATTCGGGCAAATTTTTTTATTAGGCAGTCTGCAAATTCTCCTACATGTAGCAAGGCAAAATGTCATTCTTCCATGGAATAAAACAATGGCTAAATTTCAGTTACTCTAGAATTGATTCTAGCATTGATCTGGCTTCTATTGTTCCGACTCTTTCTGTTTTTATAATCCTATCTTTGTTTATACACACACATAATACGTATGCGTGTGTGTGTTTATGCCAGAATTATGTGTGATTTATCATCGGGATGAAGAAAATATGTCTTTGCTAACGTTTCTCGAGAGGCAATATAATTCATACATAAATATTAAACCACATTTCTCTAGTTCATTTTAGGACTTTAAGCTGTTAGGAAGGAATCTTTTAAAGGTTAAGTAACTTTATTTGTGACATATTAGCTTGAAATGTTGTAAAAAATAAGTGAAAATTATTTAGTTATATACTATCCTATTTTCGAAATGTTTATAAAAGGACTTAGCAAAGGACGTAAAGTAATTAATATCTTAAAAGAAAGAAGGAGAAGATTATACAAAAAAATGTATTTGTTGCTATTGAATGCTAAATTTAGTTCTAAGCTTTCTGACAGCCAAGATTAAAAGGGAAATATGCAAAACATCCAATATATCCATCCAGACTTTTCCCCCAGGACATTATGGAATTGATTATAGGCAAATAAAAGCTTCCACCATCCACTGGTCGTGTTTATTTGAAAGGCAGGGTATTAAAATCACAAAGTCCTGTAGTTATAGGTATACTTGTCAAGTTTAACAAACACTGATCGATTATTCCACTTAAGCCAGAATTGTGCCATGGACTGTAAGCTCAGAGATAAAGAAGACATAGACACTCCGCCCTCTAAGACCTCAAAATTAGTAGCAGATAAAAAGAGTGAAAGGAATAAACTTTTTGTCAGTGACTTGTTATGCTGAATCTATTTCTGTAATCTCCTTTTCTCTTACCAGCACCCGTAGGAGATAAATTTCATTCTCCTATTTTACAAATAAGGAGATTGAAATGCAGTAAAGTAAAATAACCTAACTGAGGTCATACAGTGAATAAGAGCCATAGCTGAGAATTGCAGCCAGGTCCAAGGCCTATGCTTTTTCATACCGTGATCACATAAACCACAATATGGTGTGAAAACAAACAAGAAAAAAAAGTAAAATAGAAGAGTGACCAAAATGCTAGATTATGAAGGCACATATTCTCTCTGGCAACCAGAAAGCTTCACTGAGAAAGTAACATTTGAAATAAGTACTATAAGGAGAAGGATGTTGGTAGAAATGGTGACAGAAATGACAAAGAGGATTATGTTAATAGTTGGTATTTATTCAGAGATTAAAATGTGCCAGGCACTGTTTTAAGCACTTTTTATATGTTAACTCATTTATTCCTTACAAAAATCCTGTGAGATTGGTACTGTCATTATCTCTATCTTACAAATGTGGTAAAAGAGGCAGATAGTTATGTAATTTGTCTGAAGTCATACAACTAGAATTAGTAGGATTTTGTCAAGTTGAAAAAGTCATTTCAGGTACATGAGGAAAGATATTAAGGACTCAAGACAATACGTAGAGGATTTGGAGAATACAGGTAGTTAATAATCCAACACATTTGCCAGGGAGTTAAGTTGCAGGAGTTTTGTTTGTTTGTTTGTTTTTTGCTGAGGAAGATTCCCCCTGAGCTAACATCTGTTGCAAATCTTCCTCTGTTTTGTATGTGGGTCACTGCCATACCATGGCCACTGACCAGCGGTGTAGGTACACACCTGGGAACCGAACCTGGGCTGCCGAAGCAGAGTGCACCAAACTTAACCACTAGGCCACTGGGGCTGGCCCAGATGCAGTGTTTTGAATCCTGTGTTAAGGAGTTTTGGCTTAATCTCGTGATCAGTGCAGAGTCATCAAAGCTTTTTAAATAGAGGAGTGGTGTGTTCACATCTGTTACAGTCAGATAACTTAGAAGAGTTATGGAGGGTTTGGAATGGGGAAAGTTTGAATGTAAGTAGGCCTATTTTGCTATCATAATAGGTTTAAGAAAGTTGATGAAGGTATGAACTAGAAGCAGTCGTGGTTAGGAGAGGATGAGTGTTAAGAGATAAAGTGAGTAGAACTTTGAGAGGAAAAGATCAAAGAGAAGGAGAAGCAAAAATTAGTTTGGTTTCTAATTTGGCAATATTTGGATCGATAATAATGCCATGAACTGTCAGAAGGAATAAAGCAAAAGGTTGAGACTGATAGAGGAAAATGATGAGTTTATTGTAGGACAGACACATTGATTTTTATTTACTTCTTGTTCCTCCATAGCAGCATTTCCAAGAAGGAAAAGGCAATACAGATTTGAGATATATCAGTTATTTAAGGAATTCATGAAAATATGGACATTGAGTAAGATTCAGAAAAAGGGCTAAAAATTTAATTCTAAGGAATTCTCTGAGTTTGAGCAGTGGCAGCAAGGGAATTTTTAAAAGTAGAAAGATGGAAACATAAATTATAAAACAAAAGAGTGGGGGAAAAATAAGGCAAAGATTTAGCAGGTTCTAGATCACACAGGCTTGTATACCACCTTACAAGCCATTTATCCTTTTTATTGTAGCTGATAGGGAGCCAACGAATAATGGTCTAATTTGTGTTTTGGATTGATAGTTCATATCACTAAATGAAGTGTAGATTTTAGAGGAAAGTGAAGATGGGAAGACAGATCGGTGGTGATTTTGTGGTATGGATGAGAGAAAGTTAGGACCAGTGCTAGGGCTTAGACATTAGGAATAAAAAGACAAGGGAAGACTTGAGAAATGCTTCGGTGATAAATTTGCTGGTTTTGATGTGGTTGGTGAGAGAAGAGAGGGGTCAGGGATAATACCCAGCTTTCTAACTTGGGCTTTAAAGCAGGACACAAAAGAAAACACGAATAGTAGCAGGGAGAGGTATAAAACAGCAGGAATGATTTAATTTATGAGACAGTGACTAGTGAGAATGCTGGATAAGCTGGGTTGGGGTGTGGAGATGATTAGGTGATTTATGGACTTTAATATGCCTATGTGACATTAGAAGAAAAACTGAAGTATTGACCCTGAGGACTAGAGAAGAAATCTGGACTGATTCTGGTCAGTGTGTTCATTTGCTTTCTAGTTATGGTGTTTCTTAATGTTAATTTGCAATTGCAAGAATTCTGTAGCATTTGGTTTTCCTGCCCTTTTGGAAGTTGTTCATCCATGGCTTGACATGCCTAGACAATTCTGAGTGTTACCTAACATTTGATACAAATCTAGCTTATTTCACTACTGGTACAAATGAAATTAATCAGTAGCAGATTGGTTATGTGCTGAGACTCGATTGTTGGTGACACTTGGTGGTAAGTGTGTTGGGGGTCCCCAAGACCACCCTCAGGTTCAGTGATTTGCTAGAAGGAATCACTGAAAAGCTGTTATACTCAATTCTTACAGTTTATTACAGCAAAATGGTACAGATTTGTTCAGGAAAAACAGTTTTTCCTTCCTGTATAGGGTAATACACAGTTCTTCCCTACTGTGTGTTTCTCTCTGTGTGCCTCCTTTACTACTCATGCAGAACACTTCACTTCTGACACGTCTGGTCACCAAATGTATGGGGATTTTCCCCACAACAACAAGCGGTTCTCTGTGACACCAGCAGGGTTTCCTACCGTTTAACTCAATTCTGACACTTTCTGCCCAGAGATGGTATCAGATCCCACAGGTTAAGGGCTCAGTCTCACAAGATGGCCCACCCTCACACACACATGCACACTTCAGATGCCAGTCGAAAGCCCAAGTTATCACGTGTGCTTCTGACCAACTGTCTATAGTTTGGAGGTTCCAACGACCCCCTCCTTGGGTTCTATTAATTTTCTAGAGCAGCTCACAGAACTTAGGGAAACACTTACTTACGTTTACCAGTTTATTAAATGATATGATAAAGGATAGAAATGAAGAGATACATAGGGCGAGAGTTGAGATCTGAGAGGGTCTCTAGCACAGGAGCTTCTGTCCCCATGGAGTTGGGGTGCGTCACCCTCCTGGGGTGGATGTGTTCGCCAACCTGGAAGCTCTCTGAACCCCCTACTATTGGGATTTTATGGAGGCTTCCTTATGTAGGCATATCAATTATTAACTCCATTTCTAGCCCCTCTCCACTCTGGAGGATGAAGAGTGTGGCTGAAAATGCCAAGCTCCTAATCATGGCTTGATCCTTCTCGTGACCAGCCCCCATCCAGGAACCCACCTAGAGTCACCTCAAAGAACAAAAGATGCTCCCAGTGCTCTTGTCACTTAGGAATTTATACGGGTTTTAGGAGCTCTGTGCTGGGAACCTGGGGCATAGACCAGTATATATATTTCTTACTATTTCATGAGATTAGAATCAACAAAGGCAAAAGGCATATAGGGCAGAGTTGAGGAGAAATCTAAAGGTGCAAGCTTCCAGTTGTACTCTCCCCATGCAGTTGTAAGAACAGCGCTTTATTCTCCCAGCAACCATGTGTGACAACACGTATGAAGTATTGCCAACCAAGAAGCTCCTGAACTTTGGTGTCCAGGGTTTTATTAAGGGTCAATCACATAGGCATGGACAGCCCACATGGCTGACCTTAGCTACTCGGGCTGTATCCTCTCCCAGAGGTCAAACTGATAAGAGTATGACCCAAGGCCCCGGGCAAACAAAAAGAGGTGTTCACCATAAAGTCACACTGTTAGCATAAGCTAGCTGTCTGGCCCAAGGTCTCAGGTATACAATGTTATCAGGCAGGATAATCCAAGGGCTCAGAGGTTATCTGGAAGGAGCTGATCAAGGACCAATCCTTTCTTTGGAATGTGCAGTATTTGAACACCCCAAGCCTACTGAGTTACCCTTTACTGCATATAAGGATTAAATGTAAGTATACCGTTGTAACTTGGTTCAGCTCTAGTTGTCTCTGAAGCATGTGTGACATTAACATTCCATAGACATTCCACAGACATCTACTCTTCTAGGAAATGCTGTACATGTTAATAGCAGTTTTCAGTAATGGTGCCTAACAGGATATTATTTGTTAGCATATTTATGGGAGGTGACAAAATCAGTGAAGCTCTTTGAGCATATTCTTGTTGGAAGACTTTGGGTTGCTAGAGATTTTCCTTTGGTTCATATGAAACCAGTTTTCAAGAAGATTGTCAGTTCAAAACATTGACCCTGTAGAGTAGTCAGTCTTTTGTGTGTGTGTGTATGTCTCCCATTGGGTGTCTAGAGATCAGCTTACTAGCAGTCTTCAAGTATCTGAAATATTACTGAAGTGTACAAAGTTTTAAAGCTTCCTAGCAGAGAAAAACAGACACAGATAGTGAAAAATAATGAAAGGCACCCAGGATTGCTGAAGACTTTCTTGGCATATGATTAAACAGATTATTAGCCAGAAGGAAAAGAGTACACTCATTGACTGTTAGTGGCTGTAAAAGCCAAGTAGGTTAGCATAGAAATCAAGAAAACAGGAAAACCCAGAAAAAAAATAGTAGAGGGGAAAGTGTGAAATAGCAGAAGCAGCTCAGATGGGAGAAGGCAGCGAAAGGTGAAATTGCAAGCATTGAAGACTTGAAGCAGCTGTTAGCCTGATAATGGAGATGAGGAAAGCGAACTTTGATGAAAACAGAAGAAACTGGAATGGCCTGATTACCTTGTTCTGTGACTTGCAAAGTTTTTAAAGCCTTTTTTAAGTGAAATTTTCAATTAAGGCCTAATATATTATAAAACAAAATGCAGGGGACCTAAGACCTAGCTATAGCTTACCTTTCCCCACCAGCCTTTGAGATATTGTCATGGCCATCCCACCGAAAACCAGTAACTGATCTCAGCATAGAAACTGTAAATATTTCATTTTTCTAGGCCTCTGTATATTAGTTAGAAAAAAAATGATTTTCTGCTGATAGTGGGAGCCATGTAATGAAAAAGAAGTTTTGTTTAGCAGCATCACAGGCCAAGGCAACCAGGATCATTCTGCACAGTTTGTGGACATGGTTTAATCAAACATACTGTTGTGGATAGACATTCAGGCTAGTTCCTGAATTTTGCAAATATTAATAATGTAGCAGTGAATAATCTTGTGTATTTTCATATTATTGGAGATATACTTCAGGGTAAATTCCTAGAAGCAGGACGGCTAGGTCAAAGAGTGTGAATGCATTGTCATTTTGTTACATACTACCAAATTCCCTGCCTTAGGGCTTCTGCCATTTTGCATTCCCAGCAGCAACAGACAAAAGTGACTTTCTCCATAGCCTTGCCAATAGAATATGCTGTTAGGGTTTTAATTTTTGCCAGTCTGATAGGTGAGAAAGTGTATCTCAGTTTTAATTTGTATTTCACTTTTTATGAGTGAAGTTGAACATGATTTCATATGTTTAAGGGCCATTATTATATCTTTGCAAATAGCCCATTCATATTTATTGTCTGTTTTTCTATCAGATTTTTGGTCTTTTTTTCTTAGCTTTTAAGAGTTCTTTATGTATTAAGGACATTAGCTCTTTATTTGTGATACATATTTCAAATAGTTTCCTAATTGGTCTTTTGTCTTTGATTTTGATACATTTTGCCATGCAAACATTTTCTTTTTTTATGTAATCAAATTTATCAGTCTTTTGTTGAATCTGTTTTTTTTTCTGAGTTATAGATATTTTATTATGTTAAAGAAATATCCATAAAATCCTATTTTGAGTGTTGACATCAAGAATGGGTGTTGAATTTTTCAGTATCTAAGGAGATAATCATATGGTTTTTTTCCTTAAATCTATTAATATGACATATATTAATGATATTCCTAAAATGAACCATCCTTGCATTCCTTGAATAACCCCACTTGACCATCATATATTATTTTCTCAATGTGATATGGGATCCTGTTCACTAATATTTTATTTAGGATTTTTTTGCATCAGTAGTCACATAAGCGATATTGGTCTGCAGTTTTATTTTTTATGCTGTCTTTATTAGGTATTAATATTGTGTTTTTACGCATTTTTAGAGTTTAAGTATTAATGTTATGCTTCCTTTATTTTCTGTGCTCTGGAACAATTTATATAGCATTGGGTCTATCTGATTTTTGAAGATTTGGTAGTTTACCCCTTGAAACCTTTTGGGTCTTACTACTTTGTTACATTAGTTCCTTGATAATTTTCTCTATTTTTGCTGTGGAAATTGGCTTATGTAAGCTCTCTGTGTCTACTGAAGTCAGCTTTTGTCAACTAATGTCCTAGGAAATTATTCATTTCATCTAGGTTTTCAACTTTGATTGCATGTAGGTATGCAAAGTAGTGTCTTTATGATTTTCTTTTTGTTTTAATTTGCTGTTTCAAGGATATGTTTCTCATTACTTCTTATTTTGTATATTTGTGTTCCTCCTCCCCGCCTTTTTTCTATTTAGGTTAGCTAGGACTTTTTCTATTTAAATTTTTTCAGAGAACCAAGATTTCAGTTTATTTATTAGAACTATGATTTTTCTGTTCTTTACCTCATTACTTTCTACTTTTGTATGTATCATTTCTTTTTGGTTTACTCTTTTCTTTTTCTAGCTTTTGATTTGGGATTTATTTTTATTCTTTTAGTTCTATTGTATACATTTTTTAAGGCTATGAATTTTCCTTTGATCACTGCTTTAAATGAATCTCATGGATTCCAATATGTGGTGTTCTCATTATAATTTTCTAGAAATTTTATAAATTTGTATTTTCTCTTTGATTCAAGAGTTGTTTGATATAAGGCTCTTAAATTTCTACATGGAAAAGCCTTTTTGGTTTTTATTTTATTAATATCTAATTTTATTGCCTGGTAATAGTTTTGTAATGTTTCTGCTTTATGTAATTTATGTTTTCTTTGGACCTAACATAGGATTTTTGTGCTCCATATGCAAGTTATATTATCTGTTATCAAGGTATAAATTTCAGTATATATCCATAAGATCTATATCCTCATTTTTTGTCTACTTGACCTCCCTCATACTGATAATAGTGTGTGAAAATCTATTATTAGTATATTTTTCTTGCATCTGTTTAGTTTCTGCTTTATAATGTGTTTGCAGGGTTATTTGGTGAATAGATGTTTGTAACCATTATATATTCATTGTAAATTGTGGGATTTAGCTTTATAAAGTGGCCTTCTTTATTCTTTGTAATGCTTGTTAGCCTAAATTCTCCTGGTCTGCTAACAGGATTGTTAGCTTATCATTTATTTATTGTACCTTTGCTCATCCCTTTATTTTTAGCCTTTCTGAATTAGTTTTAGGTATGTTTCTTGCATACAGCATCAAGTTGGGTTTTGTTTGAGGAGCCAATTTGAAAATCTTTTTCTTGTTATTGGTGAATTAAGCTCATTCATATTGTTTAATATGTTTGGTTTCACCTCTGTCATATTATCTTGTGTTATAATTTCTGTGCATTTTATTTTCTACTTAGTGTGCTTTTTCTCTTCTTAAAATTTCTTTTGGCATTTAGGAAGGTTTGTTTTTGTCCTAATGTTACCTTTATACTTATACCTCCTATAATGTCCTTTTCTTTTTCACTATCTGGTTTGACAATTTTCAGTGGTATTTTTTGACTCATGTCTTTACTTATGCAACATTAGTGAGCTTATTCTATTTTCTCTCGCCTTATCTTCCCATTTTTGAATCTGTAGATTTATGTCTTTTGCCAGATTTGGGAAATTTTCTGCCATTATTTCTTCAGATATTTTTTCAGTTCCACTTCTCTTTCTGGGACTCTGATGACACAAATGTTAGATCTTTTGTTATTATCCTACAAGTCCCTGAAGGACTTTTGTTCATTTCTTTGCTGTCTTTTTTTTCTTTTCCTGTTATTCAGATTGGATGATTTGTATTGATTTGTTTCTGAGTTCGTTGATTTTTTTTTTTTCCTCTCTCCATTCTTCTATTGAGTCCTTCTAGTGAGTTTTAAATTTTGGTTACTGAATTTTTCAGTTTTAATTTTCTGTTCTTCTATTTAATATTCCGTGTCTTCTATTTCTTTGCTGAAGCTTCCTATGTTTTATTTATTTCAAATGTGTTCATAATTGCTCACTGAAGTATTTTTTACTATAGGTACTTTAAAATCCTTGTCAGATAATTCCAATATCTGTGTCATCTCAGTGTTGGCATCTATTGACTGTCTTTTCCCTTTTGAGTTGAGTTGTTCCTGGTTCTTGATATGATGACTTTTCAGTTGTAGCCTGCATATTTTGGGTGTTATGAGACTCTGATTTCTATTTAGGTCTTGTTACCTGTTACTGCCAGACTGGGTAGTAGACACGCTTTGCTCACACACATAGCATCTGCAGACACCCTCTAGCAGGGAGGCCTTACTGCTGGGGTGGGATGGTAGATGGGCTCACCTCTCAGGCATAGCTTCTGTCTTCCCATTTTTATTTATTTATTTTGTGTGTGTGAAGAAGACTAGCCCTGAGCTAACATCCGTTGCCAGTCCTCCTCTTTTTTGCTGAGGAAGACTGGCCTCAGGCTAACATCTGTGCCCATCTTCCTCTACTTTATATGAGACGCTGCCACAGCATGGCTTGGTAAGCGGTGCATCTGTTCACGCCCAGGATCCGAGCCTGTGAACCCTGGGCCGCCAAAGCAGAGCGCGTGAACTTAACTGCTACACCACCGGGCTGGCCCCTGTCTTCCCATTTTTGAAGTTGCATTATTTCTATTTTTCCAGAACACACAACATTTATAAATTATTCTTCCACTTTTATCCCCACACTTGTATTAGTCTTTGATCTACAATGAGGTATTTCCTCAGTCATCTCCTAGTTGAATGAAGCTCATCCTTTAGTAAAGGTGTCAGCAAATTCTTCTGTAAAGGACAGATAGTAAACATTGTAGGCTTTTCGGGCCACATGGTCTCTGTCCCGCTAAAGTAATGTGGAGTAGTTTTACTAAGATATGTTACCTTTAAGCCCTTCACTCTCCTCTCTTCTTCTCTGAAGTCTCACACAGGCTTGGGGCAGGAAGTCCAGACAAAAGTTAGAATTTAATTGTTTCTCTTTCTGCCAGTAATTTGAAATTTGTAGTGTTCACTGACTCCTAGTAATGCTGATGGTGTGGGCTATATGTGGTTTTATTTGCTCTTCTTATTCATCCATATACTTTTTGAAGGATACATGGAAAGATTTGAATTCATGTGGCTGCTATTATTTTAGAGCAACTCTAATAGGAAACATCTCTGGGTTTCACATGGATGAAACCTGTGCTTACATTCCTCTGTGAAGACATCAAGGAAAGCTACATATGAGCTCTTTGACTTGGAATGAGTCAACAAACCTGAGCCTATTTTTTGTTTTTTATTATTTGCAAAATTAGATGGGTATAGGGCATGGTTTATACTCTGTGCTCTTCAATTAGGGACATTTTTCAAGGACTTTGCAAATAATTAATTTTTTTCTCAAACAAAGTTAAAATGCCAGGTCATTTCTTTTATCTGTTTAATAGTCTGAAAAATTAATTATATTACTAAACATGTTTGAAAACCACTAGCATAGATAGAAGGTCTTTTTGGTCTCTTCTAGACTTGAAGCAGTGTGGTATCTTGGTGCCATTCTGTGTATAAATTGGTTACTTGTGATTATTAAGTACTGCATTTGTCAGGACAGGGAAAATTACTTTTCTGCCTGTTTTTAAATGCATCTATCTTGATATATAAATGTAGAAGCTGGGGTAGAAGTTGTCCCAGACTTCTGTGTCTCATTTTTGTGAAGAGTGATCTGAGGTAGGCATTGAGAGAGAGAGTTACCTAGTACTTAATAGATTTATCAGGTAAGCAGACATTTTTGCCACCAAGCTAAAACATAAAACTTAATTACTTTTAATGTCACCACCCCTGAGACGTGTTATGTATTTGAAGCATTCAAACAAATACATAATCTGGTAATTCTTTTTTACTTCTTGTAGATTCTTGTAGATACTGTTTGGGCTCTGTCATACCTGACAGATGGAGGCAATGAGCAGATACAGATGGTTATTGATTCAGGGGTCGTGCCATTTCTTGTGCCCCTTCTGAGCCACCAGGAAGTGAAAGTTCAAGTAAGTATTTAAAATTTTTTCTTATTTATATAAAATTGCATTTGCTATAACCAGTTAACTTGTACAACCAGGCTTCAATTCTGTCTATACACACATATCTTCCGTATTTCTCCTGCTGTTTTACTGAACCTGATTTTGTTGATTTCCAAATCTTTATATCACTCAGATTCTTTGCTGTTTCAGGCTCACATAGATAATTGTCCCTGAGCCCTTAAGACATGTCCTCTAAGAACTCCTTCAAGCATTCCATTGTCATTTCAACCAGATAAAAATGAAGTGTATCATCTTCTCCCACAAACTTGCTCCCCTTTCTATATCCCCTTTTAGTGGACAGCATAGTCCAAGTTAGAAACCTTGATTCCTCCTTTTACTACCCCTCTGATACAAAATCCTGTTAATCCTTATTATATAGCCTTCAAATCTGTCTTCTTATGCATATAGAGCCACTGCTTTAGTTCAAGACTCATTTTCTTTCCTCCAGATAATTGCAGTGGCCTCCTAACTGCATTTCCTCTTCTGTCTCTAGTTTCTGCTCACTCTAATTAGGGGTAGGTGGCTGATAGATCTGTTCATCCCACTTCTGCCAAAGTGACTTTCTGGATGGAAATGTGTGCCCATTCCAAGCCTTTATTAAAATCTTCCTGTGGTGCCAGTTTAGTAATAGATAAAAATAGCTCTTAAAATGGACCTTTATATTTTGTATTTTAATTTCGTTTTATTTTTTGAGCATTTTTTCCAACAATTTTTCCATATAGTTCCATTTTTCATAAGACTTACTTAAAATTCAGAGTTGCTACTCAGCTCTGCATAATGCTTTGTGTAAGAATACAATAAGTGTTAATCATTCACCCCTTGTTTTTACATTTTCTTAGGGTTATGAAAAATATAGAATCGGTTTCATCATAAACAAATAAATTTATAGAAAACGTTTTTATCTCCACCCCAGACAGCAGCACTCAGAGCGGTTGGCAACATAGTGACTGGTACCGATGAGCAGACCCAGGTTGTTCTCAACTGTGATGTCCTATCACACTTCCCAAATCTCTTATCACACCCAAAAGAGAAGATAAATAAGGTAAGGCATATAATATCCTCATTGTTGGGTTTCTTTCTCTTTGTCTATCTCATTTTTAGCTGCCCCTTGTTTCTGTTGCTACTTGTTTGATTGTGGTTTTCTTCAAAACCACTGCAGTTTAAGGTGAGAATTATTTCAAATCAGCTCTGCAATTATTTTGTTTCAGTTTTTAATTGCTTGCTATAAGTGCTGCCCTGATCATCACAGAATAAAAATTATTTTTATACTAACCCAATGTTTTTATTTAAATAGGTTGAGCAGTAGTAATCAGTAAATTAGTAGACACGTGGTAAGAGTACATACAAAATTTCCCATTAGATGGCTGGTATCTTTTATAAACAAATAGATCATAGTTTAATCTTTCTATGAAATTAGATTGGACGTAAAGATGCAATGCTTAAATTAAAGGATCATAAAAATTACTTTTAAGATTTCAAGCTTCTTATTACAAACTTATTATTAATTGTTAAATATGTACTTAAGTCTTCTTGTGTCTGGCTTATTTCACATTGTATAATGTTTTCAAGGTTCATCCGTGTTGGAGCATATATCAAAACTTCATTTCTTTTTATGGCTGAATAAATATTCCATTGTACATATATAGCACATTTTGTTTATCCATTCTTCTGTTGATGGACATTTGGATTGTTTCTACCTTTTGGCTATTGTGGATAATGCTGCTATGAACATTGGCATACAAGTGTCTATTTGAGTCCCTGCTTTCAGTTCCTTTGGGTAAATATCTAAGAGTAGAATTGCTAGGTCATATGGTAACTCTATGTTTAGCTTTTTGAGGAACTGCCAGATTGTTTTCCACAGCGGCTACACCATTTTACAATCCCACAAGCAATGTATGAGGGTTCTAGTTCCTTTTTTTATTATTATTATTTCTATAGCCACCCTAGTAGTAGACCCATGGTGTCTCATGATTTTGATTTGCATTTAATTTAATGCAGTTTTATCTGCCTGAAATGCCACCATCCCCAAACCCAGCAGAATTGATCATTTATTCTCTCACAGTTACAGTTATATAGTTGCTTGACTATAATTTGACAGTTGGATTCTTATAGAAAAATATGTTGTCAAAAATCACATTTTATAGATACATTTGTTCCAATGAAGGGAAAGAAGCCAGAGTCTTTCAGACTCTGGGCCAGTTATTTTTACTGTAGAAATTTCACTAGTATAGGTGATTTTTACAGTTAAAGGTATTCCATAATTGGAAACAGCTGAGAAGTGAGGAAGCCAGACAGAAGTGCGTGGAGAGAAGTTCTGGCCCATGATGCAGTTTGCTCACAGTGAAGTTATCATGGAGAAAGAAAAAGGGTTCATATAGGTACCTACCCAGCTTCAGCAGGCATTTAGTTGCTTCAGAAGTTTTTCACCTTGGGCATTTATTTGTGTTAGTTGTATCTTGGGACCATCATGGGACCTTGGAGGTAGAAGTTACCAACTCAATTTTTTTTCTGTCAACACTTTAGTTTGAAAATTTTCAAACCTACAGGAAATTTGCAAGAATAGTATAGTGAACACCCACATATTCCAACACCAATTCACCAATTGCTAACATCTTACCACAACTGGATGGCAAAATAAATTTACAATTAACTCTTGATTGTAGAGGAGGAAGAAGATACACATTTGACACTAAAATTGCAGTAAACCTATCTCTTTGTACTTTATAAATCCTTTAAGGTTACAATAAAATTTGTTATATGGACCCATCCTAGACTAGTTAGATGCTTAATTTCCAGTATATCTCGCAAGTGAATATTTTTACAATAAAGCAATTCACCTTTCTTAGAAGTAGTTTTAACAAAGTATTAGGAAATTCAGTCTTTTATTTATTTCTATCATCTGTTTTTTAGAGGGAGCTCATGCACCAAAAATGTGAGCTCCATGATTAAAGATTTTTTTGTCTCTTTAGTTCACTGCCATATCACCAAGGCTTATATATTATTGAATGGATAAAATGCTAGGTTAATGGGGCCCAAATATTATGGATAGAAGTTTCCTTATAACTCATTTAAAATGGGAGGGAGATTCTATATAACTTAATAACTTTTTAGATACATTCCCCTTAGTGCAACTCAGGTGATTTTGTTATTGTATTTATAAACTGCCTTAAAATAAAAATTCAAATTCATTGAAGATATAACTTTTCAAATAAAGGTGCTCTGTATTTTGTTCAATTATAGGAAGCAGTGTGGTTCCTTTCCAACATAACAGCAGGCAACCAGCAACAAGTTCAAGCTGTAATAGATGCTGGATTAATTCCTATGATTATTCATCAGCTTGCTAAGGTCAGTCATATTACGAGTTCATTATGTCTGTTAGTATATTATAACCAAGACTTTTTGAATAAAGAATTTATGTTTTCGTTTCTTTTTTAACCTTCAGGGGGACTTTGGAACACAAAAAGAAGCTGCTTGGGCAATTAGCAACTTAACGATAAGTGGCAGAAAAGATCAGGTGAGTTTGGAAAAACTAACTGTAATGATTGTTAATTTTGGAAAGTATAGTACTCTCTTATGTTCAGGAGTTGCTGGTTTTTTTATAAGCCCTGTACTGTGTTCTTTTTGGGGAAAAGATATATAAATAAAAATGTTTCTTCTCTTTGTTGTGTAGGTTGAGTACCTTGTGCAACAGAATGTAATACCACCGTTCTGTAATTTACTGTCAGTAAAAGATTCTCAAGTTGTTCAGGTGGTTCTAGATGGTTTGAAAAACATTCTGATAATGGCTGGTGATGAAGCAAGCACAATAGCTGAAATAATAGAAGAATGTGGAGGTAAGGGGGGTTGATTGAAGAAAAATAGTCGAGCACTGGAACTCTGAAACATTAGTTCCTTTAGAGAACTAATTAGAAGGAAAACTTTTAGGAGATATTGCTGTTACATCATCAAAGAATGTTGCTGTTTTTTATTCTTTAATATTAGTATTCCAAGAAGATTTTCCGGAAATGTTGGTCCGTACTTTGGAAAAACTGGTTTGTGAAGGTCACTCCGTAACCTTCTAGAGATTCACATTGCTTTTTGGAAAACACAAATACTCCTCTTGAATTCACAGTGCGTGAGAGCAACTTAAAAGCTCAGAACCACTATAGTAGAGAAATTTACAAGCTTAGTTTAATCCAGCATTTCTCAAACTCCTTGACAGAGAAACACCTTTTTTTATGTTATATATATTATCATGTGATTCTGTGGACCTTACTTTGTGTAATACTCTTCCATATTGTTGGAAAAGTTTAATGATTTTGGAGTCATCTAGATACTTTGTTTCAGTTTTATGATTGCCAGAAATGCATGCTGAAGTTTTACTACAAAAGTTACTTTGAAATTTTAATGAGAAAGAAGTGTGATTTGAAATACTATATCATTATTTTCTCTGATAATAACAAAAGAAGCATATATTTTAAAATTCTGTTTTTAAAGGTACCTGTTGAATATGTACTAAATTGCCCAAACCTTAAATTAATTTATCCTAATGTCATGTTTTATTTTGAAAATTTTCTTGACTAATTTGTATGATTATACTACCCAGTTAAATTTTTTAAGAGAAAACAAATGTTATGGCATCATAGACTATTCAGACTGGAGGTATTTTCCGAATAACAAGAAGAAATTATCCTAGAGACGTTAAAGAGGCTTGACCATGGTTATAGAAGTGGTTAGTGGTAGAAGCTTAATTAAAATCCAGATCTTCCTACTGTTAATTCACTGCTCGTTCTGGTTTTAAGATGTTTTACTTTTTAAGACAGTTTGAAATTAGCATTGTAGTCTGGTTCGGAACAACTTAACCCAGAAAGTTTAAGCTACAGAATTGTTACTCTTGAGCTTTTTATCAATATAGTTGCTTCTGTCTATGGGAGTAATACTTATAATTAGGATACATATTTGCTTAGTATTTTACAATTTTATAAAGCACTTTACATCCATTATCTTCGACACCTATCTTCCCATTTTTCTGGTATATTACTAAATAAAGAAAAAATGTAACTATTTCAAAATAACCTAGCTAAAAAGACATTTCAAGCAAGAATATTTATTATTAAGGATTTAAATTTATAGACTTGTACATCTGATGCATCAAGTATATATATTGGGAATATAAATGAAGGCATTCTACAGTTACTGTTTTGAAAAATTATTTCCCAAATTCATTGTGGCTATAGGACATAAGAACCTTATTCCAGTTTTATCTTCTATTTATATCAATCATTAAGTTTCTGAAAACGTATTTTTTGTAGTTATATAGAAGTAGTAACTTTTGGAAAATAAAGAGAAAGATAAAAATTACCACGTGAGACAGTATGATTATACTAAAGCAGTGTGGGGAGATCTTGGTTCTAGTTCTGTCACTCGCTTGCCACATAATCTGAAATAAATCCCTTTACATCTCTGTGCCACAGCTTCCTCACCTGTCAGATGGAGTGTTCAGGTGTTTGTTAAGCTGCCTGCCTCAGGGGCCGGGGCACCTCACGGGCTTCTAGAGAGGAAGAAATTAGTGATATGTTGGTCTTCCAATCAGAGCAGCTCAGGTTTTTATCTGTTTTCCAGATAAACTGTCATCTTTGTGGGGGGTTGGGAGGGTGTTCTGAGTTATTTAGGATTTTCTGTGGTTAAAATGAGCACAGTTTTTATTATTATCTGTTTATTTTGATTATTTTATTTTTATCAGGTTTGGAGAAAATCGAAGTTTTACAGCAACACGAAAATGAAGACATATATAAATTAGCATTTGAAATCATAGATCAGTATTTCTCTGGTGATGATGTAAGTATATATTAATCAAAGTGTGGTGTGTCTGCATGTACACTGAACCCTGTACATAATGTAAGTTTACTAAGAATTTTCATTTTCTCATTAAATGACTTAAATTTATACTGTATTTCTATCAGAAACTCTTGAGGTTGCATTTTTCCAGTTTTTTAAAATATAAATTAAAGAGAAATTAATGGTTATATTCCATCAATCAGTTTTCTTAAATACTATGTCTGAAACTTCATTATAAGGTAAAATTTTAAAAACAATTCTTGTTGCATTTGTAATGTGTTAAATGGGAAGAAGTAGTAATTATAGAAATGATGTATGTTCAGATAGGTAAAATAAACTTACAGATACAGGAACTTAAGAATGGGGCAGTTTTTAAAAGTGTGTTCAATTTTACATTGTTAAGTTTCTTAGTAATGTTATTATTGATTTACTTAAATATTTTTAGGTGATTAAAGCATTCATACAAAATTGTCTCCTAAGAAGTAAATCAATTCTGCTCATACCATAATGTATAGTATCTTACCATAATAAGGATTTTTTTCTTGCTTTTTATAGATTGATGAAGATCCTAGCCTCATTCCTGAAGCAACACAAGGAGGTACTTACAATTTTGACCCAACAGCCAACCTTCAAACAAAAGAATTTAATTTTTAAGTTCAACTGAGTGCAGCATCTTTCCCACATTCAGTGTGAAGCACCACCAGATGGCTACCAAATGACAAGAACAACAACAACAAAAGGCTCCAAAACACACATGCCTCTTCGTTTTGATGCTTCTAAAGCAAGCCATGTCTCAGTCACTTTGCAGTTGCCAAAAGTCACTATCACATGGACTGTAAATGCATATGCATGATTTCCTAAACTGTTTCAGAATTCTCCTTAGCAATCTCAACTACCCTATTTTTCCCTATTCCCTGGTGCCACATGCTGACAACTGCAATCTCCAGTTTAGAAATATTCCATAGTGGGGGCATGTCAGCTGCCCACTTCATACTCCTTTGGAAAACGGTGCGCCGTGGATCAAGACACTTTGGTATGATGCATATACACGTTGGACAACTTTAAAGAGGTGCAGTCTGATCTGAGCCTCCATCATTGTCCTCCACAAACATATTTTCATATTCTTTATGTGGAAGAATAGATTTTAAAGTACAAGCCAAATGATTTTCATTGGTGGAACTGACACACACAAAAAGTAACTTACAAAAAGAAACTTGGTTATCAATTAAACAGATAAGTTTTAAAAAACTGTACTTCATCTATCAGTAATTGATGTGTTTATTATCTGCCTCAGAAGCCAGGGTTGGAGGAAGAACTTTAGCTATGGATGATAATGCTTTCGCCATTATACCTAATTTTTGAGAACAGCAAGCCCTATTTGACCACTCACTTCAGCCTGTGTGTTCCTGCTGTTTTGAAGTAATCAAATGCTGTGCATGGTATTTTACCTGAGCTGCAACCTGTTACAGACTTGAACTTCTGTTTAAGTTGAAAGCAAGAGTCCCTGCAAAACAAATAAAAAAACAAAAAAGCAAAAGTCTTTAGTACCCATTGGTGATGTTAAAAAAGAATATCTTGCTTTCAGCTTTCAGGAGTTAATATTTTTTGTTTTAAATTGATAATTGGGTATGGTTGATTTATATTGGGTTTAAACTGTGGAGCTTTCATGTTTACTGTAATTTAGTCTTAAAATATTTTTTACTTAGTAACAGTGCTTTTGATAATGTGGTTGGCAACAAACCAGCAACTATTTAAAAGTGTCATAAAACTTCATTCTTTTGAGTATTGGGAAAGTTAATTCAGATCCTACTCTAAAAGCATATTCACATATTAAAAGACTCAGACAAGGATCTGTCTAGAGGAATAATCTGCAGTTATTTAACATAAACCTGATTTGCAGTGATCTTTAAATCTGCAAAATCTGGTATTACTATGTAAAGTCATTGCTTTTGGTAAATTGTCTGACCCAGTTATTAATGAAAGAATAAGGATTTGAAAATTTTTAAACTGAATAATTTGTGCTGTCACAGAAATGGTTTTGTTGCTATTGTTTACTGGGTATAATCTCCCAATGCATTGATGTGAAGGGATAGAAAATCTAAACTAATGTAGTTATCCGATGGGGGGGTGTATTTACTGTGATGAAGATGAGACAGATGCCATCAGAGCTTTGTGAATCAGCTGGGGTGTGTTCACTGATAAACAACACATAGCAGGTGTGCGTTCATTACAAATATATGTATCTGCCAAGGTGGAGCCACTTTAAAGAGTAAGTTTTGTCTTGTATCTGAGGTGGATACAAGCGTATGTTTAAAATGCAAGATTTTTACTTGCTAGAGAATCTGTTTTAATATAGTGGTTTGGCCTCTGATTATTTATAGGTTTTATAAATTTTAGAATCAATTTCTCTTTAAGGTGGCTCTCTTTCAACTCTTGTGCACATAAAATTGAGTTGAAGTTCATTGTGCCTTTTTTTCTTTATCCAAATTTTGAGTTAAAGCTTCATATGGTAACTGCATCATATTCAGCCTCCGTAGTCTAAATTTTTGAAACTGTGTGGTGTTCACTAAAAGTAGGAATAACAAAGTCAAAGCTAATGAAGGTCACAAACTTCGGTGAAACCCTTAAAGTCCAAATCTTCTTGATATTGTGAATTGTACCCCTTCCAGTTTAGTTTCTTCTGGACTCTCCATACTTACTGACAGTTACCTTTTAAATTTTGCACACATTGAGATTAAATTGGGCCTCTACTGTGCCGATTCCTATTTCCTCTTGTGTTCTAAGTGCAAACTAACATAAGTGAACATTAGCATCAAGTAGTGCAGACGTACGTATGCATTTGCTTGATTCAATTTGTTGTGACCTTATCAGTTTGGAATTGGAATTGCACCATTTCGTAGATAAAAAGGAAACTAAGTATATTGCTGCACTTTTAAGTTTTCAAAACAGTGTTGAAAAATTGCATTGTTTTTATTTTTTTTAAACTCAGTTAAAAACAACTAAAACGTTCTTTCAAAAGAGGCATCTAAATGTGTTCCTAATTTTGTATATGGGCTTAGGTTTTGTAACCAATAAAAAAAAAGCTGCTATCAAATATGACCAAACATTGAAGAACTTATTTCTAAAAGTATTTTAATTTCCTAGTTTTTTCTATATGGTTAAATTTAAATTTGGAATTATTTTTCAAACATCAGTCACCATAGAGAATCATGAATTACTCTTTCATTGTATTTTAATATATCCATTCTAGTATAACAAACCAGGATGACCAATAACAGTGTGAGATTTAAGAGTATTTTGTGACAAATAAGAAACAAAATCTATATTAATTTCCTAAGCTGCCATAACAAAGTACCACAAACCATGTGGCTTAAAACAGCAGAAACCTGTTGCAGAGTTCTGGAGGCTAGAACTCTGAAGTTGAGGAGACGGCTCTCTCTGTAGGCTCCGGGGGTGGGGATTGTCCTTGTCTCTTCCTGGCTTCCGCTGTTGCCAGCAGTCCTTGGCCTCCCCGGCCTGTAGCCGCATCACTCCAGTCTCTGCCTTCGTCATCACGTGGTGTTCTCTCTGCGTGTCTCAGGTTTAAATACCATAACTTAGAGAAAGACCATTTGAGAAGATAGTGTGATTATGACTTTCATGAAACAAAAATTCAAACTTTATTTAAGGTCTCTCTAACCCTTGAAAACAAGAACTATGGAAGATAGTAATTGACGTAAACCTGAAAGTTTTAACCTGTTGAATAGAAGTTGTGTCTCTAAATGAAATCTTGGATTAGCTAAAAGAACAAAAGAGAAGCTGAACTTTTGAGTTTACAAATATTTTCACTTTTGTGTAATGCCACTTCAAATTATTTTTGAAAGAAGTTGGTATATAAGTAAATAAATGTGATAGTACTCCTATGTAATCCTACCATAATTTCCTCCAGAAGGGTTGTCATTTTCAGGGGATTAATTATTTAATTATAGCAAGTAAAAATTCATTAATGTCAGTTGTCTTACAGTGATGGTTATGAATTTTTTTAACCCTAGTTGAACTGGGGAATTTTAATTAAATCTATTTAGAGAAAGGGAGTATAATTTCTGTACATTAAGCTATAAGTCTTAAGGCATATAACCCAAGGAGTGCTCTGTGTAACCCACCACGCATTTGTCTGAAGTTTAAAAGGAACTCTTCACATAAATGTACTTTATTTGATAGGTGAAAAACAGTGGTAGAATGATTCTCAAAAAGTACTATATACAGATGGAGCTCTATCTTATATAAATATATATACACACACATATATAGATGGGGCTCAGTACCGTATCAAGAGAAAGTGTTGAGGAAAAGGGATGTGAGATGCAACCTGTTCACATCCTTAGCCTCTTTGTTTGCCCTTGAAGTTCCTCAACTAACTTTGGGCTAAATCAGGGTTTCTCAAACCCTGCAATATTGACATTTCAGGCTGGATAATTCCTTGTTGTAGGCGGCTGTCCTGTGCATTGTAGGATGTTTAGTAGCATCCTTAGGCTCTGCTCACTAGTGTGGGTAGCACCTCTCCGCTCCCCAGTTGTGACAACCAAAAATGTCTCCAGACATTGCCAAATGTCCCCTTGGGGCCAAAATTGCCCCAGGTATGAACCATTGGCCTAAATCGATTCCTGCGGAAAACTTCTCCACTCAGATGAGACAGCCTAAATCATGCCGTTTTGTTGTATGAACAGTCCCAGGCTTTCCTCAGGTTCATAAGATAAAAAGAGAAAGGAGACAAAATGTGCCTTTTCTTCATTCTCAGTTTTAAGAGAAATCAGAGCTAGACCTAACTGCATTTCCCAAATCACCCACCTGTGGGGACTCCTGCTAGTACTGAGCCCTATCTATTGCAGAAGACTTAGGATAGAAATGGGAATATGGAGTAACTAGTTACCCTCTTAAATTTATTCTGAGGCTAGAAAACAAGGTGTGTGAAACAATCAAATGTTTTGATTGCCCACAATCGTCTCAGCAGTGCCCTGTAGCAGTGTTTTTCAAACATTTTTAGTTGAAGATGTTTAAGTTCTCTGGGAAAGCTAGAGTTGAACCAGAAAATCACAGCATAGTTTGAAAAACACTTCTTTGAAGCATTGTGAGAGATTGGCCCTATCAGGAAACTTACACGTTTATTAAAAATGATTAAAAGCAGGGGAACTGTGGCTCAGCCGTGCTATAAAGAATGTGTTCCCTGCACAACATCCCTCTTCCCCACCCTAACAAATTGTGATCCACCTTTTTGAGTAATCCTCTTTTTTCAAACTGTGGTACCCAAAGATAAATGAGGCCTTGTGTCAAGTACTGTGTGAAGCCACAAGATAAACAAGGGACGTCGTCACAGGATAGCAGTTTCACTTGACGGTACGTAAAACAGTTTTATGGTACTACAAGGCTAAGTGTTACAGAGTAGAGGATACGTTTTGCATAACGTTTTGAGGATAAAATCAGATTTTTGAGTCGGGCCATTTTACAGAAACGTTCTGCAGCAGAAGGAGTCAAGAGTTTGAGAAGCAAATGATGAGGCACTCACTTCAAGTGAGCCTGTTCTACTTTGTTGAATAGCTTTAGTTGTTACCAAGTTTTTTCTTAATATTGAACAAAAGTCACTGCTCTTAATGACCATCATTATAAATTAACTGTTCTTGATTCAGAGTAGACTTTTCGTTATTCCCAGATAGCAGAAGAGACAGATCTGTTTTTATCAGCTCCCTTCCTCAAACTGAACACTCCATACATTTCAGCCATCCTGATTATAGTCATTCCTGGACCTGGCTCCTGTCAGCTTCATGCATTCCAAGGACCCCAAGAATAGAGTGTGGTGTGACTAGTTTCTGGGTAGCATGGAATGGGAACATTCCATTATCTGGACACTTAATTCTGTTAATGTAGAGGAGATTGTTTCAGTTATTTTACCAGCTTCATCATTATTAGATTTGTGATCGAGTAACAGCCTCAACTCCCTTTGCCATCAGCTCTCTTTGACGCAGTAGTTAGGCATTGACACTTTCAAACCTAAATATAAGAATTTACAAATGTCATACTGTTGATTTCACAGTTTCTTCATAAGATCAGATTCTATTATCTAGACATATCCTTTTCATGTCTTCAGTCTTTAATAAATAAAAATTTTGACTAACCCTTTAGAAACATTCAGATATATTTCTTGAGAGCCCTATCCCATGCCAGGTACTGTGCTAGGGCGCTGGATACTTAAACACACACGGGAATTAAAAGTTATGACAAATGTTAGAAAAAAGGTATGCAATGATAATGGACGGAATTGGCCTAGTTAGGAGGGTGATAATTGGGCTGGCAGTGAGCCCTTACTAAGTGCCAGCCACTGCTCTGAGTACTTTAGAAGTACCAAGTCAATCCTCTCAACAACTCTGAAGAAGGTTCTGTAATCAGGCAGAGAAGCTAACTGTTCCCAAAATTATGCAGCTGATCGTGGTGAAGAAAAAGCAGGCATTAACTGGACAGATTCACTGGAAAAGCTTTCTGGCAGAGGAAACAGTAACGTACGAAGATCATGTAGGAAGCACCATGGGGAGTGTAAGGGAGTGAAAAGAAGCAAGTAAAACTAGAGCAAAAATAATAATGGGGAGAAGGATTACTAGGGGCAGGGGAGGGGCTAAAGGGACAGGTAGGGGCCAGACCCCACAGCCTGGTAAGTGATGCAAAGGATTTTAGTATTCTATGAGCAGTGGTAAATCATTGTTAAATGAGAGTGATGATAGAATTGTGTCTAATAACAATCACTGGCTGGTAAGGTAAGGACAGAAAATGTACTTTGGGTTTGGTGATATATAGAGGTCACTTCAGTGAGTGTGAAGCACTTAGGCAAGAGATGGTGAACAGCTTGGTCCAGGAAATGGATGGGATCAAAACCTGGCAGCTAAAATAGGAGTTGGTGATGCCTTACATCTGGAGTTTGGGAAAGGGGAAGTATTGAGGATGATTTCTAGGTTTCTGGATTGTAGTAACTGATAAATGAAGATAATGTAATAGGGAACACTGGCAGAGACTCAGACGTAGGGAGTAGAAGGTGATGAGTTCAGTCTGGTTGTGTTGAGTTGAGAAATCCAAATGTCAAGTAGGACAGTTAGAAATACTGGTCTGGAGCTCAGAGGAGGGGGCCGGGCTAGAGATTTGAATCCTCTGCATTTTAGTGGTTATTAAAGCAGGATGAGACTGCCTGGGTCCAGCATTTGGAGTGAGGCGGGACTGAGGACTGAGTTTTGTGGAGTTCCAACATTCAGGGGGCATGTGATGGAGAATGAACTTGCAAAGGAAGCAGAAGGTATGGCTATGGAGATAGGAAGAAAACCTTGTGTGTTTTCTGGGAAAACCAAAGGAAGAGAGATTACAGTGCCCAGTGATGGTGCTGAGAGGTCAAGTAAGGTAAGGACAGGAAATGTCCTTCGGCTCAGTGATGCGGAGGTCACCAGCCACCTCACTGAGAGCTGTATCACTGTGGTAATGAGGGCGGAAACTAGAATAGGAAGGACTGAGGAGCAGGGGCAGAATATGAAGACAACGAATCTAATCAGTTTGTTAGGTTTTTATTTTGCTCTGAAGGGGAGGAGAGGAGGGAGGGTAGCCACTAAAGGATTATGTGGGGGAAATCCAATTGAGAAACACGTTGAATATACAAAAGAGTGATCATCAATTTTCTAAGTTACAGGAGAGAATCCAAAGCATAGGTGGCAGGATTGGCCATACTTACTCCTTCAGTCAGCACTTATTTAATTGAGCAACTAGTATGTGCCAAACTCTGTAATAGGTGCCAGGAACACAGCAGCAAACAATCGAGACACAACACCCAGCCTTGTGGAACTTAAATTCTAGTGGCAAGAGACTAGCCATAACTGTGTAAATAAATAAGATCATTTCATTTGGTGTTAACTGCTATATAAAAAATAATATAGGGAGTAACTAGGGAAGAAAGTTTTTGAACTTGTGTTCAGTGTTAGAAATCATATTTTTAAATTGTGATAAAATACACATAATAAAATTTACCATCTTAATCATTTTTGTGTATAGTTCAGTAGTGTTAAGTATATTCACATTGTTGTGCAACCACGCTCCAGAACTTTTTCATCTTGCAAAATTGAAACTCTATAGCCATTAAACAACTCCCCTTTTCTTCCTCCCCCCTGCCCCTGGCAACCACCATTTTATTTTCTGTTTCTAGGAATATGACTACTTTAGATACCTCATATAAGTGGAACCATACAGTATTTGTCTTTTTGTGACTGGATTATTTCACTTAGTATAATGTCCTAAAGGTTCATCAATGTTGTAGCATGTGACAGAGCTCCTTCCTTTTTATGGCTGAATAATATACCAGTGTGTGCATAGACCACATTTAAAACAAGGAATAAGTTTTTAGCATTAAGTACCCTAGTGACACTTTAGTATAAGTATATATTTTAAAATTCATTTTTTATCTGAAATTCAAACTTATCTGGGCATCCTGTATTTTATCTGGCTACCAAAATTGAAAACACAGGCTTGGTCAATAAGGGTTATCTTTTTTTAGCTCTGATTCCTTTCTCCCGTGCTAAGTCTCTAAGTAACAGAGGCCTAAGGAAGGGAGAGGGGGAGAAGGTTAAAAGCAAATAAACGAAAAGATGGTAGCAAAAGAAGAGAGAAGGTTAACGTGGGTGGGATAGAGTGGCACTTCATTAAAGGAGAGCTATCGTTGCCTATTTAGACGGCAGAGCTCAGGGTCAAAAAGCAAAGGCCTTGGGGACACCAGGTTATGGTTCTGGCCTGAGCCCAGTCACTGAGAGTCCTTAGGCAAGCCACTCCATCTGTCTGAGCCTGTTTTCACATTTGTAAAATAGGAAAACACACAGCGACCTGCTAGGGTTGTTGTGAAGTTAGCCACCGTAGGTAAAAGCATCTAGTGCGCAGCCAATATGACTTATTGCTCCTCTCCCCCATACTTTTGCCGCTTTTCCGGATTTTTAAGAAATAAGGTCAGAGTAAGCCACAAGGGCTTTAAAAAGCCTGCTGGTGGCTGAAAACGGCTTTGGCTCTCACCTCTCTTGCAAGACTTGAAAGGGCCTAATTAGAACCTTCTGTGCCTAAAATTCTCCCCAGGCTATTGGCAAAATTTCTACCATTCGGACTTCACTTTGTGGCTGAAGGTTTTGAACCTTGTTAAAAATCAAGCCTCAACAAAAGGTGTGGCCCTACTGCCAGTCCTTTGGGCTTGGTCTGGGAACAGGTTTGCTCCAGAAAGTTAAGCGAGTCGGTGAGCACAATCCCGACTCGTAGAAAACCTCTGGGCTCGGCGGGCCGGGGAGTCGGCGAGGCGGCGAGGCGGGAGGGGGAGGGGGAGCCGCGCTCCGGCCCCGCCCAGGCCGGGCAGCTCCGTCCCCTCCCGCGCGCCCCGCCTCTTCTGCGCGGGCTCTTGTGTCCCCGCGCGCGGTGCCGGCCGCCGCGAGGGAGCGGGCGGCATGGGCGCGGGGCGGGAGCCGGGGGCGGCGGCGGGCGGCGCGCTGCTGCTGTGCGCCGCGCTGCTGGGGGTGGGCTGCGCGCTGGGCCTGCGCCTGGGCCGCGGGCGCGGGGCGGCGGACCGCGGGGCGCTCGCCTGGCTCTGCTCCGACGCCCTGGTGCACTTGGCTCTGGTAAGTGCCGTCGCCTCGGGCCCCCAGAACGCGGGTGGACGCTGTCTCCCTCGGGATCCTCCCCTCCCCCTGCCCAGGGAGTTTCCTGGAGAGGAGGGGGACGAGTTGGCCGCCCCATCCCCTATGGCGGGAAGTCTGCAGAGCCCGGGAGGTACCTGCAGGCCGTGGTACTCGTGACCTGTGGCCAGATGCTGCGCCTCTCAGTTCCCAACTCTGTAAAAAGAGAGCGCAGCTTCCCTAGTGGTGCCGATGCCTCTACCAAATAACAAAACAAAGCCCCTGAAAATTGGTATTTCTGTACCGTGTTATGTTAGTTTGATTGTAAGCTACTCAAAGGCCTCGGCTTACTTGACTTTGTAACCTGCACATAAATGTTGAACCGAAAATAATTGGGAGTGAGGTCGTTTTTGAGTGCCCCCGAGGGAGCAGGGAGAGGTGATGCGGCCTGCACGGAGTCCGAAGTCCGAAGACCTGTACCCAAACAAAAGGACCCGCGTGCCTTAATAGTAATCACCATTTATTGAGTGACTGCTGTGTGCCAGGCACAGTACTGTGTTTAAAATGCCTGATCTTTCCAACATCCTATAAGCTAGTTATTGTCCCTATTTTACAGAGGAGAAGACAGGTCCTGCAAAGTTAGGTGACTTGACAATGCTACACAGCTGACATGATGGAGTTAGTTTATTCTGGCTTCTTTATATCACGCCAAGCTTTAGGGAACGTGTCCCTACAAATTCAAGCCACTTTATAAATAGCCAGGAGGGCTGTATTTAAGGGAAAAGTTTTGTTTTTAAACTGTGACAAAACATCTCTTTTGTAACTTGCTTACATTTAGGCCAACCTGTGGCTAATGTGAAGCCAAAGTCTGTAGTATTGAGAAAGAAAGAGAAAGCAACGTTTCAATAATCATCTAGGTCTGTAAGTGTGTATCACTTGGATGTATGCCCATACCAGATGTTCCTGGAATGATGAAATTCCCTCTTTCCTAATAATCAACATGTGGAGGTAAGAGACAGTGAATATTTCCCTCAACTCCTTTATTTATAGAATTGATCTTTAAGTTATCATTGGACAAGGTCACCCAAAAAACAGGGACAGCAAAACAGGTTGCTAGGTCTGCTTAAAGAAAAATGTATTATAATTTTAGACATACAAAAAAGGCATAAAAATACTAAAACATGTACCAGTATGTCCACCACCTAGTTTAAAATTAAGTCTACTTTTCAAGCACAGGCTGTTACGGGTAGCACCACATCCATCTCCGTTTGTGGCACCTTGAGGGGTAGCCCGCTGTGTAGCATCATTGCTCCCCCCTCCCCCCTCCCTGTTCTGAAGGAAATGTCCTCCACACAGGCCCATCTTGTGCCATTTACCTGTGCCAGCTGCAAAATGTTCTGCTGTATGAATGCACCAATCCTTAGTTCTTCAATTCTAAAAAGCACATTTTTTCACTTATTTGAACAATCAAAGACATAACCACTGTGGACCATTTTATTGATATTTTATCTGAAATTCAGATGTATCTTAGAATTGATGATGAAATATGATATTTAACCAGCCCATATTAATGGGCATATCTTTATTTTGCTATTTATACACAGTGCTTCAGCCAGCATCTTTGTACACGTCTTAGAGATCAATGAGAAGGGCACTTGAATTAAGCAGTTGAGGCCTACAAGAAAACTGCAGACCCATATTATCTTTGGTTGGGAGTTTATTGCAAGAATATCCAGACATGTGGCATAAGCTACGACTGGAATGTAAAGCCTCATAGAAAACAACCCACAACTCGTTCACGGGAGAACCTGAGCTGCCTCTCCTTAACCCTTTAAACCCTACTTCTCAAATGGGAGGAGATGTTTGGATTTGCTGGCCTCCGTCAAATGCAGTGCTCTCCTGTTGGACAGAGTTTCAAGCCAAGCATTCCCAGAGGCGGTTCAGCATCCTGATGTCCAACCAGAATGTGGTTACCTGGGCTGCAGCACTGGTCTTCAGTTCAGTTGGATATGGCTAGGAAGAAGGGCAGGCTGACTTCCCAGCAGTGCACAGGGTAGGAGCCGTGACAACATGCATAAAGAAATCAGTGGTTTGACTCAGCATTCTTCAAAGGTTGCTGTGGGCGTTCCGTGCACTGGTGCTTCATGGGTGTTCCGTCATCTGCGATCTAAGTATGGCATTCTGGGCATGGCTGGAGCATGGAGGCAGAATGTGTTTGCCTATGTTTCAGAACCATCTTGAAGTCCATATTGACTAGAGCACAGAGTTGACCTAGGGAAGAAGTGGGGGGACAGGGTGGAAAGGGAGCTTGAATGACAAGTAAGACTGAGGCTGATTCTGTAGTGGGAAACCATTGAAGGATTTCAGGCAAGAAAGTAGCATGGCTAAAGCAGATCTTTCGAAAGATAATTTGGCGGTGGTGTGTCAAATCAGAAACTGTGAAGGGTCTGAGATTTTACCCTTCTTACAAGTTAACAAGTTAGCCTGGTTGATTCCCCAGGCCCCACAGGGCAGCGCAGTGAGGGCCAGATGGTACCTGCACGTGCAGTGGGGGCGTTACAGGAGAGGAACCCCAAATTAGGCTCCTAACTTATGTGGGGACCTGCTCATACTTCTCTCTGGAGAGAGACCTTATCTTTACTCAGGAATGTAAACAAATCTCTGGGGAGGAGGAGGCAAGGTCTTTATCTTTACTCCCCTGGAACAGCTCAGCAAGGAGAGGCCTCTAAGCTTTACTCCCCTGAATGTCTCCTTATATAAATACTCTTAAATTGGTGTCAGTGGCTGTGCTCAGAGACCCCAGACAGTGCAGGAATATGAGAGATTCATGGAGAGTTCTCTCCCAGCATGGTGCAAGCTGGATTGGAAAGGATGGTTAAGGGGCAAGAAGATCAGCTAAAAGCAATTGCAGTATTTTAGGAGTGAGCTGAAAAAGAGCTGAGCTAAGGTGATGTTGGAGGTTAAAATGGGAGGAAAGCTAAGTACGAGAGACTTTCCAGGGAAGAATTTTTAGGTCAAAGTGATACCGAACAAAGTGGGCTTGCCTCCTGATGAGTTAAATAAGACTTGACACCAGTGGAAGTTGTCTCACAAAGTAAAGTGTATTTGCAGCAAATAGGAGGCCATAAGGAATCATTTCCAAAGTCATGGCGTCCCCGAACAAAGGGAAGCAGGGACTGTTACTTCCATTGGGGAATGAATATTCAAAAGGGAGAGGCGGGTACACTGCAGATTATGGTAATGAGGCTTAATCTCTTGAAGAGACTTTTGTATTAAAAATACGGCAAAGTCATGGGCATAGCTCTTGTAGGGAGGCTTGCTTAGCTTCAGAGTGGTTGCTGGGTGTGTCTCCTTAACACAAAAACAACTTGGAAAGACAGTTAAATGCTTCCAAACCCACCCTTGAGTTCCTCGGGGCACTAGTCGGTGACAAAAGTGACCACTTATACATTGGGGGTGGAGATGATCTTGGGGTTTAGAGACTGGCTGACGTGGGTAATGGTGATAATGTTGACAAAGACAGGAAAGTGAGATTTTGGAACTATGAATCTGGGGTTCTGGTGTGTAGTTGAGAGAAAATGGCAAGAAGGCAATTGAAGAGACAGGGCAGAACAAAGAGAGTTGCAGGTTCTTTACTGAGTTGGAGGAGATGGTGGGAAGCCCTGAGGATGAGTGATTTTTCTGAGCAGGAGAGAATAGAAAGTGAAAACGCTAGGAATGAGAGCAGAATCTTTTTAAATGTGTGTATTGAACAGTCAGGAAGGGGAGAAAGTGGGCGAGACCAAGAACCAGGATAGTGCTGGGTCCTGGGACCCAAGGGAGGGAATTTCAAGATCACCGTTAATTACTGCAGCACCATTAAAAAAAAAAAGGTGAGGGCTGAGCTGGAGCCTCTAGGTCAGGCAGTCGGGAAGTCCCTGGCAGAGTGGTGGTGTCTGAATGGAGGCACCAGAGGCTAAAGGCAAGGGCTTAGCAGCTGGGGTAGAGAAGAAATGGAAGCAGCACATGCAAGACCTTCAAGAGAGTTGGTGGTAGGAGGAAGGAGGGTGGAGGGAGGTAGCTCCAGAGACATCGCAGGGGCAGGCAAGGGACTTTGGGTTCTGTGTAAGATGGGAAGGCCTGAGTGTGTCTGTGAGCAAGAGCATGATCAAGGGAAGAGAGAAGGTGCAGAGAAGTGTGCTGGGCCGCACATACTGTCTGGTGCTGCACCCGGCCGTGTGAACTAACCTCCAGCAGAGCTGAATCTACCACTATCTACCAGTTAGTCAGTCTGCACTAACACACCAGGGTCATCTTTCTTTGAGAAATCCTGAGGCCCAGTGGCTGCTTAAGTCCTTATTAATTTGTGTATTTGGGGCATTACCCTTTTCCATTTGACATCACCGTGTGTACCTCCCCTTCTGTTATAATATGTCAGCCTCCAATCTCGGAACTTTCTAAAAATTTCTTCCTCCTACTACTTGCTTTATCATTAGGTCTGAAGTTGCCTCTTAATTCACAGTCTGTTGCTGTCTCCTGTTTCCCCTTTCCTTTTTTGGCATTGTTATCTCATCAGTTTTGCTCTAAGGTAGATATTCTCTTTGGTAAATGAATTTATAGTCCTCATGCTCCTTGGCAGACCTGGTGAATCACAGTTGGTTTAACTGTATATTAATGGTAAAGCTTTGTGATGGTTAATTTTATGTGTCAACTTGACTGGCCATGGGATGCCCAGATATTTGGTCCAACATTATTCTGGTCGTTTCTGTGAAGGTGTTTTTGGATGAGAGTAACATTTAAATTGGTAGACTGAGTAAAGCCAATTGCCCTCCCTGATGTGGGCGTGCTGCATCCAATCAGTGGAAGGCCTGGATAGAACAAAAAGGCTGACCTTCCCTTGAGTCAGTGAGAATTCCTCCTGCCTGACTACCTTCAGATTAGGACATTGGCTTTTTCCTGCCTTCAGACCTGAACTGAAACAATGGCTCCTCCTGGGTCTCAAGCCTGCTGGCCTTTAGACGAAAACTACACCATTGGTTCTTCCGGTTCTCAGGCCTGCGGACGGGGGCTGGAACTACACCACCAGCTCTCCTGGGTCTCCAGCTTGCTGATTCATCCTGCAGATCATGGGACTTGTCCGCCTCTGTAATCGCATAAGCCAGTTCCTTATGATAATCTCTTGATAGATGGTAGATATAAACAGATATAGATGTATACGTACACATCTATGTCTATATACATATATAGATATACATAGATACGTAGATATGTCTCCCAGTGGTTCTGTTTCTCTGGAGAACTCTCATACAAGTTGAGAAATGGTGCCAAATTGAAAGCCCAAGGAGTGGCACCCACAATGGCCCTCTGTCCATTTTTTAGGTTATGGGTGGACAGCCCCTTTACTTCTGCAGACCAAAATTCAGTCTGTTTTCTAATGTCAGGAACAAGACATATCACCGAGCAATAGGGATGGCTGTCTTTGTAGCCACATCTCAGAAAGACATGCTTTTCTGTTCTTCATTTCCACAAATATTTGAGTGCCTCCCTGGGTGCCAGATGCTGTGCTAGACACAGACAAAATGGATGGCCCTTGTCCTCTCACAGCTTTTGGAATAGCAGAGTTTTTCTTTTATTGTTTCATATGGAGAATAATAATTACTAATGTCACTCTCAATGTGAAACTCATATGAGAAATTTCCTTTGTGTTTAAGTGCTAGGAGAAGCTTAGTTGCTCCCAAAAAAATGGGTTTGTCTATTTCTCTCTGATAACAAGAACAATATAAATGTTTCTCCCTTTTCACTTTGGCTGCTTGGAAGCTCAGAACCACATTAAGCTCTATAATAACAACAAAACATGGTTTGCTTATATATGTTCTTATAGATCTCTGATCTGGATTCTTCTTCATTTTTATATTTTTTCATAGCTAATTTTTATTTATTTATTTATTTATTTATTTATTTATTTTTTGTGGGGAAGACCAGCCCTGAGCTAACATCTGTTGCCAATCCTCCCCTTTTTGCTGAGGAAGACTGGCCCTGAGCCAACATCCGTGCTCATCTTCCTCTACTTTATATGGGACGTCGCCACGGCATGGCTGACAGGCAGTTCGTCGGCGGGCGCCCGGGATCCGAACTCGCAAACCCCGAGCTGCCAAGCGCGGACTAAACCGCTGCGCCACCGGGCGGCCCCTTTCATAGCTAATTTTTAAAATTCTTATGTATATTTTACCATTTAGTTGAATGTTTTTGTTGTAATTGACCTAAAATCTTTTGTATAAGGAGAAAGTATGTAAATACTTTTAACATTTTTAATGCTACTAAAATGTATTTTATTTCCTTTGAAATGGAAAACATATTCGAGGGAAATATCTTGGTTTTTTCCTTTGTAACACTAAACATAATTTGTAATTATTTTATTTGTCTTCCTCTGTCTCCAGTACCTGGCATGGTGCCTGGTTTGTAGGAGCTGTTCTGGAGTATTTGTTAATATTGAATGAATGGAAGAATGATTCTCTCCTTTTAATTTGTAGTAGTTATCAGTCATTTACATTTTAAACCTCAAATTGCTCAGATACATAAAATATCAGAGTTCTTTTTCTATGTCAGACAGTCTTTTAAAACAAAATTTGTTTAAATTGTGTATTCCCGTCATCATTGCAAAATGTGTAACCTTAACAAATGTGTATACCTTAACAAAACTGAAAAAAAATCAAAATAAATTGAATTGGCAAGCTCCTATCCTGCTTAGGAGTGGGAAATTCAACCTCAGTTTTTAGGGTCTTCTCTCCTTTGTAGGGGCTCATGAGAACCCAGGAGACTTACAAGATTCCCAGAAAAAAGGAGTATCTGGTCTTTGCTCCATCCAGTTGCAGCTGATACCTTGATTGACTAAGCCTCATGTTTTCTCGAAGGAGGGCAGCTCTGCTGTTTCTGTGTGGGGAATCTGAGGCTTGGGTCCTGGGGTCCACCTCCTATAGCCTGTTTCTCTGTGAGGTTGTTGATCTTGTCCTGATTGATCTGAAAGAGGTGTTCAGATGTTAGGACAAATATTTTCACCTGTATTTTATTATGCACCTTTTTTTTTTTTTTTGGCCAAGAAAGTGTCTCAAGTCCATTTGTTGACTAATCCATTCTTTCTCCACTTGTTTGAAATTCCACCTCTACCACATATGAAAACCTTTTATAATCATAGATATGTTTGGCGATTTTTAAAAATTTGGTTCTGTTTTATGAATCTTTTGGTTTCAGTTCTGTCCACACTGTTTTTTATTATTTTAACATTATAATGCATTTTAATGTCTGTTAAAGCAAACTTCTTACCACTGTTTTTCAAACACTTCAAGATTTATTGTATATCCTTCCACATGAACTTAAGATTCACTTTGCCAAGTTCTAAAACTTGGTATTTTGATTGGGAGTTTTCTTAAATTTATAGATTAGAGATTAAATATCTTTACAATACTGAGTCTTCCAAGAACTGAGTGGATCTCAATTTGTTTAAATCTTTTGTTATGGTATCTTAAAATTTACTTCTAAATATTTTATATTTTTATTGCTACTTTGTGTATTTTTCCTTTGTCTTCTGATTATCGTTGCTATAGGTGAAAGCTATTGGGATCTATCTATATCTATGTAGTAAGTAGCCATTTTTCTAAAATTTTTCCCCCTCCAGCTTTATTGAGTTATAATTTACAAACAATAAAATTCAACCGTTTTGTGTACAGTTTGATGAATTTTAGTGATTGTATCAAGTTGTGTAACCACCATCACAGTCACTATAGAACATTTCCATCACTTTTCAAAAAGTTTTCTCAGGCCCCTTTGCAGATGATCCCAACCCTGACCTCTGGCCCCAGGAAACACTGATCTGCTTTCCTGTCATTAAAGATTTACTGTTTCTAGAATTCCATATAAATGAAATCGTACTGTATGTAGTCTTTTATTTAGCATAATGTATTGAATGGTATCCCACTGTGTGGATATATCTCAATTTACTTATCCATTTACTAGTTAATGAACATTTGGGTTGATTCTAGTTTTTGACTGTTATAAATAATGCTGCTATGAGTATTTGCTTTGTGTGGGCATATGTTTTTATTTCTCCTGGGTAAATGGCTAGGAGTGGGATTCCTTAACTAGAGTCCAAACTACCAAACTGTTTTCCAAGTGTCTCTACCATTTTCCATTCCCACCGGCAATACTTGAGAGTTCCAGTTGCTTCACATCCTCACTAGTACTTAGTGTCTCCGTCCTCTCAGGCTGCTATAAAAAAGGTATCATAGACTGGGTATCTTCAACAATGGACATTTATTTCTCATGTTCAGGAGGCTGGGAAGTCCAAAGTCAGGGTGCCAGCATGGTCAGTTCCAGTGAATGCCCTCTTCCTACCTTGTAGACAACTGCCTACTTGCTGTGTCCTCACATGGCTGAGAGAGAGCCCTGGTCTCTCTTCCTCATAGAAGGACACTAATGCCATCTTGGGGGCCTCCCCCTCATGACCTCGTCTAAACTTAATTAACTCCTGAAGGCCCCACCTCTAAATACCATCACATTGGGGGTTAGGGCTTCAACAGATGCATTTGCGGGGGACACAGACCTTCAGTCCATAACACCTAGTATTGTTATTTTTTTGTTATTTTGTTTTAGTCATTCTAATAGATGTGTATGACCAGAACTCACTGTAGTTTCAATTGCATTTCCACAAATTTCGAGTGACGTTGAACATCTTTTCATATGTTTATTTGCCCTCTATATATCATCTACTAATAAACGTGTTCAAATCTTTTGCCCATTTTTTAAATTAAACTTTCTCTTTTGAGATAATTGTAGGTTCACTTGCAGAGAGAGAATACAGAGAGATCCCATTACACTTTACCCAGTTTCCCCAATGGTGACATCTTGCAGAACTATAGTATAATATCACAATGAGGAGATTGACATTGACTCAATCAAAAGGCAGAACAAGGAGTACATGCTCAGTTTCAAACACTTATGAAGTTACAGATATGTCAGCAGCCCCCAAGCTCGACTCCCAGGTTCTCCTGTGACCAGGACAGCCAGCCAGTGACTCCCCTTCCACTGTACCCCGTGTTCCTAGTGAGGTTTGTGCTGCTGCTGCCACCACTTTGTGGGCCACTGTGCCAAGGAGATTCTAGGCTGCACCACCACAACAGCCCTGGTCAGCAAGGCTGGGGAAACGCCATAACCAAGACCCAACCTGCTGGCAATGGCCAGCACCCTGAAGAATTGCCTTGTACCTCACAGTCCATCTTGGGGAAGCTTAATGATGCCAACCAGGGCTCCAGCAAAGCAATGGCGTCAAAGGTTTGGTAGCCCCATGGTTGGGAGACCCTTAGCAGTTTAAATGCCTTGGGCAGCCTCAGTGAGTGGGTGGGCACCTCCCCAATAAGAGGGATCCAGGGGCACAATCAACACAACTCTCCCTCCAAATGCAAAGTGTCTGTGGGGCTGTGGGCAACTCTCCACATCCTCACTCTGCCACCTCTTTGTCCATATTCGAGGGCGACCAACCATCCTAGTTTCCCAGGGACTGATGGCATTCCTGAAATGAGTTGATCACACTACCTGCTCCTCTCCTTTCACTTTCTGCCTACAAACCTTTCCTTTGTATCCTTGTCCTTCTGTCCTCCATCAGTTTTTCTCAATCCTTTTTGTTGTCTCCTGTCTTCTCCTCCAGAAAATCTGGCTCTGGGAAGTTCTATCTCATCTACCTGAAACTGCCAAGGGTAGAGGAAAAGCAATCTGAAGACATCAAAACAGTATTCTGTTTATATTTAAACTAAGACAGAACAACCAGCTTTTAAAAAATTATACAAAAAGAAGGGGATTAGGCAAAAGAAGTAAGCTTGTTTATCCCAAGACTTTAAAATGATCAGTTCCTTATGGGAAAAGGGCTTTTTACACATTCAGGGTACACACACATGCACACACACATGCACACACACACATATGCACCCAAAAACCCAACTCCAGACATGTACCCTGGGAGAAACCGTGTCTGATGATCTGATGCACATTTCACCACTACTTTCTATTTAATCGTCATTTTCAGTATTTCCCCAGCTCTTTGTAAACTCTCTATCACAATGTGTCACAGGCTTTTTTTTTTTAAGGGATGTGGGGGAGTCACTACCTCCCTTGAGAGGCTATGAGTCCCTTGGGGACAAGGACTATTACTTTCCCATCTTTGCATCTTCAGAGATGCTCTGCTTGGCTGTATAGTTCATTTGCAAAGCTGATTTCACCGCAAAGGCCTGTTGACCTAAAATAAACAGCCAGTTATTTTACCAGCAGAATAGGTTTATTTGGATACAGCAAAGAATTGCAATTTTGGACATGTAGTCCATGGTGAACCATGCACAAGTCCAAGTCCGGAGAAACAAAGGAGAGAAATGTTCTTTTATGAAGTTGGGAGGGGCTATTGTAAATGAAGAGTCCATTGGAGGAGACTGGGAGTTCAAAGTGTAGTGGTTTTTCATTGGCTGAGTTATGGCAGTGTCTCACTGGCTGAGCTGTTGCTGGGCAAGGAGGGAATCCTTCATTCCTTCTGCTGGGGTAGTAAATAATATCACTTCCTGTTGGAGATGAAAGATACCATCTCTTCCTGTTGAGGTCTGTAGTGTGCATTGAGTTGCATGTTCATGAGAGTTCTCTTCTCTCTTTTGGCCTTCTGACTTTATTTTAAATGAGGTTTCTGCTTATTAATTTTCACATTTTCCCCTTTTGATCAAGATCTTTCTCTGAAAGCATCACTGATCAAGGGTCAGGTTTTTCTGAATTCAGTGGCCTTTTGTCCCTCCATGCCAGGAAGGACCTTTCCTGGTTGTCATGTCCCATGTCGGAGGGAAAGTGAACAGATTGAAAAACTATTGAGATCACATTCGAGTAACAAGGAGTAGTAGGAGGGAGATCTCTCAGACATTTCTCATCTAAGTCTCTATCCTTCTAATAGGCCTGGTCCAGGCATGTTGGGAAAACTGTCTCATCAGATGTCATCTACTTCAATTCCAGGAAATCTTTACCTTCAGGTTACCAGATGGTGTACAGGTCCAGTCAGGATTTGGTGCTTTCTTTAGATGTGTCATGTGAATGCAAGAGTCGATTCCCTGGAGTTTTGTGGCACAAGTTTTAGTTTTAGTTTCTATCAGTACCTGATAGAAACCTTTCCAGTGACATTGAAGAGAGTCTTTCTGAAGGTGTCTTTTCCAGTAGATGAAATCTCCAGGTTGCAAGGTGTGATGCTTAAGGTCTTCATCTCCCTGGAGTGCACTGTGAAAAGACTGCTCTATCAGAACATGGTTATTTTTGATAGAAGCAACTAGGCCTTTACAATATTAAAGTGTATCTCCTTTATCAGCTACAGATCAAAAGAGGCAGGGGCCAGCTACATTGGGCATCCTGTGACTATCTCAAAGGGTGAGAGCTTCTGAGTTCCTAAGGGAGTAGATCTGAAATTTAGAAGGGCCAATGGCAATGCTTTTGGCCAAGGTATTTGGAGGGTCTCTACAAATTTTGCCAAATTGAATGCCATTAGCATCTTCAATTAAACCAGAGGACTGAGGGTGGTAAGCGCAGTAAAAGTATTTTAAAACCGGCCAAACAGCAGACTTGTCAGAGCACCTGACCAATAAAATGGGTTCCTCAATCACCGTGAAGTTCCCTAGATGGGTTCCCCAGGTAGGGATAATCTTTTCCAAAAGGACTTTAGCCACAGAAGAGGCAGTAGTCTGTCTACAAGGGAAGGCTTCAATCCAGTGAGAAAACATGCAGACCATCACTAAAACATTAATATCCATGAGATGGAAGCAACTGTATGAAATCCGTTTGCCAACCTCAAATGGCCCATTAGGCAATTTAAAATGTCCAGAAGCAGTGGAATAGGCTTCCCTGGATTGTATTTTGGATAAGTGTGACAAGTGAAGTAGGTGCTTTTTGCAGCTTTATTAATATTTCCCCATCAATATTGATTCGTGAATGATATTATTTTGTCAGTGGACCAATGGTTTAATGCATTTAAGTGGTTAGGAGTGGGAATTTTAGAGTCTCCAGTAGGACTGGGTTGTTATTTGGTCTGAACCAGAGCTTTCTCTTTTTATCAAACCAATAACTGTTGAATTTCCGACCTTGTTTTTCCTTTTCTGAGACCAATTGTTGGACTTCTCTAGCCAGTTTTTCTCAGTTATCATTTGGGGAAATAGCCCTTTGGACTATGACAGAGGTTTGGCTGCTGTTGGTTCCTTTAAGAGCAGTATTCCTTGTGGAAGTGTCAGCAAGGTGATTCTCTTTAGCTTCTAGGGAGTCAAGCTTAGAATGCCCCAGGATCTTAACAATAGCTAAAGTAGCAGGTAAAAGTATAGCATCCAATAATTCCTGAACATAAGGGCCGTTTTAAATTTTATTTCCACTGGAAGTAGGAAGCCACGTTGCTTCCACAACATTCCAAAATCATGAGCCACTCCAAAAGTGTATCTACTATCAGTATAAATGCCAACATTTATACTGAATGCCAAACTGAAGTAGCACCTTTTGCCTTTGGCTAGGGTACAGGCCCATGTGAGTGCATATAATTCCACTTGTTGGGCTGTGGTAGCCAAAGGCAAAGGTGCTGTTTCAGTTACATCAAAGAGTGTTGATATCGCATATCCAGCACAATATTTACCAGCGTCACCTTTTAAATAAGAACCGTCAGTGAACCGTGAGAAGTCAGCATTACTCAAAGGAGTTGCCTGCAAATCATCGTGAGGGGTCAGGAGGTGACCTGTCAGTGTTAAGCAGTCATGAGGGACCTCACCAGTAAAGGAGGGGAGAAGAGTAGCAGGGCTAAGGTTATCACAACATGAAAGAGTCATGTGGGGAGCAGTTAGCAGAAGGATTTCATAGGAGATGAGGCGGCTGACTGGAAGATGTTGAGTGTCATGAGAACTCAGGAGGGCTTCTACTGCATGAGGTGCAAAAGTGGTTAAAGGGGATCCCACAGCTATTTCCTCGGTTGCAGTAGTGGCTCTAAGGTAAGGGGATATTCTCGCGCCATTGGGTCCAGGTACTGGCTATAACACCCTGTGGTTGATGGTGGTCCCTGTGTTTTTGGGTGAGCATTGCCTTTTCAGATACAAAAAGGAAAAAGGGAAGCTGATAATTGGGATGCCCAAGGGCAGGTGGGTTCATTAAACTCTCCTTTAAGGCTTTAAAGGCTATGTCCTCCTGTTCTTCCCATAACATTGGTTCAGGGTTGTTCTTTAGTAAAACATACAGAAGTTTGGTCATAAGAGAGCAACTTGGAATCCAATTTCAACAGTAATCAGCTAGCCCGAGAAAACCTTGCAGTTGACGCTTAGTTTGGGTTTTGGGAAAATTAGGACCCCATGAAGCCTGTCCGGACCTAGGTGTAGCCCTTGTTCTGACATCACATGCCCTAAATATTGAACCTAAATATTGGGTTTGGACAAACTGCAGTTTCCCCTTGACAATCTTGTGTCCCTTTAAGGCTAAAAGCTTTAGCAAGTGGTTGCTGTCATCCTGTGAGGAGGCTTGAGAGGGAGAGCAAAGAAGCAGGTCTTCCACACATTGCTACAAGGTAGATCCCCTAGGGAACTTTATATCATCCAGATCAGCCTTTAGGATTTGTGAGAAACAAGGACTCTCAGTAAAGCCCTGGGGCATCACCGTTCAGGTGAATTGTTTTCCTTCCCGAGTGAGGGCAGAGGGTGTTGGCTGGCTTCACCCACTGGGCTACTGAAGAATGCGCTGCATAAGTCAATGACCGTAAAGAACTTGTTCTCAGTTGGGATGGATGTTAGTGTATGACGGTTAGAAACTACACGGTGTTGAGGAATAACCATGTTGTTTATCCCTCGGAGGTCCTGGGCAAACCTCCCCCCTCAGCCCTTGGTTTTCTCAGGGTGAAATAGGAGTATTACAGGGACTAGTGCAAGGGGTAATGGGGCCCTGAGCCTTGTAATCTTCTATTATGGGCTTTATACCTTGAAGGGCTTATTTACTTATATGGTATTGATTAGTTCTAGGGAGAGGTTTTGAGGGATCTATTTGAATCTTGATAGGAGGTGCACTGTGAACTTTGCCAGCACCAGTTGGAGATTTCGCCCACAAGGAGGGTGGTAGCTGATTCAGTAGGGAGAGGTGACCAGTGTCTCCAGAATCAGCTCTAGTACATGAGACGGAGGAAATAAGAGATTTTGGAGGGTCATTGGTTGGCTATTTTGTTACTGTCAAATTCTAGAATTACTTCCCCCTTTTGGGAGAAAGAGATCCCAGCATACTAGAAGTCTTGACCTAATAAATGACTGGGGTGGAGGAGCTAAGGAGAAAAGGGTGGGTGTCTCTCGAAGGGCCTAAACAAAAGGGAATAGGATCAGAGACAGGAACCTATTGAGGTTTATTAGAGACCCCCACTGTTTGACCTGTTTTAGCCCTGAGGCAGGGGCTGCTTTATAGTAATGGGGTTGAGCACCAAGATTGTGGTTCCAGTGTCAGTAAGGACAAAGAGAGATTCATTCCCAGTCTGGAGAGTTGTTTCTCTGAGCCAGTTAAGAGGGAGGATTGGGAAGAACCCCTGTAGTTCCTCAAAGCCCCATCATTGGGAATTAGGAGGACATTGGAAAGGCTGGTTAGAAGGCTGGAGGCACCTGAAGTGCTTACGTTTGTAACAATCTCCTGTCCAATGTCCTGGCTCTTTGAAATAATAGCAGAAACTAGGAGGTTTTTGGTTTTGTGTAGGGACCTTCATTGGCCGGCGTTGAGGATAATTTTTGGTGGTCTTTCTTTTAGGTGACTCATTTAGGGTGTGAGAAAGCTGATTTGCCAAATTAACTAAATCTGGAGTGGACATAGTTTCCCATTCCAATACCCATCAAAATAGGCATTCCATCCAGTTCTGGCAATTTCAAAGTTATGGCTGTCCAATTTGGTTTTAAGAAAAGTAACTTTGGAGAGTTCAAAAGTTCCTCATAATGGCCATTGGTATTCTAAATTACTTTTGGTTATATCAGTCCATTTAGTTAAAAATGCACATGAAGAGGGACTACGGTTTTTAAACTTAAAACCAGCTGGGATGGGGCCAGCCTGGTGGCATAGTGGTTAAGTTTGTGTGCTCTGCTTCAGCAACCTGGGGTTCACGGGTTTGGTTCCCGGGTGAGGACCTACGCACCACTTACCAAGCCATGCTGTGGCAGCATCCCACATATACAGTAGAGGAAGATAGGCACGGATGTTAGTCCAGGGCCAAACTTCCTCAGCAAAAAGAGGAGGATTGGCAACAGATGTTAGTTCAGGGCTAATCTTCCTCACCAAACAAACCAGCAAAAACCAGCTGGGGTCTCTGAAGGTGGGGAGTGCCATTAAGACATTTAGATGACTAGGATCCCATTTCTTCTAAGTTTTTCTCTAGAGCAAGAGACAAATTCCTAAACAGCCTGCAGGCCAAATACCAGCAAGTTCCAGTAGAACAGCCTGATTCCAAAGGATTCGGACCAAAGGCTAAATAAGTACTCACAGGAAACAGCACAGTTCCAATAGGAATGGCCCAGTTCCAAAAGGAATCAGATCAAAGGCTAACACAGTTCCAGTAGGAACAGCCTTATTTCAAAGGAGTCAGGCCAAAGTGCCAAACGAGTACTCACAGAGAAGATGAAGCCTTTACAGAAAGGACAGGTCCCCAGTAAAGCCTTGAAGAGCTTCAAAATGCAAAGAGAGTGGAGCCTGAGATTCAGGAGAAAATTTACCCTCAAACTCCAGGGTCAGCAAGAAAGCGGTGAACTCCATAGGCTCTGTGGGCACTGCACCTGTTTGCCCACCAGCCTTGGAGTTGTTGGGAATCTTCTCTGGATCCCCAAACGGGCCACCAAATAATGTTGACCTAAAACAAAGAAACAGCCAGTTATTTTACCAGCAAAATGGGTTTTATTAGGGAGCAACAAAGGATTACAATTCGGGACATGCAGTCTAGGGTGAACTACAGTCAAGTCCAAAGAAACAAATGAGAGGAAGTTGGGAGGGGCTGTTGTAAACAAAGAGTCCATTGGAGGAGACTGGGAGTTCAAAGTGTAGTGGCTTTTCATTGGTTGAGTTATGGCAGTCTCTCAATGGCTGAGCTGTTGCTGGGCAAGAAGGAATTTCTTCCTTCCTTCTACTGGGGTCAAGGAGTATCACTTCCTGTTGGATATGCAAGGTAGCAGTCTCTTCCTGTGAGGTCTGTAGTGTGCATTGAGTGGCACCTGTGTGAGAGTTCTTTCTTCTGGCCTCTCAGCTTTATTTTAAAGGAGGTTTCTGTTTATTAATATTCACAGACCTCAAGATGTTTTATGACCATCAGCTCCATTAGCTGGATGAAATGCAAGCTGGCCAGTTTGTGCTTTCCACCCATCCATGGAGAATTTGTTTCTGCCTGTTCAAAACAGTGGCCCCAAATCACAACCACTTTGTGGAAGAGATTCAAAGAAGCTTCTGTGTCACTCAAGATTTTACTTGTGTTACCAGACACAAACACACATTCCTTTACCTGCCACATAAGAGGAGCCAAAATAAAACTGGAATGCCAAGCTATTGGCAAGAAAAGGAGTTTATTTCAGGTGACGTCAGCTGGGAGACAAGAGTAAGCCCTCAAATTCAAGATGGAAGGCAAGAGTTTTAAAAGATTGCAAGGAATGCAGCTACTTGTAGGGAGGGGGAACCTGTGGCCTTGCTGGTTGGCGCCTTCCCACCAGCCTGCGTTTGGCCTTGTGAGGCTGCTCGGAGAGAGGGAAATGGAGAGATAAGGGAATCTGCAGGTGGGTGTCCTTGGTTGTCTGCCTCCCATGATAGATGGTGGATTCTGGTGCCAGGAAGCCAGGGAGATCGGGCCTGGGAAGCTTCAGCGTCTTGATATTCCCTGGATATCAGTTTCCCTGTAATAAACTTTAAGAACCTGTAATTAGCCAAAACTTCAGTGTGAGGCCTCCTGGGCTCTAACCTTAACCCTAGTTTCCTGCATACATGAAGCTCAAGGATACAAAGGTTAAAGAAACCAATATTTACATATGAATGTAACTAAAGAAGCAGGGGAAGGGGATGGGTGCTTTTGGTTTTAACCCCATGTATGCTGGGTTTAATGTAGGGGAACAGATATCAGGGCCAGCATCACTTGCACAGTACGTTTCTTCTATAAGTCACTATCCTGTGTGAGCACATTGTTTATTATTTTTGGAACAAGAGGAGAAGGCACTGCAGGTTGCCAGTTTTGTCTTTAGGATACAAGTTCCTAAGGACAGTGGTATGCTTTGTGTCAAACCTCTTAGTGAAGCTCTGGGGCAAGAACCTCTGATTCATTTACTCGAGCTAGTTCAACACACATGGCAACGAGGGGCATGACAGCTCTCTCATGACCTCTCTTACGTATTAGTGTTCAGAATCAGTTTGGATTTGCTTCCTGTTTCTCAATTTGTGTTCCGGAGAGTAAGAGTTTCATTGGCCCAGCTCATCCCTGTTTGAGTATGGCTTTTTGGGTAGGCTACTTAGCAGGCAAGCAGCCAGCCTAGTTGTCTGCTATGGAGTCATATCATCCCTCCTTGTCCCTCCTTGTCCTCTGGTTCAATCACCTATAGCCCAAGGAGTGGCTGTCACAGTGTAGAACATGGTTTCCCACAGCTGTTCAGTCCATGGGGACTGGGTACACTCCCATGCTGAGCACAGCATATATCATGACCAACACATGTAAAGGAACTCCCAGTACTGTGTGTGGAAAATGAGAGAACCACCTTAGTCTGGGAAGGGGCTTTCGGAGCCACGTTGTCCAATCTCCCCCTTGAAATAGGAATTTTACTAATAGCCCAGACAGACATAGGGTCATCTACCCTTTGCTTGAAAACTTTCAGCCAACACCATCTTTCCAAAATGGAATAGCTCTAGTTGTAAGAAAATTCTTCCTTATGCTGAGCTGAAATTAGTCGCCTTATGACTTCTACTCGTTGTTCCTGGTTCAGCCCTCTTGTGTAACCCAAAGGGAAGTTAAATCCCCTGTCCACACAACAGCTCCACCTAGTCCCAGTGCCTTCCACCGTTTCTCATGACATGGTTTCCTGGTGCTTTTCTGTCCTGTCATTCACCCTCACACATGCCACAGGTTGTGTTTTAAGTGCAGTGCTGGTTACTCAACACTGTTCCAGAGGAGGGTCTGACCATTATTCAAGAAGCCTGGGGCAGAGTGGGAAGGTGGAAAGAGTACGGGCTTTGGGGTCCAACAGATGTGCTCTTGAATGCTGGCTCTGCCAGTTTCCTGCTGTGAAACCTTGGGCGGTGCCCCTTTCCCTATTGCAAATCCTTTCTGTAATGAGGAAAAGGAAGGAAGGAAACTTTTTCTCTCTTGGTTTCCTTGTTGTCTTACTCCAGACTGCTATAACAAGATACCAAGATGTTTATGCATCTCATAAACAACAGAATTTCATTTCTCACAGTTCTGGAGTCTGGAAGTCCAAGATCAGGGTGCCAGCATAATCAGGTGAGGACTGCTTCCTGGTTCATAGCTGGTAACTTCTCGCTGTGTCCTCACATGGTGGAAGGGCCAGGGATCCCTCAGGAGCCTCTTTTATAAGGCGCTAATCTCATTCATGAGGGCTTCACCCTCATGGTTTAAGCACCTCTCAGAGGCCACACCTCCTAATACCATCATCTTTGGGGGATAGGATTTCGACATATGAATTTTAGGAGGACACATTCAGACCATAGCACTTGTCTATAAAGTATGGAAATATTTTTTCAAAGTGTTGTTATGAGGATTAAATAAAGCTTTGTAATTTAGGGCAGTGCTTCTCAAACTAGAATGTACACAGGGATCACCTGGGGATATTTTTACAATGCAGATTCTGATTCCATCAGTCTGGGGCAGGGTCCGAGATTCTGCATTTGTAACAGGCTCCCAGGTGATGCCCAAGCTGTGGTTCGTGGGCCACATTTGAATAGCAAGGATGTAGGACACCTGGCACAGTGCCTGGCATTTAGCAGATCTCAGAAAATGTTCCTTCTCCCTTCCTCTGTCCCTTTCGTGACCCCTCCTCACCATACTCTAAACTTGGATTAACTTTTAATTTTCATCCCATCCCTGTGTAATAAAGTGATAATGCACATGTCCCATTAAGATGAGCCCTGGAAGGTTTCCTTTCAAATCCTTAATCTGAGAAGTAACAACTATCTTGGCAGGGAAGGGTATATTCTTAAAAGGGGAGAAATGTTTTTCAAGTCCTAAATCAAACACGAAGCTGCCATGTTTTAGGAACAATAGAACTTGTGTGGCTGTTTGATACCCGAAGTTCTGAAAGGGCTGGCACGGTCCATTGTTAATATTAGGTGACAGCCCATCTGCTGGGGCAGGTTCCATCAAATGGAAGTTGTCATCTCATTAAGTGGACGACAGCTGGGCGGCATACGTTGAAGTCACGAAAGCCTTGTCATCGAGGTGCCGTGGGAAGCTGAAGCAGCTCATCCTTCCGGAAACAATATGTATGCTGTTGCCATGACATGGAAAAATCAAGTCTGATTAGGCTGAGATTTTGTGAGTCAGATGAGAAAATGCTAATAAATTTTGACAGGATTTATGTACTAATTCTATCCTTACTTTATTTTCTCACTTTTGGTAATGAATGCTGCACTGTTTCCTCTGGTTCTCCATTCAAATGCACGGGGAAAAAAACCTCACAAATATAAATTCAGCCTTTACAAATACAAACACAAATTACAAAAAAAGAAAATTTTTTTCTTTTTTATTTCTATAATCCCTATTGCTGCTAAATTTTTCTTTAAGGGTTGAAATGAGTAAATTGAGCATTCTCTCTAAAATGGTCATTGACTTATAGATAGCAGTGGCTTGCACAGCTCAAGAATTTTCTTTATCTGAGCTTTGACTTGTAGCTGTCTTTAAAGTCTATAAAATACATTGTTAAAATTACATGTCTGGAAGTCTTTAAGTGAAAAATAAGACTAGTTTTTGTTACTTAATTTTATTTGCCATGATACATTTTAACTTTTAAGCTGATTTTGTTAGCAGCTCTGTTAGAAAAATACAGTTCAGTCATGTTTTAGAGCCTCAGATATGAACTTTCCTGTTTTTAACCAAAATTCCTGATACACAGAATTTAAAATTTTTTTAAATAAATCAACATTATGGAATTTTCCTCATCATCCTCTGGGTTCATAGTAGAAAAACTAATAGCAGGTAGAAAACATTTTAAATCTTTTTTGCTACATATAATAACATATCCATGAAAAATTTCTTGAAGGCTACAGTGAAACTCAACAGTGGTTTCTCTGGGGGATGAGAATAGGGGTCAGGAGAGAAAGAGACTTTACCTTTCACTTTATACCTTTTCATATAGGTTTGTTTTTTTTTTTTTTTAACTTTCAGCATGTATCCCTTTTATAATCATGTTTTTTCTTTTTTTTGGTGAGGAAGATCAGCTCTGAGCCAACATCCATTGCCAATCTTCCTCTTTTTTTGCTGAGGAGGATTGGCCCTGAGCTAACATCTGTGCCCATCTTCCTCTGTTTTGTATATGGGGTGCCACCACAGCATGGCTTGTTGAGTGGTGCTTAGGTCCGCACCCAGGATCTGAACCTGCAAACCCCAGGCCGCCGAAGCGGAGCGCATGAACTTAACCACTATGCCACTGGGCCGGCCCCCTTTTATTATGATTTTTAATAGTTAAAATAGTAAAGGTACCCCACCAGAAGAAATGTCAGAAGAGTAAAGAAAAATCAGTGTGCTGTAGGTGGTGTGGGAGCCCAGATGTTGTCTGGGACAGCTCAGCCATGATGGGACAGGAACAGTTATCAGGGTGAGCAAGAGCCCTACTCTGCAGCTTCTTTGCAGACCCAAATGGACAGCAGGAGAGAATTCGCTCAGCCTGTCACCCAGAGCCAGGAGGACACCAGGGCTGGCATTTTGATGGCTGGTTGTTCACCAGAAGGGCATAGGTAATTTGAAGAGAGAATATGAATAGTGAGAGTTTTTTCTTTTCTTTTTATGGTCATGACCATTGGTTCTCCTTACTTTTCATCCTTTTTGTGCGAGTGTCCATGTCTGTGTGTGTGTGTAGGACACTGGTGCTGGCAGAAGAACCTGCAGAAGGTAAGCAGGTTGTCCTGTGGTTTATTGAGGCTTGGATAATCGAGACTCACAGTAGTGATGACTGTTGAAACACCACTTTGTTTGATATTAAAGTTCATCTAAAGGGGCAGAGGGTAGCAAAGGGCTTACTTTGGTGATGTGCTCGCTCTGCATGCTGTGTGCTGCAGACCGCTTCTGGTTGTGCCTCAGTTCTGCTAGCTGAGGCTGGTCCAGACCCAGACACCGAGGCTGCTTTGGGTCTGGGGAGTCCCAGGTGCTCAGTTCCTTACGCCTGTGGTCTGGAGACCCTGCCTGCGTGTTAGAAGTGTGAAGGCTCCTCTGGGACCACGGATCCTGAGTCAGGAGTCCAGAAACGCAAGAAGCACCACTCTGAGCTCTTGCTGATGGAGCACCAAGCTCTGTGGCTGGTTTCCTCCAGAGGTGCGATTTTGACAAGTTGCTATATATCTTTTTTTAAAACTAAGTTTTACTATGAAAAATTTCAAACATTCACAAATGTAGAAAGAGCAGTGTAATGAACAGATTCAACATTTTCAAATTTTGTTGCACTTGCTTCATTTGTCGCTTTTTTCTTTTCCTCCCTCCCTTCCTTCTTCTTTGTTATTGCTGAAGTATTTTAAAGGAAATCTAGGTCTCCTGTCATTTTACCCCAATGTTCTGAGTAAGTCTGTCTCTAAAAATTCAGGTTGTGCTGCTTTTTTTCCTGAGGAAGATTTGCCCTGAGCTAGCATCTGTGCCAGTCTTCCTCTATTTTGTATGTGGGTTGCCTCCACAGCATGGCCACCACCGAGTGGTATAGGCCCGTGCCCGAGAACTGAACCGGGGCCACCAAAGCAGAGCGTGCTGAACTTAACCACTAGGCCATGGGGCCGGCCCCAGGTTGTGCTTCTTAAGGGACAGGTGTCTGTCTCTCAGACTATTGTAGGAATTATAATAGCACAAGAGTCCTTGAAGACATTATCATGCCCTGTCAATCAGTCAGGGAGTCTACCCTGGTGCTCACCACGACCTTGATCTTCCCATGGCTCATTGGCATTGACATATATAGAACTCATGGCCCATGTCCATGGAAATGCTGGGCCTTAAACAGCCTCTGACCCCACAGCCCTCTGTTGGCTCTCTCCTACCACACCTGGCCCTCTACTGAGAGGCACTCTTCCCAGGCCACTGCTCACGGACCTCACCAGTGGGGTCAGTGGACCTCGGCAATTACGAGTCTTCTAAGTGCTGCTCTCATGACTTCCAATCTCGTGTAAGACTGAGTGTAAGAGACACTCTGTCAAAAGGTGAAGGTGTCGATCTAGTCTAACTGCTCACTACTCTTTCATTCATTCAGTTATTCATTCATTGAACATCTATTGAGAGCTTTACTCTGTTTCTTTTTATTGATTAGAGAATTGAAGCCCAGAGAGGTAAAAGTAGCAGGGCATATAAGAAATAAAATCTGTTGTACTTGTTTTTGCTCAAGCTTACCCAGATCTCCAGAGTGCAACACAATGCTCTTACCTATATACGTGTTCAAGCCCTCCTTCCCAATTATGGCAACACCCTACGTATGGCCTTTGCTGCTTACTAAGCACCTTTCATCTGATCCTTAGAACCTCGGGTGCTTGTGGAGCTCAAACATTAATTTTAGTTCCAGATGGCTAGATCTTGACCATACATTATGGTTAAAGATTTTTGGAGCTGATAACCTTCCATGTTTATTCTGCAAGTTAGTAAAAACTTCATGCTCCAGAGCCTAGACATAATTTTAAGAGGGAAGGAAAAATACTTTATGGTTCATTTAATATAAAATATGAATTCATGGAAGGAACTATGTCTTCTCCATTCTCTACAATTCTATAGATAATTTTGTCCCTTGACAAATAGTAACTAATGTTTTCAGTGACTTTGATCTTAGATCTCTGTCCGGTTAGAAGAGATTTGGTTCAGAAGCCCCCAAAGAATCTTTAGGTCCGTAACAGCTGGTCTCATTCTGAAGCGGGGGCCTCTGCCTCCTACACCTATTTTGCTCAGTTTCACATTGAGTCTGTTAGTGATGGAGATCCAGCCGCAGATGGTGCAGCCTAGAGTGGTGGACCTGTGTTTGTCAAGTTACATTTCTCATGGCGAGTTCCTTTAGGATAAGATCAGGCCAATCTGGGAATCACGGAACCTTCCAGAGGTGGAACCTTGGTCCCCTGAAACCCTGATATTGACACGCTCACCATTTTCACTCTGTTCTTTTCCTGATTTTAATCTGAATGTCCTTCCTGTGGTGGGACACGTTAAGACTTGGTGGTGTAAGGAAAGGTTCCAAGCTCTTAGAGTTGTCTTGAGGGAAGAATCAAATAGTTGCTACTGCTAATGGTACAGAGCCTACTTTATGATGGAAAGCCAAGTGTGTGTGTATCTGTTTGGCTCCCTTTTTACATAAAACACAAGGGCAGTGTCCCTGTGAAAAACCACTGCACCATCCAGGTCTACACTGACCCACCGGACCCACCCCAAGTCTGTGATGATCCGGTTTCTCCTATCACACAAGGCCATTTTCTCCATGTAGCAAATGTTTCAGCCAAGGATCTTTGCAGCATTGTGTCTGGACCCATTTCATCTCTGCTATAGCTAAGAAAAAACTGAGGACAAAGAAATTAGAAAGCCCAGCCAATACTACATGATTCAAGGATAGCTGTGCAAAGTCTGGAGATTCAGCCTAGGATTGTCTGTTAAAACTCACCATCCATGTATTCAGTGTTTACTGCATGTAATCAACATATGGTCCTGCCGTTGAGGAGCTTTGCTAGTGAGGGAAATGGACAGGGAAACAAATCGTTATCATGCAATCTGGTCAGTGAGTGGTAGAATTGTGTCCAGGTCCAGAGATAGCACCTGGGAGAGGAGTCCGGGGTTTTAAAGACTGAAGAGGAGGTTAGTGGGTGACAAGAGAGTAAAGGCCCTGAAGATTCCCTGCAGACCCTTGCTCCCCTGATAGAGTGAAAGATCCTGCCCTCGGATTCTTTGATAGTGGCCCCTACTCTGCTTTACCAAATGCCTTGACTTTAGCAGAATTATTGGATAATCTTGCCCGTGAGGCAATCTAGCCTATCGAGTTCAAGTACAAAGGGGTGATATCTCCACTGAAAACGTTTATATTCTTAACAATAAAAAGCAAACAAACAATTAAAAATGAGCAAGGGACTTGAATAGACATTTCTCCAGAGAAGATATACAAATGGCCAATAAGCACATGAAAATGCTCACCATCAGTAGTCATTAGGGAAATGCAAATCAAAACCACAATGAGATACCACTTTACACTCATTAGGATGGCTATTATAAAAAACAACAACAACAACAAAGGAAAATAACAAATGTTGGCAAGGATGTGGAGAAACTTGGAACCCTGGTGTACTGCTGGTGAGAATGTAAAATGGAGCAGCTGTTGTGGAAAACAGTGTGACTGTTCCTCAAAAAGTAAAACAGAATTATGATCCAACAGTTCCACTTTTACATAAATACCCCAAGAAATTGACACTAGGGACTCAAACAGATACCTGCACGCCAATATTTATAGCAGCATTATTCATGTTAGCTAAAAGGTAGAAACAACCTAACTGTCCATCAGCAGATAGGCAGATAAACAAAATGTGGTGTATAACATACCATAGAATATTACTGAGCCTTAAAAAGACATGAAATTCTGACACACACTACAACATGGATTACCTTGAGGAGGTTATGCTAAGTGAAAATCAGCCAGTCACAAAAAGAAAAATATCGTATGGTTCCACTTATATGAGGTAGCTAGAGTAGTCAGATTCTAGGAGACAGAAAGTAGAATGGTGGTTACCAAGGACTGGAAGAAGGGGGAATAAGGAGTTACTGTTTAATGGATATAGAGTTTGGGAAGATGAAAAAGTTCTGGAGATGGTTGGTTGTGATGGTTGCACAACAATGTGAATGTACTTAACACCACTGAACTGTATACTTAAAATAGTTAGAATGGTAAATTTTATATTGTATATATTTTACCACAATAAAAAAATCCAAAATATTTTCATTCTTTTTAGGGGGAAAAAGAAAAGGCCAGGCGTTGGGGCCAGCCCAGTGGTGTAGCGGTTAAGTTTGCGTGCTCCACTTCAATGGCCCAGGGTTGGTGGGTTCGGATCCTGGGCGCTGATCTACGCCCCACTTATCAAGCCATCCTGTGGCTGCGTCCCACATAGAAAGTGGAGGAAGATGGGCACGGATGTTAGCCCGGGGCCAGTCTTCCTCAGCAAAACGAGGAGGATTGGCAATGGATGTTCCTCACACACAGACATACAAAAAGCCAGGCATGGGTACTCAAGGCAGAGGAGCGGTTTATAGACAGGCCTGGAGGAGTGAAAACCAGCCTGAGGCCTTCTGAGAACATAAGTATAAATGCCCTCAGCCCTCTGGGAGGGAGCACAGTGGGAGGGTTTGGGGGCCCCTTGCTGTCTCTGCTACAGTGCTGGGCAGGGCAGAATCTGGACCCACCAGGCCTCACACCACCCTGCCCTCAGTACCTCTGGGCAACCATCCCTATCTTTCCTTCCGCCTCTCAACCTGCCCACCAAGACCCAGCTCTAGGTCCACCTCTTTCTGGAAGCCTTCCCTGACTGTTCCAACCACTGCTCCCTCAGCTTCCTTCAATCTTTATTGAATTGGGTGTCAGTGCTACCCAACTGGATTATAAGCTCTCTGAGGCCAGGGCCCAGCCTACTGTAAATTTTTAAAAAGTCCTTACAATTTTTTTTAATGTTATTCAGTTAGTAATGTTACTCTTTTTTCTATATCTCTTTCTACTTGTCTGGTTTTAAAAAAAATTTTTTTAGAGATAGTTGTAGATTGACATGCAGTTGTAAAAAATAATACAGAGAGATACCTGAACTTTGCCCAGTTTCCTCCAGTGGTAACATTTTTCAAAACTATAATATCACAACCAGGACATTGACGTTGATACAATCCACTGATCTTATTCAGATTTCCCTAGTTTCACTTGCGTGTGTGTGTGTGTGTGTGTGTAAGTTCTATACCATTTTATCAACTGGGTAGGTTTGTATATCCAAGCACAACAGTTTAGGCATTGAACAGTTCCAACACCACAAGGATCCCTAGTGTTTTTTCCTTTTGTAACTACCTGTCCTCCCCCTCTTTCCACTTCCTAAGCCCTGGCAACCAGTAATATGTTCTCCATTTCTAAAATTCATCATTTCAAAAAAGTGTTATATAAATGGAATCGGAATCATAGCATATGTAATATTTTGGGGTTGACTTTCTTCACTCAGCACAATTCCCTGGAGATCCATCCAAGTTGTGGAGTGTATCAATAGTTGGTTCCTTCTTACTGCTGGGGAGTAGTCCAAGGTGTGAATGAATGTACCACAGTTTGTTTAACCATTCACCTGTTGAAGAACATCCAGTTTTTGGCTATTACAAATAAAGCTGCTATGAATATGTGTGTGCATGTTTTTGTGTGAACATGAGTTTTTATTTTTCTGGAATAAATGCTCAGGAGTACAATTGCTGGGTCATGTGGTAATTGCATGTTTAGTTTTAAGAAACTGCCAAACTCTCGTTTTCCAGAGTGGCTGTACCATTTTCATCCCACCAGAAATGTGAGAGTGATCCAGTTCCTCCACGTCCTCATCAGCATTTGGTGTGGTCACTATTTTTTATTTTAGCCATTCTGTTAGGTGTGTAGTAATATCTCATGTGGTTTTAATTGGCATTTCCCTGATGGCTAATGATGTTGAACATCTTTTCATATATTTATTTGCCGTCTGTATATCCTCTTTGGTGAAATGTCTCTTCATTTCTTTTGCCCATTTTCTAATTGGATTGTTTGTTTTTTAACTCTCTCGTTTTTATCCCCTCCCCTTCCCCTTTTATTTCTTATTCTTTTAATAGACATTCAATGGCTTGTACCATCTATCAGGCATTTGGAATACAGAGATAAAAGACGAAAACTTTGCCCTAAAGGAAATAACAGTTTTGAGGAGGAGATAGATAAGCAGGGTTCTGTGGAGGAGAGGTTCCACCTCCCTGGAGGAGGTAACATCTGATCAACATTTGGAGGCATGACTATATTCATTACACTTTATATATATTATGCTGCCTTTACATGTAAAACATTAATATAGTAAGAAATATATGGTGCCTTCTAAAAGCCCCACAGGGCATCTTTCTTTCTAAGTAATTCATTATGTGAACTTGTCATTAATTCAAGGTTAGCAAACACTCAACACAAAATATCATCTTGGGTTCTCGAGGATTCTAAGACAGAGAAGACAACATCCCAGACCCCAGAGATGTATAATCTAATGGGTACTGAACATCCATTACCAACAGACAGTTGATTACAGAACACAAATTTAGTAACAAGGGAGAGTGAGAAATTAATCCTCACTAGGAGGTTTGGGAAGGTTTCTTGGAAGAGGGAGGGTTTCAGCTGGGATTTGAAAAAGGAGTAGAACTTCAACAGGTAGATATAAAAGGAAACAAATTTATTATACACTCATAGGTTCCTGCATGTTATAGATTGCCAGGTCCCCATCTTGCTCTTACCCACAGAGTTGCCTCTGACGAGAGATCATGGACCTAAGGTCAGAGTCCATGTTTTGCTAACGACTGCAGTTGAAGAGGTTGCTAGTGGAAGTCACATCTAGTTTTGGGATGAGATCCACATCCTAATTTTAGGAAGTCCTTCCTCTTACAGACAGATGGACTGAGGCCTAAAGCAGGTCAAATTCAGCCCAGTCTCGTTGCCTCTACTGGCCAGTCCAGTGGATGTATTTTGTCTAGAATGTTCCCAGGCCAAGTCAGGAAAGTGGTCTGGATTTCCTATGGCTCTGCTAAAAATAAATCGATTGGTGAAAATAAACAGTTGCAAAGTGGACTGGAAGTACTTCTTGTTTTAAAACATTGCTGTTTATCTCATGTAATTTAAAAAAATCTCCTTTAAAGAGTAGAGTTTTTACATATACTCTGAGATAAACCACATATACCAATTAAGTAAATTACCTAGTGTCAAGGAAAGACAAAATAAACCAGCCTCAAAGCCTCTATTCAACAGAGATTGGAATGGGTAAGAAGCTGAAAGATATTAATGAGATGTGGAGAAAGCTTTCTTCTCTCAATTAGAGAAAAAGAAAGGTGATTACAAACTATAGCATAAACAAAAATAACTTATAAGAAAGTCATAGTGCAAATGTGAAGCAAACTAAAACACAGCATGATTTTGAGAAATTCAGGAGTGTAAGAAAGAATTTTGCATTTGCCACATTCTCCTTAAGTGACACGGGAGTCAAAATACTGGGTCTGGAGAGAAAGAAGTTGTGGCCTATTGCGGTGAATGATATTTACACGATCACTATATTTGAAATGCTGTAGATTGGCTCTTCAGCTTTAAAATCCACTCATAGATAAAATAGGGAAGACAAATATATTTCCAGAACAAGAATGGAAATGTAATCAATCTCAACAATGTACAAACAAAGTGGACAGAAGCTGAGAGTTGGAAATGGGGAGGAGAGGGAGAGAGCATGGTGGGGGCTGTCATGCTTGTCTTATACGGTAAGAAATCCAAATACTGCGCGACACTGGTGAATGAGTAAGCTGAGGTTTTAAGTTTCTTACCTGAGTTACAAATTTGGGTAACTAATGGAAGAATTAGAGAGAATAGTATACTGTAGCTATTTGAAGGGGTTCAGAGCAGGCCACTCCAAAATATGCTACTTTGCCATGTTGATTATTTTGAGCTGAAAGCAGTTGAGAAGCAGCAGGTGCAGGAAGGGCTCTCTGACCTCCCCCTTTCTACCTAAAATCAAGTCATTAGATTCCCGTGAGAAAGGTGCCCTCCCTGTAACAGGAAGAGAAGAACATTCTTATCACCAGAGACTGGGTGTCAACACCAAAATGGATGTATACACAAACCTACTAAAATAACTCTTATCTTCCATTAGTTTCCCCCGTATGTTTCTTAGTCACTTTCCCACAATTTACTGTCCCTAGCCCAAACCCCTTTGTCTTGTCACATCTGCATAATTTATCGTTCTTTGTGTAAAATGTATATAAGCTTTTGGGCCTAACAGCTTCTTCAGATCTTTTCCTTCTGAAGACTCTCGTGTACATGTAAAAATATTAAATAAAATGTGTGTGCTTGTCCCCTGTTAATCTGTCTTAGGTCAGTTAATTCTTAAGTCAGCTATAGAATCTAAGAGGGTAGAAGGAAGTTTTTACTCCCTGACACGATCAAAAACTGGAAGGACTGGGAAGGGGAGAGGAAGCAGAAAAATTAAATCATAATTTTTCAGGATGGGCAGCTAATTGATGCTGTCTAAAGAAATAGCAGTATAAGTATATTATGAGTTACGAAGATAATCCCCAGAGCTGAAGACAGAGTGATTATAAGTAGTAACCTCTGGGAAACGGTACTAGAAGTGAGCAGAGATTAGACAGAGACACAATTTTAATGTCATATAAGCAATTGCTTTGGTAAAAAGAAATGAGAAAAAAAAGTTGTGTTGACCAGCAGCAAAATTGTTCAAAGGAGTGACATGACAATCAGATATCCCAGTGAATTCTAGTTAATTAGTTTTTGAAATTTTAGACAAACACTTTAGTGATGGGAAAATACTAAGTCTAATTGCAGTTATTTCATTACCTAAGATTTAAAATGTAGCCTGTAAACATTTGTAATTTTCCTAAATTTGCCCTTATGCAGGAAAAAGAACTAGTTCAACTCTGATATAGATATGTGAATACCACTTTTGTTAAGAGAGATCTTGGATTTTTTTTTTTTTTTGAGGTGAGACAAAATGAGCTGCTGTGAGCTACTCCTCAAAGGTGGAAGATGGCTGAAATAATCCAGAATTTAGCTTGTTTAATATAACATTTAAGGTCTTGTGCAAAATTTTCAACTTATTTTTCCCCATAAGAACACACCTCTGATTTTTATAATGCCAATCATTGAAAAACAGCATTTATTATATAAACATTCACTTTGGACATGTCTGTTTCCAAGGTCAGGGAGCCAACTGCAGGGTCGCACCCCATGGGGTTGTATCAGGTCTGGTGCACTGACCAGGATGTGGGCTCCTGGGGGATGCTGCCAGGCAAGGCCATGTATCTGTGGTGCCATCCTGTGGTTGTGATGCTAAATTAGAGTGTGTTTTCGTTTTCTTCTCTCCAGGAAGGCTCCTTTGTCTACTTGTCTTTGGTAGGAAACGTGGCAGATTCCGATGGCTTGATCGCTTCTTTGTGTAAGTAATTTAAAATGTTTGCATTTGAAATGTTCAAGATTAACTGCAAGTCAGTTAAATGAATACCTGTATCACACATTGCATGATTTCATTTATATGAAATGTCCAGAATAGGTGAATCTATACAGACAGATTATAGATCAGTGATCGCCTAGGACACTGGGGGAAGTGGGGGCAGGGGGGGAGATGGGAGTGACTGATAATGGATATGGGTTTCATTTTGGGGGGCAATGAAATATTCTCAAATTAGATCATGGTGATTCAAATCTGTGAATATACTAAAACCCATTGAATTGTACACTTTAAATGGGTGAGTTACATGGCACATGAATTATATCAATAAAACTGTGTATTAAAAAATGTTTGTAATGAGTGCAGATTGAAGAGTTTGCAGTATTTAAGCTTGGTGTTTTTCATACTTTTAATATCAACTTACTTTCTATTGTGTGTATAATGCCGTGCACCTTTCCAGTGACTAGGCTAGAGTAAAATATGCTTGAGAACTGCTGGGGAAGCCCAGAGGCTGAAGGACCCAGCCCAAGTCATTGTCCTCCCATCCTGGCAGCCCTGCCTGGCATCAGAGAAAGGGAGCAGCAGCCCAGATTTGGCTCAGTCCCATGAAATGCAAATGTGTAACACGATCTATATCAGTCATCTTCAATTTACATTTTCACCTTTAAAAAAGTGGAAATTCATTTAATAGAGGTGCCCTTTATTCTCACAAAAGTGAAAACCCATGATGTAAATGATAAAATGATATAGGGTAGTGCTTCTTGGACTTTAATGTGCACAAAATTGCCTGAGACTCTTGTTAAACTATAGATTCTGATTGGAGGGTCTGGGTTAAGACTTCCCACATGTTGATCAGTGGACCATCCTTTGATTCACCAGGATATAGAGCTGGGCTATAAACATTATGTAGACACCATTAAAGAAAATTATTCATGACACTTGTTAAAGATGGTAAGGAAGACTTTATTTACGAGGAACCACTGCAATGGGGGCTTTGCAGTAGGGGAGAGAGATCAGGCTCAACTCTAAATACAACAAGGACAAGTGGGGATTTACAGCCAAGGAGCAGGGTCGGGATCAGTGGATGGAAAATTGCTAAGAAGAAACATCAAGTCTCTGGGAATTCTTCATGGAGGACCAACTGAACAGAATTCTTGCTGAAAGCAGGCCAGGGTGATAGGATGTAGAGGGTGGAGGATGAGGAATTTGATCAAATATCAAGAGTGATCAGACGTCTGCACCCCCATGTTCATAGCAGCATTATTTACAATAGACAAGATGTGGAAATAACCTAAGTGTCCGTGGACGAATGAATGGATAAAGAAGTTGTGGTATGTATATACAATGGAATATTATTCAGCCATTACGAAGGAAATCCTTTTGTGACAACATGGATGGACCTTGAGGGCATTATGCTAAGTGAAATAAGCCAGACAAAAACAAATACTGTATGATCTCACTTATATGTGGAATCGTAAAAAAAAAACTAAATCCATAGAAAAAGAGAGCAGATATGTGGTTACCAGAGGTGGGGGGCGAAGGGTGGGGTAATTGGATAAAGGTGGTCAAAAAGTATAAATTTCCAGTTATAAGATAGATAAGTACTGGGGATGTAATGTACAGCATGATGACTAGAGTTAATACTGCTGTAAGTTGTTAAGAGACTAAATCCTAAGAGTTCTCATCACAAGGACAAAACTTTTTTTTTCTTATTTTTTTGTGTTTATATGAGATGATGGATGTTAACTAAACTTATTGTGGTAATTGTTCCACAATATATGTAAGTCATTATGCTGTACACCTTACACTTATACAGTGCCCTATGTCAATTATGTCTCAATATAATGGGGGGGCGGGGGGGAGACTGATAAGATACCAAGAATGGGGGATTTTTGCTAAATTGACTCAGCAGGATTCTTGCTAAAACTGGACTAAGCAGACCAAGGACACACCCCAAGGTTGAGGCCTTGTCGAGAAGAGGGCTCAGAGAAGCCTGACTCGAGCTTGGTGAAGAAGAGTCATTGTCTCCCTTATCATCTCCTATCTCTGCTCTGTGGTAAAGGCACAGCGTGGCTCGGCCAATCCAGCCCTTAGTGTGCCTCTTTCCTTCTAAACCTCTGCCTAAGCCTGGCAGTCAGTCACAAAATAGGTGATAGTGATCACGTCATTAGGCTTATTAGTGCTCCGTTTGCACTTACACTGTCTAGGTATTTAACCAGCAAAGAGATTGTCAAGTTTAAGCAGTAGAGGATGCCGGAGACTTGATGTGCTAGGACTGTTGGATAGCAGGACCTGCGTTTGCCGTCCGCTCTGCCTTCCTCTCCAGCATTAACCTTGGCCCCCACCACACACACACACACACACACACACACACACACCGTCCACTCTGCCTTCCTCTCCAGCATTAACCTTGGCCCCCACCACACACACACACACACACACACACACACGCACACACACACACACACACTGTCCACTCTGCCTTCCTCTCCAGCATTAACCTTGGCCCCCACCACACACACACACACACACACACACACACACACACACACTGTCTTCTTCAGCTGTCTTCTTCAGTTTCAGACATTCCTGTGTTCTCTCAGCTCCAGGGCTTTGCACGTGCTCCTCCCTGAAACACCCTGTCCTTCATCCAGTTCGGGGAGCACTTCTTGTGCTATAAGGTCTCAAATTAAGATCCAATATTATATGTGCCTTGACATCTGGTGAAATTGAGTGGGCCTCAAATGGCCTAACTGCAAATCCCCTCCCCTCTCTGCTTCCATCTAGAAGGTCCCCTAGCCAAACAACCCTCCTTGTGGCAGGGACCAGGCACAGTGCCTGCATATGGGAACCAGGGGTCACCCTATCCTCTTGTTACTACAAACCCTGCCTCCCACAGCTCCTCCTTGTTCACTCCGTTTCCAGGTGCAACCCCTATGTGGCCCTGTGTGGCACACTGTCCTGCTCCTCCAGGCTGTGAGTGTATGTGACTGATGAACTGCCGTCACCCTCATCTGTCCGATGACGCTCGTTGTATGTAGGCCCCTCCCCATAACTCCAGCGAGGGAATCCCTCTCTCACCAACACGGTGAAGAGGAAGTGATCAAAACACTTCATCTGCCTCATCTGGCTTAAGTGCCACTTCTTCCATGTCCCCATACTTGTCCCCATCACTTATTGCATGGTTTGACCTCACTAGAATGTGAACCACTAGTGGGAAGACTTTGTGCCCTAGTCACTGCTGCATTCTCCAGGCCTAGCCCAGAGCCTTCCATATGCTCCAAAAGATTTGGTTTTTTTGTGAATATCTAAACACCCACTAATCTCTTGGTTCCTAAAGTATTGACATTTTACTTAAGTGATATTTCCTTAGATTTTGGATGCACTAGATGGTACATTTCACCTATTGTATGTATGTTTAAATTTAGAGGGAAAACTGTTACTTTCACTATTATGTTGTTTTCCAGTTAGTTCGTGGCTGGCAGTCGGCTAAGGCCGGGCTGGACAGATCGCCCTCATTGTGTCTGGCCTTTCACAGAATCTCCTCTCAGCGTGTATCTGTGTGTTATCTCATTAAATAGCTAATCCTGCTTACTGGCCCTCCTTTGTCTCAGGACAGCCTTTTGTTAGAATCCTGTGTCCCAGCTCCAGGAGATCCTGCCTCTGGCCATTAAGAGACTGGAGCTTTGTGCTGCTCAGACCAGTCATAATGTAGCTAGTTTTTGATCATTCATACTTTTTCTAAATAATGTGAGAACTGTATTTAAAGGGAGAGAAGAGATGGGGAGTTTTGGTTTTTTACTTTGGTTATTTGAGATCTTAGGACCTGCATGTATTACTTTGATAAATTAAAAAAGAAGGAAAGAACCAAGGGAGGGAGGGAGGAAGGAAAGAGAGAAAGAAGGAAGGAAGGAAAAAAAAAGAGAGAAGGAGGGAGGGAGAGAAGGGAATGGCTTCACCCAGTGCGTAGCTCTCAGTCCAGCTCTAAAAAGACTTTCTGGCCTCATGGTGCTTTCTAGAAGAAACCATCCTGATAATGGGATCTGGAAAGATTTCTTAGGGCCTGCCCGCTCCCTGGTCAGCACAACTGAGGCTTTGTGTGGTGGCCGTTGTTAGTGAGTACTGTCCCCGTAGCCGAGTGAAACGCCTGCTTTGTCCATTTTGGATTCATTCTAAAGTCCAGGCTATGTCATTATCATTCCCCTCCCCACCCCGCTGCCCCGTCGGCACTCAATTTCTCTTCAATTGTTAATAAACACGTGTTTTTTATAAACATTTCCTTAATAACAATTTTTCCACATCTGAATTATATTTTCAGACTTTGTATTGAAATTTTGAAATAAGGAACTATAATGCATTTACCAAGATAATAATTAAAGATTGTCTTTGCAAAATCTGACTCTGTCAAATTAATTTAGAATTCTGCTACTTGTAATGAAAACGGAGAGGGTGAAAACGGCACATGTGTGAAAGCACTTTGGGAACTGTAAATTATTTTACAAATATAATATGATACTGTTATTATTACTTGTGTCAGGTGGCAAATGCACTTTAGTCTCAGGGTTTCTCTCGCCTTCCCCTGAAGCATGTAGAGAGAGTGGCAGTTACTCTTTTTATTTCCTCCTTAGGGGGAAAAAAGGTCATTTCCATTGACTGTCATAAAAATGATTGCCAGATGAGTGACAAAATGTATTTTGCTTTTAGGGAAAGAATATGGCAAAGCTGATGCAAGATGGCTTTATTTTGATCCAACCATTGTGTCTGTGGAAATTCTGACTGTTGTCCTGGATGGGTCTCTGGCATTGGTCCTCATTTATGCCATAGTCAAAGAGAAATATTATCGGTAAGTGCCCTTCTCCAGTCCTGCTGAAAAGAGGAGAGGCGTTAGCTGTCCTAACGCCTAAGTGACATTTGGAGTAGATTATGACCACATTTTTTTGTTAGATGAAAAGTAGAGTAGAAACAAAGATTGTTTGATGTTAGATAAAGATCATGGTGTCACCAGGATAATTTCAGACTGTTCAAAATAAAAAATATGAGAAATATGACTGTCATAACAACCTAGTCACCGTAGAGGCAAGCACAGTATTAGCAGCATTGGATGGTTTGCCACCAGTATTTTGGAGAATAAAAGGGTAATATTTCCATCCTTTTTTCCCCCAAATCACTCTAGAAAACTCCTATGCCACTTGACACAAAGTAAATTCCTTTATGTAATTCTGAGTTAGACATGCAAGGTAAGTCAGAAATCTTTTCAGCAGCAGGTTATGGAGGGTATGAGGAAGGCAGAAGAGGGGTGGGGAGGTAAAGAAAGATGGAAGATTAAGCATTCATCAGTCAAACTCTGAGACTTTGAACACTCCTCCCTCCCTTTTCCTTCCTCTCCCTCTTGCGGACAAGTGACCTGGGCAAATGGATTGCTACCCTGGGTATGATTCCCTAAAACAATGTCAAGTAGGCACAGTTGCGTTCAATTTTCCACCATCTTGTATTGAAGAAGTCTTGTTTAAAGCTTCATCACAAAATTTCAGATTTGAAAGAGACCTCAAAGGTCATTTAATCCACTCCCCCCGCCCCCACCAATTTCACATAGATAGTTGGCAAGAAAAATTAAATGTCTCCTTGGTACCTTTACATATCTTTGACTGCATGATCTTGGTTGTAGACTTACTGCGTGCATCCATTTGTTGATTATTTCAAACGTTGATAATATCTTCATTGTTGAATACTTACTATGTGCCAGGCACAGTGTTCAGCCCTTTATCTACATATCTCATTGAATCTCCACAATATTATTTGAGGAAAGGACTATTATTATTATCTCCTTTGACAAGGGGTAAAATTGCAGCTTATAGCAAGATTCACACTCAGGTCTCTTTGCTAGGTCAGGTGTGACATCACTAAATCTTCTTAAGACTAGGACAGGATACCTGAGAGACCTTATTTAACTCTAAGAATAATCTCCTAGAAAAGGTAGTGTTGCTTCTCCAAGGAAAGCATGGGTCTTCGTTAATTAGATTGACCTGCCCCATCAGAGGAGCACTATGCGAAACCTGAGGTCCAACTTCAGAGAGGTTTTCTGCCGTGGGAGACTGTGTTGATGCTGCCATTAAAGAAAAGATGTCATGATTCAGGATGTCACACTGTGCACAGCTGGCAGTTTCATCCCTTGTTTCTTTCTCTCTAACAGGCATTTCATACAGATTACCCTGTGCGTGTGTGAATTGTATGGCGGGTGGATGACCTTCTTCCCAGACTGGCTTATGGGAAGCCCCAACCTCAACACCAACAATTGGCTCTACTTTTGGGTCTATCTGGTATTTTTCAATAGTATGTGGGTTCTGATCCCAGGACTGTTACTGTGGCAGTCATGGGTAGAACTCAGGAAAATGCATTACAAAGGAACCAGTTCAAGGAAAAAGTTTCAGTGAATTTTCAAAATCATAAACATTGTTATCTTGCTGTATGAACCTAAATGGATCAAACCTTTTTGTTTGGCCAAAGATAGTACATTCCAGCCTACATTTTCTTTTTATACTGTTGTTCCTGAGCAAGCTATTTCAAATTGATTGTAAGGTGGCAAGTGTTATTGTTGTTTTTTTTTTCCAATTAAATGGCAATATAGGGAACAAAGAATAAATTTTTAACTTGTAATAATAACACATTTAATTACACATTTTCATGGCTAGCATTAATTGTTCCACGTTAATAAAGCCAATTATCATAAAATTCTGTAGAGCATGTTATATTAATTTTTTATTCAAAGAACATGTTGTTGCTTCAACTTTTAATCTTCTCACTAGTCTTTTGGTTACCAAAGTGAAACCAGAAATGAAAGGAATACTTCTGTTTTACATTTATATTTTATCAAATTTGTAAAGCCAACAAGAAAGGATAGTAGTAGGAATTTGCGAGTGGGCTAACTACTCCTGGGTGAACACTGGGGTTTCACACAGACAGATGATTGATTTATATCTGTCCTTTTTCAAGGAGGAAGATTTGAGATACTTTACAAAAATACATAGTACCTTATGATAAAAAGCAAATCAGGAAATAGGAACACAGGGAAAATAAGAGTGAGAAATAATAAGATGAAGGTAAAGTTAATGTGGGAAATGTGTGCCACAACGTCATATGTAACCGATAGAAGTGAAGCACAGACTTGGCACTCACCTTCAGGAGCACGAGGGAAACATGACCACACTGTGTTTCCTAGAACACTAGTTTTGGGAGACGGTTAGAGCAATTCTGTCGGAGATGGGGAGCAGGTACTCACATTAATTTGTTCAACACCTGCCTCTCTTGCTAGACTATAAGCTCACAGATGTATTCTCTGCCTAGAGAAGTGCCTGGCATAGGCACCACGCACTTGATAAGTTGTGGTGGATACTGTCACTTGGATAGCTCAGTCTGTGTTCCCCTCCCCCTCCTAGGTTTCCTTCTTACCCTGCAGAGAACTGTAGGTTATGGTCCTGGGTGCAAAACTGGTTTCACCTTTCACAGGTACTTGTGAGAGATTTGGAGGGTGAAAGCATGGAGACCATTTTCAACTCTTCCCTTTTTTTTTTTGCTATTTTATGGTGACAAGCAAGGTCATGGAAATGTGAGGGTTTGGGGCATTAGCACACCAAGTGTTCAACTTCCCGGGTATTGAGAGCCAGTTGTGGTTCAGGCAGGAAGAATAAAGGGCCTGTGGACTGAGTAGCTCCAGTGGTGGCCTCACTGGTAGTGCCTCCCTTGGGAGGGTCCATTCTGTTGTCATCTGGGAGTCATTCCTAGAAGCTTAGCCAAGCACCTGCTCTTGCACCCCCCCCAGTGATTTTTGTAAGCACCTAATCCCCTGTATTAAATCTTCCTGCTTAAAACACTTGAAGTAATTGCTGTTTTCTACACTTTTATCCTGAATGATACATGACTACAGTATTGAATATTGAATAAGTGTAGCCAAGTAAGTGTGAGGGATATTATATTATACTAGCACATGAGAAGCTTTAGGAGTCCTGCAACAAGAAACTAGATTAAGTTGTTTAACTCAACTTTTCCCAACATATTTAACAGACCACTCTAAAAAGTGGGATGGTGTTTCATGGAACATCAGATTGGGAAGCACTGAGTAATACAATTCAGTATTCATGAGATTAAAAACAAACCAGAAAGGGGTGGGGGGAGGGTGAAAGGGGTAAAGGAGCACATTTGTATGGTGACATATTAAAACTAGATTATTGGTGATGAACACAATGCAGTCTATACAGAAACTGAAATATAATAATGTACACTTGAAATTTATACAATATTATAAGCCAGTATGAACTCAATAAAATAATTTTTTTTAAAGTTGCCAATAAACTATTAAAATAGAATTTTAAAAAATACCATTTACTGTAGCATCAAAACATTCTAATATTTAGGACAAGATGAAAGATGTGCAAGACCTACACAGAAAAAAAACTATAAAACATTGAGAGAAGCTAAATAAGACCTAAATAAACAGAGGATATATCATGTTCATGGATTGGAAGGGTCAATATTGTTAAGAAGTCAATTCTCCCCAAATTGATCTATAGGTTCAATGTAATCCCAATCAAAATCCCAGCAGTTTTTTAAAAAATGATAATTAACAAGTTGATTCTAAGATGTTTTATGGAAATGCAAAGGGCCAAGTAAGCTAACACAACCTTGTAGCAGAACAAAGTTGGAGGACTTATTCTAGCAGACATCAGATTTTTAAAAAATTATGTTATTGAGGTCACATTGGTTTATAACACTGTGTAATTTCAGGTGTACATTATTATATATCATTTTCTGTATAGACAGAATCATGCTCACCACCAATGGTCTAGTTTTTATCTGTCGCCATACATATGTGCCCCTTTATCCCTTTCACCCTCCCCCCATCCCCTTCCCCTCTGGTAACCACTAATCTGTTCTCTTTATCCATGTGTTTGTTTATCTTCCACATATTAGTGAAATCATACGGTGTTTGTCTTTCTCTGTCTGGCTTATTATTAACATAATACCTTCAAGGTTCATCCGTGTTGCAAATGGGACAATTTTGACCAGACATCAAATCTTAATATAAAGCTACAGTAATTAAGGCAATGTAGTATTGGCACAGGAATAGTCAGATAGACCAATGGAACAGACTAGGGAGTCCAGAACAGACCTTCTCATATATGGACTCTGGATTTATGACAAATGTGCCTCTGCAGAACAATGGGGAAAAGATGCTCTTTTCAATAAATGGTGCTGGGTCAGTTGCATGTCCATATGAGAAAAAATGGATCTGAATCCTTACCTCACACCATGCACAATACCAATTCTAGGTGAATTGTTGATTTTAAAGTGAAAGGCAAACAATAAAGCTTCAAGAAGAGAAAAAATAGAAAAATATATTCTTAAAAAGTATACAAAAGGGGCTGGCCTGGTGGCATAGTAGTTAAGTTCGCGTGCTCCACTTCAGCAGCCCAGGGTTCACAGGTTCGGATCCTGGGCACAGACCTATGCACTGCTTGTCAAACCATGCTGTGGCAGCGTCCCATATAAAGTAGAGGACGATGGGCACAGATGTTAGCTCAGGGCTAGTCTTCCCTACAAAAAAAAAAGTATACAAAAATCCACAATGTTTGCTACGTTAAAATTAAGTTCTTCTGTTTATCAAAAGCCACCATTAAGAGAGTAAAAAAGGAAGCTACAAGGTAGCTTTGCAGTGGATATAATTGACAAAAGACCCATCACAAATGTAGTTAGAGGACTCCTGTAAATTAACTAGAAAAAGACATGCAATCTAATGGAGAAGTTGACAAAATATTTGAATAAATAGTTCACAAAAGAGAATCTGCAAATGGGAATTTGGGAAATGATAATTAAGGCCACAATAAGATGTTAGGACATACCTATCAAAATGGCTAAAAAGCAAAAGATTGACAGTGATGAGTGTTGGTGAAGATGTGGGGCAACTGGAACTTTCATCTGCTGGTGGGATATAAAGTGGAAAACTGTTTTTGAAATAACTATTAAAGCTGAAGATGTGCATGCCCCATAACCCAGCCATCTGACCCTTAGGTATATACTTTACAGAAATGCTTACTATGTGCACCAGAATGGCAGCATTATTCATAATAACCTCAAACCAGAAACAACCTAAGTGAATAACTTGTGGTATATACATACAATGGACTACAATACAATGAAAATCACGGGAATGAAAACTAGCAACCTACTTCTACTCATAACAACATGGATGGATTTCACAGACATAATGATAAGTGAAAGAAGCCAGACTAAAAGAATACCTACTGTATAATTCCATTTATGTAAGGATCAAAAACAGATAAAACTGTGGTGTTAGGAATCAAGATAGAAATTGCCTTTGGGGAAGAGGGTGGGAGGAGTGATGGGGAGTAGTCATGAGGGGGCTTCTGAGATGCTGGTAGTGTTCTATTTTTTTACTTGAGCAGTAGTTATAATTTGTGATAATTCATTCAGCTGTACGCTTATGAATGGTGTGCTTTTCTGTGTATATGTTATACTTTAATTTTAAAAAGTATACTTTTGAAACTCCTGGTGTGAAGACCTGAAAAAAACGTCTCTAACGGGTCTGAAGAGGATGCTGTGTCCTTCACAGTAGATGCAGTACAACTCGGGCTGTTTCTAACAGTGTCCCCTATGTGGGCCGAAGACAGGATGGCAGGAGAGTCTGTGCAGGCCTTTGCATGAGGGAAAGCGTTGTTTCCAGAGCTTTGCTGTCTGCTGACCTGGCTTGATCCAAGGGTTAACAGAGTAGAGAATAATGGACCGGCTGCATATCCTGCAGGCAGTCCTGAAAACACGATTTCTCGCAACTGAGTTTTTGCTGAGTATTGAATGAGAGAGCGATGGAGATTATAGACTCTGACAGAAACTTGGGGTATGGATACACTCTACTACTGCCCAGTCAGGACAGATCTAAATGCTTTAACCATGAAGTGAGTTGGGAGTAAGTTTGGTGTCCCTGAATGAAAATCTAACAGGTCACTGTGAATAGAAACCCATCTCCCTGTCACAGGGAGGTGGGGACAAGGTGAGATAGGTAATACTGTGTTTCATTAATTCTTAGATACTTCTCCCCACATTTTAACATTTTAAAAATTACAATGCTTTTTACAGTGGATGTGTCATAGGTTAGTTGGCAGTGTTTTTTTCTTTCAAAAATATGATGCATCTTATAATTGATGGCATCTTAGATTCAATTAAGTCAGTCACTACCTTCAATGTGGTTCCCTCTTCAAGCCTCAGTATCTCCAACTAGTTGGAGGTGATAGTTTGAATTTATTTTAAAATCTAAATTTTGCCTGGAACCTTAGGGATCATTTACTCTGGTACCTCCCTGCAATGCCCATTCCGTCACTTTTGTTGCCTGGGAGCCGGCTGTAGAAGGTATACTTTGACAAATATGTAAACTGATTTGCAGTAGCTTCTGACTTGCTTATACGGAAGGTAACTAGATTCCTGCAACAGTCCATCCCTCCCCAGTAGCATTTATGCTATCGATTTCCTTTGCAAACTCTTCCTTTCCAGATAATGTTGAGGCAAATATCAGGATAACCCGTCTAAAATTAGAGTCTAGGGGGCCGGCCCAGTGGCGCAGCGGTTTAGTTCGTGCTTGGCAGCCCGGGATTGGCGGGTTCAATCCCGGGAGCCGGCCGACGCACTGCTTGTCAGCCATGCTGTGGCGGCGTCCCATATAAAGTAGAGGAAGATGGGCACGGATGTTAGCCCAGGGCCAGTCTTCCTCAGCAAAAAGGGGAAGATTGGCAACGGATGTTAGCTCAGGGCTGGTCTTCCCCGCAAAAAAAAAATAAAAAATAAAATAAAATTGGAGTCTAAATGATGAAGTTTCCTTGTATTTAATTATGTCAGCTCTACAACACCTGAAGTATTAGCCTTGGGGCTCCAGGAATAGTCTACAAATCACAATATGAAATTGTAAAATAAAACTTTGCCAAAGGAAGGCTTGGTGGAAACCAAAATGCAACAAGTTTGGAGAAGAATCCTTTGTCTGTCTTTATTTTTAAATTGTTATTAAAATCCACAAACTCTTTTCTGTTTGTTATGAAAGCTGGAGTTTGGATATAAAGATAACTTATAGAGAGATAATTGGGCACAGCCTTGCATGAGGAAGGTTAACCGTTGCTGTCCTTAATTTTAATTAAATGCCCACAAGGTGACAGGTAGGGCCTGGCCAGCCTCCTCCACCCACTGCCCTTTTGGAATCTCTACACCTTCTCTCCCCACTTCCCACTGCCTTGGCACCCTGGCAGATCCCAGAGCTAACAAAATCCCTTTCCCACCACCACTTCACTGTAAGGAACAAATCGCATCCAGTAATTAACATTTAGGTGTTAATTGGTAATGGTTTGATGTGTTACCCTTCCTGAATATATTTGCATTAAAAAAATGTATTACACAATTGATACGTGTTCATTGCTGAAAATGGAAAATTCAGATAAGCAAAAAGAAAAAAAAAATTACCCCCAGTATCATCAGAGAGAACCACCATCACAAATTTCATTTCTATTTCTGAAGCTCTTGTCTGTGCGTGTACTAACATTTTGGGGAGACTTGAACCTCCCTTCCTTCCTCTCTCTCTTGCCCTGAACTGATCCAAGAAGCAGCATTTGTACATGTGCGCACAGAGCCGACTGTGGATAGTGTTACAGAACATGCCCCCATTCTTGAGAAATTCATGTGCTTACAGAGGTTGATGGGTAGCGGTTCTCATTTATTTTTGGAAACCAGTTTCCTTAGATGCTTACGTTGATGCAGATCAAGTTGACATCTCAAAATATTTGATTGGCCACCTCCCAACTCTTCAAGGGAGGGATCAAGTGTGCTGAGCGTGCTGCAGTGCTGTGTTCTAGGTGTTTAATCCCTTCCCTTCCAGAAGCCTTCCCTCGGTCCCCTGGGAGTCAGGAGGGAAGGATTCTGAAGTTTTGCAGCCCTTGTCTCTGTCACTGGAGTGGCCCTGGGTGACCTTGTATTGTTGTTTTTGACAGCCACCTTCACAGCTGCACAGGAGCCTCTCAAGGCCACACGTAGAATCCTAGAATCTTACACTGCTTAAAGGGACCTTCCAGAGGGCCAGTTTACATATTCGGAGACTGAGGCTCAGAGAGGTTAGATAACCTGCCCAAGACCACACAGCTTTTTAGTGAGTGAGGACCCAGTTCCCTTAAAAGTGCTCTCTCTATTCCAACAGTGCTAGACATGTTCCCAGGAGGCTACAAGTTGTGAAAACTATTCAATTTTGTAGGTTATTTTTATGATCTAAAAAATTTAACCTAAGCACATTTCTGATTATATGGGTTTCTTCATTAGACTTGAGTAGCCTCTAATTTCATTGTTTGATTTTGTGTTTTGTGTCATCCTGTTGGTATTTTTCACTGGTTGGACCAAGTGGTCAGGTGACAGCAGTTAACATGTCACACAGTGGTTTTTCTAGGGGGAGGGGTGACAAAGTAGAGGACATACTCTCAGGGCTCCCCACTTTTTCAAATTTGAGCAACACTACAGGATAGCACACCACTTCTTGTTCCCCACAAATGTGTTTGTTGATGTGCATTTTAGTGAAAAAATAAACATTCTGTCCTGGCCTCTCATTTCTGATTCACAGGAGTGTGTTGAGAGTAGAGGTGAACAGATTTTTGGCATTTTTTGGTTACATTTTGGGAGTCGGACTGATTTCAGTTCTTGGGGGCGGGATCTAATTAGTAAGAACTGGAAGCAGGAATTGGATTTCACCAGCGTGCCGAGGATTTGAATTGTCTCCGTAAATCCAGTGCCTGTCCCGAGAGCTGACCACAAATATTCATACTCCCTGTAGCAGTGACATCTGGTGGCCCTGGGGTAATAGGACAGCAGTTGAGTGGCTGGTCTGTGGATTTTGATGGGATGACCTTATTCTATATAATAAAGCAGTTGTCTGTCGCCACAGGAGCCTCTGCCCTTTCCCAGGGAGCCCTCTCCCCTCCCGTGACACATTCCCCTCCAATTGCTCCCCATCCAGGAAGTACCTTTGACATTGCCCCTGCTTCCTCAGGGCACTCTCCTCCCAGCTCTACTGGCTCTTGAGCAGCAGACAGGCTACGGATAGCTGCCTGGGTGGGAAGAAGTGAACCTAACCTATCCGGCCTATGTCAGCTGCCATCAGCCATGTTACACCAGGCCTGGCCTGGATTCTGGTGATTGAGGGCCAGTGATTTACAGCCTCCCTGGGCAGCAGGTGGCCAGGGTATTTTTAGTGTCTGGAGCCTTTAGGAGAAGGGTTGAGTGGAGGTGGGAGGCAGCAGTGAGGTTCAGGGAGTCGCTCTTCCAAGGTTCCAGTTCAAAGCCTCCCGATTGTGGGGTCTCTTCCCTAACCTCCTGTGGGCTTTCAGGCTCTTGGTACAGGGCTCCCCACTTTAAAAACCATCTTATCACATCTGTCTGTCTTTTTCCTTTTCCTTGTCAGTTTGTAAGCCTGAGCTAGAGTAAGTGATAACTTTAGGATGCCAAGTTATTTGGTGTCTTGGAAAAGGACTGGATGTTATTAACACCCTGCATGCATATTCATTCCACTTCAAGACCTTTCCTATTCATTGTGTGATCTGATCCTCACAATGATACCATGAATTCCATGGACAGGGATCATCGTCTTCCTTCTGTGGAAGAAGAACCTAGCAAAGAAGGGTGAGCATCTGCCCAGTGGCCACAGGGAGTGCGTGTGACCGAACCTGAAGCCGGGCCTGACAAGCCAAGGCATGCCACTGTGAGCCTTGAGATCCCCAGCTGGTAGACTGCTGCAGTTTTGCGAGAGAGGCCGATCTTAGTTTTGCATGGGGTTGTCAACATGCTGTGGATCTGTGGGCCCACTGGGTCCCAGCCTCACTGCTGGGTGCCTAGGAACCTTCTAACTGGACCTCTGCCTGTGTTTCTTTGTTTGGTTAGCACTTCAGTTTCCATGAGGCCACAATCTGTCTGAAGCCTCAGTTCATTTGCCTGTTAAGCTGAAACTAAATAGATCTATCCAGTGGAGAGGGGCTTGGCAGTGGTGGTGCAGGTGTTGACACACAAGGAACCAGATCCCTTTCCTGTTAGTGCTGGTCCCCAACTGATGCCCAGCCCCTACTCTGGAAAGTGTCATCAGTAGATCACTAGTCCACTGTTATGTTCGGTGTAGAAAGGATGCTGGTCATGATCAAACACTGTACCATATCCCCGCCCACCATGCCTTAGAGATTGGCTATTCCCATCATCATATTAAGGGCCCTGAGGTGTCCTACAGTAGAGAAATCTGTTTAATTCCATTAGTCCCAGCATTTCCCCAGCTTGTTGGACCATGGATCTCTCTTTTGAAGTCAACAGCTCTTCACATCCTTCAGAACTAGCGTTTCACAGAACCCGTCTTGGGAAGCTCTGGCCCAAATCAAGCCACAGCCACCTCGTGATAGCTGTCAGCTGCCTTGACTCATGGCTGCATTCCACCCCAGATGGCCTCTCCTTCGTCACTGATCCCTGAAAGTGAACCTGAGCTCATCTCATCGTGAGCCAGCCCTGCCTGGCCCATCTCCCCGATTCTGATCTCACCCAGCGCTGGCTTTCTACCACATTCCATTTTGCCTGGTAGCTGAGCCATCCTAGGGCAGCAGGGAGACAGGATTCCCCTGTGTCTTCATGTCTGCCACAACTGTCTTCACCATCCCCAACCAGAGCCACGCTCCGAGAGTGCAGCTCACCTTGAGGCTGGGAACCCACTGGACAGACATCTCTTGCTTTTCCCTGCTTCCCTCCTTTCCAGTTCCTCATCCTGTGCTCCCAATATCTGCTTGGAGTGTCCTGGGCCAGGGAGGAGCCTTTTATTAGGTGAGCCAGTCCAACAGCCTCATTCCTGATTCAGAAGACTTCAGCCCTGGCTACCCTGGCCAGCATTCTGATGTATTACCCCATTTTTTCCCTTAAATCCAAACAAGTTGTGAACCACAGCCCTTGAGTCTACCTGTTCTTCCTCCCAGGTTTCCCTCCTCTCTACACTCCCAGACCCCCAAGCTTTGGCTGAGTCTCTCCCACCTGGCAGCCCCATTCTAGGCAGAGCTGACACTGCAGGAAGGATGGAGGATGCTTTGTCACAGGGCTGGGTGTGATTAAACCCCATTGGGTCCTGCCCAGCTAATGTGCATTTCCCTCTCTGCTTCATGATGGTTTCCTCCCCTCTGCTTTGGTCAACATCATACAGGAGTGTCTGCTTTGAATCCATTCCGGGATCTCTGGCTTCTAGAACCCATTGCCTGCTCTTTACCCTTTACTAAAACCTGCTCTCAGCAGAGCATCTAATCAGTGCATTCACATTAAGTCAGGATCAGCTTAACACCCCCAACATGAGAGAGAGTTTTATGGCCGGGGACAACTCCTGGAAGCATGTGAAATTGGGAAACCAAGGAATTTAAGAGTTCTAATATGCAATTTCACACAATTTAAAACTGAGAAGTAGCATTGTCACCATACTCTCGCCTGCAACATCCAGGGGTGAATGTTCCCTTGACATGACCACGTTTGTGTCCAACTCTCTGGTATAAAATGTCAAAGCATATGCTAAGTAGGGCATCTTTTGCCATCCGCCACACCTTCTTGAGGTTAGAACTTCTTTCCCTTAGCTCGTAAAGCTATTTTCCTGATTTGTGCTTGGGATACCATCCCTGAGCATTATTTTACAAACCTGTGAAATCTTGACATAAAACCTAGATAGATAGTTTTGAACATTCAGTGCCTGTATTAGTCAGCTAGTGCTGAGGGAAAGAAAACCCCACAAAATCTCGGTGGCATGCAACAACAAGCATTTGTCTTCAGAGCTCTGTGGGTTGTCTGGAATTTGGCTGATCTGGGCTGGGCTCAGCTGGTCAACTCTGCTCAGGCTGCAGTGGCTGAGTGACTCTGCTTCTAACTTCAGGTCTCTGTGCAGCTTTGCTGTACATGTCTCTCATCCTGTCCTCCTTAGACAGCAGGCTAGCCGAAGCTTGTTCCTCTAACGGTGATGGCAGACGCAGAAGAGAGTGAGCCCCAGTGTGAAAGCACTTTTCAAACCCCTGATTCTGTCACAGTCGTGTGGCCAAGCACAAAGTTGGTGAAGAAAGACACTCCATCCATGATGAGGCGATGGCCAGACTGTGGATGGAGAAAGGAGTGAAGAACTGGGGCCAATGAGACCACCATGCTCGCCTGTGGCACACAGGAAGGAGCTGAAGGGTTTCTTTTGCCAGCTGCTGCTAGCAGCATTTTGTTGCTACAGGGAACCCAGCAGTCCTGGGAAACTTCTGAAGGTAAAATAGAAAGAGGAAAAAAGACTTATTTCCTAGTGGTTGGTTTACTGCATTGCTCCCCTGGGAAGCTCCTCAAGATGCTCGCAGGCTCCCTGAGGCCAGAGGACCAGGATACCTCCCAGGGCGATCCTGAGGAGGAAGGAGGCAGCAGAAGTGCAGTGTGGCGACCAAAGAACTCTTCCGTGATTGAGGATGGCGAACCTTTATGCTCTGACAAATGGATGTTGAGGGAAGCACCGAGGAAGTGAGGGCCCCTGGGGTAAAGATCAGCTTTACCCAAGAATCGGAACAGGAGGGAATACCAGATAGATGAGGCCAAGACCCTGACTCGAGCCTACAACTGGTTGAATTTATATGCCTAAACCACATTAACCATTAACCATTACGTAAGCACGGTCATCTGTGGTGTTTTAGTTGCTCTTGACTTATTTATTTGTAATTTAACATGTAGTTTTAATTTTTGTAAAAAGAATACAGATATCTGGTTTAAGAAATGAAATAAAAATAGAGGCTTATAATGGAAAAAATAGCAGTTTCCTGCCTCACCCCTACTGACTCCTAATTCCTTCTCCCCAGAAGCTGCTGTTTTAGTGGTGTCTTCTGATATTTTCTCTACATTTTTTCCATGTTTGTGTTGCTGTTTCTTGATTTTTCAACGTTATGCATAACCAATTCTCTTCCTCCCTTAGAAGACAAGAATTTCACTCTCTTACACTCTTCCCCATGCTCCACCCCCACATATATATTTCCTCTACCCATCTTCCCAATTTAGATATTTGGGTTGAATGAATATTTAGTGTTTACATTATTAAGACTATGTAAAAATTGTTCACACCTGAGCTATTTATTGTACTCTGACTACATTTCCTTTCAGTGCAACTTTTTGTTTCCCCAGGAGCTGATAATTGCCTTTTTTGTCTGTTTGCTTGGTTTTCTCCATACTTGTCGGTAATACAACCCTAAACTGTCAAAACTGAAAATTCACTGATATAATCAAAGATATCAGGTAAACTATTGGTTTTGTTTCTTTGTTTTTTTCAGACATCCTTCTTCTGGAAACCATTCATCCTCTTGCTCTCATCTGTACAGGTTGTTCTGGAGGCCTCTGCATAGCTGTTGTTCTGGAAATTCCTTTGCTTCCCTTTCATGTCGAATTCCATGTTGCCTGCATCCCATGTCTTCATTTTGTTTTATTCTCTTGAGGGAGGATGACTACCAGTAGCTTCCTAATAAAAGGTGCACAAGTCCATGCATGCCTGAAAATGTCGTTATTCTATCCTGACGATTTATAGTTTGATTGGGTATAAAATTCTAGGTTGGATCTCTCAGAATGTTATCTTTTTACTTTGAAATAATTTTAGACTTACAGAAAAGTTGCAAAAACATTACAGAGTTCTATCTAATGCTTTTACCCAGCTTCCCCTAATGCTAACATCTTACTTAGCCATAGTATAATGATCAAACTAAGAAATTAACTTTGGTACACTACTATTAACTCAATTACAGACTTTAGATTTCACCAGTTTTTCCAGTAATGTCATTTTATTTTTCCAGGATCCAATCAGGTTTCCCCATTACATTTAGTTGTTGAGTCTTCTTAGTCTCCTCCAATCTGGAACAGCTCCTCAGTCTTTCTTTGTCTTTCATTATTTTAACAGTTTTGAAGAATACTGGTCAGTTATTTTGTAGAATGGTCCTCAATTTTGACTTGTCTATGTTTTCTTATGATTAGACTGAGGTTATGGGTTTTTGGCAAGAATATCACAGAGGTGATGTTCCCTTCTTAGTGCATCATATCCAGTGTATGTGATGGTGGTATGACATTACTGGTGATGTTATTGTTGATCACTTGGCTAAGTGGTTTGTGCCAGGTTTCTCCACTCTAAAGTTACTATTTTTCCTTTTATAATTAATAAATATATGGGTGAACATACTTCAAGACTATGCAAATATCCTGTTTATCCTCAAATGGTAAAAGTTTGAGGATAAAACAAAAATTTTAGCATCCATTGGTGAATCTTCCCTACAAGAATTATTACTGTAATATTCTTAATGGTAATTTTCTATTTCTCTCATTTCTTTTACATTTATTAATGGAATTCTTTTGTAAGATAGAGCTGTCCCTTCTCCATTTATTTAGTCATTCATTTATTTATATCAGCATGGACTTATAGATATTTATTTTATCCCAGGGACTATAGTACAATTTCATTGTTCAAATTGCCCTCAGAATTGAAGGCTTTGCTCCGTTATCTTTTAGACTTTAGTATTGCTATTAAGAAGTATAATGCAATTCTGATTCTTGATCTTTTGTATATGACCTGTTTTTCTCTTTTAGAATGTTCTGAAATTTCACAATGTTGTGTTTTTGTTTATCTTTATAAAATGTGTTTGTATTGGGCATTTCATAGACCCTTTCAGGCTGGAAACTCATGCATTCTGGGAAATGTTCATGTTTTATTTATCTGAGAATTCACCTCCCTCTACTCTTTTTTTAATTTCTGGAAGACCCATTATTTTGATGCCAACTTTTGAACTAATCTTCAAGCTTTTTTAGGTTTTAATTTCCTATTTTTCATCCTTTATCTTCATTCTACTTTTTAGGAGATTTTTGTGTCTACTTTATCTTCCAACTTCATATTGGATTTCCAAGAGCTCTTCCTTGTTTTCTAAATCTATTTTATAGTAATCTTGCCTCATGGATGTGATATCTTCTCTTCTTTCTAAGAATATATATCAGTTGGGGGAAGTGTTCTTTTGCTTCCTGCACTGGTCTCTGTTTCATCTGACTTGCTTTTTTCCTGTTTTTGTCTCTCTTTCATGTTGGAGGCTTTTTCTCAGATGTCCTGTCATCCTTTATTGCCTGTTCATATCTGAATAATGCATTGAACATGATATTCACTTTGTGCCAGGTGTTACCCATGGTCCCTGGTGAGCGGAAGAGTGGACCTTTACTGTGGAGAGATATAATTCATATAGCATACAATTCACCCTTTTAAAGCATACAGTTCAATGGATTTTAGTATGTTTACAGAGTTGAGCAGCCATTGTCACTATCTAATTTTAGGACTTTTTCATTACCCCAAAAAGAAAGCCCGTACTTAATTCTAGGCTTCCCCAATTCTCCTCCCCACCCTCCATCCTCCACCCCAGGCCTTTGTTTTGCTGTTAGTGCCATTACGACTCCTAGCGACCTTGTGTACAGCAGAGCCGAACCCTGCGTGGTCTTTTCCCGCCATCCTCCCACCTTCCAGCGCTATATCAGACAGCGCTCCACTGCTATTCACAGGGTTTTCACGGCCAATGTTTTCAGAAGTGGGTGGCTGGGTCCTTCTTCCTAGTCTGTCTTAGTCTGGAAGCTCTGCTGAAACCTGTCCACCCTGGGTGACCCTGCTTGTATTTGAAATACTGGTGGCATCACTTTCAGCATCACAGCAACACGCAGTCACCACAGCATGACAACCGACAGACCGGTGGTGTGGTTCCCTGACTGGGAACCTAGGCCTCAGTGGTGAGAGCTCGGAATCCTAACGACTAGAGCAGGGTTGGCTCCTCCAGGTATAGGCGACCGCTAGTCTACGTTCTGTCTCTATAGATGTGCTTATTCTGGACATTCCATACAAATGGAATCCTGTAGCTTGTGATCTTGTATGCATGGTTTCTTTCACTTAGCATGATGTTTCCAAGGTTCATCTAACTTGTCGCATACGTCAATACAGTCATGCCCAGCATAACAAGGTTTCAGTCAGACATGGATGGCATGTACAATGGTGGTCCCATAAGATTAGCACCAAATAGCCTAGGTGTGTAGTAGGCTGTACCATCTAGGTTTGTGCAAGTACACTCTATGATGTTCACACAGTGACGAAATCGCCTAATGACACATTTCTCAGAATGTATCCTGGTCGTGAAGTGACACACTTCATTCCCTTTATTGCCAAATAATATTACATCGTATGAATAGCCCACATTTTAAATAACCATTCATCAGTGTGATCAACATTTGGGTTATTTCTGCTTTTTGGCAATTATGAATGATGTTGCCATGAACATTCGTGTACAAGTCTTTGTGTGGATATATGTTTTCAGTTCTCTTGGCTATATACCAAGGAATTGCTGGGTCATATAGTAATTCTATGTTTAACCTTTTGAGGAACTGCCAAACATTCACAAAGGGCTGCACCATTTTTCATCCCCACTAGCAATGAATGGGGGTTCCAGTTTCTCCTGCATTTGTCAACACTTGTTGTTATCTGTCTTTTTGATTACAGCCATCCTACTGTATGTGAGGTGTTATTTCATTGTGGGGAAATGCATTTTGAACAGTTATTTCCCCACTATAAAAATATTATAGAAACAGTTTTGAATAATTGGGAAAAAATTACTTTTAATATATATGTATTTCTTTCTAGAATTTGCTATGCATACATTGTTTACGTAATACATAGTTTTAAAAATAAAAGGAAGAAAACTCTTAATATTTAATCATAAACATGTTTATGTAAACTCTTCCTACACATCATTTAAAATAACTATGATACTCTCTGAGGTGGATATACTATCTTAAATTAACCATTCTATTTTTCTTTGACACTTAGGTAGTTTTCAATATTTTGATATTTAGAAACTTGTTTTACATTTTTCTGCATAATTGTTTTTGCTTAAAAATGATCTTATACCAAAAAACATCAAGCTTTTCCTGCATTCCAGGAATACCCATGGGCTGCTGCTCTTTTCTTTCTACTGACTTATCCACTCAAGTGGTTAGCTATCAGCACTACCGTCTCCTCTGAGCTGCAGATTCATAAACTCAATTGCTTCCCAACCTTGGTTTCCCACAAGTACCCCAAACCTGAAATCTTCCCAACTTAACCCATTATCTCCCTCTACCACCAACCTGTTCTTCCTCTTTTTGCCCAGTATCAATAACTAGCACCCAGTCATCCAAGGAAGAAACATGGGAGCCATTTTTCCCCTTCATCCTCCACACAACTAGTCAATCACAAGTTTTGCTGATTTTGTCTGCTTTTTCTCAAGTCTGTGCCTCCTCTCAGTTCTCACTACTACACTGGTTTTCAGGCTGTCAAATCTCTCGCCTAAGCTGTGCAGTAGCCTCCTACTTGACCTCTAACCCTTCAGCGTTGCCCCTCTTAAATTCTTTCCCTCTCTACTGCTAGACAGCCTGCCTACAACAAAATCATGAAATGCCCCGGCTTAAAATCCTTCGGTGGCCCTCTATTGCTTACTGAATAAAGTCTGTACTTCTTAAGATGGTGTTTGGGTTCTCTCTTTTTGCAGCTTCTGGTACTCTCTGCTCTGTATTTGCTACTGTAGTACTAGATAAATGTTTACAGTTTCCCCTGAAATCCCCACGCTGTTCAGTGCTTCTGTGTGTTCGTTTGTTATGTTTTTTCTGTCTGGAATTTCCTCATCACTTTTTTTCTCCTGGCTAATTATTTACAGTCCTTCAAGCCCAAGCTCTGGCATCATCTCCTTCAGAAAATCTACCTTGAAGTTCCAGAGCGGGCCAGTGGCCCTTCTTTCTGCTCCACACAGTGTTGATCTCTCTCTTTTCACTTTAAACATACTTTTGAACCCACTTCCTGAGTATAAAGTTTCTTACAATGTCAATATCTATGTCTTTCCATGTCTTTTCCTTCTGTTGCCTCCTGCTCATGGTAGTTTGATTCCTCACACTTGCTAGATTTTATTAAGAGCTCGTATTTGGCTGAACTTTAACTTTGAGACTCCTGAGGGACCCAAATGAGATCATTTGCCTTAGTTTCTGTTGGGAGCTAGGGGTCACCACCAATCAGGAACCACTTCAATTTACCTTAACTTGATTGAGGTTTCTTGAACTGTGAGTGTGGCATAAATTCAAATCCCAGCATGAGAATACATCTGGTGACAAAACATTAGGGAAGACTATTAAAATGATTAATGTTATTAAATCCAAGGCCAGCAGACACAGACTGGTTTGCTTGTTGGTTCATTTTGCCAGCATAGATATTTTCCCAGGTTTATCTTTTCAACTAAATATATATCCAGTTTGGGCACCTGGATTTCTGTGGAGGTCTCAGATTCAGCTGCACGCTTCATCGGGTTCAAATCCTATTACTTGGTTAACCAGCAAAACTCTAGATTCCCAGGAATATGTCAGAGCTTTTTGAAGCCCTCTCTTGACATCTCATTCCACGGTTGTTTTTTTAAGCATTTTGGTTACCTATTGTTTGCCCCACCTCCTGTCTACCACTTTAGGCAGCCACCTGTTAAGCAAAAAGTCTCTAGTTTTTTGGTTTTGACACACTTCCAGGGCATCCCTGGTTTCTGTGTTGGCTTACCACTTTAGTTTCGGCCCTAGAGTGTGACAGGGTGTGTGTGTGTGTGTGTGTGTGTGTGTGTGTGTGTGCATGCGCATGCGTGAATATGTGAATATTTAGTACTTCTCTTACTTTCTTGTGAGTTTAGCACCGTGTTTAGAAGTATGTTTGAAGGTAATGTCAGTGAAAACGGCAAAGTAGAGACCTCCAAATATTCTTCCCTTTATAAAAGCAACAAGAACACGGGCAAAAATGGTGAGAATCAACTTTTTCAAAATGGTGGAAATTAACCAAAGGCTTGCAGCACCTTGGGGAGCATTTACTTAGGAACATAGGCTGAATGTTGGTGGGAACAGGGATCTCTGTGGTGTCCTCACTTGCCCTATTCCTGTCTCACCCCCCGCAGCTCCATAGTGGCCTTGAAACCCAACATCCTGCAGTCATGGTGAACACCAGCCTCCTGGACGCCACTGGAGGGGACAAAAGGGGATTGGACTCGTTCAAAGCCCCAATCTCAGAGAATTGTCCTTCTTTGACCTATCTAGTGGGTCCCTGGACAACCCCATGCAAAAGACTGTTTATTTGACCTGACTTGTAGCTCTTCCAGCCTTTTCCCTAAGGACATTTGTTGAAAACAATCAGTCAGAGGCAATTGTCAAATGTCATGGCTGCCTGAGGTGTAGACAGCAGTTGGGGCAAAGAATAGACTAACCAAAATGCTTAAAAGAAAAAGCTGTGGAATGAGATGTGCACTGGGAGCTTTGAAATGCCGGAACATCTTCCTGGGAGTCTAGAAGGACACCTGCACCTCTTGGGATGTGCACATGTCCAGGACTGTGCATACTTAGGAAAGACCTGAAAAGGCCCAAAGCTCTCACCTCTGGCTAGCCTTGTGGCTATGCTCAAGGAGAAAATGAAGGTTATGATGGAGTTGTCAACTTTTTGGCTAAACGTTGAAGGCATGCTCTAACACGGACACAAAGCCCCTTCTTAACGACTGAGAGACTTACTGGTCCCAGGCATCTGAGGAGATCTCTGTCCAATTTTTGGCTGACCATTATGCTAACCAAGCTGACTTTAGTGGCCACACTACACAAAGAACGGAGAGTTTACAGAATTAGTTCAGAAAAGCCCCTAAACAAACAAAAAAGCAGCATCAGTAAACTCTGGGGAAAGGGATAAATCTGATTTCTAGTTGTTGTAGTCTTTAAAAAGTCCTATTTTCAACAAAAAATTAAGGGTCATGAATAGAAACAAGGGCTGTGACCTTCAGAAGAGTTTCTTGGCCTTTTTTCATTCTCTTATAAGAGACAGGAAGGCTGGAGGGGGCTTGGGGTGTCTTCCTGCCCTTCTCCTAGGTCAGATAAGGCTCTGGTACAGCAGTTTCTCTTTAGGGCAGGTCTTTCTCACACAGAATAGAATGCTCTGGGCATATTTCAAAATGATCTGGCCTTTAAGTTGTCAGTGACCATGTTTTATTCATTTTTGTATCTTGCAAAGTGCTTTAGAGAAATACTAAATTAATATGACTTCAATCTTTTTTTTCCCATGTCTTCAGCTGTGACCATTTACTCAACATCAGAACATGTACCAACACAGACGGTCAAGCTGATCTGTCTTTATTTATTCCTTTTGTGGTAATTTTTATATTGTAATTTCCAAACAGAAATTTCTAATGCTTCATCTATGTTTTTAAAACTTTCTTTCCATATTTGTTTTCTTTTGTTTAACATTTGTTTCCATCTTTCAGATTTACTGTACGAGGAATATGGGTGTATTTTTGGTTGACAACTAATATTTGACTGCTTCCTCTCAATCCTGTGAAATCATAGCTTGAGTAAATGAAATGTTTCTTTTCCTGAGTCTTGTATTAACCTTGCCTATTTTAGTCAAACTTAATACGAGCTAGAAATCATTCAGTGCTCTGGTCATTCTCTTCAATTCACAGGGAAAGCCGAAAGCTTAATGTAACCTTCTTCGGAATCAGAATATGTAAGAGGCATCCCCTCCATCCGATGTAAAAAAAAAAAAAAATGTGACAAGCCAGAGAGTCTCCTCTGAGATTATTATCCTGGGATCTTTGATCTTGGTAGCCCTCCCTCCCACCACTTCTCTAAGGAGAACAGGGTCTGTCTGTCTGCTTTTTGGTTTTTTTAAAAAACATTTTATCTAGGTCATACTGGCCTGCAACATTGTATAAATTTCAGTTGTACGTTATTATATATCCGTTTCTGTATAGACTGCATGGTGTTCACCACCGATAGTCTAGTTTTTATCTGTTACCATACATATGTGCCCCTTCACCTCTTTTGCCCTCCCCCCACCCCCTTCCCCTCTGGTAACCACTAATCTGTTCTCCTTATCCATGTGTTTGTTTATCTTCCACATGTGAGTGAAATTATACAGTGTGTGTGTCTGTTTTTAAGTCCCAGCAGTCTGGAGCTAAGTTCACTCTGTCCCTCACTCTACTAGGACCTCATCAGAAGTGTCAAGAATCTACTGCTTGGAGTTGCCAGGACAACTGTGTCCTCATTTCAGTACTGGCTTGTCCCAGCACAGGTAAGGACCTAAGTATGGGCAGGTCTCTGGACAAGGGCATCCCATCCCATCCTCTGGCCTCTGTGTTGCCCTCTCATCCTCGGAGAGTTAGAGTGTAACTTCTTAGAGGGATGGCTGGGGCACCAAGGGGAGAGGGAGTGGTGGAGAGAAGGAGCAGAATGGGGGTCTTTGGGGCCCATAGACAGGAAAGTTTGCCTTGTGCTCAGCTGTGGGGAGGACTAATTAACATTCCTCTCCCCTCCCAGGGGCCTTCCTCTCGGGGAATGGGGGACAACTAGGCAGATGTAGGGCCAAGTAGCAGGAACCTTGTTGCAGGCCGGGAATTGGGCCAAGATTTGACTTAACAGGCTTGGTTTTAGGGAATTAAAAATAAAAAAGAATGGGAGGCTGGCCTGGTGCCATAGTGGTTGGGTCCGTGGGCTCCACTTCCCCAGCCTGGGGTTTGTGGGTTCACATCCTGGGTGCAGACCTACACATGGCTCATCAAGCCATGCTGTGGCAGCATCCCACATACAAAACAGAGGAAGATTGGCATGAATGTTAGCTCAGGGCCAATCTTCCTCAGGAAAAATAAATAAATAAGAATTTAAAAAAAGGAAAAGGCATTACCCTGAAAGGCAGCAGGAGAGAAAACTACTCCCAGGGTCTCAGGTTAAGTTCTCTCTCACTTAGGAACACTTGTACCGGAGTCAAATATCTGATATCTGAGTCCCGCACCCCATGGCCCACCGCCCCGCCCCTGCTCAGCCTGTCCACCGCCCTTCCCCCTCCACATCCACCCCCTTCCCCCTCCGACGCCCTTCCCCTCCCCCTTCCCCCCTTCCCCCCTCCTCCCCTCCGCCCCACTGCCCCTCTCCCCATCCCACCTCCGCCTCTCTGCCCCAGCCCCTTCCCAGCCGCAACGCCTCATTGAAAAGAGTCTTGTCTGCAGGTAAGAGGATCTGGGGCTTGCAGGGGGAGGGTACCCCCAAGAAATCTGGCTCTGCCTTGGCCCACCCTGGTTCTTGGGTCAACCTCTCGAACAGAAGGCAGTGGCCTCGGAGCTTTGGGATTACTGCTTCCACTGCACATGAGTTGGTATCCCTTGAAAGGAGGGCATTTCCAGGTAGTTTTTGGGCGCCAAGCCCAAAACTGAAAATCAACATGTATGCTCAAATTGATCTATTTTTTAAAAGTGTTTTTCTGTTTTCACTTTTCTCTCCTTACCCAGAGTTTAGGTACTTGTGGCACATTTTCTGGCTGGCTCAGTGTAGACATAAGGTTACTACTGATTAACTTCACAATGTACTTGGCAATGTCTTTTTATTCTCCAGTGACCTCCAGTTTTCTTGCATGAAATAAATCTGCTCTGTGAAATCTTGAGAGGCACATGTCTTTGCCTTCCTATTCCTTTGATTTATTCTACAGAATATTTCAGGGTGGAAATATCATGAATCACTGTGATGATGTAAAATTGGTCTGAAATGGGTTTTGTTTCACTTTCTGGATAGTATTTAGGAAGTGGACAATCTTGAAAGTGTCCTATCCTTGCGCTAAACTCAGAATTTATTGAACATTCAAAAAATATTTTCCTCTACTGCTTGAACTAAAATAAAACACCGAGGGCAAGTAGAGAATGTATATTTCACAGGATTGATAAAATTGTATGTATTGTAGATTTCATAAGTTTTTGGATTCAAGACTTTAGAAATGCTGATACATACGTAATAAGTTCTGTTTGACTTTCTTTCTAAGTTGGGGATATCATATGTGTTTTAAACACATTGAGTATAAAATTCATATGTGCTTTTCCTTTTCTTAGATTGATTGTAGATTAAGTTCAACAACAAGACAACAGTAATACCATGCAGAGATTAAAGACGAATATTTTAGGCCACTTCAGATGTTGCCGAAGCAATAGGTAAGTGACAAGGCTCAAATTGACTGAATATTAAACCTAATTCTCAGCTGTGGCTAAGGGAATAGGGAATATGTGTGAACCTTCTTTCATAATAAATGTAAACTGTACGCAAATGAAATTTGTCAGACTCACAATTAAAAGACCTGGTTTTACACCTGTCATTTCCTTAAAAATACCACAACTTAGGCAGTGTGCCAGTGATAATATGCATGGCCAGTCATGGTCACTTTAAGCTTCTCCTCTAAGGGTTGGCTGGTTGCTCTCTCCAGGGGTGGTGAGCTAGTGTTCAATTCAGGAAGCCATTTTCCAGAGAAGGCCATTACCAGGGCTTCCGTTGTCCCATCTTGAGCAACACCTGAAACATTGTTAATTCCCACATGAAGGTCGTAAATGAATTTTTTTTTTTTTTTGGTGAGGAAGAGTGGCCCTGGGCTAACATCCATGCCCATCTTCCTACTTTATATGGGACGCTGCCACAGCATGGCTTTACAAGCAGTGTGTCGGTCTGCACCTGGGATTGAACCTGTGAACCCTGGGCCGCTGAAGTGGAGTGCTCAAACTTAACTTCGAGGCCACCTGGCCGGCCCCACAAATGAATTTTTATTAGTGAGATTAGTGGCTTACAAATCAGCATGATGGACGTTGGAATTGTGGGAATATTCAAGATCTGTGGAATGGCTAAACTATTTTAGAGTCAGCCCACTCTTGCATCAACAGGATATAGGAATCTGAGGAGTGAGGCTTGTAGTGTATATACCCTTAGGGATGACACCAGAGGCTTTATCCTTATTCTGTCTCCAGCCATTGGTTTAGGAAGATTTCAGCCTCTGGAATATGGGGAATCTGTTGGAAATGAGCGTTACATGAAAGTAAGGTGACATTTGGAGCACCTAAAAGGACAGAGAGTGTATAGGAGCTTACAAATTGTTGTGCCTGCTTACTACTGAACATTTTGTTAAGTGAATGTCTGTATGTGTGGCAGATTTGGTCTGAGACCTGTTTTCGTTATAACCTGGTAGCATCATTTAAAGGGGTAGCTGCCCTTCAACTACCCCACATTTCTATTGTGGCTCCTCCTACCAAAAAACATCTAAGAATTGTGCATGACCAAGTTAGTTTAGGTCAGTTTGCAAACCCCACTTTCCTTAGAAGGCAGTTTAGCTACCTGCTTATTCATATTCCATGGAGGAGTCCCATCTATGTCCCCAAACAGTTTACTGCGGTCTTCTTTCCTGCTTCCTATACTGTGCTCCCTGAGAGGAGTTCAGGTAACACCTAGGGACGTCTCATGCCCCATTTGTAGATTGGTGCCCCAAGCGACATTCTTAGCAGAACTGAGCTGTCATCTGGATTTCGGGGGTAATTTGTGTATCTGCCAGTTCTCTTTCTCAGCAGCTGTCTGGAAAACCCAGTAATCATTCAATAGGCTACCTATGTCAGAAACTCAAATTCTTACCTTTTTGGTCATCCAAATGATTTTCCCTGATGTGATTTATTAGTGTGTTCTGCACAGTCAATCCTGGTAGTCTTCCTGTTGAAAAGCAGCGTATGCGTCTTTTTTTTGAGGAAAGGAGTCTTTCTTTTTGAGGAAATCTTTTCTCTGAAGCCCTGATGGGACGTCTGTAAGCCTTGCTTCATGGGCACCAGGACACCCATTGAGAACTGGGAATGCTCCTTCCATGGACCCTCAGCCCAGGCCAAGGGGTTTGATGACCCAAATTCTAGCTCTTCTTTCCAAACAGGCTGTGAGGATGACATAATATGTGACTGTGCTTAGAGTTCGAAGCTATTGATCAGAGCCCAAAATTGGTTTGTAGGGTATAATAAGGAAAAACCATTATACGCTTTCTAAAATGTGCTCCTCACACATTTCCACTGTGAGAAAGAGGCTTCTGTGGTCAAATCAGTTCAGGAATCTTTGCATACTCTGGTCTCTCTCAGATAATCACAATGCTCATTAGCATACAAGTCTTGCAGCAAAAAAAAAAAGTGTGCAATCAATAATTTCTCAAATTTATTGAACACTTGGAGAGTTAGGAAAGTGTTGTGGCGAAGAGCATGGATTCATTAACAGGTGGATTCAGATCTCCACTCTACCATTTCAGGCTGGTGACGATGGGCAAGTTACTCACCCTCTCTGTAGCCCATTTCTCTCATCTATAAAATGGGGATCATGATACTATATACCCCATGGGATTATTGTAAAAATTAAATGAATTGTTATATGTAAAGTATTTAGAATAGTACCTAGCACATAAGTGCTATTATTATTGTTAAATCCTATTAATATCTCCTCAAGCTAGTGTTCCATTATATACACTCTGGGAAATGCTGGCTTCTTAATATATTTTGTGTGACCCAAGGATGCCACAAGAGCAAGTGCTGGTGTGTTTATTGAGACATGTCTTATAGAAAGCATTTCCTGTGACATTTATCTAGAGATCATTTGATGGTTATTAAGCATATGTTGTGTCCAAAAGCCCATTGAAGAAAACTTTTCAGTGCAAAAAAAAATGTTTAAAAGCCAGATATATTAAAATGATGGAAAAATGGAACCTCCAAACATTTCAATTGTCACCAGGAAGACCTCATACGATGTCTAAAACCTATTTTTAGATACTTTTGAAATGGGAGAGAGGTGATTCAGTTAATGAAATGTAAGTTATGAGGTGAAAATGTCTACTTGTTCTAAAATTTCAGCATTCATTTTCTTAGTGTATGACTCTTCTTATGACTCTTTCTAAAGACATTTAAATGCAAACTCTTAAAATATTATAAAATCTTTCATATGAGATGATAGCAAATAATTTCATGCTTTTTTTAAGGAAAGATGAGAGATTTGAATGCCACTTTCGGATCAAGTGCCTCCTCTATTAAGTGTAACATGGCTGTTTCATGATTCATTTCTCTATTTTGGTTGAGTAACCGTAGAGAGGACTAGACACAGGTTGGTTGGTTGATGAAACACATTGGCTTGCCGGTCATATTTGATAGACATGATGTATTGGGCATCTGCTACTCAGCTTTGCATGCTCATGTCTTCCAGGCGCACCAACCCATATTAATCGACATGTTAGAATCCCAGTTTATTAATTGGAATCTGATGTGTAGTTGGAAGGGGACAGAATGCTCCTGTTGGTTGGCACATTCTCTTCCCTGAATAAATATCTTCTTAGAAAACCCAGTCAGGGTTTGTTGATGAGGACAGTCAGGGTAAAGGCAGCTGAGTGATCTCAAGGACGTTCTGAGCCCTTCCTTCCTGTTGGGGTTCACCTTGCAAGTGGCCGAGGAAACCTCTGTCAGCCTGGTTGGAGCTCATGGTATACTGGCCAACACGAAATCTTTGGGAGTTCTTCCCCTGACTCCATATAGGCTCTGCTGCTTTCCATGACATTAGAACCTGCATGTGACCATTAGTTAGATCACAGAGGATTTGGCATCATTTTTAGCCTCCCTACTGACACCAGAAGACGCCCTGGTTCCTTGGGAAGATTTGAACGGTACTTTGGTTCCAAGCATCAAGCATTTAGAGATCATCTGTAGTCAGTTACTCATGCAGCCGAGTATTCCCATTCAGTTTTTGTGGAATCTCGGTTCAGAGTGTGACATCTTCTGACATGCAAACTGAGGGTGACAGCACAGTATGAACTTTCCCTTTCTATTGATGGTGATCATATTTTTTTGTGAAGGATTAGCATATTTTTATGTCGCTAACCAAGCAAGAGGTTTTCAAGTAGACCGTTAGTCAATTCTTTACTCTCATGATTCCTGTAATTTTAAGTGCTGTGTCCTGAAATTCTGTCAGGAAAAAGAACCAGATTATCCTCCAAAAGGCCCCACGTTGCTTTTTGTATGTGTTTTCTACTCTTTGGCAGAGTTATGGATTCCTCATTGGCATCGTCTGACGAGAACGACACGGGGTGAGTTGGCTTGACTGATCTGAGTGGTGAAAGGTATTGGGAGCGTCGATAGCAGGAACAGGTTTCCCTAAGAGACTATCGGCTTCTGTAGGTAACTTCCTTTCCTTTTGGGTCTAGGTGGCAGAAGGAAGAAGGAGTCATAAGAGGGAGACTTCTTACTCACAGTTTGTTTGTGATCCTTAGAAACTAGTAGCGAAAACTTTTAGGAAACTGTCTGAATGCCCGTGTGTAAGACTCTGCCAGAGTGGGCCGGTAGAGGAGAGAATCCTCTTTGGAGCAAGGAGAAGGTCGCAGTGGAGCTGTCAGCAGGAAGGAGTGGCACTAAGAGACCTCGGCTCTGTCCCTCACCCTCCAGAGCTCTGGTATCCCAAACGCCAACCCACCATCATATTGGCGGGAGCCCCTGCCTCAGACCTGCAGTTATTGGAAGCCTATGTGAGGAACAGAAAAGGCACACGTGTTCCTTGAAGAGGAAGCACGTGGTGCAGGTTCTTGAGAATGAGGAAGTTCGGAGGGGCCGGAGACGTGTGGACCTACAAACTGATGTTGAAGTTTGTTTTGTCACATCTTCTCCCTGTTTCATTGTTGTTGTCTTTGTCTAGGTCGGTGATTTCTGAACTTCTCTGCTGTATGTTTTGCTTCCTCATTGTTTCACTGAGTTTTCCCCCTTGCTCTGTTTCAAATGTCATTAGTTAAATGTAAACCTTTGTGACCCTGATTAATGTTTCTAAATCTATAAACGTTACTCTAAGTACTGCTTCATTGTGTTACACAAATGTTGTCATTTTATTATCAATCTTTTCTGAGCACTTTTCAGTTCTCTTCATGATTTAATTTTTATCTTGAGTTATTTAGTACTCAGCTATTTAGTTACAAACATCGGATTTTAGAAAGCTATCCACATTGCAATATGTTCAGAGAGCATCCATATGATATCGATCCTGTTGACGTTACTAAAGCTTTCCTTATGTCCTAATATATGGTCTATTTTCATAAATGTTACCTGTGTGCCCTCAAACAAGATATGTTCTGTTTGGTGTAGAGAAATATGGTGTCAGTCTGTTCTTGTTCTCTTTGCTCCTTCTGGAAGCTTTTAGAATTTTCTCTTCATATCCATGAATCCTTTAAACCTAATTTCTTACTTCCCTCATTAAGTTCGGCAAATTTGCCTTTATTATTTTTTGAATATTTCCTCTTCTCCGTTTTCTTTTTTCATTTATCTTAGATTTCATTTAATCCAGATGTTAGATATCTTTCTTTACCCTCCATATCACTTGGCTTTTGTTTTGTATGTTCTCTCACTTGATTCTTTTCTACTATTTTCTGGGAGAGTTTCTCAATCTCATCTTCCAACTTGAAACTAATTTGCTTTTCACATGTATCCACACTATTATTTATCCCATGAATTAATTCTTTAACATCGATACTTTACACCTAAGATTTCCTCTTAAGTTTTACCCTGATGATTTCTCATTCTCAATCATGTTACAAACACCTTCGCTTGTATCTTTTAGTGTATTTCTCATGCTTATTTTAGAATTTTGGTCAGTATGTTCCAGTAGTTCTGTTTCAGATGGTACGTGTTCTTGAGTTTGTTGTATTTCATTTTCAGTAGTTGTACTCCTCAGATATCTAATTGTTTTGACTTGTGAGCTTTCATTCCTTGTGGCTATTGGCTACTCTGTGTGGCATCTCGTATTAGGGAAGGGCTGAAGCTTTGCTCAGGACCTTCTCAGTCTGTGGCTGTTATCTCAGCATGTGTCCTTTTCACTCTCAAGTGTCCTGGCTTGTGTGAGGTATTATACAGTCACCTTCACTGAAGGCTGGGACCTAAGGTGTGTTTTTCTCAGTAAGTTTAACATGAGGGGAGGTGATGTATTTGAAATTAAAAATAAGGATCAGGTAGGGCCAGCACCAGTGGCCTAGTGTTTAAGTTCAGCATGCTCTGCTTCGGCAACCAAGGTTCGGATCCCAGGCGTGGAGGTACACCACTCATCTGTTGGCAGCCATGCTGTGGTGGCTGCCCACACGAAAAAAAGAAAAATAGAGGTAGATTAGCAACAGATGTTAGCTCAGGGTAAATCTTCCTCAGGAAAATATACCTAGGGATGAGGCTATACTGTTGTCACATACTGATTTTTTTTTGCATAATAATGGTGAAGAGGGTAGGTTGTCAAAAGCAAATAGTATTTGTGAAATGGTGAACATTCAGCATGATTTTATGAAGTTGACAGATGGAAAGAGCATTTTGCATGTGTTTTATTTTATAGATGAAGAAATTAAATTGTGGAGAGATTAAATTACCTTATCCACTGGTTTGGTTGAAGGGGAGTCTTGATTTTCAGTGATATAGTGAAATATCTTTTTAAAAATGAACTTGAGAAAAGGAAAAAAAATTCTATTAATCCAACAATATTGACAGTCACTTGAAATGTGAATTGTCTAAACATACCAGTTAAAAGACAGAGACTAACTTGTTTTGATAACAAAACAAGACCCAACTATATATTGTCTATAAGAAACCCACTTTAAATATAAAGACACAGGTAGATTAAAAGTAAAAAAATGGAGAAAAATATACCATGCTAACATAATTAAAGGAAAGTGGGAGTAGCTATATTAATTTCAGACACAACAGACTTCAGAGCAAACAAAATTATTAGAGATTGAGGGACACTAAATAATGATAAAGGAGGTAATTCTCTAAGAAGACATAACTATTCTAATGTGTATGCACCTGACAGTAGAACATCAAAATATGTGAGGTAAAAACTGATAGGACTGCAAAGAGAAATAGACAAATCCACTATTATCGTTGGAGGCTTTAACATCCCTCTATCAGTAATTGATAGATCCAGCAGGCAAAAAGTCAGTAAAGATATAGTGGCACTGAACAGCATCTTCAATCAACTGGATCTAATTGACATTTATAGGATACTTCATTTAACAAGAGCAGAGTACACATTTTTCTCAAGTTCACATGGAACATTCACCAAGATAGATCACATTCTGGGCCATAAAACACATCTTAACAAATTTGAAAGAATAGGAATCATTCAAAGTATGCTGTCAGACATGAGTGGAATTAAAGCAGAAGTCAATACAAGAAAGATAGCTTGAAAATCTCAAAATACTTGGAGATTAAACAGTACACTTCTCAATAACACATTAGTGAAACCAAAAATCTCAAGAGAAATTTTAAAATATTTTGAAATAGGGCTGGCCCAGTGGCGTAGTGGTTAAGTTCGCATACTCCGCTTCAGCGGCCTGGGGTCCACTGGTCCAGATCGGAAGCACGGACCTATGCACCACTCATCAAGCCATGCTGTGGAGGTGTCCCACATAAAAATAGAGGAAGATTGGCACAGATGTTCACTCAGGGGCAATCCTCCTCACCAAAAAAACAAACAAAAACCCAATCAGAAATGTTGGAGATGAAAAACACAATGAATGAGAGAAAGAAAAATCTGGAGACCTTAAATAACAGAGCTGTTGTTATGGAGGGCAAAAATAGCAATTTAGAGCACAGAAATATAGAAATGCTTCAGATGGAGAAGGAGAGAGAACTAAGACTAAAAAGAAATGAAGAAATTCTCTGAAAAATATCCAACTCAATTAGGAAATGCAACATAAGGATGATAGGTATTGCAGAGGGAGAAGAGAGGGAGAAAGGAGCAGAGAGCTTGTTCAAAGAAATAGTAGCTGAGAACTTCCCAAACATGGGAAAGGAGCTGGAATTATAAGTAAATGAAGCTAATAGAACTCCTAATTACATCAATATAAAAATACCTTCTCCGAGGCATGTATTAGTAAACGTGGCAAAAGTCAATGACAAAGAAAAAATATTAACAAGGCAGAAGAAAACAACCTACAAATGAACCCCCATCAGGCTTTCAGCGGATTTCCAAGCAGAAACCTTACAGGCTAGGAGACAGTGGAATGATACATTCAAATACTGAAAGACAAAAACCTTCAGCCAAGAATACTCTATCCAGCTACAATTTAGACACTTTCTTTATATTTTCTGTTTAAATTGTTCTGTGTTTTGGGGCTGCCCGGTGGCGTAGCGGTTTCGTCCGCGCTTGGCAGCCCGGGGTTCGCGGGTTCGGATCCCGGGAGCCCGCCGACGCACTGCCTGTCGGCCATGCCGAGGCGGCGTCCCATATAAAGTGGAGGAAGATGGGCACAATGTTAGCCCAGGGCCAGTCTTCCTCAGCAAAAAGAGGAGGATTAGCAACGGATGTTAGCTCAAGGCTGGTCTTCCTCACACACAAAAAAATAATAAATAAATAAATAAATAAATTGTTCTGTGTTTTGCTATTTACTAATTTGTTTTTATTCCTTTCAATTTTTAATGCTATGAAAGGTATAAACCTATTTTTAGAGAACATAATTGTACCTTTGTTTCTCCATCAATATCCACATTAAAACTGGACTTGTATCCGGGAAAGAGAAGAAATGAGACATGCTTTTACTTCTATCTTCTTACAAACCTTAAATCCTAAATTGTGTGAGAAAACCTGCAAATTTAAATCCATACTCGTATCGAGAATTTTAGATTACCGATGCTTTTAGAATCATTTGTTTACATTTGCATGTACTACATTAACAATGATTATTTAGACTTAGTTGTGAATTTTGATGGTTCTATTTCTTAATCTTTTCTCTGTAAGGTATCTTTCTTATTCCTGCATTCTTCATTTTGATTCATTGCTCAGTTGGCTCCAGCACTTTGAGTCACTGTTTTTAGGAAAGGTACGCTGCTATGCTTTGAGTAGCTGCATGTTGGAGAGTATCTATCTGTTGCTGCCAACTAGGAACAGTGTTTTCCTGGTTATAGAATTATTGAGTCACAGTCCTTTCCCTGCAAATTCTACACATGTTTTTTGAAGTTCCATTTACATAGCACACTCTTTTTAAAAAATCTGAATTGTACATTTACTTGGGGTAGTTTGGGGAGGCATTGAAAGAGATAGGAGGGGCTAAAGCCATCACAAGTCATACCGTCGTGCCCCCATGATTCTGTCAGGCAAGATTCTGGATGTTCACTTTGTCAGGCCAAGTTTAGATTTGTGATAACATTTCTTTGCTATCCAGAGATCCAGTAGTCTGTGTGGAATGAGAAGAGGCTTGTATTAAGAGAATGGCAACCTTAGGGGTTGAGCAAAAGAGCTCATTGACCTCTTTTGGTCAATCAGTTCCCCATCCACATTGGCCTCAGCTCCCTAAGCCTGGGCAGAGGTGGTGGGTGCAGGTGGAGGAGGGAGAGATTGGAGGGAGTGGGGAGCTCTTATATCCCAGGTTAGCCTCACAGTATTCATCCGTGGCCAATTTTGGCAGTGCCCTAGTTCTGTTCATCATGCATCATCTCCATTCTTGCATCTTGGGTGCAGGCTATGAGCACTGCCTCCCACTTGGGGTGGAATTAGCGGCCCGTGTTGGAGGATTCAGCAGGGCATTGAAATTGCTCTGCAACAGCTACCTTGTCTCTAGCCATAGGGTAAAATGAGGCATAACTGTGGGCTTCATCAAAGAGGCTCCTCTTCCTCCTTCTTTTAATGGAAGGAGCCCAGTGTCTAGGTTGTTTCTCCTTTTAAATGTATGTTACTAAAGCTCCTTACCTCCAGAGTGCACTTGCAACTCCAAATGTGACTTTCATGAATGTTTGTCGTGTTCACGGGGTGTCTTGTTTCAAGAGATGAATATTACAGGACAAGATGGGTGCTCCCTACCCATTCCTGAAGTCCCTTATTTTATTGCTGTGGAAACAAGTCTGGCCAAGGTTTGATGACTTGTCCAGGATCCCACAGCTCATTAATGGGAGAGCACAGTTCTCTTCTACCACTCCCTTCTGTCTCCGTGCTATGTTCCTTAGTTGATGACCCCAAGTTTAATATTACCATAAAGGTGGGTTTGGGGCTTTATAGGCAAGAGAAATGTTACTAAACGTCCAAAGTTTAGTGTTTTATTCACATATGTTCCACATATGAAAGTAAAAATATCACGAAGCAGAAAGGTGAAAATTTTAGTTAGCACTTTGTTATGCAACTTCTGGAGAATTTTCTTAAAATTATATTTATAAAGGGCTTTGTTTATTGGTTAAATTCATATTATATGTTAGAAGAAACCTGTGATAAACTTGAAAACTCTAGAATCTTATTTTTACTTCTTTTTGCAGGCAAAATTTGACAAGAATTGTTCACTCAATTGTACCATCATGCCCATTTCGGTATGTGAGACCTTACAAAAGGATGTAATTAAATATGTATCTATTTAATATCAATATTTTTTAATGAGGAAGGATCTAGGAGGGAAAAAAAGCATTTCCACTCTCAGTATGTGCTAAATAGCCCCTGTGCCCCATTTAATGTAATCTAATTTATTTTGGAATTTTAGTTTAAGCTGAACATTAAGGATTGCAAAGAGATGGCATTTACCTAAGTCTAATAGTGACATATTAATATATTTTTTCTACCCGGAAAAATAAAAATAATGAAGCATGCACTTTGAAATTCTATAATTATAAGTAAATTGCTTTATAAAATATCTTATCTAGAATAATTCCTTAATTCTGGAAGCATTCTACTTAGGCTCCTTCTCTACCTGATGTTAAGATTTCATACTATCATACAGATTCATGCAATACGCTTGCTTCCTTCTAAATTTATAATATCATAATTTGTATTGCAATTGTAAAAAAGTACTTTAAAGACTAATTAATTCATGTTCACAGATTGTACAAATAGTACAATGAATTTATGGAGAATGTGTTTAGAATATATAAGAGAAAGTGTTAGGAGTGAGGCTAAGAGAAAGGCTTTAGAGTTCAATCATGTATATATTTATGGAATTGAGTTCCTTCTCATGTGCCCAGCACTGTGCAAGAAGCATCCAGTAATATGTAATCATATATTTGTTGAAAATCTCCCTGGTAACAAATTCTTATTGGTCAAAGTGATCTTTTAAGGGCTTATGTTAGTCATGCTTTCACTTGATTTTTATTACTAAATTCTTAAAATTTATCAAGATTAAGGAGGTTTTATTTATTATGAGAAATTGGTAGAAGCCCCTTATAAAATTTTCAAATTTTAAGAAGAGTTTACAAGCAGAGACATGTAATTTTAATTCAGTTTGCTAATTCTTTCTTGGAGTGTTAGTCTGATGTGTCTACTATAAAAGGGCATGATAACATAGAGTCGTTTGATGGGAATTTTATTTTCCTAACAACTGCTTGTATTGGGTGAAAACTGAGGAATTCTTTTGAGATTCTCAGGCAACGCAGTTATCCCTACCACTGAGAGTTTAATCCTAAATAATGACATTTTAGTATCAGATCATTGGCCTAAATGTAGTCTAACTAAAGGGGTGAAAACCAATTTATCTTTATTCTATTTATTTATTTATTTGTTGTAAAGTCATTTCAATTTTCATTGCTTTTGTGGATCTATTCCTCATTGTCATCGATCAATATGGCTCTGATAGCACAAAGCACATTCCTTTGGAATATCATTCAATTTGTTTAGCTTTTGCTTTATTTTTTTTGATGGATGTTCTTCTTCGAGTATTTGTAGAAGGGCAAGTTTGATTAATTTTTTAGACACACATAAAGCTATTTTGTACTGCTATGAGAAGCATCCCAAAGTAATTACCGGGTCAATGCAACCAAATGTGTCCCTCTTTATGAAAATAATTCTCCTCGAAGGCATGGTCCACCAGAGAAACAACTATCCAAAACCCAATTTCTCCTAGATCGGGATTTGATGTTACTGTTGTAACTGGGGCTCTAGTCTCCAGTAATGTATTCTAGATGGTACCTTCAACACGTAAAACTTAAAGGGTTTGCAAAATGGGCCCAGGCAGCTGATGTGTCTATGTGCACATTATTAAGAGGAACATGTATGTGAGGTATAAATATTAATACTTCCATTAAGAGCTGAATCTAAATAAAAGCTGACAGCGTATGAAATACTAGATAATAGACCCTGAATAACTCCCTACCTCAGTTAAAATAAAAACTTTTGTTAAGGTACGCAGGAGATCTGAGGCGTGCTCATCCTGTCAGCGAGGCTTGATAGTGAGGCAGCAGCTGATTTTCTCTGCTGCTGGCTTTCTGGGAAGGTGGATGGAGCTGGACTTCTTGGGAGTCAGAGACTAAATTCCCCAGCCTCACTTCATCCAGAGCATTTCAGGAGGCAGCTCGATTCCTCTCCTGCTGAACTTCTCCCCTCATGCCCTTGAGCTAAGGACAGTTGCCCACTCCCAGGTCACTCAGATTCTGAAAGGGGCCACCCCAGAATTGGAAGGAGCTTCCCCTGGAGCACCAGTGCCCATGGCTGAAGGAGCCAGTGTTGGGGAGGATGGTGCAGTGGGTGGAAGTTCAGCTTTGTGCAGAGGAGGCCATACCAGCCCATTGGGATTCCACTGTGAGTACAAAGCCAGACGATGAGTTCGCAGGCCAAAAAAAGTGGACCTGTCCCCTTCTCACAAGCTCCTCTTCTACCCTCCTCACAACGCCAGCTGTGCTAACGCTGTGACATGTTCAGCTTCCGTTGCCCAGTAGTGCTGCCCAACATCCCACCTTTCTCTCCCACCTACGTGAAGGCACTGCTTGCCTCTTGTTCAACGGTTTGGTTATGTCTCTTACTAAACCTAAATTGCCATCTTGATGCTTTTGTCATATATATATGTATAAAATGATGAATATGAATATTTTCCCTTAGTCTAGTCTAGTAAATGCATTTTAGATAATTCATTAAAGTAGAATTGTTAATGGGGATGATTCAAATAAGTTTTTCTCTTAAAATTTCCCTATCTCTTCTTTCGGAGAGCATAAACTTATATTTTTTGTTTTACATTATAGGATACAGAAGTATTTTTTGGCTTCTCGTAACATGTTTTATGCTTTCATTATTGTGCTGAAGCTACCGATTGATGTAACTTACATGTTCTATGATTTCAATTCTTATAAATTTATCCCCAGGTAAGAAACATATGATTCACCTTTCTTCAAGTTTTTCTTTTTGTTTGCATTTTCTGTGGCTTTCATTTTGTGTAATCTTTTTAACTCTGAGCATGCTGATTCTGTGCCAAGTAAGCTGCTTGACAATGAAACGTTTAGATAAATTTCCACCTACTGAGAAACTAAAGGGCAGTGGTATTAAGGGACCCAGGAAGGGTGGGCACACTCAGTACCTTCAGTTGAATGAGGAAGATGGAGCACCCAAAGAAGAAACTGGGGACTTTGCCTCTTGTGCTAACTTTAGCTTCTCTACCTTTTGAGATTCCCACTAAATTCCCATTTGAGATTCATCCACAAATTCCTTACACATGAAATTCCTGGGTTTTTCCTATAACCAAGAGAGTATTGTTTTGAGCGTATGTAAAATTTGAGTAACTCCAATGATAATTCTCTAAAAAAGAGCAAATGGAACAGAAAACCAGGTGACATGGACAGCAACACAGGTGGAATTTTGCAGTGTCGTCAGAGTGAAGAAAGCTGAGGCGGTTAGAACTGTTAGGGATCAGGAAACTAAAATGTGTGCGAGGGACTCGTGGCTTCTTTTTCTTCTTCTTCTTTCTGCTGTGGCAATGAGGGAAGGAAGAGCAAATGTGCACGGGAATGTAGATGTTGGCTGGCTCACGAGGCCGATCTATTCATCAAGTAGCTTTCTTCTTTCTGTACTCCGGTTCCCAGGACCTCAGTTCAGGTCCTGGTGAAACTTGACGTTGTGTGATAGGCTTTTGGCGTTGTTTGAGGATAACTGGAGCCAGTGTGGTCCTCTGACCCACACCCTTGGCGTCATCTAAGAGCTGGAAACGCGGGGAGAAAAACACCTCAGGCCCCAGTGACCTACTGAGTCAGTGTGCGCACTCACGTCAGAGAAGCACTGGTCCAAACCATCAGTTCTCTGACTGTGTTTTCTTCTGATGGTAGGAGAGACAGCGGCTGGCACACTTGGGAAGGATCTCAGTCTGCTGCCTGCCTGATGTGTGTCAGCAGTGTAGTGCACCTCTGTTACTGGTGGGAGGAACACAGGTGACCGAGAACCCTCAGTTTGCTTTGATGGGGAAAAGATTGAAAAATGCTAATCTTAAGCCACAGAAGTTAAATCCACAAATTCTGAGCGTCCATCATATAACTCTTTCTCTAGAGCAGTTTCTCAACCTCAGCACTATCGATATTTTGGAGCAGATAGTTCTTTGTTATGGGGGCTGTCCTGTCCTGTGTTTAGCAGCATTCCTGGCCTCGGCCACGAGATGCAAGCAGCAGCCCCTCACACAGAGTTGTGATAAGCAAGACTGTCTCCAGACATTGCCGGATATCCCCTGGGTGAGTGGGTGGGAGGCTGGGGGAGAGGGGGGCAGTGTGCAAGATTGCCCCTGGTTAAAAACCACTGCTCTAGACTTAGTCCATATTGACAACATCCTCTGTTTCTGAAGCAAAAATGGATCTTTTTTATTGTTAGATTGACAATTTTTTTCGACCTCTACAAATTATCATTCTGCTGAGAGTTTATAACTTGGAGAATGAAACAAGACGTATGGGAAGACTGAGGAGAAAGATGGTAAGTGGGCAAAACATGTTTATTCAGAAACATGTTTTTCGGAAAATACTGGCGAGTATTGTAGATATGCGTATAATGTTCTTTATTTTTATGTTGATTTAGATTTTACAAATTAATGATTGTTGTAAACTCTCAGGCTACAAGAAACACACGGCGATACAAGAAGGATGGATTTGACTAGATCTTACCTATATTACTGGTTCGTCAAGTTTAATTATTGATTTACTTATATTAACTTCACATTTTTCTTGCATGTGAGTCATTATATGTTCATTTTGTTCTTGCCTTGTCTAAGCCATGTTCTTTCAAAGCTTTATCTGTGAAGACATATACCACTATGGTAGTGTGAGATATTTGTAGTTCAACCCTGATGGTGGAAAATCTTCATTGTCATCTCAAATCAGGGCTACTTGGTTCCGGTACAGGGAGTTGAGGGAATTTTCAGCTGATTCCATTTGCTCGGGTTAGAATTTATTGAGTTCTAGTAGTTATCCTGGGTCTCAGGGATCTCAGAGAGACCAGTTCTCTTCCTAGAACCCCAGAGAAAAAGGTCGTTGTGTTGTGGGTCTCAGGTTTCTGAGTCAGGAACACTGGAAAGCACCCTGGGGTTCCTACAAGTGCTGGAGCCCAGATCTTTTTTCTTTAGTGTTTAAATAAGAAATAAATTCTCACCACAGGGGGAGCTCCAGCCTGAGATCAACACAAATCTGTTGCATTTGGCTGGAGCCAGTTAAGTCTTAGGAATGCTATGTGAGTTTAAAGGTCCTTATATTGGGTATTTTATTAAGTTATGTTGAGTATCCTGATGGTTAGTTAGCTTTTTTTCCTGTCATTCCCAATCCTGAAAGTTCTTTTTTATGAAAAGAGTCTGGTTATATGTAAATTAAGTTCTCATTTATTGTTTCACACCTGTAATGACATTTGTAATAGTGACTATTTTGACTTCCAGAGTGTATTTATTGCGATGTCATTTCCTGCTTCTAGAAGACAGCCTTTCTGTCAGAATCCCATTGAGGTAAGGGTGTTTATCTAACAAATGCTTATATTTCTCAGTAAACAGATTGTGAAGTTATAAGTTTAATATTGGCACAGAGATGGCAGTATTCTCCTAAAAATTTACTCTTTCAGGTAAAAAATTATAATGGATTGATGTCAATTAGCTTTTGCTGTGTTACGAACCACCCAAAAACTTAGTAACTTATAACAGCAACCATTTACTTAGCTTATCATAATGTGGTTCGTGAATTCAGGTCAGGCTTAACTAGGTGGTTCTGCTAATCAGGGACAGGCTTAACTCATCTCAGCTGGGCTAACTCACGCATCTGGGGGCAGCTACTGGGCATCCGAGGATCGGCTAGTCTAAAATGACGTGGCTGCGTGGCTCCACGTGGTGTCTCCTTCTCTAGCAGGCTACTTCAAGCTTGTTCACATGGTGGCAGTTCAAGGATCCCAAAAGCAGCAAGCAACAGAATGCAGAGCCCCTAAAGGCCCAGGCTCAAAACTGGTATAATGTGGCTTCTACCTCATTCTCTTGCGCAAAGTCAATTACAAACCCCGTCCAGATTCAAGGAGTAGAGAACAGCCTCCATATCTTGATGGCAGGAATTGCAGCGAACTGTGGCCACTTTCTGTAGTCCATCAAAGGGGAGAAGCATGGGAATTCTTTAGCTAAAATGTGTGTTCTTAGTTTGAGATCCTAAATTATAGTTGAGGCATACTGCTTTAGGTTCTGTGGATTAAATAAATTTCAAACAAAATGATGTTTACTATGAAATTCCAGTTTAAAGTCATTGTTTAAGATGTTTGCATACATGTGTGGGTGTGTATACATTAGTGCAATTTACACTTTTTGTATTTGTGTCTCTCAGTAAAAACGTAATTATATATGTATGGCTATATATGTGTGCATATTTACACATGTATATAATTATACTTTTATTGAGACACACACTAATCTTAAGTATATATCTTGATGATGGAAAACAGTGTGGAGGTTCCTCAAAAAATTAAGAATAGAACTACCATATGATCCAGCTATTCCACTGCTGGGTATTTATCCAAAGAACATGAAAACACAAATGCATAAAGATATATGCACCCCTATGTTCATTGCAGCGTTATTCACAATAGCCAACACTTGGAAACAACCTAGGTGCCCATCAAGGGATGAATGGATAATGAAGATGTGATATATGTACACAATGGAGCACTACTCAGCTATAAACAAAGATGAGATCTTGCCATTTGCAACAAGGTGGATGAACCTTGAGGGTATTATGCTAAGTGAAATGTCAGAGGGAGAAAGTGAAATACTGTGTGATCTGACTCATAAGTAGAAGATAAAAACAACAAGAACAAACAAACACATAGATACAGAGATTAGATTGGTGGTTACCAGAGGGGAAGGTGGGAGGGAGGAGGGCGAAAGAGGTGACAGGGCACGTGTGTATGGTTATGGTTGGTAATTAGTCTTTGTGTGGTGAACATGATGTAGTCTACACAGAAATCAAAATATAATGATGTACACCTGAAAAAGAAAAGTATGTATCTTGATGAAATTATTTATATATATATATATATATATATATGCATGTAACCAACACCCTTATCAAGATATAGAACATTTCTTTCTCTTTTTCAGTTAATATTCCAACACAGTGGAGGTAATTACTATTCTAATTTCTGTCACCACAGATTAGTTTTACTTTTTCTTGAATTTCACAAAGGTGGAATCATATACTACATCTTTTGTGACGAGCTTTTTATGTTCAAGATAAATTTTGTGAGATTCACCTAATATTGTATGTGCAGTTGTTATTTTTATATATATAACATTAATATTTATTGCTTTCTTGAATACTGTGTTGCAAGTCCAAGCATTCAGTTTACATACAGAAATTATACAATTATATACTGCTTTACAAAAGCAGCCAACATATTACATTCTACAAGATCTACTTTACAGAAATTTAAAAATTCTAACTATCGAAAGATACAGCTGAAGAAACAAGTATAAATTTGGCAGCCACTAATTTTGATAGGGAAGTTGTATAGCTTGCATGGCTTTAAAAATGCAAATTTGAAAACATTGAGTTCAGAGTAATCACTATGCTTTTGTGTTGAAAGAAAAATATAATACTGACTGCTGAAGACTCGTGTTTAAAAATATTTAATTCAAAATTATATTCAAAATGTCAATATAATTTATATTGGGTTTCTATGGACCCCCTGCACCTTCAGTCATTTAGCTCAAGTACATTACTATAGTAATATATTCATTCCTCCAGTTCAGTGGTGTTTCATACCCTTGACATTTGCATACTTTAGAATATATTAGAAAGAAAGGTAGTATTCACAAATGTTCAGAAAAGCAAGCAAAAGGTCAATGCCCTGCTCAGTTCTTCTGAGATGGTCTCGTGTCGGCTTCATAAGCATTCATTCTAGAAAATAGAAAGCTAATGTTTGAACACAATTTCCAAGGTAAAGCACATTTTCTTATAATGCCCTCTTTTTCTCAAACATCACAAAAGTCTATAAAAGAATTTCAGTTTGAACAGGTCTCCTGGAATGTGTTTAGCCTGATGTTTCAACAGCCTTATGGTTCCCAGGGTTTTGTAAGGAACAGATTCTGAATTACTCAGAAGAGGAAGAAACTGCTTTGAGAGGGACGAACTCAGTCATTACCAACAGAAAAAGTATCCACTGTGTGCACCTCTTATGGGAACAGAGAAATATACCATTTTCCCTTTAGAATAATATGTATATAATTATATATAATATGTATTATATATACTATACTATTACATATAACATAATATATTATGTATTAATATATTAGAACAGTAGATTTCCCTCTTAGTAGGTATTTAAATATAATACATATTATGTATGTTATATTACATAATATGAGTGTATGTTGTGTATAATTGCATATAAACTGTATATGAATATATACTATTTTGTTTATAAATATGTATTACATATACAATAATATATACTCATTTCTTCCAGAAACAGAAAAATATAACATTTCCCCCTTAGAATAATATATGTATGTTTATATATAATATATAGTATGTACATTGTATAATATATAATTACATATAACTACATATATAAATTATATAGTTCTATATAATATATTTAATATATATTATATATAAAATGTTATTCCATTTATAAATATATATAATTTATATAATAATATAAATTCATCTCTTATAGAAGCAGAAAAATATAGCATGGTCTCCCTTAGAATAACATATGTATATTTATATTTAAAACTATATAATTTATATTAACATATGCTGTGTATATTATATACAATATAATTATTTGTATATAACCATATTACATAACATCTTATATTATATAACATGTTATGTAATATTATATGTGTTATATACTATAACCTGTATAATATATTACATGTAAATATATAATATTATTCTAAGGGGGCAAATTTTATATTTTTCTGTTTCTGTAAGAGATGAATATATATGTAATGTATATTTATAAATATCCATAATATAACAACTACCATGAAACCCTATAATTCACATGGTCAAATGTTGAAACTATGACCAAAATATGAAAACTGCTAGAGCTGTTGGAAAAAGACAAGACAAAAAGCTTTCTTGTGTGTGTATGAATTAAGTGTGATACTCTCCTCAAAGTTTAAAAATTGTAATTAGTACCATCCAGTTTAAAACCTTAATTCTAAATTTAAAAAAGTCTATACACAAACCACTGATTACCCAGACTCCCCCCTCCAAAAAAAAGTCAGTAATAAGCAGGACCCAGAGGAGCTGATCATTCACAGTTCCTATGAACAACTCTCGCAGGATTTATCCCATAAAGGACTTTATTTTACAACCTTCTCTTGTCAAACTAAAGCTACACTTTATTACAGAAAAATTTCATGCAGTGTAAAAGTAAAACTGTATGTAAAATACTGCATCTACCTGTTTCTAAATAATCTTGTTCTGTCGGTTCATCAGTGACTTCTGTGGCCTCATCATTTTCTATGCATGATTCTGAGAGAATCTCTCCAGTTCTACTAATGCTACTAATTAGTACTACTAATTCTGCTGTTTCATGGCAGTCAGAATCACGACTTACAGGGCCTTATATTTTCACTTCCTTCAGAATGTAAATCTTTCTCAGCTTAAGACAGACAAGATTCCTCCATTTGCTTATTTTCCTCAGAAGTCTCTTCATTCACAGTTAAAGCATCATCAGATTCTTTTTCTTGATGTTTTTTCTTTCTGGGATAATTTCTGTTGATGTCATCAAAGACTCTCTTCTTCCTCTTCATCCTCTTCTGCACAGTGCTGCCTGATACAACCACTTTCTTTGTCTTTATTCTTAGATGAAGATGATTCTTCTGTTTCTTCTACCGTAACGGAAGAAATTTCAGTAGAAGTTGTTTGGCCCTTCTCTGACGTCACCTTCTTTGTCAAACTTGAGTTTGTTTACCTCATGCTCCTCAGCTTTCACAGCTTTCTTCATTTGATGTTTACTTACCTGATGATGAGATTGGCACTTTATTAGAGAAGGATACAACTCAGGAACAGCCAGATGGAAGAGATGCATAGGGCAGTGTATGGAGGCAGGGGCACAAAGCTTCCAGGCCCTCTCCAGGCACACCATTCTCCCAGCATTTCCACCTGCTCACCAACCCGGAAGAGCCTGCACTTCTTTAAAACTTTCTTGGCTTTCCTAGGTCCTTTGCATTTCTATATAAATTTTAGGATCAGCTTGTTAATTTCCACACCCACCCTGCTGGTATTTTAGCTTGGATGACATTGACTACATAGTTTAATTTGGGGGAGAATCAAAATCTAAAAATATTGAGTCTTCCAACCCATAAACATAATATATCTCTCCATTTATTTAGGTCCTCTTTAATTTCTTTTGGCAACATTTTCACTGTGCAGGCTTTGCACATCTTTTGTTAGTTTTATCTCTAGTTGATGGATTTTTTTTTTTTCTTTTGTGGAGAAGACCAGCCCTGAGCTAACATCCGTTGCCAATCCTCCTCTTTTTGCTGAGGAAGACTGGCCCTGGGCTAACATCCGTGCCCATCTTCCTCTACTTTATATGGGACACCGCCATGGCACGGCTGACAGGCAGTGCGTCGGCGGGCGCCCGGGATCCGAACTCTAGTTGATGGATTTTGATGCTATTTTAAATGGTATTTTTAAATTTTCACTTTCTAATTATTTGCTGCTGCTATATGGGAATATAACTGATTTTTGTGTGTATATCCTGCACCCTTCACAAATTCAGGCATTCATTTTAATAATTAATTTGTAGATTCCTTGGGATTTTTTACATACATAAGTATGTAATTTACTACTTTCTTTCCACTTTTTTATACCCTTTTTATACATTTTAGTTCTTTTTCTTTCTTTATTGAGTTGTCTAGGACCTCCACTGTAATGCTGGATAGAAGTGGTAAGAGTAGACAGCCTTGGCTTGTTCCCAAACTTAGGTAGACAGAATTAGCCATTTCACTATTAGAATGATGTTTTCTGGAGGCTTTTTGTAGCTATCCTTTACCAGATTGAGAGACTTCCATTTTTTTTGTAGTTTGCTAAGAGTTATTAATCATGAATTGGTGCTGAATATATCAGATACTTTTTCTGCATCTACTGAGATAATCAAAACGTTTTTCTTTTATTCCATTGAGATTTTCAAATGTTGAAACAACCGCTTTTGTTCCTGGAATAACCCCCCTGTGATTTTAATGTATTATCCTTTTTATATCTCACTAGATTCTGGTTGCTAATATTTTATTCAGAAATTTTTGTATCTATTAATGAGAGAGATTAACTTCAGTTTTCTTTTCTTGAAATGTGCTTGTCAGCTGGTCTACAGTGACGTCAGCTGGGGTGTCTGGGGTAACTCTCATCTGCTCTACGTCTTCATCCTCCATCAGGCTAGCCTGGTCTGTTCTCATGGTGATGGCGAAAGGCAAGAGCTGGAGTGGAATCTTACAAGGGCTTTGCAAGCCTCTGCTTTGTGTCATCCCATTGACCCAATCAACTTGCATGATGGAGCCCAATATTAGAGTGAGAGGACACTACATGATGGATACAGGGAAGGATGAAGAATTGGGACCATTAATGGAATCATTCTACGTTATTCTAAGGCAGGGAAGCATTTCTATCCATGTGAAGAATTTACAAACAATAACTAATACGTGTTCAGAGTCTTGTGTCTTGGAAAGTTGTATAAAATCCATTTGTAAATGTCCAAAAAGACCTTGAGGGGGAAGGTCGAAAGCATATCTTACCCAGGTTATGTTATTTCTAAGTAAGACATGATTCTACCACTCCCTTGACCAATTTTGAGTAATCTTCCAAATCACTATTTAATGTGGAAACTGCTTAATCTGTTCCATAAAGAGAAGAGTTATGGAGTAATTTGACCAGGGTATGTTGGATGGATCATAGCACTTCAGGGCAGCCATCCCTAAATTGCCAGATTCCATCTTTCTGGATAAAGCATCCCTTGATTGCCAATATTGCTTTTCAGTAGGTTGAGCTGATAACTGTGAGTTAATTATAACTTGTCTAAATTGAGCCAATTTTCTTTGTAGATTTGGCAATGATAAATATCAATTTAACAATGCTTAATATTAGCTAGGATGTTAAGAAAAAAAGCCAAACACTTAGGTTAGCCTGTAAGTCAAAGCAAGGACATTACTCTTGGCTTCTGGGGTGGTCTCTAGACTTTTGGTTTCTGTCAGTTATTACACTGTTATCTTCTTGGGATATTGATGAAGTTCTAATAAGTCATTGATCCCTTTACCATTTTTAGTCAGGATATTCAAAGAGGAGGTAATAAATCATCTGTTTTCATAAACTCCCTAAATTATGAACCACCCCAAACATACCTACTATACATATTAATATTTACTCTCATCTTTTGCCACATTGCAGGCTCAAGCAAACTCAAGATAAGAACCACCTACGAACTATTTTAAATCGAGGTTGACCAAAGGGTGCAAGATCCAGATCTGGGCATACTTAACTCCTAAGAGAATGCTAAACAGTCATGTGGTTCTCCTTCATTCTTAAGAGGGAATAAACTTGCAGGGTTATATTTTGAACAACACTGAATAGTAATATGCAGAGCAAACAGTAGACCTTTGTAAGTGGTAAATTTGCTAACAGGGAACTGTCAAGTGTTGCCTAGAGGTAGCCAGAATCTATGGCTGTGGGAATGGAGAAGCAAGCACTATGGTGGAAGTGTCAGCAAGTTTGGCCACTGCTGCCACCACATGCAAGCAAGGAGGGTGTACCTTCACCTCCACGTCAAGGAGTGTGCTAAGGCAGACAATAGACTTCTGGTGTGAACTATTTTGTTTAGTTAATATTTGAGTTAATATTTTGTAAACAAACAGAGAGAAGGGTTTGGCGGCATATTTAGGAAACCCAGAAGTGGAGGTTGTAAAAAGGCTTTCAAAGAGTAGACAGCATTTTGCTCTTTTGCATCCCAAGGAAGAGTTTTAGGAATTATAAATGTAATAAGCCCATGTAAAGGCTGAGCCGTTGAGAAAAATGAGATATAGGTTCCCTATAGTCCTAAAAATCTTCTTAGTTATCTTTTAGTTTTTGACGTTGGTACAATTGAATATTCCTTATTCTGCTCGGGGACAGAAACTGTCCGTCTGGTGACAGATTGTGACTCAAAAATGTAGTTTCTTGGCAGAGGTGAACTTTTTTCTAGATGCTTTATGTCTCCGTTCAGCTCATCTGGATAAGAGGTGTTTGGAGTCTTCAGGTAAACTGCTTAGATCAGAAAGCACAGCAGTAAATTGTCTACATATTGAGTCAAGGAAGGACTCTTGGAGAAAACGCAAATCCTTAAGATCATTTTTTAGACATTTAGAGAAATATGAAGGAGATTTTTTAAATCCCTTAAGCTTAACCACTCAGATATATTAATTTTCCCATAAAAAAGCAGATACTGACTATCCTTATATGTGGGCGTCCTAAAGAAGGCTGCACATAAATTAACCACGGTGGAATATTTACTGCTTGAGAACTAAAGCCAGCCTTGGTGTCCAGTGGGTAAGATTCGGGCCTCTCACCTCGGCGGCCTGGGTTCATTTCCTCATCAGGGAACGTCACACCACTCGTCTATTGGTTGTCACGCTTGGTGCCTGCGTGTTACTGTGATGCTGAATGCTATGCCACTGGTATTTCAGATACCAGCAGGGCCACCCATGGTGGACAGGTTTTAGTGAAGCTTCCAGACTAAGACAGACTAGGAGGAAGGACCTGAGGTTCTGCTCTGCTGTTCACAGGATGCTGTGAGTTGGAATCGGGTTGATGGCACCAACAATAAAAAACAACCGAGAAAATGAAGGGCAGGACCGTATTCTAATGGTTGTGTGATATTTTATTAGTGCCGTAATTAACCTCTAGGGTTGGATGTTTAAATGTAACTATTGTCAATAACGCAGCAACAAAGGCATGAAGGCACGAAGGCATAAAGCTGCTTCTGGATCGATTCCTAGGAGTGAAATTACCTGGTCAGAGAGTATGAATATTTTGGGGATTCTTAATATATATTGCCAAACCCAAGGGGTTGTATCAGCAATAAATCAAAGGTTTAATTTTCATGCCATATTTGCCAGCATTGGATCTTCTCATTAAAAAGGAAAGGGCTGATTTCATGGGTGAAAACGGCATTTCATTGTTGTTTTGACATCTTTATTGGTGAGGCTAAATATTCATCTATGTAGATTGTCAGCCAGTTGGATTTCCTCTTTTGTGAATTGGCATTTTTATTTATGGCCCATTTACCTATGGGGTGAGAGGGTACTCTTGAAATTGTTGTTAATGAGTTATTAGTTTATACTACTATAACTAATTTATAGATTATACTAGGCGTAGTCCTCATTCACTCAGTTTTACCGAAAAATCTCGCCTGTTATTTGTTCATTGTACTGTAGCATCTTTTAAACAGAAATTTCAAATTTTGATGAAGTCCAATGTAAATCTGTTGATCTTCCATTGATTTAATCCTTAGCTCTTCCTCATCCAAAGAATTGATTAATGTTCACTTAAATTTCTTAGAGATATTTGTGGGTTTTTATATTTGATTCCTCAACCCATCTGGATTTTATCTTGGTGTAAGGGATCCCATACATTTTTGATGTGTATAAGACTATTTCTCCCCCCTACCGCAGTACTGTGCAGGCTCAGAATGTTTATCTTTTTGATTTATTTCCTCCTGACAGGGATAACCAACTTAACAAATTGATCTCTTTGATACCTTAGTTTTTCTTTTTCTCAACATTAAGCCAGTAAACATTGCTCTAAGGGTACTGCACTAATCAATTTTTGAACTTCTTTACAGTCACTTTTGTTGTTTGACAGAGACACACACATATGTGTGTGTGTTGCAGATGGATAAGTTTGCTGGAAATATTGTTGCATTAGTATGGTGATATTAACTATATTTTATATAATGACCACTACTTATTTCTTATTTTAAAAGTTACACATATATGTGTGTATATACATACACACATACACACATACATATTCATTTTAGAAAATAAGAAAACACAGATGAGCCAAGAAAGTCTCCATATTGCCACCACTTATCTAAAATTTGGAGTCTGGCCCAGTTGCATAGTGGTTAAGTTCACACGCTCTGCTTCAGCAGCCTGGGCTTTGCAGGTTCAGATCCCGGGAGCAGACCTACACACCACTCATCAAGCCACGCTGTGGCAGCATCCCATATACAATATAGAGGAAGAGGGGCACAGATGTTAGCTCAGGGCTAATCTTCCTCAGCAAAAAGAGGAGGATTGGCAATAGATGTTAGCTCAGGGCCGCTCTTCGTCACCAAAAAAATAAAATAAAACTGGATATAATGTGTTTATCTTTTTTCTCTCATGCATACACACACAATCATACATACATTTTTTGCCTTTATTTATTTAAATAGTGCTTAGGTAGATTGTAATATCCAGATCATTATCTAAAAGACATATCTATTTAGAATTAGATCTAGATAAGAATCATATACTACTGTGAATTAATGATTTGGAACAAATTTACTTGCAGCCACTTAACCATCTAATGTCCTTCTCTGGTATCTTTAAACAATGTGTATTTATGGTAGAAGCTTATCAGCGTAGTCAAGCACAACCTTGTGGGCTATTTGAAAACTATCAGTGGGTTAGATATGACTTGGAATGCACATACCCTCATAGTCCCTGAATCTCCCCTAAAAGGTGCTAAGTGAGGGACAAGTGAATAAAAGGTAATAACCGTTTAGATTACTTCTAGGAAATGGCTTATGTTGGTGCCATGTGGATGTATGTAATATATGTGTCCATCGATTTTAGGAAGTCCTGCAGTTCCTGGACACCAGGCATCGAAACCACTATCAAGTCTACAATCTATGCAGTATGGACATGACTAGATATTTTGCTACTATAGATAGAAAACAGATCACTGCATGTAAGAAGATGGTTCAGTTTTTACGTTTCATTTAGTCATAAGTATTTGGTAGTGGTGGGAAGTGAGTTAAAAAATCTCCATCTTGCGCTGGCCCTATTTGGTAGGAAAAGGTAGCTCAACAGCAGGAAGTGCCCTGTGAGGGGGCAGGAGGCTGGAGTCGAGGCAGAGCCATTTTAGGAGGAGCCGCTCTAGTGGTGTCAGGGTGGGAGAATATTTCTGTTTTTCCTGCCAGCTTGAAGACAGACGATTCAACAAATGCATACTCTAACCCACTAGGAGTGGGGTGTGAGGAGAGCAGGGCCCTACACCGAAAAAAAGAAAATCATGTAGAAAACAGATTATATCTCAGCTTACTACTTTGTCTCTCTTGGCATTTCCTCTTCCTGTACATTCAATAGACGTTTTCAGGAGGCAAGCTTTTTGTCTGGCCACATTTGCTTCAGCTCTGTGGTGTCTAACTACCCTATGATATTGTAATGAGTAGCCCGCTAGAAATTTAAAAGTAAGTCCTATTAAACAAACCAAAATAAATTGGGCTAAGGTTACTCAAGATGGACAAACCACTACTGTCCTTATGTTTTTGAGACCCTTAAGTTACTTTTAGAGCAGTAGGAGCCAGTCGGAAAGCTCCTTTTAAAGGCAGGTAAGGAATTTCTAATAGAAAATTATAACTTATTCATAACTTGATCATTTACTATGTTTATTAGGTATAGAAATATGACCTATGTATCATTTATTTTAGGTGAAAAAGCTTATAATCCTAAGCACTTCCACAATAGGGTCCATCGAGTCATGATTGATGATCACAATGTCCCCACTCTGAAGTAAGTTTCATGCCAAGTTGGCTGTCAGAAGAGGGCTAAATAAGTTGAGCTTGATTTTTCTGTATCTAATTCAACTAAAAATCTTACATTTGAAATCAGTGAGATGGTGCAACTTTCGAAGAGAGTGGTTGAGTGGCTGGCTCGAGATAAAGAGAACATCATAGTGATTCATTCTAAGGAAGGGAAAGGTAAAAACATTTTTCTTTTTATTTCACTATTTCTAAAGAAATTTGAAATATATATTAAAGTACAAGACCAAGATACATACTGCTATTAATCAGTGTTAATAGTTGTTAACCTTTTTTAATATTAGCTTGAAGATCGGAGGAAGGGAAGGAAAGAGGGAGGAGAGGGGGAGGAAGGGAGAGAGCAAGGAAGGGAAGAAAATAGGAATAAAAGAACTAAGAAAGGTTGAGCATATTTTCCCTTGTTTATTGAACGTTTGGGTTTGTTCATTTTTGGTTTGCTAAAATAATCTGTCAAAATACAAACGGTGTTTAGAAACTGTCCAAGCACTTTTATTCTATTTAAGATTGTTCTTAAACTTTGTAAGAGCCTTTTAAGGTTAAGGGAGCCAACAGTGATGCTATTTCAAAAACCAAAAATTTTAGTGGAATTTTTATAGTGTAATGATACAAAGAAGTTGATTTGGGGGTGTAAAATGAAAACAAAAAGCTGTTTGTAAATCCAGCCAATTTAAGTTGAGTTAGATTTTCTCTCATTCAGCTTTAGACTTTTAATAATCATCTAAGCATATTTCACAATTTTTGACAAACAAAGAATTACATTTTTGGTGAGCTATAAAATGATTTTTTATATTGAATTCCAGGAAAACACAACTCTTTAAAACTGCCTAATATAATTGAGTAGAATCAAGTTTTAGTCTTACTTGAACACTAGTTTCAAGCCCGTTAGTGAGTAAGCAAGTTCTGTCTTCAGCTCCACGGGTTGAAATATTCTGTCTGTATTGGCAATTTACAATACCATGGGTAAATGAAGACTATAGAGATTGAACCATATGGAATTGCCAGTTTTTGACCATCTTTTACTTATAAAAATGGCCATTTCACATGGCTCAACCTAAAATACTATAATTCAAGCAATTGGCTTCAGTTTTCTTTTAATTAAATCTAATTCTCTGCTTGAAGAAAATTATTCATTTCAAATTTAATTTTTTTCTGAGAGAGGACCTGCATTATTCTGTGTTCACATGTTTTCCTTTAGGACTGTTTGGAGGGCTGGTATTCAGCTGGTATGCACCAGAGCAGCCTCTTTTTTCAAGTTTTCATTTGTATTGGTTTTCCTCTCTTGTTGGTCGGTGCCTCCATGTTACTAGTAGTATCATGATAGTTAAAATATTATTGATTTATAAGACTTCTTTAAATAATCTAGATGCTAACTTTTTGTAAGTAGTTTATACTACAGATATCTCCTCCCACTGTGTTGTCTTTTAAATTTTATTATGATTTATTTTGTCATATAGAAGTTTGTAATTTTGAATGTAGTGAAATTTATCAATCGTGTGTGTGTGTGTGATTCATGCTTTTTAAAGTATTTTAATTCAACTAAAAATCTTATATTTGAAATCGGTGAGATGCTGAAATTTTCGAAGAAAGTAGTTGAGTGGGTCTGTTTCTGAACTTTCTATTCTGTTCATTGCTCTTTCATCTATCTGTGAGCCAGTGGCACAACTATGTTACTTACCATAGCTTTCTAATAAGTCTTGATTTCCACTCAAGGAAATCCATCCATCTTGTTCTTCACAATCGTTTGGGTTTTTTAGGCCATCTACATTTCCACATAAATATGGAATCAGCTAGTCAAGTTATACACACACACGCACACACACGCCTGATGGAATTTTGTTGGAATTATATTGAATCTGTAGATTGAGGAGAATCAAAATCTTTACCATACTGTGTCTTCCAACCCATAAATGGAGATATCCCCTCATTTGGTTAGGTCTTCTTTAATCTCTCTTTATAGTGTTTCTTCATTTTCTGTGTAGAAAGCTTATATATTTTTGGTTATATTTATTCCTAGATCTTTCTTATTTTTGATACTATTATAAATGATATCCCTTTAAAATTTTTATTTTCTAAATGTTTTTTATTGTTGCTTTAAATGCAATTGATTTTATTAACTTTGCAATTAGCAGCTTCACAAAACTCTCATTAATTCTACTAATTTATCTGTAAATTCTTTTGGATTTCATGACACATGATTATATCATGTGAAAATAATGAACTGTGTTTTTTTTCTTTTCAATTCTTTTTTTTCCCCTAGCCCTGGCTAGAGCCTTTGGTACAGTGTTGAATTAGAAGTGGTGATAGCAGGCATCCTTGTTCTGTTTCTGCTCTAAAGGAAAAGCTTTCCATATCTCATCAATTACTGTAGGGTTTTGTGTGTGTGTGTGTGTGTGTGTTTTAGATACTGTTTATCCAATTAAGAAATTCCTTTAATTTGCTAAGAATTTTTAACATGAGTGGATGTTGAATTTTGTCAGAAGCTTTTTCTGAGTCTTTATGATGATAATATGATTTTTCACCTTTATTCTATTAATCTGGTTGATTACATTGATTGATCATCAAATGGTAAGCCAGCCTTGTATTCCTGGAATAAACACAATTTTGTTGTGCTGTATTATTTTTTAATAAATTGCTGGATTCAATTTTGTGTAATTGTAATTCTCCTAAAAATCGCGTGACTTTTTTAACACAGAGATTATGTAGAAGTGATTTTTAAACATCTGACTTATTTAGAAATTATTTATTTTAAATTCCCTAGTGCTTAGGAGTTTTTGCCATATTTTCATTATTGATTTTTCGTTGTCTTTGATCGGAGATAGTGATCTAGAGTCAAAGTGTGGTCCCTGGACTAGCAGCATCAGCATCAACTAGGAGCCATTTAGAAAAGCAAAATCTCATAACCCCACAGACCTCCTGAATGAGAATCTACATTTTAATACAATCCTCAAATGACTCATACACCTTGAAATTTGAGAAGCACCAATCTATGATTGTTCAGTAATGGCTGTAGTAATGTTTGCCTTTTATTCTTTTTCCTCTGGTTTATCTAAAGCTTTGGTTCACCCTGGGAACTGATTTAACCATTTTTCCTCCAACTTGGAGAAAAGAGCAATGCAACCTTTTAACATGTTTGGCCCACTCAATGCTCACCTTCGGGAATGTTTGGCCCTTTCTCCTTCTACTTGGAGGAGGGAATAAAAACCAAGGGCATCACTTGGCCTGCGTGTTTTCCTCACTTTAGCCAGCACAGCCAAAATTGGCTAGGGGAGCCAGCAAGCCAACTCTCATATGGTTGGATCTATCATTTTTAATTCCATAGGCAACTTCTACCTCTCACAACAGCACCTG